>OZ057400.1:121990680-123190680 GCA_964056695.1 Melieria picta | reverse complement strand
GCCACAACAAAAGTATGGAAAGTAATTTGAAACAAAAATTGTTGTAATGACAATCGCTGAAGTGGCAATAAATATAAGCAAAAACGTCAACGACTAGGAAAAGTACCCACTACTGCACATCACAATCATTCGATGGTTCCCACCACTGAAGAAAAAACATGGGCAGTCGATTTGAAAATCGTTTATCTCTCTGGCCTTGCGCAAGTTCAACTACCACACTCCATACGGCCAGTCGATACGATGCATTTGCTTGACATACACACACACACATACACACACCCACAGACAAGTGCAACTATAAGAACCAAATGGGCCTACATGTACTTGCATATAGTGTGTTCCGAAAGGGGAAAGTACGATGGACGCAGACCGATACGATTTTGCAGAGGTGCGGCGGCAAATTGCATTGTCACTGCCTGAATCACACGTGAACCCCTTTTCATATCAACAAAATATCACTTTTAATTTAGGCGTTCGAGCGGGAACTATTCATCGTTTCTAACTATTTAACTATTGTATTGCACTTTAGCCGAATAATCGTCGAGAATCAAACGCTTAAAGCCGACTCCTAACGCCAACTCAGAGATTTGCCACTGCAGCCACCGAAAGAAATTCCTTCTTGAGTTAGTCGGCATTTGAGCCTAATGGCGTTTGACTTAGTTATGATTGACCACTGAATAAGGGTGGACACTATCTTTGGCAAATTCAGGTATTTAACTTTATAATAGAATAAACATTCTGAAAAATCACAATTGCCACCCTTTGATACTCCACTACCCCCTTATATGTATGAGTACATGCATACATACATACTTGTATGTTATCAATTAAACGACTTTGTTGGCTTCTGAACAGGAAAGTTTGCAAAAAACCCCGTTCAGTAATCTTCAATAAGTGCTTTCATTGATATCGATTAAAAATTGCACTTTGTTTTGTCAAAAAGGTAAATAAATTTAACTTCCCCCGACAGCTGCAACTTCAGCCGTCGACACAACGATACGTTAACGACTTATAAACCGTTTAATCCGCATTTTTAATAAGAACTGTGAATGAAACTTAAATTACAGATTATGTTAATGACAGCATTTAGAAAATATTGAAAATTATGTAGAAATGAACATGAAAATTTTTAAGGGGGAATTTTACTTTTGTGTAGCACATTTGATACGGCGAAAAGTCCATATCCCGAAATATCGGGAAAAGAACGCCAACCACTAATTAATAAAGAACTGCAGTATATTTCAAAAAGTTTTATTTTTTGTAAATCTCTGTACTCTACTGCATCCACTATGATTAGAAGTCGTCAAAAATGAAGTCATAAAGCGGAAGCTACTTGATCGGCGCAAATTTTAAAAGCAATTTTTAGTTGGCCGGAGACAAAAACCACTTTACTACGTATACTAACTTATTGAAGTAAAGTGTATAATAAAAATACAACAACAAACGCAATAAAGCATTATTTAGCTATAAATCAGTGAAAGCCAGTTTTGAATGGTGTTTGAATGTAATGATGACCGACGCTTCGAATTCATTCAGACACCTCGAAAATATATCAAGAATTGCTGCTCAGTTTGTTTACATATATCTGTTCGCCAGGAAAGTTATGAATATACAATTTACCCGCACATGGGACTTGTTATGAATACTTCGTGAAAAGGCAAATGATTCGGCAGAGAATACTTTAGACTTCTTTTAACAGAGACGAACAAACAAAGCAAACGACGAGTTATCACACATTTTCTGCTAGTCTAACCAGATCAGCGTGAGCGCATTCCATGTTGCTACCTGTTGGTATAGATTGAGCGCAATCTCCCATGCGAGATCGCACGCGACACACTCGCAGCCGCAGTTTCTGTTTTATCGGCGCACGACTGGAGCGAATTTTTATTATTATTATTGCCGCTCGTAACACAGCACAATTAACGTGCAAATGTGGCGTATCGATCGATATTGTTATGTTTGCTTTACATTTTCCTTTGGCGGGCAATGTGATTGCAAATAATGTAAACAAGCATCATTATGTGTTGCTGGCCGTCGCGTGGGATGATCTCTTCAAGCACGCACAGTGAGCATCATTGGATTCCGATATGGGCATTGCGATTTTCACATATTTATGTAAGTACATGTGAATATAGGTATCTCAACAACTGGCATTGTTGTTTCCATGTGACTTTGCTTTTGTTTCCGTTATTTGGACGGTGCTTTTTCTGATTTGTTGTGATTTTAGTTTGTTTTTGGGGTCTTCGCGTAAGCAACTACAAATCGCTCAATCAGGCAAACAGATGTGGTTAGTGAAGGGCTCACGTTTACGCTTATGGGGCCACTGCCTCGTTCCGGGCTTACGTCATCGTATGGTGATTATTACAGAGCATTGCTACGCATATGTATGTATGTGCATATATAGTGCATATATATATTCCGCCATTAGCACAGTTGTTGTAGCGGTTTATTACCATAAATGTTCACACAATTTGCTAATTTCTTTAAATTTTTAAGTAAATTTGCCAATTCACAATTGTGGGGGAAGTCGGCGCTCTTACCGGTTTTTAGCACGACAATTTACTTTATTTTATTCAAATAGTGGCAGTGGCATAGAGAAGTGGGGTCCGAGCACAAAAACTCTATGCATAAAATGTGTGAGTGACATGCAATTTAAATTTCATATCAAATCATGCATATGAATTATTCATTTCAAAAGAATTCAAATGATCACATCGTACCTTAATACACAGAGAGTGTAACTCAATTCACAGTGTACATCTCTAACTACTTTAAAAATGTCTTCACTTTCTTCTTTAACTGGAAAAATACTGTATACTGTTTTTTATGTTTATTGCGTTGGTACTGCAGGATCAACAGTTTTTTGCTTCTCCTGAAAATTTTGTTATTTGTAATTTTTGAGTTGTGACTCTTTTGTATTCAGTGTGCGATATATCCTTTAATAAAAAATTAGTCCTACGTCAGTGCAAGTTCATACGACGAAGAGTAAAGCACACAAAAACGGGATCAATCCTAATCAGGTTTCTGCCGTATTTCATTATTTTGAAAAAGCATTGTTCTAAAAGTGGGGAGAAGCGCAACAGAGCATTAAACTTATTTATTGATGTTAAATTTCGTTGACATCGTCGGCAGCCTGCTGTGATGATGATGATGATCATGTAAAACTCGAAACGAGCTAACAGTTCAAAATTCTTGGCATTCTTTCTTCTTTTTATTATTTAATCAGATTTTCAATACATATTTATACTCTCTGCTCATTCGAAAAGAAATGTACGAATATACTTAAGGTGCATACACACAGAAATACAAATCGATATTAGAAAGATGTCAACATTTCAACAGGAGGATTCTGGAGGATGTTGCAAATACAGAAATACTGAAACAACTGACGCAATTTATGTCCATAGCGTGTGCAACAAAACAATTATAACTTTTTTCCTTTAAATTAAAATTTTTTATGTAGTTGTATTCTACAATTTTGCCATAATCTGCACGGTTTGAAATCGTTATATTTTCCATGTAATCAAATGTATTTTCAGAAAAATGGGAAATGTAATTTAAACGAATTAAATACTGTAAATATGAGAATAGTCTTGAGATTGCGATCAATTGGATTGTCTGTCTAGACTTATGAGGCTTCCAGCTGGGTATCAGCAGAAAACATTAGAGCGACAACTATTCAGTTTACACTGACCGCGACGCACCCGAACTTCTTTATTTGGCTATGCAATTTGCTTTGGATCGTATGTGAAGCGTATTCAAGCATGTCGCGCTTTAAATAAAAGTGACGCTTTTTGTACATGTTGTATTGGCCCCTTTCTCGGCGGTATATTTTTTTTACTTCCCGCACTGTGGGTGTAAATCAAAACGCTCGATTATAAACGACGCAAATCTACACCGGTGGCGCGCCTTCAGTCACCTCGCCACACAGCGAGCGACTATCGTACCGATCATCGCAACAGTTAGCCACACCGCCTTACACTTTTAATAGTGGTCTCTGTTTCTGATAGTGAAGGTGATTTTAATGCTTTCGCATTGTCAAAACAGAAATGTTTTGCTTCGTTGTTCGTTGTGTCAGGGGTTGATAAGTGAAGCAGCATTAGCGAAGAATTTTAATTAAATTTAAAAGCCAGTTGAAGCTGGCTTCTTCGACGTGTGTTGTTGCCGTCGGCTTCGTTTATCAACGGTGCTCGCAGGCAGCGAAACAGCATCAAAGCGAAAAGTACGCCTCGCGCGATTGTGGGCTGGCGACTAGCGACTGTCGGGTGATTACACTCACGGCGGGTGCGTAAGAACAAGCAGAAAGCGGAACGCTGAAAAAAACTCCCGCGAAGCAGCCGCACAATCGAAATTGCCAAAATGGGCGCTCGGCGGGGTGGGGGAGTTCGTATAAAATCACCGACAAGCTACGGCGAGCCATTCATTGCAAAATGAGCGATAGCTGAAGTCAGGTCGGATAGCGAGCGCGCGCGTACAAACGGAAAACGTCAAATACACAGCTACAACCACAACAACAATTTTAATAAAAACAAAGAAAAATCCGCATCAACCATAACAATCGCAAACGAAAGCTGAAATGTGCTCGTTCGTTTGAATTGGCGCTATTGGCGGAAGCGTTAGCAAAAACAACAACACAAATAGCAAATCATCATTTGTCAGAGCGTCCGTGTAATTCGAAGAGGTGATTCCCCCAAACTACAACACGCATTTCTAAAGGCAACAACAGTAAACGAACAAGCGACAGCCATTGAACCGACAAATTGGTGAAGCTAGTGAAAGAGTGTTGATTGCTAGTAGAAGAAATAAAGAGCTTGTTGCTAACGGTATACGCGCCACAACAATAAGTATAATTAATATTAATTGAAATGATGAGGTATTATCTGACGGCGAGTGATTAGTGGCAAAGGCCAAACGGAAGACCCGAAACATATGCAAAGCAGAAGCGAACATGGCGCGACGGTGATTTTTTGGCGTATGAGTAATTTCTAATACGAGCCCGCTGTATAAGGTCGGAGTGTGAGTCTGACATAAGCCAGCGAAACAAGAAAAAGATAAACACAACATTTAGAAAACAAACCGTCAGAGCAGTGCAAGATGGGCATACCGGTGATTGATCACGATGACCCCGCGGGTTATGCTGAGGATGCCTGCTGTGCGTGTGAATGTAGCATGCATCATCACAGCAACAAAGAGGACCAGCAGAGCAAAACAACGGCGAGTACACAGACAGCGTTCGAAGCTACCAACGCAAGCACGAATACCGTCCCCAACTATCATGAGTCGAAGACGGAGACGCTGAACACCCCGCCGAGCTCGAGTGCGTCGTTTTCAAAATCCAGCAAAGACTTGGTCGGCAATTCCAAGGAATTCCGCATCGAGCACAACAAGTGCGATCTGCGCATCATCGGCAACAGCAATCGGATACGCATCGGCTGCAACGTTGGTAATTTACAAATCATCGGAAATAGCACGAGACTGAAGATCAGCAACAACAGCGGCCGTATACGCTACATGGGCAACGATGGACGCATTTGCTTGGGCAGCGATTCGCGCCAACAGACCATCGACTATATTGGCAACAACGGCATTTTGAAGGTGGTCAACTCGGAGCAGCTGAGCGGCGCTGAGTGTCAGGGCGGTGGCAAGAAGAATGCGAAAAAGTGCTTCGCTGATAAGAAGGCAGCAGCTGCAAGCTCGGCACCAACGGCGTCAGCGTCATCGACCCAGTGCCACGCCAAGAAAGTAAAAGTGAAAGCGGCCTCCTACGGTGGCGATTGCAGCGTGCAGTGGCAGAAATTCCATGAAATGTTCCAGAGACACGGCTGGCAGCGTTGCGCTAATGTTTCGCTGCCCAACCTCGGAGAGCACTGCCCGCGTTCGCACAGCCAGTGCGGGCACCATACAAACGAAGGCAGGCGCAGCAAAAGCAACTCAAGTAAACATTGTAAAATTGACAACAGCATCAATGTGGTCAACAACTATGGCAACATTATCATCAAGAACGCTGTTAATGTTAGCATATAATTTTAACTATGTGACATAGGTATATTTATTTTAGTAGTGTAAGTAGTGTAATTTTGTGAATCACAGACGATAGTCAAAACGCTTGGGGCCTGAAAAATAGTCCGCAAGAATAAAACTGTCACTGTCAAACGGCTGCAAATTGCAACCCTTAGACAGGACGGTTTAAGAGTTAGAATTGAATATTTGAAAACCGATTCGAAAGGTGTCGGATTTGTGTGCAACAATTTTGCAGTGTAACTCGAAGTGCCGCATGCAGATCTTGCCAAGACATTGAACATATTGTGCAATGTATACAGTACTAACCACGCTTATTGCACTCAAGTGTGTACATTTGCAAAGTGTTCCTAAACACCAAACACAACAATCACTCCTCAATGTTATGTATTTATTACATTTATTACATTACATTATGTATTTATTCGCTTATGTTAGTGGCTATGTGAACTTAAGAGAAATTTTCGAGGCGAATCCACTCAAAAAGTATTATGTAATTCAATGAAATGCCTTAGTCAGTTAGTGAATACAAAATATGTTTGTGTAGATGCAACAACTAGTCGCAATCGTCTGTATGTTTTGCCAATGAAAATTGTAAACTCATTGTTATCATTGTCATTCTGTGAATGAATAATGCGAAATCGTTTAAGTTATTTATTGACTCATACAACTAGCAATTCAAATCAATAAACACAACAACATGAACAACGTTTTCAATACCAAACGAACGTATTTTCAATAACTGCCGATGTGGGTTCTATTGCGGGCAATGGCGGCACTTTTATGTTCCATTAACAGCAACGGCCTCCCCCTGTTTCAAGGGGGAACGGAAAAAAGCAATTCCACGAATATTAAAACGGAACTGCCATTTACAATAACTATTCCCTTGAAGTGAGTCAAGAGGCAACAGGGCTAGTGGAGTACAGTAGCCTGGAATCGTGTAATGCGCGCACGGTAAGTCATGTCTAGTAAAAATAAAGTAAAAAATAATAATAATATAGAAAAGTGTTGGAGGAAAAATTTCAAGCTATATACATTCGAAAAAAAGTTGAAATAAATTCACAAGATTTGAAAATGCTGACGACCATTAAAAATTAATTGAAAATATATTGTTTACAGTTTCAATTGATTCGTTTACAAATTATATAGACACGCTTATATTCAGCTTGTCCTTTCGTGATTAACAACTTTTCAAAATAAAATCCGTTTCCATATTCAATGCAATTTTTGAAATTTTTGCGCAAATGCCAAAAAAAACAAATAATTGAAACAGAAAAATTTTCATTTGAACATTGTCGCTTCATGAGGCCTGGTATAGGATGACACTGTTTTGCCGTTATGAACGGCAAACCATGCGCCAAACAAAGCAGAAGTTGTGTTGACATTTTTTATTATTTTTTAAATAAAAATAAACCGCACGATTCGTCTGGTTTTTTTACTCAGGTATGCGCATACTTCACTCATGGCATTGGCAAGGCTCTGTCGTGACCTTTTAACAGCTGTGATTCGACCCACTTGGCTCAATTGAAATCCCCTTCACAAATGTGCCAGTCAACATAATCGTCGGCAGTGTGAACTCAATATTTTTAACTCACTGTTAAACTTCAACAGATTTGTTTTGTCTTCGGCCGAACGCAGTTGTTCTATTCTGGCAGCTGTTGCGTTTTTTGTTTAGTTAACTATTATATTTATATGTATGTGTTTTGGGGGATTTTTATTTTTAACCATTTACTTTGCATTGTTTCGCCGCTTAGCTAAGCTCATCTCTGTCCGTTGGCCCCAGCTGCTCGAACATGTTGCGAAATTTTTGCGTGCAACGAACCGAAAATGCTTCAGTGTTTAACTTCCCCCTTGGTCCCTGTGTACAATACACATTATACCAATTATAAAATCTCCAAAAATATGAGATAATAACTATGATTAATTACAAGGAAATTATAGCCTTGTAGCAAATTAAAAAAATCAAAATCAGCTTGTCGGAGATGAGCTGACGGCTAGAAGAAGTTCGAGCAATAATTGACATATTTGCCCAGTTGACCTTGAGCCGTTCAATTGCCTTTACTGAATACAGGGTCTTGCATATAGTTGAATTTTATTTTCTTTATTGAATATAACAAAAATGCTGTTCAACTTACACAATTTGTCCTTTTCAACGCTTCTAGAGGCAAGAATGTTGGCAAATAACCTCAAAGCACTTAGTGCCGAAAGTTCATTAATATAGGACATATCTATATTGTTGTAGTTAGTAGGATAGTCAATTTTCATTCATTGCAAATCGCAACCCACAACCGATGTCAATCGATTAGTGTCGCCTGGCATTTGGACACATTACACTTAATTAACTGCACTCACCTGGGTCGCTCTTATGGAATTTAGCTTTGCTGGTTGCCGATTGCCACGTGGCTCATTTCGTTATTGGTGCAGTTAAGGTGATGTTGCGCTTCGTGGACACGCGCCTGCAGCTGCATTTCGGCTACAAGCTGCACACGCGCTTTCTGTACCGTGTCCTCCAGTGCATTACCCTCTTCAACTACGTTTACTCGGCCCGCGAAGGTCGCTTCGTTGTGTGGCACCTTGGCGCAGTCTACAAAAGGCTGCCGCAGTTTTGCTGGTTCTTCATACTTCTGCCGTGGCATGGCTGTGCTTTCTTGCTGCTTTATGATTTCAGTGTCGATCAGGTGCGCTGCGAGGGGCAAGGCGTCAATATGCGCTACGCGGCCACCGTTTTTGTGTACCTGCAGGCGCTGATCATATTCATGCTGCCCTTTGCACTGAGTCACCAGCCACTGGTGGCCCGGCTGAACAGCATCGTTGGAAGTTGGCGAGCGGCACAGCAAATTCTGGTGCACAAATTGTTTGAGCGCGTGCGCGGCTTCTGGTTTCTATACGTGCAACTGCGCGCCGTTCGCTGCACGAGCATGGTTGTGATTTCTGTGCTGATGGTCAAGCTGGAGCGGCCCTCCGCGCTTTCAGTGTACTTGAGCCTCTATCCCATCCTCTACGAGTTGACGTTCCAGCTGCTTGTGCTCTACATGCAAAGCATGGAGGAGATTTTCGTATGCTTCAATGATTTCCTCGGCAAGAAACTGCGACCCCGACCGCAAAACCGCAAATGTCTGCGTCACGCAGTGGCCTCCGCCAGGAAATTGCACAACATTGGCATGGAGACGTTGCGGCAATACCGTGAAGCTTTCGGTAAACTGCGCGTGCTGTGGCTAGTTCTCTGGCTGAATCTGCTCCTGTTAATGTGGAACAGTGTGCGTGTGCTGGTGATGCACTTTTCCCCGCGGTGCCGTCCCCTTTTTACGCTGCAGTTGCATTCCGTTATTATTGCACTCGTGGAAATTGTGGAGTTTAAGCGATTTCAAATGCGTATTCAGCGGGAAGCGAGCAAATTCGTGCACCTTGTGCGGGATGCTGTGACGCGAAGTCCGAGCCGGAAGTGCCGAGCAGGTTGCAGCAACAAGCAAATGCGCGATGCTTTGAGCTTGTTGCTCAAACAGGTAAACTCTAGTGTGTGGGCGTGGTTGGATGTTGACGAAGTTTAGCTCTTAAACGAATTTCAGATTAACATCTGGGAAATACTCTCCAAAACGAATACAGTTGTGTGGCCCATTCGCATGCATATTCGCGTCAGTTTTAAAACAGTTCTGCAGTTATCGACAGTTTATTTAATTATAGCTGTGTCGTTGGAGCCAGTCGATCGGAACAATCAGTGTTCGGTTTTAGCCCGCTTTGACTACGTCAACAAGGAGCATGGATTCTTGTGCCTAACGGTGTCCAGCACGCCGGCGCCGAGCGGAAACGGCACATTTATCGAATTTCTCTGAATGACTGATTAACTGAATTCGTGAAAAGTCAACACGCAAAGAAAAAAACTAAGTACCAATGTCGATGTTTTTCTTGCGGGTGGCAGATGCGCTGGCTCAACTGATTTGTGCGTTGGACCGCGAGTCTGATCAAACCAAACCAAAATATATTTAAAAATAAAAATGTTTCATACTCAATTTGCAGTTAGTTGGCTTTCATGCGTTTATTCCGATTATAAAATAATACAGTTGAACCTCGATTATCCGGGTTGCTCGGAACCGGGCTCATCACGGATAATCGAAAATACCGGTTAAAAGAGGTTTATAAATTTTATTATTTTTATTTATTTATTATAAGAACATGTGAAACTGCTTCTATAAACGTACATACATTTGCATCAAGAAATCTTATTCTATTTAAAAAAATGCATTTATTTAAAATAAATATGTATATTTATATGTGTGTTATACGGAAAAAAACAAACACAAGTACATGTGCTTCACGGATAATAGAGGTAAATCACGGTTAATAGAGGTAAAAAAAAATCAATCACGGATAATAGAGGTAAATCACGGTTAATAGAGGTATAAAATCAACCACTCAGCATCCCAGTTAATAGATGTTCCTGGTTAATGAAGGCCCGGATAATCGAGGTTCAACTGTATATGTCGTCGGCTTTGGTGACACGCTGTTGCTATATTCTTCAGATTGCAGCCACAACCCGGCGTAGAAAATGTATCGTTTGGCGTACCGATGACCACTGCAGTGCGCCTACAGGTACGCTTTACTAATTTTCCGCATCTTCCGGTGCCTCAATTTGTTCAGCTACTCGTACAGAAAAGGACGCATCGTGGAACTCAATCAATTCTACTTGGGTATTGTGGCTCGGAACTTTTGGTTTACGTTGCCTTTGTTCCTGACGGCGTTCATAGTTGTATATCTCTCGAAACTCGAACCAGGCACAAGCTGCACAGATGACTCCGTCTATTGGGCAGCACTCTTGCTTTACTGCCGTCAAAATGTGGCTGAAGCCACCGCTCCGTTCCTGCTAAACCAGCACTTTCTGGTGGCTAAGCTCAACGACGGCATCGGCAGGTGGCATCACGTGTCGCAGATTATGTTGCACAAGCCCTTCGAGCGAGTTTCAAGCGGTTGCATTCGGTACATGCTTCTGCGCGTCATCCGCTGTACTGTGTTTGCCATCGGAATCATACTACATGAATGGGAGCAAGTTTTTCCGTTGAGCATTGAGCACGAGGTAACAGTGCAGCTGCAGGTTGTGCTCTACATGCAGAATGTGGCCGAAACGTTTGCATGTCTAAATTTTTTCATTGACAAGAAATTGCGCGCCGGAACGCCAAACCGGAAATGCCTGCGTCAAGCAGAGGCCTGCGCGAGTTAACTGTACGACATTGGAATGAAGACGCTGCGGCAATACCACGACACTTTCGCCAAAATTCACATTTTCTGGTTGATAACCTTAACCTCTGGTTGATAACCTTGAAACTTCATGTGGCAGGATGGAACTTGGCACGCCTCTTGGTGGTCCACTACCTGCCGCAATGTTGGCCAGCACCTGCGCTGCTGTGCTATCGTTGATCGTTGATGCACTCGTCGAAGTCGTTGAGTTACACGTTAGGCTGCAAACAGAAGTGCAAATTTAGCTCCCACGGAGCTACAACTACCGATGGCGACGCCCAAGAGATGCGGTACTAGGTGTGTTGGTAGGCACCCACAGACAGGTACGGTCGTTCGCGCTTGCTGGTAACGTTGCAGCTGTCGTATAAGTTTACCCAATGCTTTTCAGATCAGACTCGTGGACGTCCTAATCAAGACGTGCAATATCAACCTGGACGTCCATTTTAAAACATTGTTGTCGGTATCTGGAGTTTACTTAACATGTTTTTGCCTAATGAAACCGCTGGACTATAGAACAAAATGTTCGATATACGGCGAACTCGACTATATAAAGATGTCAATGCAACAACTAGCAATCGCAACGATACGTTTTTCTAGTAAAACTGCGCCAAACTGTGCGTCAGTTAAAAACATTTCGTGAAAAATTAGTAAAGCATTGGGCGTAGTTGTCTTGCAAAGTAGCCTTTAATGATCAACCGAATGTTATTATGCAATATTTGAAAAATTTCTGAAAATCGTGTTTATGATTAGATTAGAATTAATAATTCAATGGCAAAATAGCATTTCTCTAATAAGTATGCATTTGTATTCGCATATTATGTTTTTGGTTTATTCGTTGTTGGTTTTTCCTCTAGACGAACGTTTCGTAAGTAGTTTCCCTACACTCCAGGCCACACAACATCAACTTTTTGAATCCACGATACTATGCTACACTTGGCGACATTTTCCACAAAAGCAGAGAAAACATTTCCTGACAACTAATTACAATTATTACATTAAATGTGACCGATAGTCTAATACACCTAGTCTTATGACCCATCGTTAGTATATGTAGGATTATAATGGCGAGTGTAAAAGCTCGCGCGGCCGCCACAACTCCATGCCTGAGTTCTTTGGAGTAATTCGGTGCGAGAATGTTGCGCTTTGTCGACACACGTTTGCAACTGCAGTACTGCACTGTCGGATGTGTACGCCTCTTGAGCAAAGTTTCTCAGCTTTGTGGATTCTTCAGTGTCTCAAATTCTCCAATGAGCCACCCATACGAGACTTGGTCAGTAACGCCGGGCAACATATATTACCGTCGTCTCCTATTGTTACTATGCAGCATAGCCACACTGATTAAGTACGGCGTCGTTATTACGTGTTTAATCGTGGAGAACACACAGAGAGACGCCTGGTTGTTTATGAGCTCGAGCTCAATTCATATCCTGGGATGTGCGTTCATTTCGTGGTCCTTGTCGCTTCGCGATCCGCAGCTGCTGAAGCATCTCAACGAGGTGCTTGATCTATGGCGCGAAATCGACAAGCTGCTGTGGGACAGACCTTGCGGACAGCTGCGCTCGCTCTGCTTCATGTGCCTGCGCTGTGCTCTATGCGTGCTGATGCCGATAATTGGGTGGATATCGAGAGAGAAGAGCATCATTGATTTCTTCAACATCTTCTACGAGGTGCGTTGTTACGCCATCGTGATGTATATGGAGCGTGCAAGCGGCACTTTCAGGAGGCTCAATAATTTCCTCGGCCAAAAGATAGCGCTTACCACCATCAACAAGCGATGCGCACACCACAAAAAATATTGCCTCGAAGCGCTGATCAGTGGCGGGCTGGCTGTTGCGCCAGCATCACGCGCTCCTGGGCAATGTGCACTTCATGTGGTTGGCATGGTTTGTGCGTGCTCTTGTAACGGCTTTCTGTGTAACGGCCAGCACAATTTATTATCGCCGTCCGCAGTGCCGCGCTTTATTCGTATATCATTTGTTCTTGTTGGTGTTCTTAGTTCTGGAAGTGTTGTCGTTGCGAGATTTGTTGATTCGTTGGGATGCGCATGTGTGCCAGTTTATCGAGAATATGCAGCGAATGCAAAGTATGAATGTGCGCACCGCTGCAGGTTTACGTCGGAAAGGCTTTAACAAACATTTGGTATTCCGGCGGCAACAGGTATGAGCGTAGTATGTTCGCTATCCGAAGTGATGACGTTTCCTAGTTTTTTTTACACAGATCACCGTTGTAACATTGTTGGGCAAAACAAGCTTGAATTCATACTCAAAGGTCACATTCAAGATCGTTCTGCAGCTCTTTGCAATTTATGCAATGCAGTGGGGATATTTGCACGCTGATGTTAAGCCCGAGTACGTCGGAGCAGGCTGTGCCGGAAATGAAGTAAGAGATGTTCACTTTTTAAAAGTAATAAACATCAACGGAATATACTGTAACAGAAATATCATTCAATTTCTTTAGAATCTGACTTACATACCCACCTCACGTAATGTAAACAACAAAAGAACAAGAACAAAAGAATTAGCGCGTACAGATTCTCGTAACGTATCGAACGCTCGCAAGATTTCTAGGAGCGCTCTAGCTTGTCACCCAGTTTCAAAGAAAAAAATTGCATTACCGTTTTAAGTAACAATCGAAAGCAATGTACTTTTTAATTAAATGAAAATTATAAGAACTATGACAAAATGCGATTTACTTTTGTTGCAGCGGCAAACACCACCGACGGAGATTTTCAATCCGAAGAAACTTAGCAACACCGCGAAATCAGTGTAGAAATCGCCCAAATCATATACAACATACGAACTTTACGAACTATAAATGAATACACATTCTTCACATTATTGTACAATATAGGGCAACTTTATCATCCAATTATCGACCTCATTCAATGTCCATCTTCGATACAGAGTTATACTCAAGCTTGTCTTGTGGACTGCATTCGCCGACGCCAGCGACTACCTGGCCCTTCTTGTGCACGTTCACGTTAAGATTTGAGTTCGAGTTCGCGTTCGAAATCGTTTGGTACACGCTCATTGCCTGCGCCACCACCGACGTCACGTCGCCCGGATTCGCAGGCAGTATCAGTGTGTTGTTGGTTTGCGCCAGGTTTCGGAAGGCGTCAATGTATTGCTCGGCCAGCGTCAGCGAGGCGGCGTTTTTACCGTCTATGTTCTGCAGCGCTTTCGCGATGGTCTGCAGGCCACGCGCACGCGCATCTGCCACCGCCAGCATGGCAGCCGCCTCACCGCTCGCCTTGTTGATCTGTTCTTGCCGGTCGGCCTCGGAGGCGAGGATGCGCGACTTGCGCTTGCCTTCGGCAATGTTGATCTCTGCCTCGCGACTGCCCTCTGATTCAAGAATGGCAGCACGCTTTCGACGCTCCGCCTCCACCTGCATCTGCATGGCCTCGTGCACTCGGCTGGGCAGCCGTATGTCTCGAATCTCGTAACGTAGGCAGGCGATGCCCCACGCTTCGCTAGCCTTATTTATCGAGTCCACGATGCTGACGTTGAGCGATTCGCGCTCGCGAAACACCTTATCCAGCGACATCTTGCCCAGCTCCGAGCGCATAGTGGTTTGCGCTAGCTGCGTGATCGCGAACTCGGGATCCTCCACGCCGTACGAGGCGCGATACGCGTCGATTATGCGCAAGTACAGCACGCCGTCTATGCTCAGCGTCACGTTGTCTGACGTTATGGCGCTCTGTTTAGGCACGTCGATCGCGATTTCTTTTAGGCTCTGCACGTACTTGATCTTGTCAACGAACGGCACCAATATGTTGAGGCCCGGCTCCATGATTCTGTGAAAGCGACCCATGCGCTCCACCACCCACGCCTCCTGCTGCGGTACAAACATGATGACTGTGTTCATGGGCGTGGACGATTTGGTGCGCATCTGCTGAAGCAGCGCATGGCGTGGACTGGTAGCGAGCAAGAAGGACTGATGTGGCAGACGTCCAGCAGCGGTGGCAACGGAACGCAACATTGTGAACACACTTTGAACCGTACGGCAATCTGAAATACAGCAGAAACGTGAGAGCTGGAAAAGCTCTGGCACTTGAGTTGCTGTTGTCGTCGGCAGCCTGTTTACTATTCTTACTCTATTCGTGTTCGTGTTACAGTATAATGCCGTAATTATTTATGAAAATGTAAGTTTACTTTGTAAAAATATGGTCCGTTTGCGAAATATCATTTGACAGTTTGCTTTCACGCCGATTTTCCGCCAGTCAAACGTCAGAACATCCACAGCGAACGGTTGCATAAACACAGCGGCTGCTCAGCGTTTTCCGCTGATTAGTTGAAGAGCCGATACCGTGACCAGAGCTGTGTCTAACACAGTAATCGCCAATCTCTTTAATCCAATTTAGAATTAGCCATTTGTGTGCATCATAAACGATGTAAATTTGACGTTATATTTTTTTATGCCATTTTGCATCGCGGCTATTTCTCCGGTATTGAAACATACAAAATTCTTAAGTTATCGAAACAATGCTAAACAGTTTACACGTTTCTATCATCTCTAACGAATTTCATGCGACGGTGAACCGAAGTCGTTCGCGGCAAAAAGAATATTGTGTTAGTTGAAGACATAAAACTACTGCAATTTGCCAGATTGTGTGAAAAGAATCGAACTTTTGCAACATGTTTGGCCCGTCCGCTTTGGGAGCCACAACCAACACCACCGCCTCCACCAATCGCATGAATGACTTCGAGGTGGCCTTTCCGCCGGAAGACTCTGTGTCGGCACTAGAATTCAGCCCGGCTACGTTGCAGCAGAATTTTTTGATAGCCGGCAGCTGGGATAGCGATGTGCGCTGCTGGGAGGTGGAGCAAACGGGCAAAACTGTACCCAAGTCCATGAAGAAACTGGGCGGGCCGGTGCTGGATGTGTGCTGGTCGGATGACGGCACGAAGGTGTTCATGGCGTCCTGCGACAAGCAGGTGAAAATGTGGGATTTGGCGTCCGATCAGACGATGCAGGTGGCGGCACATGAAGCACCTGTGAGGACCTGCCACTGGGTGAAGGGTTCCAACTACACGTGCTTGATGACCGGCTCATGGGATAAAACCCTGAAGGTGAGGTGTACGTTTTACTAAAAGATTACACATATTTACGCACATTTTGTTTGTTTTGGTTACAGTTCTGGGATACGCGCACACCGAACCCGCTAATGTCCATTAATCTGCCGGAACGCTGCTACTGCGCCGATGTGGACTATCCGCTGGCAGTGGTGGCCACCGCTGGGCGCGGCCTCATTGTTTATTCGCTACAGAATACGCCGACTGAGTTCAAGCGCGTGGACAGCCCGCTCAAGTACCAGCATCGCACAATTTCAATTTTTCGCAACAAGAAAAAAGAGCCTACAGGTGCCGGTGATGAAATGCTTTATACTCCTTTTTTTACTTCTATTTCTTCAGTGAATATTTTGTGCATTTGCTGACATTAGCATTTTTGCAGGTTATGCGTTGGGCAGCATTGAGGGTCGCGTGGCCATACAGTATGTGAGTCCGGTGAATCCGAAGGATAATTTCACCTTCAAGTGCCATCGTACGCCCGGCACTGCCGGCTACCAGGACATTTTTGCAGTGAATGACATTGCCTTCCATCCGGTGCATGGCACCTTGGTGACGGTGGGCTCCGATGGCACCTTCAGTTTTTGGGATAAGGACGCGCGTACGAAGCTCAAGTCCTCTGAGACCATGGATCAAGCAATCACTAAATGCGGCTTCAACGCCAATGGGCAAATATTCGCATATGCCGTCGGCTATGACTGGTCAAAGGTATTGCTGCCAAGAGGCCAACATGTTGAAAATGTTAATATTTTCGTTTTTACTGCTAGGGTCACGAGTACTTCAATCCCGCTAAGAAGCCGCAAATATTCCTGCGATCTTGTTACGAGGAACTGAAACCACGCATTGCGTAGGCCGATTTAAGTACTAGGAATTAACAATTTTTCAATTTGCTTTTATAAAAAAAAAGATGTATAAAAAGTTGAAAGAACTTCAGCGCAGATTCATCTATCCACTTTTACTGTATTTCTCAATTTATTTTTTCCAGTTTTGCAGAAGCACAATAGCAAGGTGGAATGCCTACAATTGGTTAACATTGCGGCCCATGCGCTTAAATTGATTTTACTTAAACGAAAACAGAATTGCTACGCTTTGCTCTCAATGTTTTTCTCCTTCGCCTTCTTCTGCGCCATGGCCGTTTCCATTTCCATTTTCGTGTCCGTGCCCATGTCCATCATCGCCTTTCTTAAACACCGTTTCAACACCTATGGTGATGGCCGCAAGCCCCGCACCCCATAACAGGCCGCGCAGGAAGAAGGCGCGCGCCCGTGATCCGTGCGTACCGAACATGCGCGGCTCATAACGCCAAGCTTCATTTCTACGTGAAAACCAAAATAAAATGTTTAGTAACCACATCAACTGCTTATGCCCAGGGCACGTCGTCATCACCTCAGCCACGGATCCTTCAAGCTCTGTCGCGCCAATGCTGCCTGCACCTCCTTCAGCTGTGGCACTGTCTCCACCTTGTATACGGAGGGATGTGGCACCGCGTAGGGTTCATGTGCATCGTGTCCACCCATTGCTTCAAACGCTCACGCTGCGGAAACAACAACAAACGATATTCGTTACTGCCGTTAACCGAATGGCATCAATGTCCAGCACTAGCACTGAATTTGCCAGCCCAGTGTTATATAATTCAGCTCATCAATTTCTGATTTTCACCGGTGATTCACTGGCAACGAACATTTGTGCTGGTTGTGAAAACGCACACCGGCCCATTTTACCTCTAACTGCGTTCAAATTCCCAATTTAATTGTGTTAAAACACAATATTTGCTGCAAACGGCTCACGTACAAAATCACGAAACGGCCGTGGAAAAATATACCAATTGTCAGTTTGACAGCCCACTTCAACGAACAGCTGTGCTGAAGCTGGTAATGAAAAACATATGCACAGCGGCTTCTCACATTTGGTGCGCCGAAATTACAGCAGACTACAGCGGTTGAGTGAATAAATGTTTAATTTTTTAGGAATTCGCTACAGAAGTGCGGCTTAATGGTAAAATTAGCAGAGACAAAGAACCTAATTTGTTCAGCAAACCTTCGAAAAAAACATGTCATTCGCAGCCAAAAATAGTTCGGAAAGCATTCAACAACTGTTTTAGGAACAACAACTGTTTCCCTTCTGGCTATTTGAACGTCTGCAACTGCGAGATCTTTACCTGAGCTTTGACTGAGTCCAAGTGGCTGTCTCGTTCACCTTACCTTACTTTGTTGTTGCTTTCATCGACAGGGCAGAGTAAAAGATTTCAGCGCGACTTTTGCATGATATATCACTTTCGATCTTTATTTACTAAACTTTAAAAGGAAAACTGTTATTCAGTAAATACATACTACAATACATATTTACATTGCAACAAGCTAGCCATTAAATTATAATTTGTAATTTTGAAAATAAAACTACACATTTACGTATGTCACATTTTGTTGTTGTGTTTGTTGTTTTTCACATATGTATGTTTGTAGGATTTTGAAGTAATTTCTAAAATTCGTTACTTTTGTAGACTTTTAACATTATGTTGCTTTCACTTCTTATTGCATTTCACTAGTATAATTAATTGTATTTGTAGTTGTTGCTGTATTTGTAAGTTAATAAATGTGTTTTAAAAACTGCAACTTTTAACTTGTAAGGATAGTTTGCTGGTTGTATGTTTTAGGATCATTTTGCTGGTACTCAGGCAAATTTTAGTGTAGTGTACAAATTCACATCATTCATTCGACTATAAACCAAAGTTTTCTTAAGCAGCCATTGGTATGTGTGGGTGTGTGTGTTTAAATGAAGAGTAGACAACAGTGCCGACTCGGCCACAAACTGTCAGAATAATGCGACAAATGGATACTTTCAACAAATTTGCAGTTGTGCGCATAGTTCTGGCATTCCTTGGCGAACGTCGCCTGCATCTGTCAGTGCATGTGCATAGGTGAATGTGTGACTTAACGATAAGGGCTACAAATATTTGGAGTTTCATTAATGTGTTTATCATTATAGTAGTTTCATTAAGTATAATATTATATTTATTTGATGTTGTAATTTTATGAGTCTGTGGTTTAATTTTTGTGGTTTTGTTTGTTTTGTGATTTTTTTATTTGATTTTTCTTTAATTTTGCTGAACCTCGTTAAGTTTGTGGCATGCAGTTTCTCATTACTTCACATTTGTATTTTTCTAGTTATTTTTAAACTGTGTTTTAAACTTTTGTGTTTCCTTAAAAGCCATAACTGTGAATTACAAATTTTACTAGCTCTCCGACCTTAAGGTTGCATGGCCAATTTTGTAGGCATACGAAAAATGGTAAACGAATTTGAACGAATACGAAAAGTGGTGCCAACCAAAAACGGGAAATTCCATTTCAAGGCATACAAAATTATTCATGGCACCCTGGTGCTTAGAATACTTGCGCATAGTCTATGATTACTGTTTAGAGCAAATGAACATGTTTACATGCATATAAGAGTAAGCACAATAGAATACAATACTGTGGTAAACCGTTTTAGATCCTACAATGACACCACTCACTCGCGACTTTCTTTACGACTGTTCTTTCCGTTTGTCTGCGCATAACTTAATTTTTTTCATTTGTTTTGAATTTCACACAATTTCATTTCATTTACACTTATTTCAGCGATTCTAACATGCTTTCTGTCCAACGTAAAGTATAGTTTGCGTTTTTAACAATGTACATTTTGTTGTTGTTCACTTATTTCTTATCGCCAAATGTTTCCCACACTCCAAATGCACATCGTTTGAGTGGTACGACGCATATTTAAACTCTGGAAGAAACAAATCGAATCGAACTAGTTTCTGTTTGCTGCCTTCGATCAGAATCAAAATTCAATTAGGGCTGACATTTACTGCAACTGAAAATGTTTAAACGAAATGTCTCCTACGCTGCTTAGTTTCTGCATTTTTCATTTAACAATTCGAATTGTAATGGTTATGCAAAACCAAATTCGAGCTTACATGTTTTCACTTTTCGAAATGTCATTTCAAATTTATGTTCGCTCATATTTCTTATAGAATTGCTTCGCTTGTTTGTATCTCACACAATCTCCAGGCATCTCCGAACAGTGCCATCTAGAAAATGTTCGAAACTATAGCAAAACATTGTAAAACTCGTGTGGTATTTGTCTTTCGCAGGCATTTTTAAGCAGCTCAGCGCTAAAAACAGTTTGATTGCTTTATGTGCCAGCAGTTGTCTCTAGTAGCGAGTTTCGTTTACTTCAACAATGCGCTCTGCTAACCAATTCGTTGGCCGTTTTGTCATTTGAGTCTAGCCGTCAGTTGGCTGCTTTATTTGATGTTTTTCTTCAGACATTTTTACGTTGTTTAATCATTTGTTAGTGTAGTCTGTAATTTAGTTCCTCTTAAAATTAATTCTCATATTTTCAATTGTTGTTGTACAGGTAATTTTGCTTCATTGCCTCAATGTTGATTCCAAAAGTTAGCAATTGGTTTCATCGGATTCCCTTCAGTTTCTGACCCTTTCAATATGTCTCGGCAGGGGGCCGTTGGGCCCCACAAGTGAAACTAACCATTCCATTTCGTCCGTCTTCGCCTGCGTGTGTCCACAGCTCATTTTCATCTTGCGCTCTTCACTGTCATAATCGACATTATGACTCGGCTGCTGCTCATGCTGGCGCCTTCCTCAGGCACTGGCAGCTACTATCACTTCATGAGGAGGGGGAGGAGGAGTCTAGTCGGTGCACGCGCTGCAGCAGCGCGCGACTGCACTGCCACATATCTCGCAGCAACCGCACACTTACAACGTTTCATCGGCAAGTATATCATTGAGCAAACGATTCAGGCTGTCCAGCCCCGTCAGGAAGCCGCCGTCGGGCCCGTGGTGCACTGGCATTGCTGGCGCCGACTGCAGCAGTCCGCCGCCGTTGCGCGGCACAAAGGCCGTGTGCGCAAAGTCAATCAGTCTTACGTCGACCAAGCAGCGCGAATCGTCTGTGGCGCCTGCTGTCGCCGCTATGTCGAGCGATTTGGAAGCATGCTGCAGCGTGATGCGTTGCGCAATGGCCTTCTTCCTGTTGCTGTTGTTGCTGCTGCTAATGTGACGGCTGTTGTTGTTTTTATTATTGCTGCCCTGTCCATCGGAGGTGCTGAGTTTGCGCTCGCTCTTTGCGCGCTCCAGCGTGTCCATTAAAATCTCAGCCAGCAGCGAGTTCTTGATGTTGTCCGCTGCTGCCGTGGACTGTTGCTGTTGCTGCTGCTGATGTTGCTGCTCTGCGGGCAGTGTTTTGATGGGTGATGTGACCACGGAAACCGGCATAGATGAGACGACGGCTGCAGGCGCTGTCAAGCTGGCCGCTATTGCTGTCGACGCCACTGTGGCGTTCGTGGTCGACTTCTTCGCCAGCGATGATGAACTGGACTCTTTACGGCAGTCGCGTGCATCCACTTCGTCGTCGTCGTCATCGTCGTCTTTGCAGCGCAAACGCTTCACCGCGCCGCGAACAGATTTCAACGACGACGCTGTGGAAGAGGTGGGCGACGAGTTGGCGATCGAGGTGGCGGCGGATGTGTACTTTTTAATGCCGGGCGGTAAGGGCGGAGTCGAGGACACGGTGGGCAGGCGCGCTTCGGGCGTTGGCGCCGCTGGCGGTGTGTCGAAGGAGTCTTGCTGAGATTTGTAACGTTTCAGCATGACTTCTGTTTGGCCGATGATGCTGCTGTCGTAGTCCGAACTCGCCTCGTCCGAACTATTGTTGCCTGCAACCAGAACAAAATGCATCATTAGACACGAAAATTTGAGTTATTTCAAATTCACCCCTCGTGAATATTTCTTGAACATAGGCTATATCTGAGGTTGTTAGTTCTCTGGGTTTAGGAGCTATAGGCAATTGAACGATTCTTTTTTTTTTAAGTCAAACTTTAATGACCATGAATCGAATTTCCCCGTTTAATATCGGCGACAACGTTGGAAAGATACGCGATATTTCAGGTCGCTAGCTCTATTATGTAGTTTAGTTGTTGATGGCCCCATCTCGCTCTTTAGTTACTCACCTGTTTGTCGCCCACTGGTTACCGCCTTGATTTGCTCAGACAGTCCCGAGAAATCGTCGCTGCTGTTGCTGCTGTAGTTCATCCACGAGTCACCCGAATGCGGCGAAGAAGTGGAGATGCTCGGCATCGGTGGATCTGGATCCAGGAATACTGTTTCTTCAGAGATTGGAATGAACGGCGGCGCAGCACTGGCCGTGGTGGTGGCGGCTACAGCGTTGGCCGAGGAAGCCGGATGGGCGCTCGTTGACGACAACGGTGGCGGCGGTGGCATCGAAGCGCAATCGTTGTCCACTGGGACATTTGACGCATCGTCCACCTCCTCACCTTCGGATGAGGAATTATGACGTTGCGTTGCAGTGGCTTTAACACCACGCGCCGCTGCCTCGGCAAAGCCGCGATGGTGCTGGCGATGCTGCGCGGGCGTGTTACTTATCAATGCACCGTCAACAACGGCAGCACGCGCCAACTTTCGCCGCGACGGGAGATTCAAGTCGGTGGTGGAGTCATTGGAGGCGTCGGCGTCGTAGCAGCACTGATCGCCACCGGTGCTGCTGTTGGTCGCTGACGCATTGCCGCTGTCGGCCGCAACCATATGCAGATCATCGTCGGTTTCATGCGGCTCCAGCTCGTCGCCGCCGTCATGGCCCGCAGTGTCGTCCTCGTCCGCCTCCACCTCGTCTTCGTCGATGTCCTCATCCTCGTCGATGCTGTTCTCTGGATGATAGTCGAATGTGGCGGACTTGGTTGCAGAGCGCGGCGTAGTCGGCGTTACCCACTCTTCGATGTCCATGGGATGTGCCATCGGGTTCTCCTCGAAGCCCTCGTAGACGATTAGCAGCGAGCTGTAAAATTGGAACAGTTGAGCAGACAATTCGCGGAAGCTAGTCAGTGCTAGTCTGTGCGCCGTTTCCCACTTACCACGAATAGAATCTATAACTCGATTGCTTCTCGATTACGCGCCGCAGCTGTAGCAATCGCTGCACAATTTTCTTGATGACACGCGTACGCAACCGATACCCATTGTAGAAGAAATCGTGCAATGCCTGCTTGAACCCGTTCTCGTCCAGCTCGCGGCCCCAGTACTTGTCGCGCTTGGCATACTGGTCCAGATGTGCCTGGTACGTCTGCATGCCGCACAGTCGTACGCCCAGCGACGCCGACGTGCTAGCCGCACACTTGGCCATCTGCTTGGAGCGCTTCTCGGCGGACGCGTCGTCGCCGTGCTGGCGTGTGCCCATTTTCAGATCCAAAATGCAGGGGTTCCGAAATTGCGACGTGATGTTCTCGAGCATTAGAAAATCTGCGAAACAGAGGAGAGGCACGAATTCTCATTAGCGATTGCGGCATACAATTCGGTCAGCTTGACATATGCGGTGTGGAAATTGCATGAAAATGATTACAAACAAACAAGCTAAACAGCGACGTGACGAGTTTGTTGTTAGTAGTCGATCGATCGAGCGTAGCTTCGTCTCATGGACTTTGTGAGCTGATTAGCCGTCAAACTCGGCGTCTACGTCACAAGCTTTTCCGTGATAGTTTCTGACGCTCTACAATTGAGATACATAACATATATTCGGAAAGTTGTTTTTATACGTGAGAGAGTATTTGCCATTTCAGATCTGACCGATCATTTACGTAAATTATTGACGTCCCATTTTCGGTCATATCATACAGCGTGCATGCAACCAAATCTAATTGTACGACAATGACCGAGTATAGTCCTGACAGTGACGGAGCACTAACTTGGACGTATGCCGCTTAAAACATTTGCAATTTGGAAAAAGGCAGTTTCAATTTAAGGTTATAAAATGTCTAGTGGGAAAGGGACAAATTGGCGATTCTAATTCGAATATAAAAATAATAGGAATGGAAGAATGCAATTTGCTCGGACGTGCAATTATTTTTAAAAATCAATTCAATATTCAAACAAAGAATTGTCTTTATTTTTCAATGAAGAAAAATCGCCTAATATTAAAATCATATATGGTCCCTTCGCTTTTCCAACAGATTCGCGTATTTTTCCAATTGATTTCCCTACGATAATTGCAACGTTATTATACACTAATTGTTTTTTTCCTTTCTTGAATCTTCCAGCAACATATTACTTATAATACTAGCTAGGCTTCTTAAAATTCAATAACCCTTCTGACTTTTTTAGACTCAATGATAGGGTTCCGACACACTGGAACCACGGTCGTACCATCGGAATGCCGGAACCTACAACTAGACAAATTTATTCCCAACATGTGATAGTGCTGCGCGTTTGACTTTTTATCATATCCTCAACCAATCCAACTTTTGCCAAGAGAACAGCAACCGCAACTTTCTTTTGTTGTTTTGTTTTGATTTGATTTTGTTGAAGAATGGAAAACCATTGATGTGAAAGCTGATTTCTAGTAGATTTCAATGCTTAAATCAGCGGATTGAAGTATTTCTATTACAGCTGCTCAAACTGCGAGCGGCGACGAAAACAACGGACAATGTGTAAGTAGTGACGAGTAGTAATCGGAAATGTTTTGAATATCCTGAATGTGCACAATGCACAATGTGCGTTTTCATTTGGTGTGCAGCGCAAGAGTTGGTTAATGACATGGAAGTAGGCGGAACGAACAAGTTGATGATGAGAGGCGCGCGCGCAGTTTCGATTTGATGATGGTCACAGTTGATATCAACGGATACTAACATTGCTTATTTGAGTTGTCTAACTGTGAAATACTTTTAATAACGTCGGCAGCATTTCCGTTCTTATGAACTTTCATCCTGTAAAAAAGAAGAAGAGAAAGAAAGCTTTGTAGGCATTAAAAATTGCTTGTAAACAAACGATTAGAGTTGTTGGTTTTTTTAATATTTGTTTTATTTTTGCTTTTCTTTCGGTTTGCTTTATTGTAAGATTCAATTTCAGTATTTTTTGTTGTACAAAAATTTGAGCAATTGCGTTTGCGTTCGCCTCTGACGTCGACGAGTGGGTCGATGATGGACGCGTTACAGGCTCCCATCACCAGCAGCTCGCACCAACGATTTCGAGTGCAGAGAAGTGGAGTGGAGTGCAGTGCGGCTCCGCGGGGGAGGAGACGGGACTCCGACAAGTCTCTTGTAAAAGGCGAAGGCGGAGGCTGATTTGGTGGCAGAGCGTGCGTACGTGCGTGCGTGCTTTGCGTTTTTGCTTTTGCTTTCGTTTTTGTGTGAGTCGAGGCAGAGGGACAGACGGAAACAGTTTTGGCCTAAAAGAAATATTTCAGGTATTTGGTTTTTGTTGCGGCATTTTGCTGGCAAGCATGTGTGCTTGTTCGTCTCGCATTCTCGTTTTGCCTTAATAGTTTATTATGTAAAAATATTGTATAGAAATAGATTTTTCATACCCGTGCGCTTGGCTTTTCTTTTGGTCAAAACTGGCGTTTTTTGCTTTGGGCTAAGCGAACGATGCGGTTCGCTTTAGTCGTGCTTTGCAATTCTTTGCCACATACACAAACACCTCTCTTTCTCTCTCACAAACACAATCACAAATCAAATCTAAAACAAAAATAAAATTCATTGCCGTATTTGGTTGGACGTGATTTCGGTAAAATACATATTGATGCATGTAAATTGTGTGTACAATGTATACGCTGTGAAATTAAATGGTACAACAGCAGGGAAGGAGCGGTCCGCAAGTTCAGACGGCACGACTCGGGCACAGCGTGCGCGAAGCGTGACTGGTACCCACCTCAACACGTCGTCCCGCTTGCGCTTCGAGGCGCTCATCTTCCGCGCGGGCTCGTCACGGAAACTCGGCGAGTAGCGCTTCTCCAGCTTGGCGCCGCCCATTGTGGTCGCCTGCATCACACCTACAACAGAGAAGAGCACAGTGGATTAGCGACAAGGATAACAGTGACTGGCTGCGACTGCATAGCGCAGGGATGGAAATACGTTAATTTGCCATAAATGCGGTAAAAGTTGATGGTCAGCAATAAAGTGGCCAGGCCAGGTGAAATATATAAATGAAGTGTGTGTGTGTGTGTGTGTGTGAATTATGACTAATCAATCAGACAATGGCCGAATGGCCGGCCAATATTTTTACAAGCGAATGCGTTGAGGACGAACACGTATGGACAAGACTAAACATAAAGAAATGGAAGAGTTGAGCGATATTAGATTAGATGCATCACATTTGAAGGACGGATGGCTTACAGAGGCCTTAAACAATTGGCTAAAAGTACTAATGCTGCTGCTTGTCGTACTGGAGTCAAGCCTTGTTATCGTAATGTCGACCAACTGGGGATTGCATTATTGCTTTGCCAACAGTACACAAATCAATCAGCCAGCACTTTTAGCTCGCCTTTCTCTGAACATCTACAATTATTTAGATTATGTGTGAAGCAACTCTGGCTACTTCATTTGATATTTGGTATGAAAAATAACGTGAATAATCACGGAATTAATATTTTAAACAGATCGAAAGGAACTGTTTCGAGCAAGGAAAACTAATGCTAACATCTTTGCAGCGCCGTAAGCACTCAAATGTCCCCAGTTGCGAGTTTATAGTGATGCGAAATCCCAGCATCTCCCACTGACTTCTGCTGTGAAAAGTGTAAAGTTACTACAGCTAATGGAAGAACTTGTCTCAATTGAGTCCCACAAATAGTAAGCAAAATACTGCGCTCCCGCCTCCCTAGCGTCCAGTACTTAGAGCAGCAGTCAGACTTAAATAACAACAAAAAATATGGATGTGGCAATATTCAAGTAAAGATATTATAATCTTTATACAAACCCTTCCGTGGTATGGCACTCGTCAAGGAGCACGACTGTTACATGCTACACGACAGGGTACAGAGTTACAGTGTACAATTTTTGGAACAGTTTGTTTGAGCGCGTCCTCGACCACAGACACTACGAACAACGACACGACAACGATGACGACGTGCTTTCTTCTGGCATATATAATATATAGGTAACAACACATAAAGATAAAACTTGATTTGTTCTTGTGTCAAAGAGTTTTGGTTTAAGTTGGTTAAGTGATATTACGCTTCTGCGAGTCTCGAGTGGAGGTTCCAGATGCGCGCTCATGTCCTCGGACACGTTTATTGCTTTCGTGGCGGGAGTGCGCCGCTGCTGCCTCACACACGCCCACAGTCAGTGTTAGGATCAGAGCACGAGCACGAGCGCGACCGTCTTCGAGCGTATCTTCGAGCCATACTTCGAGGCTACACAGGTACGGGAAGCAGGCAGACAAGTTCAATCAATGTTCGAGTTAAAACCGAGTCCTTGAGCTCTTCGTCGTTAGATACACAAGGAGAAACATATGTATAGTGGAAGTATATAGGATAGCACTGAAATTATTCTATGCATAGATCACAATGAGGGCGAAATACACTCAAGAACCACTGAAAGTGCAAACTTTCTTTGCACCTTCACAGTCAACCAATTCGAGTTTCACTTTCGCACATCTCGTGTTGGTGGGTTTTTGAGTGTATTCCTCGTTATACGTTATGCTACTTTCTTTTTTTTTTTGAAACATCCTAATTTCTCGCTATAGCTAAATAATTAATATCATTTGCACTTACCCATGCATTTTTTTTCAAATACAACAAATTCTTTAACACTTGTTTGCGGAACGTTCAACAGTTCTACGCATCATTAAATTTTAAGAAAACTATGCACACAAAAGCCAATCTGTAAATAGAAATACAAAACAATCTTATCGTAATTGCGGTGAAACAATTGACATAAAATTGTGTTTGCACGATTTACAGATCAGCGATGAGTGGCCGGCAGAGACGTGCACGGACTTTCGCGGAATGTTCAGCCCAATCGGCCATGCAAACGAGGCCGAGGATGGATGGTGCTGGCGACAATGCCAATTTTTACGAGAAGACAACTCTAATCGATGGAAGATGCAAGTGTCCAAGTTGAGCAAATGTTTTGCAAGCTTAATTGAACTTTCAAAGCATTTCCTTGACTTTTTACTCGCTCTCCCACCCTCGAAGTCGTCCAGCAGTCATCCAACGCGAAAACTCCGTGCACTCTCTGGCGCTAATCGCCGTTCAGGTTCGGCTGGAGCATTAGCAACTTTACTGTGTGTCATTTATAATTGATTCTTGCTCATAACATAATTTCGTTTTCATTTGCTTTATTCAAAGTCAACCATGAAACCACAAGTTTCGTTATCATGTCGAGCCGTCTCGAGGCATTTCTCTAAGATTAAGCTTTCGTTTTGTTCTTTTGTATGTTTTTATTGTTTCCGCTTTATTTGCATTCATTCAGTTTTCATTTTATTCGATTTTCAAAATCAGTTTATTTATTGTTTTGGCACAAGTACAGCAGCTTACAACTAGTAAAAATCGCATCATATGACTATTCATATAAGTAGTAGTAGTAGTTTGTATTTTATGCTAATAATCAGTATCACAGCAGTTATACATAGACGTGTAAATGTAAATGACTCTAATACTTTATTGCTAAGGCTAAAAGTAAACGAAAAAGAACAGAAAAACAAAAACATATAGAGTTGCATGAAGGAGATAGATGAACGTTCAGGATCAAATTTTGTATATTTGTCTTACGAGTACACATACAAACATACATATACATACATATGTCAAATGTGATATTTCGCAGGCTTTATTATATTTTTTGATTATCGATTCTCGATGCAGGCTGATCAAACTGCAAATGCTTGCAATATTTATGAAAATGCCGTCATGAACGACAACATTGCTTCCATGAAATTCTGATGCTTTCATCAACGATTGTATTATCTTCGTTTTTCTGGCCATTTCACAGCCTCTTTGCTCAAATATCAAGTTTTTCATGAATTCTAGTAAACTTTTGTACAAATTCCATTTTATTTAGTTTCTACCGCTTTTGCTATTTTTTATTTTATCCTTTAATGAAATATGCATCAACATTTCAAATGATGGAAATCACGCTCGGAAGTTACAGTATGCAACACATTAGCGAATATGCAATGCACTATGAATGGAATGAGGGTGGCGCTGTGTGGCACAAGGCGGATGCTTACCTTTGTATTTGGGCACAAACTTCTGTACATCGTGCGGAATGTTTTGATAAAAGTCCAGTTCACGCAAATTCAGCGGCTTGATGACGGTGGATTGATTCAGCAACAGCAGACGAGTGTGTCCTCCGACCTGAAACAACCAACAAAAACTCAATTATTTTGTGTTTTTGAGAGCCGAGCACTGAACCGATATTAGTGTTTTATTGGATATTCGTATTTTGCCATAATCGACATGAGCCCAAAGTTTGGCTAACCAAAAGTTTTTGTAGGTGATATATTTGTTGATATTGAGTATGGTTTTAGTGCTGCAGTGTGATCTGATCAGATAAAGACTCAAAGTCTTAGAAGACACCGAATCAATTTCAAAGATTTCATACATTCAATAAAAAACATTTCGTATTTAAACAATTCATTGTAAACTGAGTAAATCTGTGTAGTAATAAAACCATGTCATAAAAAATTATGTTTGTGATAATTCTAAGTATTTAGAAAAGCTGCACTTGTTGAATAAACTTAGCATTGTTTACATACTCGTATAAGTAAGAATAGAAATGTTGTTCTTAAAAAAAGAAACAATTTATCGACTACGCTGAGGAAAAGAGCAAAAGGCGTTTGCTAGACTTTCTACAGTATGAAAACATGTCCTACGCATTGGCATTGCGTTCCATCACGTGCCAAATCGTCATTTGAAATAATTACGCAAACACTAAACAAACCACAGAACAAAACAGTAAATAATAACAAAGGAAGCGCATTCTGAATAGCGCACTCAATGAATATTGTCTAGCAAAACAATTTTGTGCCTTGTTCGAAAAACAATGTCAGAGGAAAACATGAGTTGCACGTCATAGAATATGTTTACTATAATATTTAATTCGTAATACTATAAATGCTAATAAGTGTGGGAATTTGACAAGTTAAAGCTTCTTATTAATTTTTTTCAATTTTCAAATTAAACTTCAGCTGCAGTCTTGCCGCATAAAGTTTCTAACGTCAGCTCCTAAAAAGATAATTAAATTTTGCTGCGATAAGCGGTCGCCCACAATAAATCAATATCAGCCAAAACAACGAAAACGCAGCAATCTAACCACAACAGTTGAATGATAGGAGTTTCCGCATATAAAATCGATTGCCAGAGTAATTGCACTAATTCCAGCAAAAAATTCCCCCAAAAACCATCACTCAGTTCTGATTGCTGTGCAAAAGTTAATTCCACGAAACAATGCGTTTTCAGTTCATTCATTTTTAATAAAATATTATTTATGACTTTTTTTTTTCAGATATCGAGTAAGCGATCTGAGACGGTGCACACCTGCTGCATATATTTTTAAGACAATTTCTTTTAAATATAGAAAATGTGTTATTTTTAATAGAAAATTTCAGCACTGCATTAAAGTATAAAATGTCTGACATTGGCTGCAAATTGTTGATTTATGCAAATAAATATATTGCGTAGTACGAGGCACTGTTGATGTGGGTGTCGGTGTGTTTGAGTTTTGAAAAGTTGCCATAAGTTATTTCAAGAGATTTTGAAAATGTTCAGTGGTGACGCGCAAGGAAGGTCTTTGGAGCAACACATGAATCAACAACGAAGACGCACAAGATTCTTATGATGAAATATAGGTCAACATCAGTTGAAAAATAATGAACAAAGAATTTGTATTAAATGGGATTATGATGAAATATAGGTCAACATCAGTTGAAAAATAATGAACAAAGAATTTGTATTAAATGGGAGTAATTGAAATCGAAGGCATTCGTATGTATTATATTTTAATCGATTCAACGCTTTGCACGACTTGTAGGTAACAGGATGGAACTCACCTGATTGGAGAGCGGCTGCAGTGCCACTTCATCCTCGCTTTCCAGTAGATCCTTGCTCAGCTGCGTCTGCAGCGTTGTCGATGTGACGCTGAAGCGCGATCCGCTCGCCGAAGTGCAGCCAACATTGCCGGCGCATGAGTCGGAACGTTGTCGACCCAAATACTGATGCAGCGCGGCAGCCGCAGAGACCAGCGGGTGCTGTTGCTGCAGCTGTTGCGGCGCCTGCGCCTTCTCGAAGGGCAGCGATTTGATGGGTGTCGAGCAGTGGCTGTTGTTGTTGCTGGTGCTGCTCACCGACAGCTGCTGCAAGTTGGCCGTGACCAATGTGCTGTTGGCAACATGCTGCGGAGACGTTTGCAATAGTTGCTGTTGTGCAGCGACGCTGTGGCCGAGCAGTGTCGCACCGTCCGCGGCAGCGACGGCGTGGTCAGTGGCGCTGCTGGTGCTAGAGTTAGTGCCGAATTGCAGGGGCGACAAGTGACTTAGAGTCGGTGCGATTTCCCCAACATGTTCCAGTTGTAGTTCGCGCTGTTGCTGCTCGAGCGGCACGTGCTGCTGCTGTTGGCTGCGCTGCTGGTGGTGGTGGTGTATATTGTTCTGTTGTATAGTTGGAACATGATGATATGACGCACAGTCAGAATCTCCCATGCCCCAATCCCCCAAGAAATATACCATTCCCTTCCGCGTAAAACAGTTTAAGATATTGCTGCTCCGGTTGCCGTGACAGTGACGGTAATTTCTTGTGTTCTATTCAGTTATTTTGCTTTGCTTTGGCAGTCTCCCTCGCTGCTCGCCGTTTGTTTGTTTGTTTCTTTATTTTCTGTCTTTTTACTTATGCCTTAAATTATAACTGAAAGTAGAGCAAAAAAGAGTTGAAAATTTGTTAGTGAATTGTGATAAAGTTTTTTTGTTTTCAGCCGAAAAGTATGCAAAGTTAGCAATACAAAACATTCCTCAAAGCACAATACAAATGTTTATAAAAGAATTGAAATAAAAATAAATGTTAGAGGAATGATTTTTTCGGAATATAAGTGAGCAGATAGAAAGTTAGATTGAAAATCGGAACTTTAGTTATATGTTACGGCAAAATATAATGGCATACTTTCAGGGTGACATGATATACTTTTTATTTGTTTGATTGAATTATTTAAAAGTATTTTTGAAACGTGCGCTTTAAGCATTTGAGTGAAAATCGCTTCACATGCTTGTGAAAATGTCTGTCTGCTTCATAAAATTGCACACAAGCAGAGATACAACGCTGCCGTGTGCTCCTAAAGGCAGACAGCAATTGTGCTTGTGCACAGGGGTGGTTGCTGTTGTTGGAGCAGAGACACAGAGTAGCGAGTGTCCTTCTGGTCTGTTATCGCGCAGCTTAATTGAAGGTCGTTGGAGCAGTCGAGTCCGAAGCCCAAATTTTGCCAAACAAAACAATAGTTAATGCCAAAACAACTACAACTATATACAAATTTTGTCATTTGCTTTGATTTTAATGTCAACAATTTGCAGCAGTTCCATTCGTTCTTGCAACGTACGAGTGGCACGAGCACACGCGAATTACTGCTGGCGAGCGATGTGGTTTCATAATGCGATGGAGCATGTGGGTCAAGGCTGGAAAGTTAGATAACGCCTTTTCATATTCCATGCATATGTAAACACGACACACTTAACACGATGTGCACATAAAAGCTGCTGTCAGTTGCGAGTTTGTGTAATTTATGAAACAAATGTATCAATAATATTTGTGAATTAGGTTTAAGCGCCTAAAAAATGACATCAACAGTTGCGACTTTGTTTGCGACTCGCGTCCAAACTTTACCAGTCATTAAATTCACTCCCAAAAGACGAAAGTTTGACTCATAAAAGACCAACAAATGCAATTATGGCAAAGAATAAATACAACAGCCAACTATGCTACTATAAAAACAATACATCAAAAGTTAGTATCACAAAGATACATATGTGGGAAGAAAAACGGAAATTGCGCTCATAAAACTGCACAAATATGTATTGGCAAAATACGCACCAATAGCGAGCTTGCAGGAGTATGCAAGTTAACTGATTGCTGCTTTGTGCAACAGTGTGAGTTTTGCTGGCGGCACAAGCACTCGAGGCCTGTCTGCTTAATGTAAATTGTAGCACTTTGGCATAGCAACGACAATTAGCACAACCATCGACAATAATGTCGAGCTTTTGGCACATTTGAACACCCAACCATAACGACTACAGAGTCTAATGTTATTGGAATTTAGTTGAAATCAAACAACGCGCAACTATTCACGTCAAGTAGTATCGGAACTTCAAATTGATCTTTGAGTCAAGGTGTGGTTAAGTTATTGTTCGAAAAATGTCACTTTATGAACAGCTCAAGTAGGGCAAGAGGTCTCAGACTATCCATTCAAATCAGATGAAAAAGAAAGACTATTTCCAAAGAAGATTCAGAAAAGGAAGACTCTACAGCATAAAGACAACTGAAGGCAGGAATGACGAGACTTTTGCGAAGCCGCAGCGAACATTAAAATCAGGTCACGCTGCTAGCTTTTACAATTAGAGTCACCGAAGGTTGCATTTGTTAAAAGAAAAAAATAAGCAATTTGTAATACAAACACCCGATTTTATTTCGAGATAGGGTCAAGAACCAGTTATTGCTGGACCCCGTTTTTTCTGTCATGCAAACAGCTGTAATTGCATTTCCAGAGAAGTGTGCATATTTGTTGCTGTAATATGCCAATAGATAACCCGCTCAGGAGGGCAAATTCAACGCACCGCTAATTGGGTGCAATCATTAACCGCGAAAATTGCCAATAAAGTGCATTGCTGCGCAGTTCAATGAAATTGTTTTATAAACCCCAGTGCTACCACTTATTGTACTTTTGTGATAATGCGTCGCATACCCGTCGAACCCATCCACAGTTAGGTATTTCTAATATGCTAAATGCGCAACGAACGCACACGCGCACAAGTTTCGAACGAGTGTCGGTGTATGCGAGTACGTCGGGTGTTTAGCTATTTAATGCATAAATAGTTAGAGTCGTCTGTCATTCAGCTGACATTGTTTTATCAGGCACAATAAGGCCTTTTCCGCACTATTCGCACCTTCTGGGTTCCGTAGCCGTCAGTGTGTGGGCGTGTAGTGTATTGCTCGGTTGAGCACCTTGAACTATATCGAATGGAGTTGGCGAGCAGCGCAGAATTGACACGATTCGAAAACATGACAGCTCAAAATATGCACAGGTGACTGACAATGGTCACGCAGCAAAAGGTCCGATCCGAGTTGCATCAGCGCCAACGACACAAAATAGTTTTTGTGGTTCAAAGTCTTCAATAAGTTTCGGTCAAATTGCTAACTTGCTGAAAGCCACATTAGGTTCCACTTCCTTTAAAATTTTGCCATTAATTTCTGCACTTAAGAGGAGCAAATGTGTTTGTGGCGTTTGTTATCTCTGCCGTTGGTCACGCAGGATCAAATTTTAGTGCATACTTTTACATTTATTTGCGCTGTGCGCATTGCATTTGGCGATAAAAATGTTAAAATTGAAAACAAATAACTGCACATGCAGTCGACTTGACATTTTCATTGACGCTTGCCAGACTTTCCGCCTTTTTCACTGAAACTGTCAAAGCGTCGTTAAATATTATTATCACTTAATTTGTAGTAGTTTCAAGTTCCGCAAGGCGCATTGAGCACTTACACACTTATGAGCGAATACTCATGCACATGCATATGTATGTACAGATGTGTGTGCGTTGAATTTTTAATACTTCAACAATTACAACTTGTTTCGAAGAAAATGCGCGTCAACTGCATCAAAGTGTTTTGCTATGCATTAGTGAAGGAACATACAAAAAGTTCTAAGCCCAATACTCGGTACAACAACAAATATGGGGTTGAATAAAATTCGCTAAAGCCTGCACAGTACAATGTGTATGTAATTTTAACCTCACTTTTCTAGCAAATTTTGTGAAACGCGCCGACCATTAGGCAAAGAGAAAGAAACAAAAAGCTTTTTATAAAGTAATTAAAATGCATTCATTAAAATCTATTTAAATAATGGAATTTCATATTAAATATTGGACCATAAAAATGCACAAAAATAATTAATGTGTGTATGTTTTTATGACCCCAGCTGAACAAAGAAACTCAAGTAAATCACCCTGAATGTAGGTAAAGATGTTCGCCGCTTATACGTACATGAATACGTATAAATATGTCATGAATTCTTTTGGGAACACAATTTGTTGAACTCGTCGAGTACGTAATATTACTCGGAATCATTTCATGTGGCGTGCGCCAACAAATTAACAAAATATTGCGCCGTATGTGAGTGTGTGTGTGCAGTCGAACAGACAAAATAAACAAAACAAGTTGCACAAAAGCGAAAATTAGCAACACACAGCAACTGTTTATGGCATAGGAGCGAGTGGCAAATGGGCGGCCCAAAAACTGGGCCAACACATGTAAACTGGTTGCGCGCCGTTAACAAGTCAAGACCAAAGTAGGTCAACAGCCGCAACGCTACACTTCTGGGCCATAAAAACTACAAGCAGACAGCGCGTCCAAATAATGACAAAGCTTGCTACCGCAGGCACGGAGAGGCGAGCTCAGCCCTAGGCATCAATTGAAATCAATAAAAGATAATTCAATACAAAAAACTCACACTTTAGGCTAAATGAATGAACACATTTCAAATAAATACGACATAACAAAGTTGGTTTAACAAATAATTGAAATCGCTCAGAAATAAATTCAAATTCAATGTACATATTTCAATATAAAATATAAAAATGTGTATGTAAACAGCAAATCTAAAAACTAAAATGTCTTCCATCTTATTTCCATCGTCACTGCAAGACATTTAACTTTTGTCCCAAGCATTACATAAAGAAATGAGCGGACGTTGATAAGAGCACATTTGCAGTCATTTCTCCGCGAGTGTCTCTCACAGTCTGATGGAAACCCGCTATCGGGCAGTGCAAAGTATTTAATTGCAACAAAAGTACTTGAGACAAAGTGCCAACAACATCAAGAGTGCAGAATGCGCTATGAAATTAAGTAAAACACTAACAAAGCTAAATGTTAATTTGAAACGAAAATAAGCTGACAGCTGGAACACTCATGGCTGGTGCGCTCACTAAACAATAACTACAGCTGGCAGCAACAACAACATAATTAATGATGTCTTAGCACTAATAATAACAACAACAGCTATGAAGACAAACAGCCCAAAATCAGCAGGTACGCGTATGCGTTGTTGAGAAACTGCCAGAAAATGAGCAAAATCCGCAACTACATCGTAGAACTTGAACAACATACGAAATACTGTGCATGAAATATATAAAAACACGCGATATTGCGGCGTCGAATTGGCAGCAGGTGAGCGAAGTGCGCGCGTCGTCGAGAGTGAAGCAGCATTTCGTCACAATTACTCAGCGAAAGACAACAACATGAAAAACATAAATTTAAAATGCGATGCAAATACGCCGTCAATGATTTTTGAGGTTTTAACATTCGCAGATTTCTGTGTGGCGTTTAATGCCGTAGACGAGCCTTCGAATTGATTTAGTGTGGGTTGGAATAACTGACTGACAATACCAGTCCAGATGACCCCAAACACACCCACTTTTCGCAGCACTAACCAAATGCTGTGTTGTAGGAAGCAACTGAATGGCTTTGGCATTTTCACATTAAAATTTAAATATTTTCTTAAAAATTGTTCATAAGCAATTTTATGCAAGTGACTGCATCTTTATTGCATTGCGTATATATTTCATAACAATCGACCGTGAATAGCCAGATTTCACTCCATTAAAGAATTTATGGCTGCGTCAATTTATGAGCTTGAATCAATATGTGATTTTTGTATCAAAATAAATGCGCATTGTATTAATAAACCAGAAGTGGAGACGTTAATTGCATAAATAAATTCCCTCGTCAAATATAGCTCAGCAAATAATGCATTCCAGCGAAACTTGGTCGAGGTAACGAAAATTTGACTTTATTAGCAAGTTGGAGCATGTTGGCAAACATTTCGACTGAATTCCATAAAAGATGTGTTGTAGAAAACAAACAAAGAGGATTTACAAAAGAAAAATCGAGGATAAACTTGTCTGAAATGCAAGCAAAGTATTTAAAGTTTATAATAATTTAACCAACTATAATAATTTAAAATAATAAACTAAAGTTATTTCACTTTGTTCTACTGCTTAATTTCCTATTTAATTTCTTTTGTGTATTCCTTTTACTGCATTTACTGAACTGCGTTCGGTTTGTTTTCATTTCAATCATTTAAATTTAATTTTATTAAATTTATTCAAAATTTTATTTAATTTGTTTTTTTTTTTAAATAATTTAATCATCTTCAATAATCTAAAATAACAAACTAAATTTAATTCACTTTGTTCTACTGTATTTCATTTCCTATTTAATATCTTTTGTGTATTTCTTTTACTGCATTTACTGAGCTGCGTTCGGTTTATTTTCATTTCAATAATATAAATTGAATTTTGTATTATTGTATTAATCATTTAAATCATTCATTGTGTATGGCGTTGTATCACCAAATTATTCACACAGCTCTTATCGCATAATTGGAAATTATTCCACAATGTTCACAGCGCCTTCAACGGTGAGTAAACAATTTGTCGATGGGAAAGCAATAATAAATATTGTGCCGCAGTCGTACACAGATATGTCATTGTCCGGGGCCGAAAATGCACGCCGCCTCCACAAAAACCACAGAACGCAGTGCATGAATTAGGTAAATAAACTCAAACGTAGAAAACCTGTACGAGCGCCTGGCGACAACACGATAAGTCAGACGCGAAAATAAACACATGAGCCGAGAAAAATTTCACATTGATGACGACGACATTATTCGTCATTAGCCATGGAAACAACCAGAAACCATCTACGAAGAGGGAACATTTCAAATTGTAATTAGAAGTTTTAAAACGGCACTTGGATATTGGATCTGGATCTGATCACAAGGGAACAATACGATGACCTATGCAAAGAGAAGCCCAAGCAAGTGTCATTAAAATATATCGAATTTTTCGCTTTTTAGTTTGAGAATACTTTGAAATGTTAGCACAGAGAAATTTCTCTTGCATGTGCATGACGTGGTATAAATTGCATACAAAATTCTTTAAAGTTTTGAAAAATCGCTTAATCCAATCACGTCTCTTGAGAATTCTGCACTGACGTAGCACTCTGACTCGTCAAAACGCACAGCAAAAACAAAAAAACACGCAAAAAGCCAACATTGCACACATTCATCGGGCTGGGAACAGCTACGCGGTAAACAAGCCAAACAACAACAATAAACGGGTAATGAAAAAATTGCCGCCTAGATACAATGACCAAATGCTTTCAATTGATGCTGCTCGCAGCAGTTACGTCGAATTTGTTGTTGCCAAGCGCTGCTAAATTGCGATAAATCAAGCGAAAAGCGACAGGCCCGCACATACACTGAAGCACAGAGCTCACATGTACGTGTATGTCCGTGTGAACTCTTGCATGTGTGCGCCCCAAGTTGTCTCAAAGTGCACGAATGCTGCTTGCAGCAGACAAAAAGTATCTCATGGATACCAAAAGCGGACTACGTGCAGTTTGTGTCAGTTTCACCCGAAACTCGAATCAAAACAAAACGCTGAAAACTAACAGAAAAAAGCTGAAGCAGCAGCGGCAGCAGAGGCAGCAGACAAACGCAACAACAACAACAGTGACATAAGGCAACGCTTCGTTCGGGCACACACGCGCACAGTCACAGCTGTTCTGCATTTTTTACGGTTTGTTGATATACAAATAAGCAAAAAACCAACGGCGAAATATACAAAATATTATACCGATGACGTCTACTACCCGCAGCAAAGCAGAAATTTGCAAATCCGACAACAAAAATAATATCACAGCAAAACGTATGAGCGAAAACCACTTGAACTGACGGCAGCCACAACACACACACACACACACGCGAAACGCTCAGCGACGCCTCAGTGCGAGGGCCCACACTATTAGCACCAACAACTAGCCGTAGTCCCACTTGTGCTACTATCGTTGTTGCTGCTGCTGCTTCTTCTTATTTTACTGCTGCCACTAACAACACGTCTGCCTTCAGTACTCGGCGCACAACTCGACTTTTTTCTGCCGTCTGTTAATGGGCAGCGCGCTCACAAAACCACGGCGCACACACCAACTCACACACGCGCAGGCAGATACACAGCCGTCGCCGTCAACGATCGCAGAAACATCAAGAAAAGATACCAAGTAACCGAAAGGTTAAACTTGTTTTATTTCGAGCCTTTGCCTTCTTGCCATTTACCTTTTAGCGCTGTACGAGTATTCCTTCAATTTTCGCCGGGATTAGCTTCAGGTTATCGTGTGATGTTTCGATTTCGCTGCTGCCTTTGCTGGTATATAGAAAATTTTCCTCGGCTCGGCTGGTTTTTGCTTTGCACTTTGCACCAGCGGAAACAGAAGCAAAAATCGAAAATCAAAAATACAAAACACTTTCTTGCACGCTTATCACAGCTTTTTTCACTACTGCCACACGCAGCTTCCTTTCCTTCAGTTCCGCTGCCTTCTGTGCTGCGGCCTTTCACACAACTCCCTCAAATGGAAATTTTCTCGTTGAACTTTTGCATTCAATCGAAATCGTTTGGCTTTGCACTGAATTCTTGAACAAAGCAGCACTCTCACGAAAATATATCTACGTGCTTCTGCTGCTTATGCGTTTCGCCTCACAAGTATGTATAGCTATACACACACACACACACTCTCCGCACACAAACAGTCTATATATGTATATATATATTTGTATATGGGAATGAATTTTACTCAATAAAAATTTCACACGCGCAAAGAGGTTTCGGCTATTCAGTTTTATCCGCACTTTGCGACCGTTTCAAACGAGCTGCGAGGCTAGACTGAGTGTCGCACGAGTGCACTGAGTGCCTCTTGTAGTGGGTCTGCATCGGTCCGACAGTGTGGCAACACTCCGACGGCGCTGAGGCACGGGAGCGCCGCCCACAGCAAAACGTCTGGCGACGCGAGCGCCGCGGAGCGCAAATCTTTCGGTTTCATTAAAACTGGGCGCTGTTTACTGTTTCTGAAGACCTAAAGATACATTTGCGATTTAGCAGCTCCCAAGGCATATACTCGTACAAACAGGTGCTCAGCAAGTTGCTTGGTGAGAGCCGCACACCGAGAAGTGAGAGCGAAAGAGAGTGAGAAGTTAAAACTGACTTTAGCATTGCGTTTGCGCAATATTAAAGCAAATGAATACCGTAAACTGGTGTAGCCATGAGCGGATTCCAGCCGGTCGGCTGTCAGTGCCAAACGGCAAAATTACTGGTTAACCACCCTTCCAGAAATTTCTTACAGTAGCATTGGTAAACAGCTAAAATCGAAAGACATTTTTTTCAAATAAGTACTTTTAAATGATATTAGCCACATTTGTCAGCTGACATTCGAGATCATTCAGCTTGCACTAAAGTGGAAAATTGGGAATAATATTTTATTGTTTCTATGAGCGAAAATAATTTTTTTAAATGTATATTTATTAACAGTACAAATCTATGAAATTAGGTACTGACAGCCGAGATCTTTGGCTTAGGAGCACAAAATTATTGTAATACTCTGACTACGTTATTAGCTGAAATGATTCATCAATCTTAGTGTTGTAATTCCAATCAATCTAAATGTTTCATTATCAATCTTCTACATGCGTTTTGATAGCACCGATTTCCACTTGAAATTCATCGCCTGACTCACTAAGATAAGTGAACAGCAATTTTTATCTTCCTTCTTATCGATATCTGACACTTGACTTTGGCTAATTGACTGCGACAGAATTCGTTGTTGGAATTACTTGGACAAATTAAGCATTGACCTCCACAAAAAGTTGCTGCAATACAACACTGTAACCAATTTCGATTTAGAACTTTTTAAAAATTTTCGATATGCGTGTTTTATCAACAAAGCAGAGCAAATTGCCTCATAAAAGCTATAACAACCATGACAGTGAAATATTTGACTGTCGACGTTGATAAGTTTTATATGCTTGGGGATTAACAAAATTACGGAAAAAAATTAATTTAATTTTTGCAGCAAGTGTTTCGACAGGACTGGGTTCAGTTAGATCAGCAAGGGTGTGTGCAATAGAGCGCGGTCACTCAGAGATCTAGAAGACCCATTGTAAAAGCTTTTATTAAATATAAATTGGATCATTGATATGAATCTATATGAACTGGATCATTCGATGAAGCGGAACAGATTCGGAAACATGGAGTATGGAGTCGGCGGTGGCATAGGAAGTGTTGTTTCCACTTCTTCCTCTTCTCGAATGGTACCCACCTATTCTATCAAAGGCACAGAGCCCAATGAAAACAGCAAGTTTTCATTTTTAAGAGCAAACGAAAAGTGCGACAGTTAGTTCTAATCCGCCACGAGTGTTGAATTTCTTTAAAACAGCTGTTTTAGCGCTTTGAAAGCTGTTCACAGTGTTACTGTGGAACTAAGCCGATTCTACACTTTTTACAGCCAAAACAAAAAACACCTCGCTAAAAAAAAGTGAGCAAAGCATCGTAAAATACAAATAAGTTGAAAACTATTTACGACTTTGTTGCGCTAAACTATAAAATACTTGATACACTTTCGGAGCTAATTTGGTTGCAACCGTTTTTCGTGACCACCCAATGAATTCCAAAAATGTAATTTAATATAATTTTATTGCTAGCGAGTTGACTTGCAGTGAGCGCACTGGCAGCTTTGTGTATATGAAAATTACTTCAACGTATGTATACAGGAAGCGTGCGACCTGACCTGGCAGACGTGCCCCCAGAATTGCAGCTGATGCGAGGCCATAATGGCGCTCTTCGTTGCCCGTCACGGCGCAGTGTCACTGTGTGCTGACTGTGGGAGTGAAGTTTTGTGAGCGCAGCATCCGAGAGCGCAACTGATTCCTTGCAGCTAGGAAGCAAATATTTTGCACACTTCACAAAAATCTTACAAATTTTCAACTATCGCGCAAACCAAAGAAAACCAACTTCAATTAGCGCAAATTGTACGCAAAACAGCTGAGAGAATTGGCACAAATCGACGCAAACAAATCACTCCGCTTGTACAATGAGACATTAACAAATTTGAAATTTCTATAATTAAAAAGCAACGAAAACAGCTGTCGTCGATAGTGGAAACGCGAAAAAGCCAAAATGTGGTAAATAATGCGGATTACCTCATAAATACTGCGCACCACAAACCCGCAAACCAATCAACAAGCGCGCCATAAATAGTCGTAAAAGAAGTCACGCTCTTCAACATCGCGACGGCTTCAAGTGTAATTAACGGCAATTAGGGTTAAACAATAACGCACTTTGGTTCGCTTTGGCTTTGCTGCCGCATTCCCGCATTTGTTTGCCCATCACCGGGGTCGAGAATGTGCAGCAAATGCTCCCACAAGTGGTGGCCATAAACCGCTAATTTACGGCTCCACACTGTTGTGATAAGATTCGAAATTCTCAGTATTGCTTGTTTACATTTGTGCCGGGAAACACTTGCAGTGGGAGATTCCGTCCACTGCGTCCGCTGCGACAAAAATTTTTAATTAATTCGATCCATTCATAAAAATTGCGAAGCTACCAGCATCTGGCGCAGTAGGAACCAACAGCAGCAGCAAAAAATCGTTGAGCGGAAGAAACAGCGGAACCAATTCTGTTGACAGAGCAAACACGAGTCCCTGGGCCCTGTGGAGGCGGAGTGCAGCAGTGGCGTTCAAAACTGCGCAACTGTGTTCGGCGAGTACTTTCAGTTCTCCAGAATATTTGCTGAATTCCGGGAGTCACAGTCCCAATAAGCGAGATTTTGTTCTTGTTGTGCTGAGCCTCAAATGATTTGTTTGTTTGTTACTCGAAAAATAGTAAACAGAAAATGCAGTTATTGGAAGTCTCCTACGCTGAGTGATTCTGCCCAAAACAAAGCATAACAAGTACGCGCTGCCATTGTTTGTCTTATTTATTAATTTTGCGTTGTTATCAAAACTTTTAAGACCGACTTCCTACTTTTGCGCAAATGCCATTAATTACGCACATTAACTGCATAACTATTGAACGGATTTCAAACAAAGCCCCACGCCGCTATTGTTTCTTACTGACTGCCACTGCCACTGCCATTGTTGTTGTTGTTGTATTTGTGACTCTTGTGTGGTAGCGGCAGTGAAAATTTTCCACTACACGCCACACAGCTGGAGTAATTTTGCACTGAATTGTTGCTTAATTATCTCGAATGTTCAGCTGCTCGTTTGTTTGGTTACTCATTACTTTGTTGTTGTTGCAGGTATATGTAGATGATGTGTTGTTATTGATGTTGGTGATACAGTCGCAACTAAAATATGGAGTGCGTGCGATTTTTATCGATTGCATTGTTCGAAGAAATGTGATTTGACTTTGCATCGCCGAAATGGCGAGAGCAGGAATGCAGAAGAGCGATGGAGAAGACGTCAAGCAAACAAACTGTTAACAATAGTTTAACGATTGCATGGAGTGTGTTGGTGTTGGCCAGATTTACGAGGTGAAATACTGCAAACAATGTGCGGAGTGAGAAGGCTGAAGTAAGTTACGGAAAACGGAAGTTGAGTTTGGCTGGGAAATTTCCCAGAACAATGTGTCGAGAGTTTGTGCCACGCGCTACTTTTGGCTTTACTGTGAGGTGTCTTAATAGCTTCTTTTTCCTTCAGAAGGCTGAAAGTGAATCGTAACGATGGTTTATCATCATTGGCGGACCTGAGACAACTGGTTTCTAAAATTCATTGGTTTTTCAACTGGTTTTTTGGAAGTCACTGGGACAAATAGTTGTGAAAGTAGCTGTCAGCGAATGCAGAAGTCAGTCAGTTCGCGTCTAATCATTCACGTTCTGTGTGTGCGTTCATAGGCGAGAAGAGTAGATGAAAATAAGAAAGACCAAACATAGGTCAACAAAATACTTTTAAGTCTGATCCTATGATTCTTTTGTTACAACGACGACATAGACATTTTTGCCTTTTTCGAACATGTCTTCTTCTCTGACTCGAGACTTGCTCGATTTGCACGTTTTGCCTTGAATACTTTCAGTTGGAATTTTGCGTTGTTGTGTGAAGCAACGAGTTGAAACGGCAGTTGAAAGGTATTTATTAATAAATTTGTTTGTTTTGAGTTTTTTATGAATTAACTCATTTGTTTAAATATTGCAGGCGTAGTCAACAATGATGAGAATTTTGAATTGCGTCAGGCGTCCAAGTTTATCTTTTTGTAGAACTGCGATTTTTTGGTGCACGTATATTTTGTTTTTCATTCCCGATGAATTTTTGTTGTTTTTGAAAATATTTTTGAAAAAAAATAATTGTTTAAAAATTTCATTGCTTTATTTTGGCCCATAAAATTCAACAGGTTAGAAAACTAACCCAGATTAAACTAGTTCTCAAATTACTCGCTTTGCAACTGGTTTAGAAACTGTTTTACTTAGGACTGACTTTGGACTTGTTGCAAACGGATGCAGACGGGGACAATTGACTGTCGCCTAGGACATTGCCATGTTGAAGGTTGAGTTTGCTCCAAGGAAACGAATCGGTTCTAAAGTCAGCTATGACTGACAAGCAACCAGTTGAAAACTTACATTCGGAGCAGTCCAAATTCCTACAGGGAACCAGTTGTAAAACTACATTTAGAGCGGTCCGAATTCCTACAGGGATTAAACAATAAATGTGGGTTTCCATCTGTCTTTGTTTTCTTCTTATTTGTTTTTATATCTTTTACATCGAATTCATATTACACAATGGTTTTATTAATAATAAGTATTATCCCGAGTTGGACTTCTTTATAAATATTGTTCATAAATATTGTTAATTTATTAAAAAACACAGAATGCAACTCTGGTTAGGGCTTCCGGAAACAAAGTTATTCAATTGTTTTTAATACATTTTACAGTTCCTTAACTTCAGAGTTCAATTTAAAGTTCAAATTCGTATTACATTTTACCATGTCGCCTCCAAAGTGTGCCTATTTCGTTTAGATTTGCATTCGTATTTATTTGTTGGTTTCTCTTTTCATGCTTCTGCTCCATAATCGCTGCTTCTTGTCTAAAAAAATTTAAATAGTCTGTTGCGAGGTCGATAGCCTTTGCGCATTGAATTTTTCCCATCTTTTAATACTACAAACAAAGCTCGTCGCTATAAATATTTCTCCATAAAGAACGCAATTTCTTCATCCAAATTTTGATTTTTAATAACTAAATTTTGCGTACGATTTGCCGCTTATTGCGCAGCGCACTGAGCTAACGCCGCTGCCCCGTGGCGGCCTTTCGGCTTCACCCGACACTCAAACACTCTTATTACGATCAATTAACTTTTCAAAAGCGATTGCAACTATCTCGGCGGCAATTTTTCACTTTTAACTGATTGCAACGAAATTTCGAACTCGCCAGCAATGCACTCAGCAGTGCGATGACAATCATGCGCGGGCCGCATGCAAACCAAATTGGCGACGCACATTTGATACCCCAGCCATATGTTTTCTATTTCAATTCGTATGTTCGTACAAACTCGTACAAACAAACGCCAAGCGCATGCATTGTTAGTGTAATATGCGAGTGTCGTGTCACGATGAGCAAATCAACACAATTGCGGCCAATTGACAAGTTTTAGTGCAGCGTCAGAAGATTGATGACTCTTCGCGTTAGGTAACCGAGCCGAGCTGGAACTCACTCTGAAGCGTTTAGAACAGCGCGACTGGCTGCTTGTGACTTACAACACCAACTACACATTTAGCGCGACGATAAGGTAGATAGCACACAAACACACACACATATACACTCAGGAGTATGTGGACAAAAAAGTTGTGTTCTGAGGTGCCATTAAATATTTGTTATAGTGCCACTTGGTCTGGTAGTTTCAAGGTTATCTTAAAAGAAAATTACGACAGCTTTGAAAAAATTCCAATTTGCTTTTTGTTGGCAATATTCATTATCGAACAATATTTTCGTTGTACAACTCAAATTGGTGTTCACACTGGCTTCGTCATTCGCTAATTTGTTAGTTTGCGTTAGTATTACATTTTGTTTTTTAAAGTTTAGTAAAAGGTTCGAAATTCCAACATCCTAGAAATCCGCGCTTAACGATGGCACAGTGTGAATACCTCTTTTGCACTTATCATTAAAAATTTGTTTACCTGCGCCAGCCCGAGCTGCACTCTAAGCAAATTTGTGCACAAATAGCACAAAGGACGCACACTGGCACTTATATTTAAATTTTATTAAAAAGCCCACAATAGCCGCACCAAGCAGAAGCGGCGGAATCAGCAAAAATGCAAAATGCCACCAGCGAGCCAGAGCCTTTTTTAGGCAGCGAAATGCCAGCGTTGTGAGTTCATAAATTGTAGAAATGTCAGCGAGTGAAAACAAACAAACGGCGCAAGGAGCAAAAGCAATGGCCGCACTTGTGCGTCACTGCGGGGGAGTCGCTCGGCTTTTTGCTGTTAATGTCACTCACCTACACTTGGCTTGGGTACGTGGCAGGAATTCGCACGCTTTCCTGCGTCACGCCGCCAAATGCGAATCACTTTGCCTTGCTTTGGCTTTTTTCTGCCTCTGCCGCCTCACAGGCACACACACACACACATACATAAGCTCGTATATAGGACGAAAGGACGCTTTTCCTGTGTAGCTGTGCAACGGCGAGATTCAGCAAAACGCGGTTAGTCTATTAAATGATCGGCCAGCGACCAACACAGATACAGAGATTGCAGGCTTAAGAAGCGTGTGGGCGCGTCATCGTGCATGACAGTCACACAGTGGGAGTAGCAAGTTTAATGGCACTTGGAATGATTATTGCAATACTTGCGTTTCGTTATTCGCTTTCCGTCGGCCATGTTCCGTGTCTGCCGTCTGTGCAGTGTGCATAGTCTCACTTTCGATAATAGGTACACATTTAGTGCAGTCCCCGCAGTCAATTCGTCGTTATCCTTTCAAACACTTTGCACGTGCCGACTAGGATTTGAATAATTAGTCTAGTCGTATGTAAGGCGGCGAGGGAGCGAAAGCGCATTTAGCCAGTGGGCGTCGAACTTGAGTTCGCATCGCTTGAATGTTTGACATTTCGCTCTGACATTTGATTGAACCGTTCGTTTTGTGTCGGCGTGTCATTTGCATTTGAGTGCAATGCGCCGACGTTGGCGATGGCTAAAAGTGTAGCCGGCTAAACGAGGTTAAAATTGCACGCGATGCCATCGACGCGTTTGGCGCGGCGTGTGTTCTTGATGCTGAACAGTTTGTGTGGGTTTCTGGCTCAATTTCTGTTCAAATATTAAAATTGTTTATTGATTTCGAGCGTGTAAAATCAGTCTGCGGCATGAAAGCGAAGTGTGCATAGGCAACGTGAGTGCACGAAAAACTTGGGTAGGAGAATTCGTTATGTGGACTACGAGTGAATGGCGTCTGACAAGTGAGCAGCGCAACATAGGATTATGCAAACTACTTACATACATAATCAGTGGCGCACGCAGGATTTTATTTCGGGGAGGGTTTTGTGAAAATTTTTTGAGAACTTTTAAATTGATAAAAATTTAGATGTAGACAATTTTTCTCTTTCATTTGATACCCATATCTTCAAATAATATATCTTTTATCTTAGATTTTAAAACCAAAGGAGATTATCTAAAAAAAAACATTAGAAAATTTATGATTTTTGAAAAATTCACTCTTTTACAACTTTCACCGTCAGTAATTTCTCCAAATCTCATCTGATTTGGACAATCAGTATCTCTGGAAAGGCTAAGGTATTGTCTTCTGATCGACGGACAATTTGTGTTAGTCGGATGATTCGTTTACGAGACATGTACTCATAACTGAAACAACAGGGAAACAGGTTTTTCGAAAATTTTCCGAAAACGCTTCTTACAAAACTTTTTTGATATTGAGTTTCGTGTTCAGCGGCCCAAAGTTAGTCTAGAAAACACTTTTTTTAAGTGCATTTTTTGTGTCGAGTAGTGTAATTGATGATTGAATATGAATATAGATGCGACGGTTATAAATTAAATTTCTGTGCTATTCTAAAAATATTTCGGGGGGGCGGACGGTTTAAACCCCAAAAACCCTCCCCTGTGTGCGCCACTGTACATAATGCACGTTTGTTCATCGAAGATAACTGGAGAGAAGTGGTTAAATCTGTTGCGCGGCGGTTTAAAACTTCAATTCGGTTGCTAAGGCTTTGACAGAAGAAGGAGAGAAGGGAGAAGCATTGACGGAAGGATTTTGTTCTTGGTGTGGTAACGTTAATCGCTGTGGCTGACGGCAGGAACTGATGATTTTAAATTGAAAATATCTCTTTGTGATGATGCAATTTTTCGCATGTAAAAAGTATTCGTTTCGTCCATAACATCAGCGATGATTAATTTCACTCACAATATTTTCCCCAATTTATTGTTTAATGTAACTAGCACACAACTACATACCAAAGTATCACCTTGTAATGATGTCTGTGCTCATGCTAAGCTTGCTTTGAGCCAGGAATCAGTAAACATGAACAACCAAGCGAAAGCCACTGCCAAGGTTACAAGTCTCAAGTGCCCACTGTACCTAAAGTGCGCAACTCACACATACCTACGGCCATATCGCGCTCGTCGCCAGTGTAAAAATATTTGCTTTCCACAAATAAAATCACTTGTGAATAAATAAATTGAACACTTTTCACCATACGCCACTGCAGCAACAACAACACAAAGCACTTGGGCAACACAAGAAGCAGCCCGTACAAAGAACGCCGAGCCGTTAGGTGCGCGCCTACCAGAGGCGCTGCCGCGTTCGCCTTGAATCCGAATTGAATTGAATTGAGTTAAGCTGAATGCAACGTGCAATGAGGACGCTGGCACAAGTGCACAGCGACGAGTCTTTTGTGTCAACACTCATACATACATACATAGTCTTCTCTTTATTCTATTCAGCATCTATTGTAGGGTAGAATTGCTAGATTAATGCTTATGCAAGAAACAAGTGAGTTGAGTAAACACTTTGATTTCTTTTCTCCACATTTGCAGCAAATTTCTGCAATCCTAATTGAAAGAATTCCCTCCCTGCTTCTAAACAAAGCTCCGCTGAGTGTTGGCAGTTAAAAACATTTTTGTTTATTCCCCGAAATGTTGCTGATTGATTTGATTTGCTCTGCAAAACCATTTTGTATTTGCGTACTTAAAAAATTGCACAAAGTTTTGCCGTTGATAACATAAATGTTCCCAATTCCACACTGGTTATCAGATGATATGCGTTTTATTCTACCAAACCATTCATTACCTTACAAAACGATACAAAATATTTGCTTTTCATTTGCCAACAGGAAATGTGAAAAAGTTGTTCTTCTGAACTGACCCGTGTTCGTGTTTTTTTTTTGGCCCCAAATTGTCTTTCATTTTCTGAGAATTCACCCTTAGTATTACGAGTTTTATTAGCTTTGCTTGTTTTTTTGTTGGGTTGGCGTGTTTTTCGTGATTTTTTGTGCATACATTTTTCGCTTTTCACAGCGGCTGAATGACTTTGAAAAATCAGAATTTACGGCGAAATTCATGGCCACCATATGCCATGCGAGAAAAACTGTGTTTCAGTGCATTTCTCATGCTTTATTTTTTCGAGTTACAGTGGAAATTTAGTGTGCGGTCATTTAGTGCGAATTGAAATGTCATAGTTTATGTGTGTGTGAGTGTAAACTCGGCATTTATTGCACTTTAAAATGTTGAGGAATGTATGAAATATTCATTTGCAGCAGAAACGCGGCACTGAGTCACACGGAAAATTTCTTCAGTGGGGAAAATTTTGAAAATGTATGCAAAGTTTTTTGAAGAGAGCTGAGAAACTTTCTGAATCAAAACTTATGAAAAAGAAGAAACGTTCTTCTAAGCGGCCACTTTTGCAATGCCCCAAGAATTGAAATTCGCCGCCACATCACACATTGTCGACACTTGTTTTTGGCTGTCACGACAATTCTACATTTTTGTAGTACTCGCACTTGCATATTTCTTGTTGTGGCGAGTCTATTGGCTTTTCGAGAATTCAGCTGCCCATTAGTCACTTCGACAGGTGGCGCGCACTAATTAACATTTCCTTTCTGCGCCGCGCTGCCACTCGGACACCGGCTCGGCATTGTCGTATCATGTGATTCGTTTTCACAAAATTGCCATTTCGCTGACGGCGCAGTCGGCAAAAGTCTGTTTCCCGATTTCTTCAAAACACTCAACGTGACGTTCTGTTTATTTTCACAAGCGAAACATGAAACAGCGTAAAGTGTACGATTTTCGTTTTGCGATACGCGGCGATATCGAATTGGCAGTTGACTGATTTGTTTATGCGAATTTTGCGCAATCAACGAAAACGGCTGTCAGTTGGCAAATATGGCATCGAGTGTCGACTGCAAATGGAATTTGCTGGGGTCACTGCGGAGCATAGCAAAGTCTGGACGGGGGGCGAGCATTTCTTGCAAACTTTTTAAACTTAAGGACTAAGGATGACTGTCGAATATACATAGCTATATACATATTTACTTACAATTTGACCCAAATATTTAATAAACATTAAACTCCGCATACCTGCAAAGAGAAGAGAGAATGTTACATTTATTGACTTTCGCACACTTTCGTACTGAAATGTCTGAAAGAAAGAAGCATTTTATATAAAAGAAATTCGCCATCTAATTTACTTCCCCATAAACCAGCCAACCAATGTGTAATCCACGCTTTATGTGCCGCCTGACTTTATTGTGAAACGCACAGCAATAAAAACAGTTGCTGGCGCGGGCCTGCAGTTGCGGCATTTTTAGCCGCTACAGAAAAATTATGCAAAGTTGTTAGCGCGAACGACAACGAGCAATGTTTGCTCTGATAAAAATAAATCGCAGCCAAAGAGCGGAGAATGTTTTCAAGTTCATACGCGCCAAAGTGTTAAGAGTTCATTACGGCCAAGTCCTTTGAAGCTTGGGGCCGCAGACGCTGGCAAACTTTTATAGGCGAGTCGAGCATGTCGCATAACAAAACCGACGATGGCAAATTGGAATATAAACCGTTGGGTTTAACAGATTATATGGGCACGCGCACCAATGCCTAACATCGGTTGAGTCTTAAATCGACTTTTCAGCAACTTTTTAATGTGTTGCAATGTGCCGCACAATGCGAAAAGTTTGGTGTAAAATATCACTTAACGTGAATCGGGCAAAACCCAATGGGCGACATGTTAGTCCACTCGGCGTTGTCGCTGACAAATTGCGCCCATCGATTCGGCGGTTGCGTGATTGGCGGCCAACGCACTGCACTGTTGGTGGCGTGCGGCAAGCAGCGCGCATCAAGATTGTATGAAGTAGCCAAGAACTGTGGCAGGCAATCAATAAACCGCCGCCGACACTAACAAAAACAAAAACCTTGCTGGAAAAAGCTAAGGTGCACTAATTGCCAACCATCTGTCATCGCTGTTCGCTGCGATTACAGCACGCAACGCCACGCGCCATAAAGCATAGCTGCGAGTTTGAATTTGAATTGTCGCCGAGTTTATGTCATCCAGAAGAAATAAACATTGAACAAACAAATCGAACTGAAATTCGTTGAATATTCATTGGCGATACACCACCACAAAACGCGAGCCGGATAACTGCCACAACAATAACGTTGTTGTTGGCTTTTTGCACGTTTTGCTGCCGCTTTTTTCTGTTATTTGTATTGTTTGCTGGCGACAAGGTCAGCGGCGTACGTTGACGTAGCACGTCACCGCATTGCATCCCCAACGACGGGCACCAGCCATCACCAAATCGACAACAAAAACACTAAACGAGCACAACAACAATCATAAAAATAAATAAACATTCACATACACACTGGCGTGCACAAATATTAAATACGAAGTGCAAATAAATAAATTGCGTTTTTGCGATATTCTGTTGCCAAGGTGTCATCTGCTGCGGTCGATCTTGTTACCGTTTTAATGCTGACTGCTGCAATTATAAACAGAAGGCAGTGCACTGGGCTTAACAAGCGAGATCTCTGTATGTATGTGTGTGTAGAGAGCATTTTCTCAACGATTTTTCACCCATACGGCGATCGTTGATCCCGCACAACGGCACAGAATACTGCACGGGAGGTGAACTGGTGGATATTCTGAAATTTTAAGGAGATGCTTTCAATCAGCTGCAATTTTCTTGAACTTCTTGCAAACAGTCTGCATTGAGTATTCAAAATGTGTTGAATATTTTAGCAAGATTACAGACGAAATTTCAAAGAGATGCTTTGAATCAGTCGCAAACAGTCTGCATTGAGGATTAAAAATGTGTTCAATATTTCAGCAAGATTACAGATCGTGTCGGACGGTCTCGATAGTTCAGTGCGGTAGCTTGTCATACCAGAAGTTCTAGGTTCGATTCCTAGGTCGGGCTGTTTAAACGGCTGTCTACTTCTATCGCTATCCACTAGAATGATGAGAATTATAAGAAGCCACCATAACCAACGCACTAACAGATCAAACAATTCTAATACCTCTGGAAATTTTTTGTGTGGAACAATTTTATATACTTTTTCATAATTTTTTGGAATATTCCAGCTAGATCTCTTCGTTGCTCAGAGCTGTTCCATGTAGGTGTTTTGAGGGCTCTGTATGCGCGAAATGCACCTATCACCAGAGCCTTAATTGAGCGAAATGCACCTATCACCAGAGCATGTTGCATGTCAAAAATGTTGAGATTGATTTGTCAGTTTCAAAAAATCGATTCATGTATTCGTTAAATCTTTTTTATAAGTAGCTTCACTGCTATTTTCCTTAGTATTTGCGTATGTACAATGTTCATTTAAAATGTGTTCAACTTAGCCTATTAGAATTTTTATTGTATTCATTGGCTAATCAATACTAAATAAATAAATAAATAAATAAAATATATAACAAATAGCCATCATTTTGCCGAAAACCAACTTTAGAAAACCAAATTAGCACTGTGATTTCTAATAGAATCCATAGAAGTAATTACGTACACCACGGAAAGAGAAGCCTTTTGCGAGACTCGTCATTACAGAATTATCAATATTTCTATATGAACTGAGAGACATTTGAAAGATAAAAAATTGCTGTGTAAATGGTTGTAAAGCTAAGGTTCTTCGAGGCGTTGCTTGATAACCCGGTACCTGCACGTTAATACCGAGAGAGCGGTAATTGGATGTCTGCGACATCGCCACTTTAACCAACCAAGGAAGATGTAATAAATTTCGAAAAAATATTTTAAAACGGAAAACTTTGATTCAATGTTTTCCCTTCTTCCTACATGTGTGCTATTTAAATCTACACTGCGAGAGGTAAATTTTTATTAACTTAAGCACACTTGGCTTACAACAATTGTGTTGGTTGGCGCAACAAACATGAGCGCGTGATTCTGCAAATGTTTCAATAAACACAAATTGCCACACACAAACTGAGTGAAGATGTTTCCGGAGCAATTCCAAGCAATTTGCATTATTCACTTCAATCAATTTCAGGCGACAAACAAATATGCAAATTACGCCAGGCAGAGCAATCAGCAATCACAGGCGATCTTCAACGGAATGCACGTGGGGCGAGCAAGACGTCAGTGGCCAGCGACCAGCGGCCGTGTTGCCAGCCGGCACCGTTGTGCGAATTCTTGAGCGCGTCTCAAATTTATGCGCTTAGCGAATGTGAAAAAACAGCGCAACAAAAAAAAATAATAACAATAAAAAATAAATACATTATCGGCGGTGAGAACTGGAGGGCGAGTGCGATACACTTTTTTGTGGGTGGCGGGGTGAAAATCTTTTGGAACGAGATACACTAAACTGTTGCAAATATTTGACCAACAATTTATTACGCGATTTATTGGCTCGTTGCGAGTGCAGAAAAATTAACACCTATTTAAATATTTACTCACAGTCGAGGCAAGTTGCTTGAAGCCGCCGGTAGAGGCACAATGAAATTTGTTGTTTATGCTGAAGCGTAAAGAAATTCAAGTCACTGTTTACCGGTTAAGTGAAAACAGTTAACATGAAATGTTTGAGGCGCCGCAGTGACGTGTCGCCGGGATGATTGAGTGCTTTTTAATGGCCGATGAGTGCAATGCCTGCAATGCGGAGCTAATAGTCGACAGAAAAATGTCAAAGTATTAGTGCCGTATTGTAGATTGTTTTTTTGATTGAATGGGTTTTGATTCACATGGTAAACGAGGTCTCACTATCGCATTTCACAAGACTGCGGAAGCAAGAAAACGTTGTTCCTTCAGGCTCAAACACTACAACATAACACGATATGATCTTATTTCATAGTAAATGATTTCATAATGTTGTTTTGATACCGCAACAACACATAAACACACCGTGCCCACAGTTTGTGTTGGCTCCTTCCTTCTCCACTTGAAGCCGCAGGCAACTCTCGACAGTGGCAGCAAACTGGCACTTTACCTTGAAAGTTGCGACTTAAAAATTCACAATTTCGCTCTGTCGTCTCATAAATTTCCAATTTCATGCACCACGTGACGAACAAACGAAATTAAAAATTCAAAGTCAAAGTCATTGAGGCGATGGCGATGCTGTCAAAGGCTTGTATCCTCGCCGTCTGACCCTGACTGCCAGCGCCAGCGCCAGCGCGGCTCCGCCAAGCGCCATTTGCACTCTGCTAAAAATGCATTACATTGGCAACAACACAACTGTAATTTACGAGTGGACAAACTCGCTTTAGTTGCTAAGCAAAACGACCCGAAATTGCTGCCCGGGGATTGTCAAGAAAAACAAAAAACGCCACAAATTGGACATTGGTGATTTACTATGAGGTTAAAGCATAGCCGTGAAATACCACAAAGAAACGAACCAACAATTCGCTGCGCAGTGAAGAAATGCTAAATAAATAGAATTAGTTCATCATTTGGCCGCAAGGGGCAGCCAGTCAACGGCGGAGCAGCGATTCAATTGCAAGAGAGCGAAACAGCATAAGACGTCCTTCAGCAGGCACACAAGAACAACCACGCAAGTATGTATGTGTGCATGTATGTTTGTATGAATGCAGCAGCCAGAGCCACACGACCACCCACACGGCGCACAAATTTAGCGAGCGCGCCAAATGCGGGTCAAAACGCGCCAACCAGCACTGCGCCAGCCGGCACCGGGACAGCAGTGGGATAGGCCCGCACAGTCCTCTCGGAGCGGCGCGTGCAGAATAACCTTGAAAAACTGGCTGGCACCACACAGCCAGCTGAGTTTTAATCTTATTTTGCGCCTCAACGAAGTGTCGTGCAGACGGACGGACAAGCGGAAATGTTTGCTTTGCTGTCGGCCGCATTTCATCGCACATCCATGCATTGTGCGCGGTTGCGTTTGTGGGCCTTCGGTCGCTCGCTATTCGGCCCTTTTGGGAACTTTTGTGAAAGGTTTCAGCAAAACTCAAACTTTAAACTTTTTCCTCAACGAAACAAACACCACATAGATTTTAATTAGAATGTAATTTAAGCGGCTGCAAGGCACACGCCTTGCGGCGGTCACGTGGAATTTTCGTGATGCTAATCAAACAAATGAAATTGCAAGTGATTGGTGCGTCACATGGACATAGAGGAATTGGTAGCAGCGACGGGCGGCAATTGAGCCGAACTGCCCCGCGGCAATTTGATGGTTAAATGAGCAGAATTTAGGCTGCCAGTGGAGCGCCGCCAGACATTTTAATTGCGCAGCACAATTCAATCATGACAACCAGAGTCGGCTTCGCTGTTGTGTTGCGTGTACTGCCAATTGGTTTTCAATAGCCAACCCTCCGGCCATAGTAATTGCAGGCACGCGCCAGCAAAGTCCATGGAACACACAACGAACAGCGAACAGCTGCGCTCTTTCTATGCTCATTGTGCTTTCAAAGTTAGTTTGGTTTTGTTTGCTTGTTTCAGCAAAATTACCCAGCTACGGCATTTGTTGGTGGCCACACCAAAATCTGTAAAATTACTGCGTGTGTGATTTGGTTGTTTATGTGTGTTGTTATTAGGTCTGTTAGGCAGAGAATAATTTGTACGAATTTGTACAAATTTTTACTGGATCCTGTTTGTTGACGCCAAATCTCCAGTAACGAGAGAGAAACTGAGAGCGTAAAGTGACAGTTCATTTCGTGAGAACTTGCAAGTTTTTACTGGAGAAATTTTGTCCAGTAACTTTTTGCCAGTAAGAAGAAGAACAAGAAAAACATATGACTGGTTGCCATATGATCGACTGCAGAAAAATAAATTTTGTAAACATTGGGAGGAAAATGAAACCGGCAAAGAAATTGTGCGTTCGCGAGTCTGCTGACCAACAACCGTCTTGCTCAGCTTTACCTGCTGCAGCTGAAAGGGAAGAATCGTAGATTGAGCCCAACGAACCATTTGCCTTTTGCATTAAATTTCTATTTGAACTGAATTTTCCCTACCGCTTCAAACCTCAAATGAAACTTTTAGATCAGCTGTTTCGTTCTTTAACCCTCCTGTTTAGACCCTTTTTACTGTGTATTGTGAGTGGGCCAAGTCCCAGTGGTGTAACCAAGAGTTAAAACTTGCAAATTCTTACAAATTGCTGTTTGTTCACATTTTTGGATAGTTTCTTTTTTGGGAGCGTAAGCTCGCTTACTCTCCTGATATTTTTTACTGGATAATTTTTACTGGAAATCTGGCCAAACAGACCTATTGTCAACAGTCCGCAGTCCGCACTTTGGCTCTGACGTTTGCTGTTTTGGCTAATCAGGTGCTCACTTGAGTGCCCTTTCGGCGCGTTTCAAGTCGCGAGTTGACTAAGTTAGCTTATTTAAATTCGGAAAGTCGCATTAAGTGCTCGTCGCACCTTAACGTATTTGCTCACATCTAGTGTGGGCAATAAAAGCAGTTAGCAGGCCGCTCACGCTGTGAGGCAGTTTGCAAATTTGAGAAAAAACTGCCGCACGTGCCAACTGTGTGGAGCGTGTGGCGTCGCGCAATGTTTGCTCTATTGGCATAATTTGTTAGAAAAATATGTTATTATTTTTGCTGAAATTTCGCAGCAGTGCTAAGTCAAGTCGAATACTTGACTACCGGGGCGTATGAGTAATGTGTTTTGCATTTACATACTTTGTTGGGAAACGAAATGTAAATGAAGAAAATGTTGCTTTTGAAGGGGAAGCAGAATAGAATGAGAGCAATTAATTCTCTTTTAATAAATTACAGCTTTTAAGAGTCCAGTTTTTTATATGCCAATTTAATTAATTTTTTAATAATAATTTAAATTTGTTTTTCAGTAACTTGGCTATTGGATTGGCTATAAATTAAATCTAGTAATTTAAAAAAAAATAAATTTCAGCTTTTAAGAGTCCAGTACATATAATAATTTAATAATTTAATTAATTTTTTAATAGTAATTTTTAATAGTAATTTAATAATTTTTTTCAGTAACTTGGCTATTAGCTTGGCTATAAATTAAATCTAGTTCCAATTCAATTTTTAATTAAATTACAGTCATACGTCTTCCATTCGTTAGGGAAGGCATTTTTATGCAGAAAATGCGCTGAGCTTTTCGTCTTTGATTGCAAAACAACTAATGTCGCCTAACACGATTTATGCGAATTCAACAAGATATTCGATTGTCCCCGTTCACAGACTCGCATTACGTATTTTATTGCATCAGTTTCTCATATGTTTTGTTTTTTCTTTGGCAAATTGTGTGAATGTCGTAATGGCATCAAATGAAAGTCACTGTCATGGTCAAGTGGCAAGATAAGTAGTGCATGTTTGTGTGTGCTTTTGTGCTCGTCGCAGACAGTGCCATATAGCAACAAGAACAAAAAAATTGAAAAAGCAAATACCAACAAAAAGTAGTTCAATAAAAAGGCAAAGAATGCTGCACAGCGCGGCCAAAAAACGACCGCCACTTGGGCACGCAAGCATACATCAGCAGCGGGCCAGGGCGTTTCCTGCACTCATTCATCAGGCCGCTCATTGTCACAGCCGTCGCTGTTGCTCGTAAATTTAATGAAACACTTTGAAGCACTTTTGCCACGGCCGCTGCCTGTTGACATCTAGAAAAAGCTTAAATTGTGCCGAAAATAATGACTTTAACAACAAGAAAGCAACGATGAGTATGAAGGCTCACTTTTGTGTGCATTGAATTTAGTTAAATGTTTAAAAATGCATATTTGTACCAAAACTATGAGGTGAAAAGTTCTTAATAAGCTCCAACGTATCTCATGAATTTGTGTATTTTTGTCATTTATATGCAGTTTCATACAATTGAATGTCACGTATACGCCACCAAGTACACACACATCAAACATAGAGAACTGAATATTGAATATCGCATTTACCTGTTAAACACCGGCTGACACACCAGTCTGGCGCTTAGCAATTTGTTTTTGCTCCGAGTACCAATTTCAAGTCGATATATTTTTACTGCAAATAACTCGGCGGCGCTTACTGCAATTTCAACTGGCGCCTGCGCTGGTCGCTTTATTGCGTGCTGTCAGCTGTTTTGATTCAGTTTTACTGCGAAACTCAAAGCGCACTTTGTACTCCACGTGGCACGGCTTTTAGTTTTTTAGCTGTTTAACCAAAACGTTTCACTTTGCTTCCGCAACTGTGTTTCGTTGCGCCCACAAAACACTTTTTATAATGCACACTGCCCACTGCCCACTTGACCGACCTATCGACCGTACAACCAATCGACCGACTGTCAGCGTGCGCCTACTTCAGCTCACCGAATTGCACTGCGAGTGCCAGAGCCGCGCTGCTGCACTTCAAGTGCGCAATTCTTCCATGAAAATGGGATGGTAGAGATGCGAGGGCGTTGGCGGCCGCAGATGCGCGACCGGACCACGGGGCGTATGCGGCTGGGGTCTCAGTGCAGCGCGACGGCGCTTGTTGCGTAGTCGCGCGTTCGCTGTGACGTTTAATTCGCTGGCGATTAATGGGACGACGCGCTGTCCCACCGTTTGCATTGAAGCGTGCGAAATTTTGGACGCGTTGCTAGTGGCAAATAGTCCGCACAACAATTCTCTGCACTTTTCGCTTCAAAATTTCCTTTCCTCCTTCTTTTGGACGCTTCGCGGAGCACGGTTTGCGAATTGACACGCTCAGTGCGCTGTCAACGTACGAGTGAAATGCGGCGCATTGCAGCCGCAGCCGAAGGTGCCGATAAATTTTATTTTCCCGAAAGATGCAAAAAGCACCAAAAGTGTCGGCACATTTGCGAAAATGTGTTAAAAATACATTTTCAGCGGCGATGCCTGCGACAGTTTGTCGCTTCTGTGGCTTTGACGCGCCACGCACAGCGTTGCCATACGGCCGCAAATGGCCAAATGACGCGGCGGTCGGCATGGAGAGGTGCTTTTCTTGTTGAACAAAATTTTTTGGCAATTTCCAATTAATTAACTAACATTTACAAAAGTCACACGCTCAACTGGCGCCATCAATCCGAATAAAAATTAATTGGCAGTAATTAACAAACTATTTGCTTGCGGTAGCGAAACTTTTCGTTATGCAAATTCCGCCCATTTTCCCACGTACACATGCTTGCGGCTCTTCCGCATTTCTCCATTGGCTGCATGCGCCATGCGGCACGGCGCGTTCGTCGTGTGCACTTTTGTGCTTCCACGGCATTGCGTACACATTTTATTGTTTGGCTGCGGTCTTTTGTCTCTTGCTGTGCGCCTTTGTCTTCTGGCGGCGGCGGCCAAATTGCGAGCTGCCCGTGCGGCCAGCCAACCGTTGCAGCTGCACTCGTGTACTGGCAGCCACTTTGGCTCGTTTTGGCGCTTCTCGCGCTGCTCTTCGCTGTTGTTTCTATTGTTGGCGCGCGACCATTGTTACTCGCTGCACATAAACTCGTTCCTTCGTTGCGGTTGTTGTTGTCTTTTATGTGCCATTGTATGCATTTTGAGCTAAATTAAATTTACTGCCATGCTTAACATGCGCTGCTATTGTTTTGGTTTGTGTTTATTTTGACCGTCTGCTGTTCGTTTGTTGCATTTGTTGGGCTGGCCGACAACGCAACCGAAACTGTGTGCGTTCGAGTGTGCCGGCGAGTTTGTTTCTTCTTTTGCATTTACGGAAGAAATTGAAAGTTCGAGTTGTTGCGAATGTTGTGAATTTGTAGCGTTTTGGTTTACAAGTTATGGCTAACCTACTTATGAAATTATTTGCAAAAGTAGAAAACTATTCCGGGCAATCGTTTTCCGCACTCATTTGCGACGATTTGTTGCATTGTCCCAGCCAAAACTGCCACCGAACACAGTCCAAGCAGCCTCTCGGAGAATTCGGTGTAACGGCAGCTAAGTAATTTCATTTAACAATTTCGATTCGAACATGGCTACATAGAATTGAACGGAACTATTTCGATTCAAACTTGACCGCATAGAATGTAATTTATTCGAAATTTAATTGGTTTTTCGAATACTTTTTAGAATTAATAAACAAAAAGTGTTTATCTTGTCGATTTATGACCTTCGCCAGATAATGTTGTTGCTTTCATAAAACATTACAAAGTACATAAACATAAAACAAAACTAAAATTTCTGAGAAAGCAATGCAAATGTAAGTTATTCGAAATTTAAGTGGTTTTTTTAATACTTTATAGAATTAATAAACAAAAAGAGTTTATCTTGTCGATTTATGATCTTTTCCAGATAATATTGTTGCTTTCATAAAACATTACAAAGTACATAAACATAAAACAAAACTAAAATTCCATTCTATTTACTATGAAAACTTGTTTTGCCACCAATTATGCAAATACTTTGTTAATAAATATTTCTGGGAAATGTGAATGAAATGCTATAGAAATATGCAGAAATTTGGAAAGGATCCAGCTTGAGTCTGAAAATGCCTGCACAAAAATATCAAAGAATACGCCAAAGTGTTAAAAAATACTCAAATTGTTCTTGAAATCGCAACACACCAAAAAGTGGGCGTGTTGAAGGTTGAAATGCAGCCACCTGTTTCTTATACATAAAGCTACATTCCCATACATAAACTACAGGCCACCTAATGCCGAAACCCGTCAACAACTCTTGTTTATCTCGAAAGAAAGCAACGTCAGCTAAACTCGAAATCAAAACGAAAACAAGCAAAAATCTGTGCTGCATTGTCGTCATTGCAAAGTCCTTCGAAAGCACTAATAGCATCGCTTGAAAAACGCCATAACGATTGGTAAAATCGTCTAAGCGAAAACAGCAGCCAGTCGACGTCATCGACAGCATTGCTGGCGTCGAAGATCGCCGCCGACAAGCGGGTGAAGACACCGCAATGCTTCGTGTGCGCCAGCTGAACGTCAACGAAAATAAATGCGGCCTCAGCTATTTTCGGCGAGCGCCGATTTTCTGCGATTATTTCAATGTGTTTGCTAAATGGCTGTTGGCATTTCGGCACACACGAAGTGTGTGAATTCGGCCAAATATTGGCGCAGGGCAGCACTTCGATTTGCTTTCACAACTCACGCAACTCACGAATTTTCCGCATCTCCTAAAAATATTTTCCCTCCAATATTTACTCTGCTTAGTCACGACGGCACTTGGCTTTAAAAAACAAATGGAGCACTCTGGCAACATGCCCGCCACACATCGCTGGCACACAAAATGCCGCGCCACCAGCACCGATCGCAATGTGCCACGTTGATTGCGGGCTGGTTTGCTGTAATTATGCCACGTTTTGCCACTTTTTGTTGTTCTCGTTGCATAAAAGCGCCAGCGAAACTTGTAAGCATTTTTGTGTTCCACTGCCGGCTGCCATTAACAAAACGCGCAGCTGTCAGCTGTTGCACATTTTCGCCAGGTTTGTGTTGATTTTGTCTTGTCGTCTTTTATATCATTTTTTTGGCATTTGCTTTTTTTTGGGGAAAAACACACAGTCCAAAATTCACGTAGCCGTTAAACACATTGTTGTTGTCCGCTCAGTTGGTCGCCGGACTGGCCGCAATCGTGCGACAGCTGCTGCCAACTGCCGCTCCTGCCCGCTGCTCCTGGCTGACTTGAGTCATTTTAATTGTGGCTCATAAACTTGCACTGAATATTGGTTTTATTTTTGCAAAAAAAAATGTTGCTTTTTTCATAGTTAAAATTTATATTGTCAAGTCCAAAATGTTTTTTAGTTATACATAAATTTGTTTTTGTCAAAATAATTGTTCACATGCCTCAAAATTGGAATCCTTTGGTGTTCAAAGAAGGCAAAATCAGTCTTCGAAGATGAGTCTTGGCATTTGAATTTATATGTTTCAGATTTTTACAATTACCTATTGACAACTTCAAATCTTTAAAAGTAAAAAATATTTAAACATGTTTGACAATTTTAAATCTTCTTAAAAAAGAAATGAAACGAAGGAAAATCATTTTATAGCAATTGATGCCTACAAAGTCATTTAAAACAGAAGTATTACATGCGAAAAAAATTAGTAGACCAAATTTAGTGGCGCACACAAGATTTCATTTGGAGAGGATATGGGTTACGTTAAACCCAAAATTGTTGCAACAAACAGATATTTGGGAGGCTTGAAGCCTAAGAACTTCCTTGTGTGCGTCACTGATCATATCGTATTAACAAATAAACAGTTTCAGAACATAATGTTCCTTCTTTTTCTGAGCTATTTAAAAACTTGGTTTTAACTTTTCATTAGACCTTTTCTTATTAATTCGGTTTACAACTTTATAGATTATTTGTTGGACTGCCGAAATCTAAAAATGTCTATAATGTTGTTGCTAATAGAACAAAGATTGGAAACAACTATCTCTCCCGTAGCACATTTCACTAATCGGGAAAACGGTTAGACGATTACTCAGTGAACAGTTGATATTTTTTGTATACTTTTTACAAAACTTCTTCACCAATGGAAGTTAAAAGAACAGAAGTAAATTCCACTCAGCATTCTCACAATTGTATTTATTCAAATCCCACAAGTTTTGGTTTTTCGAACCACCCACTCAGTCTTTTCAAACCTGCTAATTACCCACTTACGTCCCACTCCGCGCATTATTGTGCGTGATTTCATGTATTGATTTCATAATTTCTCAAAAAAAGCCACAAAGCGACGCTGCGTGTTGAGGCGCAAATTTCCTCGAAAATTCCAGTACGTCTTTGCCGAGCTTCAAGGTCGCGCCGGCGATTTACGGTTAAGAACTGCCCGGCTGGCAACCTTGAACTTAACGCAGCCACAGCATGTGACTTAATTTAACGCTTTGATGAAGCATTGCCAAAAGCCACAAAGCCGCCAACAGCCAACAATGATCGTCACAACAGCAGCCGGCACTGGCCGCAGCATAAAAATGCTTGCGGCATTCGGGCAACGGCGGCATTTGCATTACAAACAAACAACAACAAATGCGAAAACATTTAGTTTACAATAATAAAATGTTAGGTACGCGGTGAACACCGAATAAATGAACTCGCGGCACGGTGCATAGAATCGACGGTGGCATGTGGCCATTCATTTGAATTTCGCTGCGTGTTATTATGAATTGCCAAGATTTTGCGTTTAATTAAAATTTTGTCGAAATAATTCGGCGTGTTGTTTTGCGTTTAAGGCAAATGTGTTGGCAGACAGACGCTTTGCGTGGCTCTTAATGTCGATTTAATTGCAGACTGGGAACTGTCGTCGTTTACCGCTGCTGGCCACTCGAAGCGAAAGGCGGTGCGGATCAGGGGGGGGGGGGGGAGTGGGCATGCCCACGCTGGCGTAACGTGGCGTTATGCAAGTTTTTAAAATTAGCGACAGCGATGAGCAGCTCATAAATAATTACAACAACAAATACTGACACATGCGGCTTTCATTAACATTTCACAATTTATTAATTGCGCCTAAGGGGAGGGAGAGAGGTTTCCGCTTTACAAAAAAAATAAATATAACTAAAATAAATGTTAAAAATTAAAATAAATGTTCACAATTAGTTTTTTAAGACTGAAACCAATTAAAAATTAACAAAAAAAATTGAATTCATATTTACAAAAATTCAAATAAACGTTTAAATATCGCTAAAATGAAGAGATTGATAAATCAAATTTGTAAATATAATTAAAAAGAAGTGTTCAATATTAAATACAAAACCTTAGCAATCAACGAAACCTGGTTATATTTCACATCACTTTTTCGCTCTTCGCGTTGTTGATGTTTTCCCGGGCAGTGCTGTTCGCTGCGAATAAGTATTTTGCATGTTCAACCTCCCAACATTGCCATATAAAATGTCTCATAAATATTTCATCAGTCACGCCAACATCCGATCACAACTGTGAATCAACGGCGAGACAGGAGCAACGGTTTCGATGACTTTGCTTATCACAAACTTTGTACAAGTATTACAGTTCTAATTAAAATATGAATATTGCGCATATTTTCGATTAGCATTGTTGGGTTTTGATGGCTGTGGCCATTACAACTAATTCGTTTATCAATTCCAAAGTGAGCTAAATTGAGTACAAACAGTCATTGTTCCACAAACTTTGTACTAAAGAAACATAAAATGTTCAACTAAGAAAAAGATAAATGAATAACCTAAAACTTTCAGCAACTTGCTACACGAAAATTTACTGCATTTCGGTCACTAACGTTAAGTGCCTTTCGCACATTGGTCGCCTGGCCACATCCACAAGGCAGTGGCTAATCTAATCTGGGCTGAGATATCACAGCTGACGGCAGGTGTGTGCATACCAGGCATTCGCACTCGAATACAAAACTCTGTCGAACAAAACACAGCACACAACAATAGCAGCAAACTGATTAGCAACGCGCCTTATCACCCAGTCGCATCAATAAGTATTTAATCCAAAGTGTCCACATTAATAAAATCGCCCGCAGCGCCGGCAGTGCTCAAGCCCATTTGTTTGGTGTTAGCCAGAGTTTATGTCAATAACAACACAAGGCAAAAAAAGTTGTTTGTTTGAAAGAAAAAGATAAAAACCCAGAACGTCACAAGCCTGACAGAGGTGCCGAAAATAACCGGCACACTCGAGAGAATGAGGCGCACTTATCATATCTAAAGTTTCCGGTCACACTTGGCTACTTCACGAATGGGGCTTTTTCTTTATCGTTGCTGGCGTTTATTATTGGCATTGGCTATTTGTATACCAACGACACAATCAAAAATACTCGCTCTAATGCTGGGCCATCGGCGGTATTAATAGCTGGCGGGACAGTGACAACGAGCGGACGAAGTATATTTAGAAAGCTTCAAGCAGTTGCCTTCATTTGCCCATAGCGTCGGACAACAACCAATCCAAACACTCAAGGAAAACGTTAAACTTTGAACAAAACGATTAGATGAGCAGAACGATTGAGGCAGTGACTATCGGTCTGTAATGGGTTTTCAATCCAGTTCAAGTAAGACTTCAGAACGTGAAACTGACTGGTTAAGACCAGAGGCAGCTGACCCTTTTCTGTGATGTTTCTGTTCGACTTAATTCCAAGCAATATGGTTTCCTTTCTTTGGTCATGTTACGACAAAATCACTCTGAAATTTCATATCGCTGCATTGAAAATCGATAAGCAGACTTCGCATAATCGCAACATTGTCGGGGTTGCAATGCCATGTGGCACTTACTGTTCATTTGTAGGCGCAAACGTCATTTGACACATGCGACGAGGCTTCAGCGCCTGTCGAAGACACCTGTACTCGTATGTGGGCGGCCTGCGGGGCAGAAAGCGCTGCATGCACCGTTCAAAGCCCCCAAATGCGTTATTGCATTCGACTTGACATTTTCTTTTTCTTTCTTGTTTTCTTCGACAGTCGTTTTGCGATTTATGTATGCTTGATTTGTCTTTTTCCCCATGTTTATTTGTTTTGTTTCTGTTGTTTATGGCACCGGCGCTCGTTGAGCAAAAATATAAAATTGCATAAATTCAAAGCATGTAATCGCTGTGGCACGCGCCACCACACCGGAAGAGCGCGCGCGCCATTTTCTCCCCGCCAAGCCACACCGGCAGCCAGCTTAATAATTCCTAAAAATATGTCTGTAAGCAAGCGGAATGCTAATTCCCTCTTGCAAGTCCACGCGCAAACAGCGCCAAATTGCCAGCGCTGCGTGAGGGGCGCTGGGAATGGGGGCAGTGTGCTAACGTGAAACGTTGAAACACAACAAAAATTCGCATTTCCTCGCAATGGAATTTTTGTGCAGTTGTTTGTTTACATCTTTAATTGGAATTGGCTAAAATAAGCCATTCCTCGGCAATTATGTTTATTTGTTGCTCCACTGAGCTTGTTTACGCGCAATGGCCATTACTGGCCGTTTGGCGTTTCTGGTAGCACTCGTTTATAACGGGTGGACCATCTAGTGGTTTCTTTTTAAAATGCAATAAAATGAAGACGGCTAATAACACAATTTGGGCACTGTTTGGGCTACACACCACTCTGGAAATACGTTTTTAATATCTCCCAACGTTGTTCAAGCATAAAGCGACACATTTCGTTCCGCGGAGTTGTGATACTGACTTTCTGTCACGATTTCGAGCGGGAAACAGCTGTCAGTGTCAAAATAAACTATGATTTAAAAAGAAACCACTACGTGGCTCACCCTTTATGTGTAAATTTATGTACATACATATGTATGGATGTCTGAAATATGTTTAAAACTTGTTATTAGCAATGCGGTAGTAGAGTGGATCGGACTAGAAACTAGCTGTGTTACGCCCAATTTGTTCATGGTCAAGTATAAAGAATCAGAAGAATATTTGGAATACCTAAGTTCTTTACTTTAGAATTTAGAATGTAAACAAAACCCAAACAAATTCAATGCGAACTGAATAAACATTACATTCCATGATTAGTAAATCTGGATAAAATGAACAATAATGGGGTATGGATGAGCAGAGAGACGATGGATGAGCATGATAATAGTTTATTGGGAATAATTATTATAAAGCAATATTTTTAGAAATGTCCTAAATTAGAGCAATTTTTTTATTTCCAAAAATATGGATAATAACACATCACAACAAAAAAACACTTTTTTTCTGTTGCATGGAGTTTTTCTACTGTTTCTTACTAATTTGGGTGCGCTGATTTCGAATCTATCCTCAGATTTTTTCCAGCAGCTCTAGTTAGTGAGATATAGGTGCCATGTCATTTTTTCAGATTTTCCTCTACTTTTTCCATATTTTTGATCGTAGTTTCTAAACCAAAAACCGATTGACATGATTTTGACTTTATCGCACTAACAATACCACACGGCTTCTTTTCCGATGCAACTTATTTTTATAAGTTTTAAAATGCCGCGGTAATTGGACCTCAAAGTAGGAAAATATTGAATTTCAAGGCGTTTTTTCTGATGGCGAAAATTGTACAGATGTTTCATAAATCAAGTTACGAAGTATATGAATATCTCAAGAAGAAACATCAAGCAATACAAAACAGCCAAGTTATTAGGCGGAATACACATTCGCATCGAAATAATAGCAAAAATGTACCATAGTCATTTTCGTCAAAATGTGTGAAATTTCCTTAAAAAATTAGGGGCCTAAAAATATGCAAAGTTTTTAATTTTTTTTGTTTCGAGCAATTAAAAATCTTTTTATTTTTTGCTTGTGTTTCAGACAAGTAATTTGGCCAAGCCAAATAATTTGGCTGTGTTGTATTGCTTGATGTTTCTTCTTAAGATATTCATATACTTCGTAACTTGATTTATGAAACATCTGTACAATTTTCGCCATCAGAAAAAACGCCTTGAAATTCAATATTTTCCTACTTTGAAATCTTATTACAACGCCAATTTAGAACGCATAAAATTGATTAATGCCAAAAAAGATGGCGTTAGATGTTGTAAGTGCAACGATATAAAAATCATGTCGATAGGATTATCGGTTCGGAAATTACAGTCGAAAATGTGAAAAAAGTCGAGAAAAATTCGTAAAAGTGACACGCCAATTTTTTGCGAAAACTAGAGCTGTTACAAAAAAACATAGTATGGTTTTGAAATCAGTGTGGAAAAACGATTCAGATTCATGTAAAAAACTCCATGCAACAGACATGCTGTTGTGCAGTGTAATTATTTGAGGGTTCTGGTGGTACGATTAGAATATCGTAATTGAATAATCGTTCATTTAGTCTTGTTTAATGAACACATTTACTGTACAAAAATATATTTATACGAGTTAATTTTGTTTGATATTTCCATACCCACAGTCACTATTCAAATTATAACTTAATGACATTATTGGTATTGTCAAAGAGAGTATAAATAGTATAGAAATGTCTTTGGTATTGTTCCCGCCAAGGTCGCTGCGGTCATCCATTGCAAGTCAATTAAAAGCAAAAAAGCAGCTAAAACCACAATAAACATTGGCAAAAAAAACTCTCAAGTGAAACTTTCACAAACTAAACTAAGAAAAAAAACATATATGTATGTATGTATGTTTGTTTCTGTCGTCAGTGAGCCCAAACAAACATCTAATTGCGCAAGACGGGAGCGAACAACAAGCGCCAGCGGCCACAGACAAAGAACAATATTTGCGTTTACGCTGAGAAGTACATACAATAAATTACGGCGCGGTCTGAAAAAATTGCAAATAAAAGTAAAAACAGCACACACACCAAGTCGAGATAAATTTAATTTTCACAAACGAGACGAACCGAATTGAACAGAAACGACAGAAAACACAAGAAAACGCCTGTCCGTAATTTTACCTTTGTGAGGGACGAGGGGAAATAGCAATGGCGCTGGAGGCTTTCGCAGTGGCTGGCTGAAATGTTTTCCAAATAAATGCGCAAATATAATTGGCGCCACACCGTCATTGGGCCAGCGCGCACTGGCCAAGCTTCGTGTGGCGGGGAAGCTGTGCGGAAGCAACGCAAATCAGTTGTTTGTGCAGGGAAAGTCAATTTGCGTACTTAACAAAGCAATTTCGTATCAAAGCGCGCCGAGGGCAAAGAAACAATGTTTTCTTTTGCATAAAAGGCAGGTTTGGAACTTTCGGAAACTTCTTACAGGTTGTATGCAGTTCGGCGTTTTTTATTATACGCCCGAGTGCACGTTAGAATCTCAAAACACACATATCAAACCTGCTTGATTAATACAACAAATATGGCACAAGTGCCTTACGACGTCAGTTATTTATTTGAGTAAATCACGCGATTGATACAACTGAACAAATAAGCAAGTAGCAACGCGGCTCTGCTGCTTCAGAAACGTTGCCAAAGCCAAACAATTTGCAAGGATGTTGACCCATTTCCTAAGTTTAAATTACGCCAGCTGACCACCCGCGGCGCAACTGTCACAAAGCAGCCGAGTGTGGAATAGTCACCGTGACTAAAGACAACTGTGACAGGAGCCGCGCTTGCGTTTCGTTACGGACAATGGAGCGTTGATAAGGCAGCCGTTGTTATTGTTGTGAATACTCGTTTTATTGCTGCTCTTTCTACCGACAACAGGCACTGTCATTCGTCTGGCAGCTGGCGTGCGTACACATGTAAAATGTGTCAGTGAACTTGTCCGCAGAGGCGCCGCCGCGCACAAATGTAGGGCACATGCCACCTTCGCATTGCGTTGTGGTTATTTATGGGTTCGCAAATGTGTGTAAGCGTCATTGTCATTTCTTGATTGAATTGGGGATGTAATCGGCAAGCATTTTAATGGAGGAAAGTGTCAGCTAATATTATTATATTTTCAGCCAGATTGCGGTTTAGATCTGCAATTGGTGCACTACAGCCAGCATATGCCTTTGATAGTCGTTTGCCTAAGAAAAACTTTCACGCCGGTGAAATCCACGACCCACGCTTTTGGGTTGGACAGTCAGCAGCTGCGCAAATTCTTAAAAACAGTCATCATGAATCACATCGACAGCCAGCACCCGCTCAACTTCTCATTAACCAAAACTGCCCAAATACGCCATTCGCACATTGAAATCGTAAACACGTATTGCGTTGCACTGCTCCGCCTCAGCGTGACGTACTCAGTATACGAGTACAGTCTGTAGTGCGCAGATAAAAATTCAATTTCCTGCTAGTCGCTCGAGAAAATGGGTCAAAAATATGCGACATTCGAGCGTGTAAACGATTCAGATTTATTTTATGTTTCCCCACAACAAACACGCAGTGCGTGTCGGTGTAGCTTGCACCCCAAAGGCGCGGCAGAGGCGACCGTTTACTGCGCATTAAATGGAGGAAAACGAATCAAGTCAAATTAAATTAAGTGACAATGCCTGCGCGGTCCCGCTGACGTTTGTGCGCCGCGCCACTTTCACTGCTCACCGTGCGAGGCGCACCAAATGGTAATGTCATGCAAATGGGTTTTATGTCGAGTTGATATGTAAAACGTCATAAAATGCCATGAATATGGATTTCCCTAGTAATTTCGAGAGTGGCCCTATTGACTTGAAATAATATAAAAGTAGTCCAGGGATTTCCTAGCAAATGGAAAATTTAAAGACTTAAAGCGTAAAAATAAATGCACAATGACATTTGGGGAAATTACAAGGAAGTGCAAAAAGTATAGAAATATCTACGCTGGAATACAATGGAGATAATTAACAGAAAAAAAGGAGGCCACTTGTACTCGTTTTGAGTAAATCTGGTTTTAAACCCACCCATCTTCCTCACCTCTATCTTTACTTATTTACTTTTTTAATCTTTTAATTTCACACTACATGAACGCTTTGATGCCTAAAACAGCTACGGGAAACCCCGTTTAGCTACCACAATTAAAATTGAATTGAATGAATAAAGAATGAATGAAGGCCAACTTCGCATTACTTTCACCTAAGGTTGCGTTTATTTGCAAGTTGTTGTTGCATGTTCGCAGCACTTGGCGCATCAAAGTCGTGGTTTGTGCAAAGCTTTAACCCTGGAATACTAATGATGGTACATTCGACTAACATTGCGAACGTAAGATTAGCATTCCAAGGTTGCATGAGTTCTACAATATTGCCCACAAATTTCTGTAGCTTTGCAGCACAAAAACAAATCCAATTTGCGTACTTTGGCAAATGAAATGATGATTTGCTTAGAATTTTCAAACGTACTGCATGCGAGAAGTAACTGAGCAAAGAAAATATAAGAGAGAACAAAATATAATACAAACTTCTCCACTGTCGCAACAGATAATTTTAATTGTGTTCTTGTGTTGAATTAATTGGTTGGTTACTCAAAACATCGAAAGCAGTCCTTTACCAAAAACGGACTCCTCGCAGATTGTCTACAATCGGAAGATGCATTGCCCAAGCCAAAGAAATGGGCACCCCAGTTTTGACATCCAAACAGCAAACCTAACCATTTTACCAGCTCTTTCCTTATATTTACTCTCCAGGATTACACAAAACATGCCACAAGCCCCACTACGTATCAACTGAATACATAACTCCACTACAACACAAGTGGGCATATGTCTTTACAGACGGATCCAAATCTGGATCCAGGACATTTGTTGTTGTCGATGGAGAAGACAACGCCATCAAAGTCGGACATCTCGCACCTTACTCGATGGAGAAGGCAACGCCATCAAAGTCGAACATTTGCCACCCTACTGTTCTGCATATGCTGCCGAAGCTCTAAGCTAAGTTCGACAGCAATACCATTATTTGTACTGACAGCATGTCTGCCATTTCTGCCCTGATGCAAACTGATAACAAAAGTTACATGACATCAGTGATAGGCGTCAAATTAATTCAACACAAAAGTACAATCAAAATTATGTGGATAGCTGGTCACTGCAGAATTCGTGGGAATGAACACGCTGATGAAAGAGCTAAAGTTATCTCAAAAGAACCACTTAATTTTTAATTTTGGCTCACCAACACATGGACAACCACTACTCGGCCTTCAAGGGGAAGGAAAAATCATCTCGCCCCCAACTTTTTAATTGAAATAAATTTGGACAATATCGCTAATATTTCCAATTACTTATCGGAAACAAATCTAGAATAGCTAATTTAAAACTTAATGTAAATTGATTATTATATAATTGCTATCATCAAAGCTGTCATTAACATAAGAGCTGCCAGTACTATAATTAACAATAATAATATTTTCTTTATTTTTCATTTTATAACGAAGCAAATAAAAAAATATAAAATTTGTTTAAAATCAAATTAAAAACTCTTTGAAGTCAATTAGCGCTTCTTGGGAATTGCTTTCGTTTTATACATTTTGACTTGTACATTTAAATTTGCAAAACTGGTTTCGGATGACGTGCTAAGCCGGTGAGATAATAATTAAAATAGATAATTCGTTCATCGGCCGGCTGGCAGGTTTTAGCGTACAATGAGTAATGGCACAAGTTGGCGGAAATTTTAGGGAACAACTTGAAAGCTAAACGTAAATAAAATCTAAACTCATGGGTTGTGTAGAGAATTCTGCCACCTCCACGATGGAAGCCGGTGAGTTTTTTAGAACTCTAATTGAGTTTTATTGCAGGAATTACAGGTTTTACTTGCCATTCATGCAAGTTAATTGCTCGTAATTGTACATTTGAATGTTAAGTTCGAAGTTAACTGAAGCAACCGAAGCAGAAAATGTTCTAACGACCTGTTAAGCAAATTACACAATTTCCAGTTTTAATTCCGTGTTTGTTCGCCATGACTGAGCAAAAATAAGAGGCAGAGATAAACCAAAATCCAACGGTGACCCTTTCATTTAAATATTTATAAAAAATCATTCTAACAGATGTACCACACCATCAGTAAAAAGTAACTGTCAAATATGGATTTATATATATTTTTTTTATTTTATTATATATTTTGTCCGTTTTAATATTTTCATATTTTAAAAATATCTTCTTTTTATGTGTTTATCGAGTCATTGTTAATAGATGCTATTAAAAATATTTCTATATCTAGTTTTGTTGTTGTTTTGAACAATTCAAACACTAAAAACTACCGCACGCTGCAATTGGGGAGAAACTGGGACGGGAACTTGGGGGTGGGGCTATACGTAAAAACGCGAGTGGAATATAAACCAATCAGTATGAAAATGTACAAAATTAAAAGTAGAATCTACACTGGCCACTACTACAACTAGCTACGCCTGCGTAAGCGACGAGGTACATTAGTGCGTGTATGCGCCGCGAGCTGAGTGCCGCACACCGAAAACCAACAACCGCTCGAGATTGCGCCGAACTAATGCATCTCGGCCTTGACCACGATAACGGCGCCGCTGTGCATTTCCGTGCCGGTGGCCACCGCCATGCTGTTGCTGCTGTCGTGCACTGTTATCTGGATGTGGTCGTGCAGCATGTCGACGTCCTCGAAGAGCATCCCGCACTCGCTGCACTTGAATTTGAGCTGCGACGAATTCTGGTGCTTGCGTTCGGCGTGTGCGCGCAGCGTCACGGCCGAGGAAAATGTCTTGCGGCAGTTCTCGACTCCACATGAGTAAGCGCGCAGCTGATGCGTCTGCCGGTGCCGATAGAGAATGGCCTTTGATTTGAAGCACTTGCCGCAGATGTTGCAGGTGGGCGTCCGTGCTGCCGACTGGTGCGTCTTCATATGCATCTTCAGCATGCCGGGACCCTTGAAGCTCTTGGAGCAGATCTCACACTGCGGCTGCTTCTTGCAGTTGGCGCGTATCCAGTTCGAGTGCAGGTGCATGTGATTCTGAAGGCCCTTGAATTGCTTAAATTCGTGCCGGCACAGCTTGCAGAAGTAGCGGCCCGCACCTAGCGACGTCGTCTGTTGACTAATAAATTCGGCTATAAACTTGGGGTCGATCTCAAAGTCCTCGTCGGCGCCGGCGGCCGCTATGGATGAGGCGGTGGCCGCCAGTTGGCGTGAGTTGGCCGCTGCCTTGGCGCTGGGCTTGCTGCGCGACTTCTTCGACGTCGATGTCGAGGTCTGGCTGCCGATGGACGCAGCCGACTGGTTGAGGTCGAGTGTGGCACCGTCCACCGTTGCATGCATCTCGCCGTCGCACGCCACCTTCAGCACCTCCTTAAAATCGGACGTTACCAGCGGATCCTCGTCATCCGTGTCGATGACGGTGTACTGCAGCTGATCGCCGCTGTCTGCCACCAACTGCTGCTGTTGCTGGCTGACATCTTCATCCTCGCTGATGAACTCGGTGCCCGTGGCGTCCATCACGTGAATTACACTGCTGTTGTCATCCTCCAGCATCTCCTCCTCCATGTGGATCTCCTCAATGATGTCGTCATCGTCCTCGTCATGCAGCATGTGATGCTGCTGGCCGATATCGCCCTCGCCACCATCGTCCATTTCAATGTCATGCATGTGCGGGTGCTGCTGGTAGTGATGCTGCTGCTGGGGGTGATGATGAGCTGCGTTCGTGGTGGTCACCGTTACGTCTTCGAGGTACTCCAGCTCCTGTGTCTCGCTTTGCGAGAGATTGTCCTCGTCCACCACACTGACATCATGCCGTGGAGTGGCCAGCAACTGCTCCTGCTCGACTACATATGTTTCGCAAATCTCCGGCGGTTCCTCGTCCTCCTCCGGCTCGTCATCGATGAGATGATGCTCGCCGTCTGGTATCAATGTGTCCTCGTCCACGAGCGTGCCGTCCTCTGCGGTCGTTACCACTACGCTGTTACCGCCCGTTGTTGTGGCGATCGTGCGCTGTGGCACCAGCTGTACCAGCTGCAGCGTCTGCTGCCCGTTCGGTTGCTGGATCAGTTGCAGCGTTTGGCCACTGCTTGTCTGCACCAGTTGTGGTGTGAATTGTTGCTGTGGCGCTTGCTGGGATTGTGAAGGCGTCACGGCGGTGGCTCCCGGCGGGGAGCCATTGGTACTGATAATCTGCGCGATTTGGGGTGGACCAGAGTGTGTGACAATTTGCGCGGTGGTAATGATCTGCCCGTTGGGCAGAACTATTTGTTGCGGCAATGCTGTGGTCGACAGCAGTTGCTGCTGCTGCTGCTGTGTTTGCTGTTGTTGCAGCTGCGGCTGGCGTGCCGTATTCGAATTGGTGATGACGGCATGAATGGCGACGGGCTCTGGTATCACTTGTTGCTGAAGTAATTGTTGCTGCTGCTGCTGTTGTTGCTGTTGCTGCAGCTTTTTCGTCTGACGTTGTGCTCTGCGCTGAGCAGCGGCGGCTGCTTTTTTCTTTTGTTGCTGCTGCTGTTGTTGTTGTTGTTGAAGTAATTGCTGCTGCTGCTGCAGCTGTTGTTGTTGCTGTTGCTGTAACTGCTGTTGTTGCTGCAATTGCTGTTGCTGTTGCAACTGTTGTTGTTGCTGCTGCTGCTGCAAAACCTGTTGTTGTTGCTGCTGCTGTTGTTGCTGTTGTAACTGCTGCTGTTGTTGTTGTTGCCATTTTTGTTGCTTCTGCACCATCTGCACCAGTTTCGGCTGACTCTGCTCCATCTTCACCTCCAGCGGCTCTTCGATCACCACACGCACCGTCAGGCTTTTAATATATTCGCGCAATTCCCGATCGCTGCGTTCCACCTGCATCTTGAACGCGTGGCATCGCGACACCGCATGCACGCATTGCACACAAATCTTGTCCGGCCAACCCTCTGTATTCTCAATGGTCACGCTGGCACACTCCATCAACATTTCGGCGATTTTTTCGCTGAACAACGGACGCATATCCTTGCGCTCTGAAATGCAGACACGGCAAATCTTGTCCAGCTCGAGCACTTTTTTCCGCTCCATGCTAGGCGTGTGTGTTCCTACGAGGGGATGATGCTGCGGGGGGCAATGCCGATCAACGCCGTCTGGGTGCTGCCAAACATTGCGAATTAAGTGTTAACTTTTTGGGAGCCACAAATATTTAATGAAGCGGAAAATGCAAGAGGCGTGGGTGATTGGCTAACTTCAACAACCTATCAGCAGCTGGCATTAGGCTACATTCACAGCGCGACAGCAGCGAGCTAAATATTTATAAACTCTTAACCGCTAAATGCAACAAGATGTGCCACTGTCAGAGTATCTCAGCTGCAGCTGCTTCATTGCTTAAAATTTTGCCAGCGACAGCTGTTTCCTCTAAATTAAGTAATTTCTTATCTGCGTATGCGATAACAAAAATTGCAAACAAGTCACTGCAGTCCAATTAAAGTCATAAACCAGAGGTAGCGCAATGCCACATGAATCCTTATCAAAACGGCAGAATCTCTATCAATGAATTTAACAGGCGGCGTGTGCCACATATTTGGCGTAGAGCGCTGCAAAGCGAAGCCAACGCTCAGCGCATTTCCAGACACCCTCTCAAGTTTTCACTGAGAAATTCCGTACTTGTTTCATAGTGAAATTATGCTGTGACTTGTTTAAAAATCATGCATGCGCACAGAGAATTATTGACATTACCGCATAATTTTTGCTTTTATTTGTTGTACGCAGCAAGTCGGCGCTGATAACAGCAACAAATTAACTCAACAGCTCTCTGAGAGGGAACAAGTAGATATACCACCAATTCCGACTGAGCCTCACGTCGGCGTGAATGTTGTGTTCATTGATAAAAGCGCACAAAGCAAAATAAACGTCTAGTACGAATGTGTTTAATAGGGAGTAGTGTATTTAAACATCGAAAAATCAATCAAATTGCGGCACTGCGCAGAAATTTTAGTGCTGACCCCGCTTCCAGCGCCAAATGTTTGACATATCTGCACATCTCCACGTGGCAATTATTATTATTTTAACTATCTACAACGATCAATTATTGGATATTGCCCTACTTCCCTGATTTTTACCCTGTAACACTAATGTTCACTAAATAGCGCCGAGCTGAAAATCCCACAAATAGCTAAACACCGGCAACTCTGCGCGGCAATATGCGGAATAGCTGCTCGCAGCACATCGACACAATTACATAAGACGAAACGAGACGAATGAGTACGTCGGAAGCGAGAACAGACAAGCGCTACTTTGCCAACGCAATACAATTTTTCGGCGAGACAACGCATATCAGCCATGGGCGCCATGCGAGCAGGAAAGAGACGAAACATCGCAGCTAATAGCTGCGGCCAGGGCCAATTTCTGGCCGCAGCAGACGGTGAGGGAAAACAATTTGCTATTTTTAAAATCATCTCCAATTAAATATTGGGAACAACAATGCCACCGCGCACCTACGCTTCGCACAATTCAGCCAACACCTTTTGCATTTTCCAAATTTTCACTCCACACACGGCACGGCAGAAACTCGGGACTCACCAGCAGCACAGCGGAGCTCTACGGGCACTTTCCAAAGGGCAGCGCTCAATTTTCGGCAGCACAGCAACGCAAATTGTGGGCTTTTCACGCCACATCAATTTAATTAATGCGATCGCGGCGCCTCCACGCACCGTTCCCTCGGCCACCTCTCGAGTCTTTTTTACAATCTCAAAGACCAAAACACAAATTACAGCCGTTACAAAAACATTTACAACGAAAACGAAATAACTAGACTTTCTGCCACAATTATTCCCAAAAAGATTTTGTTGCAATTTGCTCGAGTCGCGCGCGTACAAAAACGAACGTCCTTTTGTCTTCTTCTGTCGTCGGCAATTCACAATGGCTGCCGCGCACTGTTGCCGTGCGATGATGAATATCGTTTCGTTCGTGCTTCGTGGAAAAAAGACGATTCGATACGACTCTGGTTGTCGGTGGTTGTTCCGCACACAGTGCAGTTACCGCCTTTTCGTTTTCTTCCGGAAAACGTTCCTACGCGTGAGCAACACGCCAGACCGGATCGCGTTTACACGACACTTGTGGTTGCTCTCGCTCGTACACGTGGCTGGTGTTGGTGTTAAAATAATTGGCAAAGTTGCGTTTGGTGTTACCAGTCTCAGAATTTGCATTTGTGGAACTAACATTTTGGCCCGCACCTTTCGACTTTTAAAACTAATATTCACCTGTAATTATGTTGGCATTCGTAGTAACGACTACCACTGCAGTCGTCAAGCGAAACATTTCTTTATGGAACTTGGCACTTTAGGCGTTAAAAATGTCCAACTTCTGGATTTCACAGTGCTTAACAAAACTTACCTTTAAAATATTTATTCCACCTGGCAATACTGTCGGGGAAAAAATGCTTTTGGCATTCCTTATTTGGCTGCAGTGCCAACGGGTACACTCTACGGCGAACACTATAGTTCACTCTTTCTATAGTTCACTTGGGCTTTTCGGCATGAGTTGCTCTCGCCCTCACCGCCTGCTGGCTAATTGATTTTTCCACCTTATTGTACACCCCCCGCTTAACAATTTTGTTTCAAATGCCAAAAGACCAATTTTTTTCAGCGACCAATGGCGAATGAATTTCACAAATCTTGCGGCTTAGCTCTCGCCTTCTTCGAAAGTGGTTCAGCTGAAAGCGTTTTTCAATTTTGCGAGCCTCCGCAGTTCTCTGTGCTCGACCACAGAAAACTTCACACTCAGTGCCGAAGGAATCCGATATGAAACTGACGAAAGGGAGCAAGGAAAAAGCATAGTGGAATTGCAGGCAATACTTAAAATTTGTTGTGCTTATTGGAAGCCGTGAGAAAAAAGGTCGAAGAGTTGCATTTCGCACGATAACCTTTTCGAGCCGTTGGCGTGAAAGAGATGGCATATTTCGGTCGTAGGATTAGTTAGGAGCGCTGCCAGCCTTAAATTACGGCAACGGAAAATAAAACATTTGAATATTTAAGTTTAAGAAGTTTAATATTGCGTAAACAATTACAATACCATAAAAGTGCGCTTAAACCGAAATGTACTACTATTCGGGGTAATACTTGGTGCGTGCCAAAAGCGCCTCCCTAACGGACAGCACGATTGCCAGGGAACGATCTAAAGCGATTAGAGTTTTGGATAGCTTCGAGTACGCGCAGTACATTTATACGCCCGCTAGCTTATATCTGTGAGTATCCTCGTTCTTGCTGCAGCTGCGCACCATGCCAATGACCGCCGACAGCAGTACTACGCTCACTACAATGCAGGCCACTACAAAATAAGGGTAGAAGCCCGGATACGGATTCGAGTTGGGCAGTGAATCCTCGACCTCCCACTCCAAATGGGGTCGTGATTTATTACTATTGGCCTCGCCGTTGTCCACCTCCAGTCGCTGCAGCTGTTGTTTGTCCTTGCCGTGCAGCGTTACGCTGGTCAGATGTGTCGACTCTGGCATTTCGAACACCGGCTCGGTGCTTTCGATGCGCGTAAACGTCGCATCGCCGTGCCGCATCTCATGCCGGAAGCGCTTGATGCCGTAGCCAAAGTACTCGTAAATGTCGGCTTGGAATTGCTGTCGATGATCCGCCCACTGACCAATCACATCGACCTTGACCGTGGTTTTCGGGTCCATGGCTCGTCCAAAGTAAGCTTTCTGCACAAAGACAGGATTGTTTAGTTTTGTATTTAAGTTGAACATTTGACGGCCGAGAGCATACTTACAGTCTGCACATTAACACCGCCCACACCGTCGCCGTCCAGCTCCAGCAGCGCGCCCTGATGCTCAAACAGAAGCGGCAGTTGTTCCAGTTGGTCGCCGTAAACGGAGCTCACGTTGAGATGCACCTTCTCGACGTAGGCGTACTTGACGCTGCCATAAATTTGCTTGCGCTGGCGGCTGGGATTATTGAGTGCCGCGCGGCCCAGCAGCGTCTTGTAACTGGAGGTCACATTAACCCAGGGCTGGAAGGTGACGTTGTGGATCTCATACATGAGCGGCTGCAGATCGACGAGCACATTAATGCTGGCGTCGAGTCCGTACTGAAAAGATCGGAGGGAATGTTAGGAGGAATGATGTGACCAGCCAAAACATACCCGTAACTTACGAAATTGTCTTCGAAAATCATAACAACGCAAGTGAAGAGATTCGCGGGGATATTTGTGACCAAATCAGAGTGCCGGAAGTGGCAGAGCTCCGTCTTCTCCCGTTCCACGTCGGTGGCCTTGGCGATGTAGTTATTGTGCTGTGGAAAATTTAGTATCGCAATCAAAAATCTCAATCAGACAAAAGGTAGAATGTAGCAAATTGGATCGGCTATTAATGCTTCAATCATCAATGTGGGCAATTAAAGAGTGGAAGAATTTTTTAAAAGGGTTGCGATAGTAATGGCGATCATAAATAAATTTGCAACTGTCACTATGCTCAATTTACATTCTGATTCTCATCAATTGCAATTGTGCCACCTGGCATGAATTGTGCGAGTCTAACATTGCATAATTTGACATTGGCGTCAATAACCGCTTGAGGCCGAATTGCACAATGTTTATCAACTGGATCAACACAAGACGACACTCAAGTGATATGGCAAACGCACAACCGGTTCGATATCACGTAGTTTCAGTTCAAATTTGGCTTATTGATTACGATCACCGATTGGTACTTGATGTGACGCTAATTTAGAAAAAATAGAGTAGATGTGGCTGGCGTCAGAATTACGTTTGACGTAAATACATACATAAGTATGTATGTAAGAGTACATATCTCTTTCGGCGACACATTTTCTCAACAATAAACACGATAATAATAATGTCGTAATGCGTAATGCCACATAAAATGAGTTAAAATTGATGTGAATACTTCGGGCTACGATAAGATATTGCACCCACTTATGATTAACACGACATGGGCATCGTGGAAGAAAACCATGAGTGACGCATGTTTGCCAGGTGTATTCTCGCTAAAAACTCAATTAAAAATACTTATTGCATAATTGACATTTCATAAATAAAATGAAGTTACTGTTTGATTGAACCATTGCTATGACAATTGTTGTGAATATTCGCGTCATACTCACCTCCTTTGGATTCAACTCCTGTGCAAAATGCTGCACCACCATTTCGTAGGGCACCCAGGCGAGTAGTGGATTGGTTTTGCCTTCGCAAATCTCTCGATAGGAAGCTCGCCCGGCCAGTTCGCCATTTCGCAGCTTGAAAAAGTGGTAATCGTCTTTGTGTGTGCTGCCATGATCCTTGCACATTGTGGTGAGAAAACTCTCCTGAGAGCGAGAAAGGTTTGTCAGATTTTGCACAACAGTGTCACAAGTAAATAAACACACGAAATCGTTCGTGACTGGTGTTGATCAGCTGCTGGCAAGGAAAATCCCCTATCTATGCAAATACTATCGGCACACATATTCATGGATATGTGCATACAGTGGACCCTCGGTTAACGAACGCCCCGCATAACGAACATTTCGCATAACCAACACTTTTTTGGGAAAAAAAGTTTCTCTTAACGAACGAAGTTTCGCATAACGACCAACGAAAAAGGGGGAAACCTTAATTGCATGTAAAATTTCTGTCTGTGCTAAGCAACGAAACAGGGGAAACCCCGAATACACATTATAGTGCTGTCTGTGTTTAGCTTTTGTTTCACAATTATGCATTTTGTTTTATTTTTGTGCATAATTGCCTGTGTTCGTAAAATTAGCAAGACGTGTTGAAACATACAAATGTTCTATTTTTAATTTTGTTTTTATAAAAATTGCAAAATAACATACGTAAATGCCTTCAAAAAAGATTCGGAGAAAGAGAAAAATAAAAGAGCCAAAATAACTATTGAAATGAAACTCAAGATCATTGAAAAACATACACATGGTTTGGGTGTTTTTTGATGCATTTTATGTTACATTCTTTCAATAAAAGTTCAAATTGAAACATATTAGAGTGTATTTTTTTCGACCTGGAACGCATTAATTCATTTTACATTGATTTATATGGGAATAATGGTTTTGCTTAACGAACGTTTCGCATAACGAACAAGATGCTGGAACCAATTGTGTACGTTAACCGAGGGTCCACTGTATTTGTATTTGAAAATCGAACGACTTATCAGACTTATCACAGTTTGCTATGAAATCCTTCTAATCAGCAATGCAAAGCCGTCGCCAACCCATTTTCCAATTAGCTTTGACGTTGGCGCGCTCACATACGTCAGGGTGTTTGTTTTAGTAATGGCATCCCAGCAACCAAACGATATAGAAACGGTATCGTTTAACCCTTTCGCTACAGGTTTTACTGGGGAAAGTTAAAATTTTAAATTTTACGTTTTAGGCTTCTATATGGTTATATTAGCAACATTCCATAAGAAGTTTTTAAATTTTTATACTCGGACCCTGTATTTTAGAGTGGTTTTTCTATGAGAGCAACCACATCATTGTGCCTGTAATAACTACATAAACATACGTAAAACTTTTTACGCATAACGAAAATTTGAATATTTCTTCATTTACTTCAGCCAAAATTAAAATAAAAAAGGATCTAAATTGAAAGAAAACGTCAAATTAAAAAGTTCTCTAATTTTTTGTGCTTCATCCTTTACTATGTCAAGATATACCATTAAAAAACGTGTATACTTCTCTTCTTTAATCTTAAATATTCTGTTTATTAATTTCGTATTTTTCCTAAAACTTCAAACTATTCTAAGGACAAACAAAAAATGTATTCTTGAAACCACAGAGAGTTCAGACGTCCACAAAGTAGCATGTTGCCATATGGCAACAAAATAGCGAAAGGGTTAAGCGAGAATTTTTCTCGATTTCGACTATTGCTAAAGTGTCAGTGTCTAAATTGATATCGAGAACGAGAAAAATGACAAAAATGAAATTGTTTGTTGGGATGCAACAGGCAACGCATTGGTATCGGCCAAACCGTGCCTATGTCACAGACAACTTCACTTATTTACTTGGCCAATTACAAGAGATTATTTCGGTGTGGTTGTGCACCACACGCACCGAGGCACTCGACTCCGATTGGCGTGATTGAAAATGCGATGATTAATTTTTGGCGTACATTAGTTTCCATGACGGGCTTTTGCCGTGGTGGAAACCAGTTCTCCTTTTGCGGCTTTGCAATGTTCTCAATTGTTTCTCGCATTGCTCGCACAACACTTCACGAATGCAATTTTGCCATTTTAGGCAATTTTTTCCATGTTCGGACAGTTCGCGCGTTGCACTGCTTTTTGTGGGCAAGTCTAGGTGACCGACAATCGCATTTCATTAACTTTTCGACATGACACAAACGCACAAAACGTGCAACTCCATTGTCAGGCGGCTGACTTTGACTGCAATTAAATCATTGAAGCAGCAGCCTCGAGTTCAAATGGAAATATTAGTCGCTCAGCAGTCAAAACATTTCGTCAGTTGTCTTGTAAGTGCAAATTCAATTTGTTCGTACCTTATTCCCATTTTTGGCTATTTGTCGAAAAGTATGCGAAAGCGAATGCACAGCTGCAAGGCTAATATAACGGTACTATCGCTGAAGCAGATAATGGCGATACTACGATCGCCACAGGGTGCATGGAACCAATTTTTTTTTACAAATTCCTACTAACAATAAGCGGACTTGGCGTTTCCTTTCGTAAAGAACTCATTCAAAGTAAATGAGTAAAGGATTTACTTTGACTCATTGCTGAAGCAAGAATTTCATGGATTATAACAGCCAGCAACGATTTGCTAAAACTTACGAATTAACCTAACTTAAAGGATCAAACAGCCACATTTTAACCATTGACCTCCGATTCATTTCGAAATCTGTAGAAATTGCCATCAGTTGGCGACCACTCACCTTCTCTTTGTACGTCAGCGTCGTGGCCAGCACCTCGCAGTGCGGATCGCCCTCGGTGGGGTTGATGTGTGCCTCGATATCGGCCAAAAGCATGGGCTCGGTTCGTATGCAAAACTTGTCGTTCTCCTCGAAGGCGGCCACGCCCAGCACCGCTAAGCAGCTCAGCGCCAAGGCATTGCCGAAAAGACGAAGTTTACAGCGGTGCGACATTTTCGGAGACAGTTTTAATTGAGCACGGAAACGGAAATTTTCTTATTGGAAATGTCAATGCTCAGCCCGCGCACTTAAATGCGAAACCGCAATGATGTCTTGGCAGAAGATTTGGACAAAAATCGCGGTAATGTTGTACGCAACGAATTGCCGAAAGGTGAGTGGTGTGGCGTAGCGTGCGGCCGGAGCACAGAAACTCAACTGAATTCATCAAATTTGCGGCCAGCGCAAATTTAATCGAAATTCCAACTGAAAAGAACGATAGTGCGAATGTTTGATTTCTCAATCGACTTCGCGACATACGTCGGTCGCTTGACAGCGTCGTGGCCTGCTTGCTGGGGAAGGCTATCTGCTCCGCGTCGTGACGTGTGGTGACCGCGAGAATTATGCGATTGGAGTCTATGTGGATATGTCACCAATTTCACTTGGAATTAATTTGGTTCATTTTCCGTGTTGAGCTAATCTCGAAATTGTTACTGTTTGGCTGAATGACGTTGCAATGAAAGTGGTTGTACCATGCAAGTCGTCTGGGGGCACACCCTAACCCGCCACTGCGCCCTCCATGTTCGCGCGATCGCTTCAAATGGCTTGTCGGATAAGATAAGGGGCAAGTTCCCATCGTGGGTTATTTACTGCCGCCACTCCATTCACAGCCAATCACGTTTAGCCTATTGTCTCGCAAGCGCCGACATGGAATCGCCAATAAATGCCAAATTTTATTGCACATCTTTCACTCATGCGAACAAATCCCTCGTGGTCGATATGAACTAAAACGTGTGAAACGTGCGACTCGCACCACATTTGATATTTCAATTTTTTGTCAGATACATATTCCATGAACGGACTTTTCGATTTTCAAAATCCTTTATTTTAAACGATTTTACAGAATGCAATAAAAGGATTTTACACTCACGCTCGTGCATAGCTTCACAGGTTCTATATATTTAAGTGTTTTTCAATTTTGCATTTATATAATAAACAATTGTGTAAAAATAGGAAACATTCACTGATTTCTATTATTGTATTTACGTACCTACATTAATGTGTTTTTTAAACAAACAGAAGTAATAATGAGGAGCACACAAAGACAGCAAGAACTCGTTAACAATTTTCAAGTGGCATTTCAATAAAAGTTCCTAGCGCACTAAAAATTACAAAAATGACGATTGATGAACATATTTTCGAGCACATTCCACAGACTGTTGTCCGTCCTTTCTCCCGAGTGGCCATCTTTCGCTATTACATTTTTCTCGTTCGACTTTTGTGATAGGAAATTGTCGCAGTTTCCATACGAAAATGACATTAAATTTTTCCACGCTCGTTTCCGCCTGTTTTTTAATTGCGCTCAGAAGGGCCGAAAGTGAATTTCCATAATGGCGTCGGCTGACGAAGAGGATGCGCGCCGCGCCCGGCGACCTTCGCCACCCGGCGGCCCGGCGTTGCCATCATCATCGTCATCGTTGTCGTCGCTGAATGAGTCCAGGTCGAGCCAATTGTTGTCATCATCATCATCGTCGTTGTCGTCGCTATCGTCGTCGGTGTCCATTTCGTCGTCTTCCTCCTCGCCGTCGGAACGGTTACGCCTGCGACGCTGCATCCGAAAATGGCCATCTTCGCTTATATCAAAAACTGGAAAAAACAACGCAAACAAATCAATCACAAAAACCATACATAAGTTGCAACAACAATAACTCACTGTCTGTTGTGTCGCTGTCTGAGCCGTCCTCTTCCGATTCTGGCTCTTCATCATCTTCCTGCAAGCAGAGACAACAGATTACTCGAAATTGTATCCAAAACTTGATAGGCGTCGATGTTCCTGCCACCGCGACTGCCGCCACCACGTTGACCGCCACCGCCACCAGCAGCGGCACCAATGCGATTTGGCCGGCTTGCGTTGCCTCTCGCAACAATTCCGCCGCCCAGCCGGCCGACGCCAACACCGCCGCCGTCGTGAGCGCCGCCAGCAGCGCTGGGGCGCGGCGCAGCACGACCGCCGACCCGACCGACGCCGCCACTACCACTGGCAGCCGCCGTACTGCGCACACTCACGATGAACTCATTGTCAATTACGATGTCAGCGTCACTGTCGTCGCTAGAGGCAAGTGACGCAGTTTCGCTGCTGGGCGCGTTGCCGATACACGATTCGACGCTAGCACGCACCTCTTCCTGGTTCTCGCTCCTCTTCATGCCGACCGCGTACACCTTCACGAACGTCTCCGGCTTCGAGTCGTATGCCGGCTGGTTCTCCACCAGCGCAATCAGGCTGCCGTTGTTGTTCATGCTCATGTCGTATATGCTGCGCTTCACGTCGATCGTCGCGATGCTGGTGTAGTCGTACGCGTCCAGCACTTTGAAGCTCGTGTCATACGTCGGATCGTCAAAGTCGTCGTGATTTTCAATGTCCACGTTGAAGCCGTAAATGACACGCATCGGTGAGAATTTCACCAGGCACTGATGCAGCACTGGTACCGTTTGCAGCAGGTGGAATGTCCGCAGGTCCCACACCTCGGTGTTGGAAAGTATCTGAAAGGCATGTCGGGGAGAAAGAGTGCATTTAGAGCAATCAAAGTTTTTCTGTGCTTGGCAGATGTTACTCACCTCGAGCCCATTGGGATGAAAGACACCAGAGAGCGACTGATTGAGTTTGTCGAATTTATGGATCTCTTTGCCCGAGCGAACATCCCACAAGACACCGTCTGTCGAAAGAAAATGTTTGGTCACGTGTCACACCTCTTTGCGAAACAATTTTCACTTGCACTTACCAGACAATATCAATTCATCGGAAGGGCAGAACGTGGCGCGGTTTTTGGTGTACTGATTGGCGATGGTTGGCTTGAAAGTGTTAATCTTGTTGCCGGTGTTGATGTCATACATGATGGCGCACTGCGGAAGAAGAATTTTAATGTACACACCAGACAAAGAACTCCTGCGTACAAGCGCTTCTTACATCGTTTTGTGTGCCGAGAATTTTGTCCTGGGACAAGTTGCTGAACTCGCAGTAGTAGTCATCGCTGAAGCTCAGCTTCGACGAGAACTCGTTGTGGCTGATCGACCACAGCACGCTCAACGGCGAGCGCCACGAGCACGAGGTCAGCACCAGGTCACCGCTGCGATTCGCAATAATGGAGTCGATCACATAGCTGTGGCACACCGAGGAGAACTGCTCCGCGCCGTCGTTCATGTTGAAGGCCTTCGCCTCGCCATTGTGTGTGCCCACAAGCAGCAGGTTGGTGGACGGCACAATGTCGCAGCAGGAGAACTGTATGTCGGGGTAGTCGTTGGAGCGAATGGTGCGCCACGGCGCGAAGTTCGAGTGCACGAAGCGCCGATCGAGCCGGGCGGTGTTGTACCCGGCCTGAGCTTTGAAGAGTCGCGCCGTCAGGTTGAGGTTGGTGTCGACCACACGATTCGGCTTCGGGTCGGGACATTTGTGTGGTGTGAAGAGGTCGAACTGTGGACACGTGGCCATGGGGTTGTTGCACAGCGCGTGCTGGTTGGTCAGATACTCGGTGACGATGGTGCTGAGCGTAATGCCATGCGTGTTGTGCGGCGAACCGTTTTCAGAGAGCGCATCATCGGGTAGTGAGGAGATTTGCTTCTGCAGCGAACGCTGGGTGAGGCTGCCGGTCGTGGATGCGGCCGCGGCCGTTGCGGCGACGGTGGAGACGCTACTGGAGCTCCCCGTCGTCGACGCTTGCGATTTCTCCGATTTCTTGATGAGCTTAATGGGCGTCACGGTGTTGCCGCTGCTACCCGCTGGCAGTTCGTCGCCAACGCTGGCATGTGACTGTTGCGGCTGCTGTTGCGCTTCGCTTGCCGCAATGCCATTAATGGCTGTGTTCACGTCCTGCATGCGATTGCGCAGACGGTTCCGGCTAATGGACGACGTAGGCAGCGCCTTGTAGTCGAACGGCGACTGATGGAAACTCTTGGTGAGCGTGGAGGAGGGCTGAAGACCGGCTTCTTTTTGCAGCATCTGAGCCGTTTGCACCAGGCCTTTCGACTCCAGATGGTTGTACATAAGCTGGTACAGCTGCTGCTCGTTGTACTGGATCTTGGTCTGTGCAATCACATTGGCTTTGTGGATGTTGGATAGCCATGCGTCCAGCTTGTAGCTGATAGGCTTGGCGCGCCCCGACACTCGTTCTAGTAACTCCAGCGCATACTTCTGGAAGATGACATGTTCAGCACGTTTCTCCTGCAGTATGGGGTCGCGCATTAGCGTTTGTATTTGGCCGCTGGCGAAGAGCGGCAACTTGCCAACGATTTGCCGCACGCGCTCCGAGCGAGCAAGACCGGCTAACGCGCGGCACGCCATGCCGCGTATGCAGTCGGCGTCAGTGATGGGCGCCTTGATTTGCATTAACGATAGAAGAATGATGATTCCATTGTTGGAACACACCGACTCCCAGACTTTCTCCACCAGTTCCTCGGAGTATCTGTTGTTGATTTTGTTGCGTTTCGAGGAGCTAAAGCATTTCATCAGGTTGTTGGGCTCCTTCTGTAAGCACAAAGGCTATGAGAACTGCAATTAAAAAAAACAGCATCTTGTTTATCGACACTTACCCGAGCAATGGGGGAGCAAACGCAGTGTACCAGCACTGCGAGCGCCGACTTTTGCACATCAGCGTCGGCGGTGATGTCGCCTGAGGCGGCACCCAAAATGAAATATATGCCTGAGGTGGCCATATTGTCCGGCAGCTCTAGACGCTCACAGTAGACCAGGTAAACGCGTGGTATGACGCAGCAAATGGAAAGCACGTCCAAAGCAGAGCGCACAATTTCAGAGCTGTAACGAGAGAGTAAGCAAAAATTATGGCTGCTTTCGGACAGGCGCTGGCGTTCTGGTAACTCACCGCCCGTTGTTGTTCCAGTCGTAAGACAGTGCGATGATCTTTAGTAGTAGCGTGATGCCGCCCACTTTGAGCAGTTTATCCACCGGTGCCCAGTGCGCCCGCACCGATGTGTTCTCCTGCAGCGTGCGAATCTGCTCGCTGATCTGCTCCAGGTTGGCTTTGGCCGCTTTGGTTACGTTCTGTGAGTACTCGTTCGAGGTGGGGCATTGTTGGCGCATGAAGTTGTTGTACTTGTCGAAGAGGTGACTCTCCATGTAGCGTTTAAGTGCGACGCACACGTGCCGCACCAGTTGACGAGAGGCACACTCCAGATCGTCGTTTATTTGGTTTTCCTCCTCGCCGTTGTTGGAAGGATTCAAAATTTTCAAAATGGAAATCTGCACAAACCCAAAACACATGAAATCATTTACAAGAATCGTGATTTAATTTATGGAACATACCACATTATACAATTTGCGTAGCCCATCCTGCGAGTCGAACTCATCCAGGATCACCTTGAACTGAAAACTAAGACCGAAGAACATGGTGGCATGGCAGGTTCCGGAATCGTAGGACCGTTCCAGCAGCCACAGCGCGTAGCGTACCAATTCGGCTATCTTGGGCCTGGGCATGGTGCAGATGCGCTCCATGGCATCCTCGCAGTATGCCAGATAGTACAGCGTCATGGAGACACCCGTGGCCGCTATGCTAGGACGCGGCACTTTCAGCAGCAGCTATAATAATTCATAATTTAATATCAGAATTTCATTACACATATCGATTTTAATTACCTCCAGGCCGCCATGCGCTATGAACTCCAGCGCGAACTTCTTGTGGCACAGCAATGACGCCAAATACTTGAGCGCCTCAAACGCGAGGCAGGTGTCACGTCTGTCCAGCTGCTCGATATAGCCGAAGATCAGCTGCATTGCGTTGTGCTCGAAAACCAGCCCCAAGAACTCTTGGTACTCGCCCATGGAGGTGAGGTAGCGCAGTATCAGCATTTGGCTCGTCTCCGCCGTGGGCGGATGGATGGGTATGTACATTTTGCGGTAGTAGCGTGAGCCGCTGCCCTTGGGAAAGGCGTCGCGGCTATTCTCCAGAAGCGTCGACAGGTTCGAGTTGGTGCAAAAGCTGTCAACGGTGTTCCCGTTATTGTGCGCCGATGTACTTGGCGTGGCGTCCTTCTCGTCCGCGCGCAGCGGCGACTGAGGTGCCGAGCCGGCCGTCATCCACGTGGGCAGCACCCGATCGAACGAATTGTTGGCAGAGTTGGGCTCCGAGGGCGGCTGCGATGATGTGGGGGCGGAATCGCGCGCTCCGCTCTTGTAAATCGCCTGCAACATGTGGAGTCGCTTGATCATTTTGGGTACCAGGCGTGTGTTCAGTTCGCGAAAAGTGACGGCGATGTCGGTGTCCTCCATGGCAGCTGCCAGCAGTCCGGTGGCGTAGCTCTGCAGCGGCTCAATGCTGTCCTCTGCCCAACTGTAGATGCGATTGATTAGGTGCTCGTAGGCACCCTGAAAGACGGCTGATGTCTCCAAGCCGGGCATGATTACCAAGATGAGGCGGCAGGCAAGTATATTCAGCTCCAGTGAGCTCTTCTGTATGCTCTGCCGGGTAAAGAAGTTGTCGCGCAGGTAGTCGTTTACCAACTGAAAAAGAGAGAGAGAAAATGAGGCACCGAGGGTATGTGGACAAGGCGGGAGCTTAATTACCCGATCCATGAAGGTCTCCTTGCGGAAAAGGTGCTTTAGCAGCACACCAAACTGGCACTTGGGATCTGTTCGATACGGATGGCGCTCGTCAAAGGGATCCGGGTCCTTCCGCATGTATATTTCCTTTTCTTTTTCAAAAATTTCAGCCAGCCTGAGAATAATACATTTATTTTATACATTATGGTAACAAGTAATCGAGGAATTTCAACTATAATTTTAAAAAGCTTGACTACACAAAACGTAAAACAAATGTTTCGAAGGGAGAAACATGACAGAGAGGTCAATGAACTCACTTATTGCACAAATAATCATTTATAAAATGTTTAAAATTCTTTAACTTAGTGTTGTTGTTAGAATGACAAATGCATGCTGCACTTAAGTTCATCACATAATACAACACAAACACTAATTAAACTTTCTAGAAAAGCACAAAAGAAGCAAAAATTGCATTACCCCCACTCCCTCTTACAGAACAACTAGCATACACACACACACACACACAAGCGCTGCACTACTCTGTAATCACCTCTTCAGCACCGGCACTGGGTCGAAGCCGGACTGCGAGTGCTGAGTTTCCCAGATTTGCAGCACCTGTGCCATGTCCTTGCTGTCCAAGTTCGGCTCCTCGTTTTCGAATCCATAGAACGGATCAGCATCGGCCGCCGAGCCATCGCCCTCCTCGCCGTTGGCCACAGCTTCGCCGTCCACCTGTGCCACATCCTCTTCATCCTCGCCCATCGCCTCTGCCGCTTCCTCGCCTTCTACTGGGTGCGACTGTTCTGCGCTGCTGTCCGCATTTCCCTGCTGTGCTGCTTCTCCCGCTGCTTGTTCCTCGTCCATTTCAATATCTGGCTGAGCCTCTGTGTCTGGGTTGTGCGCGTTTAGCGGGGGCATAACCCGGCTTTAGCTGCTGCTTCCAATCCGCGAATCGACTCTCTAACCTAACAAAACGGACGAAACACACTTTTCTGCCACCGACCGAAAGGAGAACGGAAATTTTTTGTTAGTTTCCGTTTTTTATGTTACGGCACACGCACACCGCGTTGTTTTCGCGTGGTTGTTGCTCTTCCTCGCTGTTTTCGCCGCTTCTGCTTCGTGTGGTGCCTTCCACTTTTTTGTTTGTGTGTCTGTTTTCAAGGTTGGCCAAGCGCAGGGCGCTTGTGAACGCTCTCATGCACTTCTCCTGTGCACAATTTTGTACAAATTCACTCGTTTCTTGTTGGCACTAGTGCACACACTGCACTTTAAGCACGTTTGCTTGACAAAAGATGCGAACGCAATGCTATAATTGAAATAGTTCTTTTCTGCGTGTTAAAACAAATTCCAGCGGATCCAACGAAAACGCACGCGCTTATTTTCTGCAGCTGTCAGATCGGCGTTGCCATACTAATAGGAACTTTGCGCGAAACGATGAATGACGATGGAATGGCGGAAGTGGGCAATGCCGATTCCTCCATGCGCTTCATTGACTACAGCAAAAAGCCCACACATGCCCTGAAATATTCATCATTTGACCTTGCGCCATTTGCTAAATGCTCTTTTCTCGCGTTTTTTTTTTATTATTTGAAAGGAATATTCGCAATATTTTCGCAAATACGCAACTCCGATCTACTCCCGCCAAAATCTCATTCGCACACACTTCTCCCCACTGGGATACACTGGAACCTCATCTATCAGCTGTTTTTGTCAGCGGCGCCAGCACAGGGAAGCTGACGTTTGATTTTTAGACGTTTAAGCTGATAAACAACTTTTCTTGTGTACTTGCGGCATATAAATTTAAATTTATGTAATTGGCGTCAATTAGCCGTTCGAAACACATAATACTCGAGGAGAATATTGGAGCAATACCGGGTGAAAGTGGCCACGGCATAGCGATGAGCTTTCTCTACATACTGAGCTGGGTGTCGCTGACTCTGCAAATGTGCTTCGTCACAGTGTCGATTGGTAAGTGCGTTGTTGCAACTGCAATCACCGCGTACTAATAGGACTTGTGGTGCATTCGCATAGCGGCGGGCCTCTACTACATTGCCGAGCTGGTGGAGGAGTACACACAGGCGGCGCGGCGGCTGATCGTCATGATGATCGGAGGCACCACGTTCGTCTACACCATGTTCATATTCTTCGACGATCTGCCGTGGAAGATGGTGCTGTGCGGCTTTGCGGCGCAGGCGTTTCATGCCGCCATCATGCGCAATTTTCCCTTTATTCGCTTTCTGTCGGTGCCGTTTCTTGGCGCGCTAGTCCTGCTGATCGTAAACCATCTGCTGGCGTTTCAGTACTTCACCAGCTTCTATTTTCCGTTTGTGCAAGTGAGAATCCAATGCGCCGAAACACTTGGATGCGGCTTATTTCACTGTTTTATCGTTTCAGGTGCTGGCATACTTCACAATCTGCCTGTGGATGGTGCCGTTTGCGCTTTTTGTGTCGCTGAGCGCCAACGACAATGTGCTGCCAACAACGGTAAACGAGCATATGGGTATGTCGTTATTGTTGTCGTCGGCATTGTGCTTTGACGGCGGTTAATCTGAATGTGTATATACGTTACAGACAATCACGATGTGGTCACAAACTATTTCTCGCGCGGCAAGAAGCAGGGTCTGCTGTCGTTATTCAACTACGCCAAGGAAAGTCTGCTGCCAACGCGCAGCAAGAAGTCCTTCTGAAGGTGCAATGCAGCGCTTACTCGCTCGAGAACCGCTGACGAGATTCATTGGACTGCGCGATTAAAAGCAATTTGTATTAAGACACATACCTGGCTAAGGATTTATTTATTATTATTTTTTTTGTAATAAGCGGCGTGTTTACAAAACAAACATGATATTCGAGTACGGACACATAAAACCATCAAGAGTGAGTAGCAAAAAATAGTTACGAAAAAAGAAAAAAAGATTTGTTGAACTTTATTCTGGGTATTTAAAGTAAATTCGTTTGCCTGTATTCCACTTTACTTTTCCTGCGTCTTGACGCTGCCGTCGGCCATACCAAAATACGCCTTCGTCGCCATGTCCACGAACAAACCTGTCTCGACCACGCCCGGTATGAGCAACAAATCTTGGTTCACCGCCTTCCAGTCGTAATCCGTTGTCGGCTCAAAGTGCCAGTCGAGTATGAAGTTGCCATTGTCCGTGACGCACGGCCCCGCCTTGGCTACCGCCATGCGCAGCTGCAGCTGCCCGCCATGCATGGCCGCAATGCGCTGCCTAATTGGCACATATGCCATGGGCACCACCTCGATCGGAATGCCCTTCTTGTACTGTTCGCCCAGGCGCTGCGAGTTCTTGGTGTAGTCCGCTATGACAATAAGCTGCTTCGCGCAGGCGGCCACTATTTTCTCCTGAAGCAGACAGCCGCCGCCGCCCTTGATCAGCACCATGTCGCGATCGACTTCGTCGGCGCCATCGATGGCCACGTCCAGCTTTGGATTCCGGTCCAGATCGCCCAGCTGCAGCTGATGCTCGACAATCAGCTGATGCGCCTGGAAGCTAGTGGGTACGCACACCACCTGCAGTCCCTCGGAGCGCACCCGCTCTGCCAGGCGCTCGACGGCAAACACTACCGTCGAGCCGCTGCCAATGCCCACGGCGGTGTTGTTCTGCACCCACTCGTCGACAGCGCGCTGCGCGGCGATGCGTTTAGCTTTGTTCAGCGACATGGCGGCTGTGGGCGTGGCACTGCTGGAATGTTTACTTGCAATTCGATCGCCTGTTGCTTGCGGCACTGGCGATTTTTTTGTTGCTGCTAGCTGGCACCCCCAATTTGTGCGGAAAGTGTTCATCTGGCGTAGGAACGGGCGTATTGTCATGTACGCAAACTTGATTTGTCCAGGCGACGACTTCTGCTACTTTCGGGGCAGCAATATTAGCCAAATTCCTTGACGGCAGCACAAAACCGGCTCCAGCTGCAATTCTTATCAGAAGCGCAACTGTCAGTGCGGGCACGATTTCTTTCGCTGCTTCGGACATTTGCCATGGCTGTGTTCAGTGCGTTCCTACTGCGCACTTCTCGCTGTGTTTAGTAGGCACAATATTAAGGTCTATATATGTGTGGCACCCTGTGATTGCTTGTGTCGGTTGAGAAAGCGGATGCAATGAGTTCTGGGCGGCGTAAAAGGATGTCAACGTAGATTCCTTTTTAAATTCTGCTACAAGTTTAACCCTTTCAGTCACAATGTCCAATATACATTACACAGCCCCTACAATTCATACAGAACGGGTTTATTTTCATGTCGGAAAGGGTTAAGGTCCCACTTGGCCAATTTTACAATTCACACGTTTATTATTTCATGTTGCCACTTCAAACCGTATAGCACATTTGATAATAGTTTGCAAGCAAATTAGAAGGCAGATTTTTGGTTCTCACAGCCTTTACCCAATGTTAATATAAAACACGAATTATGTAGTTTGGCAGCAGCGGTGATGTACGAGCAGCTGCTGTAGTATGTGAGGAGAAACACGAAAATCGGGCGCCGTCGTCAGCGTTTTGCTAAAAACAATTGCTCGACCGGTCTTGGGTTAGTAGGACAAGACATAAATTTTGCATATTTACATTGTTTGCTTTATGTAAATAGCACTCCGAATATGCATTCGCACACACACACACACACGTATGCACATGCAGCCCTCGACTTGGACATAGCCAAAGGGCGTATGCAAATTATTAGGTCATGTTGCTGAGTGGCGCTACATGGTCAAAATTCTTGTGCTGGCAGAAGGGGTGGAAATTAATTTGGCAAATTAGAAAAAATTTCCTCCATACAGTGGGAGCGCATTGTCAGAGATTTTGTAGTAGTTGTTGTGTTGTGTCGCTGTGAAAGCTTTCAATTTTCAAAGTCATTTGTGTGATGAGAATTGGCAAAGGCAAAGACGACAGTAGTGACATCATGAAAAGTGATGGGAAGATGTTATGGGTTTAAATTCTGATTGACTTTAAAGTCGAATTCAAAGTTGACTTTAAAAACAACAATTTAACGGTTTAACAAGGCAACCATGAGATGCTTTGCAGAGTTGCAGAATCGGTTCAGCGGCATTGCATAATGAAGGCTTCAGTTAATGTTGCCGAATTCAACTTGACGCATTTCTGCAAAGCAATGCGCCGAAAAAGTTGCATAAACAGTCAAACCATCAAACTTTCTGAGTGCTTCTCTCACTCACCGTTCACGCCCATCAATTTTATTGTGCAAACTGTATTTAATCAAGTACATCGATAGCGCTGCCACTATACACACAAGCACATCTATGCTCATTCATACATTTGTATGTATGTATGTGTGTGTGTGGCATACAAATAGCAAAGCATTGTAAGCCTGCGCTAAGCACTAAATTCGACAGGCTGGGAAACGGCAAGAAAAACATCGCGAAAAGGGCAAAAACGGAATGTTGATCTCATCAAAAGCGGATTTAAAAGACAAATGAACCTAAAAAGCCTGCAAATACAAACACAATTTCAGAAAATAACAAGCGCCAAATTTCGGCCCCAACCCCACAAGCCGCATTTTTATAGTAATGTCAAATCTGCTCCGCTGGCGAGAAAGCGACTCAGCCAGGCAACCCTTTCGCTGCGGCCTCGCGAAACGCCCAACTTTATTGGGCGGCGCGGGGTGATGCCAACTAAAGGCTGCGTTGTAGGCTACGCCATAAAGCACGGTGTGTGAGGGGGGTGGGGCGGAGGATTAGCATTACAGGACGGCCCAATGCGCGTTGCTCATTTGTAATTTTCAATTTTCCAATTCATTTGAAATTTGTTCCTGCGACTGCACGCTATACACGGCCACGTTGGCAGCAACTTGTGATGCGATTGTTAAAATCAGTCGTTGAAGAGCTGCTAATTTTGTTGGAGTAAAGGTTGACCACATCTGCTCTGCGAGATGCCAACCGCGCCGAGCTGATTTCGTCATTCGAAGTCACGTTAGATTTTAATGGCGTTTGTTGGTGGAGAACATCCCCTAGACCCATTGACCTAATGAAGCTTAGTAACTCCTGTGGACTTAGCTGCTTGATATTCTCCTCTGCAAGCCAGTACTGAGTTCAGGAGTCTACTCTGCTATTACACCGAGTCTACAGACATTAACCTGTTCTGGCCCTATGTTCCCTCAGCCTGCAGTGCTCAGTTAGAAGACCGGAGATCTGAAGGAGCTTCCTCAGTCTGAGAAATTCTTTATTCCATTTGGGGTTATAACCCTTCATAAAGATTTTGAACACTGTGACATTCTTCCCTCCATTTTGAGTTGTAACCCTTAATAAAGATTTTCGATTGCCTAAGACCCGAGGCGTTGAAGCAGTGTTCTGAATTCCTGGTTCTTTTTTCAAGTCTTAGTGACTCTGCTGGGGTGCGTTTGTCCAGCCCAATGAAGGGCTCCGGTCCCAAGGGGCCCGCAGTTTTAGCAAGGCTGTATGCCTCCTCGTTTCCGTCTATTCTTGGTTGTAACAGTTGGGCTGAAAAGTTCGTATCGTTTCTATGAGATGGCGCCACTAGAATAAAATCCGTATCATTTTTAGGTGGTTCCAACCTTCAAAAGAAACGTGTATAAATTTGACAGCTGTCTGATTATTAGTTTGTGAGATACAGCATTTTGAGTGAAGCAACTTTTGTTATTTTGAAAAAAATGGATAAAAAGGAATTTTGTGTTTTAATGAAACACTATTTTCTGATGAAAAAAAGTGCTGCTGATACCAAAAAGTGGCTTGATGAGTGTTATCCGGACTCTGCGCCGGGCGAAGCAACCATTCGTAAGTGGTTTGCTAAATTCCGTACAGGCCATATGAGCACCGAATACGATGAACGCAGTGGACGTCCAAAAGAGGCTGTTACGGACGAAAACATAAAAAAATCCACAAAATGATTTTGGAAGATCCTAAATTGAGGTTGATTTGTATAGCTGACACTCTAAAGATATCAAAGGAACGTGTTGGACATATCGTTCATGAATATTTGGGTATGCGAAAGCTATGTGCAAATTGGGTGCCGCGCGAGCTCACAATCGACCAAAAACAAGAACGTGTCGATGCTTCAGAGCAATGTTTGGAGCTTCGATTTTTTCGAATTTTTGCGTCGATATGTGACAATCGATGAAACATGGATCCACCACCACACTCCGGAGTCCAGTCGGCAGTCATCTGAGTGGACTGCACGCGATGAACCGAATCCAAAGCGTGGAAAAACTCAACAGTCGGCCGGTAAGGTTATGGCGTCCGTATTTTGGGATGCACATGGAATAATTTTCATCGACTATCTTGGAAAGGGAAAAACCATCAACAGCGACTATTATATAGCGTTATTGGAGCGTTTGAAGGACGAAATCGCGAAAAACGGCCCCATTTGAAGAAGAAGAAAGTGTTGTTTCATCAAGACAATGCGCCGTGTCACAAATCGAGGAAAACGATGGTAAAATTGCATGAATTGGGTTTCGAATTGCTTCCGCATCCACCGTATTCTCCAGATTTGGCCCCCAGCGACTTTTTCCTGTTCTCAGATCTCAAGAGAATGCTCGCTGGAAAGAAATTTAAAGCCGATGAGGAAGTAATCGCCGAAACAGAGGCCTATTTTGAGGCTAAACACAAATCGTACTACAAAAATGGTATTGAAAAGTTGGAAGATCGCTATAATCGGTGTATCGCCCTCGACGGCAACTATGTTGAATAATAAAATCGAATTTTGCCAAAAAAAATGTGTTTTTCTATAAAACGATACGAACTTTTCAGCCCAACTGTTATGTGCTCAGTTTATTCAATGCATTCCACCACTAACCCTGAAGTTATCTCATATGAGATTAGTGCTTTGATGCCTGCTTGGAAGTTGAAGTTAGGTTCACCTAACCTAACCCTACTTTGAAGTTGTCTCAAATATGTCCACTTCTAGGCGACTGTAGCGTATGCGATGTGCGCGCTGCGCCGCATCAGAATGCTTATTTGTTGCTTTTGTTTTTATTTTGCAATATCTTTTCTTCTTACTGACAACTTTTTATTTTGATGACGTTGACATTTCCGCGTCTTTTACGCCCACTCGAGTTGCGATTGCAGGGGCGCCAGCATGGCCTATTACATGTTGATGTTGTTGATGTAGTTGCACAATAGGCATAAGTTGGAAAGTTTTCAATTTCCAGCGCAAAAAATTGGCGCTTACGGCGAGCGAGTGCAAAAATATTGCCAAGTGTAGAAGAGTGTGAAAGTGTGCGTGGGCGTGTGTGTGAGTGTGTGAAGTCCTACAGAGTGGCATCATTCAATTACAAGGTCCGTTAAGTGAGCTCATTGCGGCAGCGGGCGCCAAAAGCCGCTCCGCTGATTGCTGTTCCCATTCACAGCGCCAACTATTTGCAATTGCCACACTATGCTGCACATTATAGTCGCATTACACTGGCAACACTTCTTGCCAACGACATTAAAGTGTAAAGTGTATTTTCGTGGCTTGATTGCCGCGTAATTCTTTATTAGCTGCGCGACTGGCCGTGTCGGCCCAACGCAGACAGGCAGCAGAACTTAGGAGCGCAAATTACAGAATCATATCTAAGATCATCGGTGTCGAGGTGAAATGGGCAATTTGGCGGCCAGTGTGGCCAATTCACACTCGACCAGCGGACGATAGCCATCGAAAGCTAAATAAATTTTGTCAAGCGGACCTTCAGGCAGAAAATAACCGGCGAGTTCCAATACACGTCAAAGGAACTGCTTAATTCGTTCACGCCCTTTAAATACGCGCAGTCGCCGACCAAATGCCCCAAGGCGCATTGGATTGGAGTGTGGAAAAGAATGCAAAAACGAAAAGAAGAAGAGTTACAAACGTAAACAATTTTGAAAAGCAGGAAAGGGATTAAGTATTACTTATTATATTTTATTTATAGGTAATTGATTAATGATTTGAATTTGTATTTAATTTTTGACTTAGCGACTCAACAAAATCATAGAAAAGAAGCAAATCATACCTACACACCAATGCGGATTCAGAAGTGGTCACTCAACACTAGATCAGGTACATCGAATAACACACCTCATCGAAAATGCCATCGACGAAAACAAAGTTTGATCGATTGTCTTCCTTGATATCTCCAAAGCCTTCGATAAAGTGTGGCACACTGGCTTGCTTACAAAAATTAAACAGATGCTACCTCAATATTTCTCTGCAATACTCGAGTCCTACTTGACAAGAAGATATTTTCGTGTTAAACAAGCCAACGAATACTCTGAACTTGAAAAGATAAGAGCTGGGGTACCCCAAGGAAGTGTTTTAGGGCCCCTTCTATATCTCCTCTTCACCTGCGATGTTCCACTCTGCCAAACGTACAAAACAGCCACATTTGCAGATGATACCGCCCTCATTGCAACTGGCCAAACCGAAGAAGAAGCAAACGCTGTTCTACAAAAAGCTGTCAACGATTTTTATAACTGGGCAATGTCGTGGCGCATCTCAATTAACAGCAGCAAGACAGTAAATGTTATATTCTCAAATAAACGTTTACACTACCTCCCAATCTTTCTCAATGGCGGCCAGGTCCCACACTCAAACTCAGCCAAATATCTTGGAATGACGCTCGACACGAAACTGCGGTGGAAGGAACACATAAAGAAGGAAAAAGCAGAGTTGGACATCAGATATAAAGATATGTATTGGCTCATCGGCAGAAAATCTACCCTGTCGATACAAAATAAGATCGCAATTTATAACCAAATGTTAAAGCCTGTCTGGACATATGGCTGCCAACTATGGGGATGCTCCAGCCAAAGCAACCGCGACGCAATCCAGAGGTTCCAAAATAAAGTACTACGAGGCATTGTCAATGCTCCGTGGTACATACGAAACAATGACCTCCATCGAGACCTCCAGATTGAAACAGTCGAAAATGCCATAAAAAAACACGCCAGAGCCCATATGGAGAGAATTACCAACCATGAAAACGAAGAAATCTCATCACTTCTCCACCAACTGAATCCTGAGGGAAGACTAAAGAGAACAAGGCCATTTGAGATCCTAAAAAAGACCTGATAGTTATGTTAAACCACTTCTTAATTATTAATCAATGTTTTACCAAATCATGTTAATTGTATAAATGCCGTCATTATCGTCATTCATATTGTTCAGAAAATGTCATTCACCACTTTAACCCTATCCCACCAAATAAAAATTGCTTCTTAGTTATTGTTTTGTAACTAGTTGCAGTAAGTTTGTAAATAAAAAAAAAAAAAAAAATTTAATTTTTGATTGATTTTTCTGTAATATATTTTTAATAATTAAATTAAAATCTATATATCTATTTTTGGGGCATTCCATGCGAAGCGGGCAGGTAAAAAAACTCGATGTTTCCGATTTCAATAATATTTGAGTATGTTCTAACTATACGTATTATTGATACGTATACCAAATATTTTTGTGATATAATGACTAGTTAAAGAGTTATGGGACTTTGAAGTTTTCGACAGCCGGTTGGCATGCAGTACTTCAAAGCCGATTATGGAGTCATAAAATTATATATTAAAATAATTAAACCACTGGATTTCTTACTTCATTTACTGAGCTTTTTAATTGTCTTTTTTGAAAAGAAAAAAAAATTTTTTTTCGTAAAAAAAAAATTAATTAATTTTTTTTCCTTGATTTTCACTAAGTTCGACCATTTCGTTTTTTTTATTTTTTTTATATAAATTGCTAATATTGTATAGAACATTGGTGCCAACTTTTATAATGGGCGTGGAAGTGGATTCGGAGCCAGACTGAAAATACTGCCAACCAATAAAAACCAATTAATTTTTTTTCCTTGAATTTCACTAAGTTAGACCGTTTTTTTTTTATTTTTTTATATAAATTGCTAATATTGTATAGAACATTGGTGCCAACTTTTATAATGGGCGTGGAAGTGGATTAGGAGCTAGACTGAAAATATTGCCGAAGGGTGGCGTCCATCGCCGCGCCTGATGCCCGCCGCTTGTGCGCGTTTAGTGAAACTGTCAATCAAATAAAATCACTTTGACATTTTTAATACCTATTAAGTACCAAAATACGCCACCCTTCGGCAGTATTTTCAGTCTAGCTCCTAATCCACTTCCACGCCCATTATAAAAGTTGGCACCAATGTTCTATACAATATTAGCAATTTATATAAAAAAAATTAAAAAAAACGAAAGGGTCTAACTTAGTGAAAATTAGTTTCCGACCGAATATTCGGTTTCGGTTTCGGCCCAAATAAGTGGTTTCGGTTTCAGTTTCGGCCAAAAAATGGCCGAATAGCCGAAACCGAAACTTTCTAGAATATTTTTTACATTTTATTGTGTAGCAGATATATAGTGAATGGAGGAGTCATTTAGATGCCAGCAATGTAAATAAACTTCTTTTTTTTAGCATATAATATTAAATTATTTAATTTTGAATATTAGTGAGTAAGGTACGAAAGGGTGATTTTTTTATGTTTACGTGTTTAAAAAATGAATAAATTGTGTTTATTAATAAGTATTTATTTATTTATGCTATGTTTGTTTGTTTGTTCTTTATTTACTTAATGTAAAATTCGTTTGTTTAAAAAAAAATGCTTGATATGGTGATTTTTATTTCAACTAGAAAGTTTCGGTTTCGGCCGAATATAAAAAAAAAACCGAATATTCGGTTTCGGTTTCGGCCCAAAAAAGTGGTTTCGGTCGGACACTAGTGAAAATCAAGGAAAAAAAATTAATTGGTTTTTATTGGTTGGCAGTATTTTCAGTCTGGCTCCTAATCCACTTCCACGCCCATTATAAAAGTTGGCACCAATGTTCTATACAATATTAGCAATTTATATAAAAAAAATAAAAAAAACGAAATGGTCGAACTTAATGAAAATCAAAGAAAAAAAAATTAATTGGTTTTTTTTTTACGAAAAAAATTTTTTTTTTCTTTTCAAAAAAGACAATTAAAAAGTTCAGTAAATGAAGTAAGAAATCCAGTTTATCCATTTTAATATATAATTTTATGACTCCATAATCGGCTTTGAAGTACTGCATGCCAACCGGCTGTCGAAAACTTCAAAGTCCCATAACTCTTTAACTAGTCATTATATCACAAAAATATTTGGTATACGTATCAATAATACGTATAGTTAGAACATACTCAAATATTATTGAAATCGGAAACATCGAGTTTTTTTACTTGTCCGCTTCGCATGGAATGCCCCATATATAAAAGAGAGTGGCAGTATGTGTGTGATCGCATCACGCTCAAACGGAACGGCCGATTTTCATGGGGTTTGTTTTGTTCGATTCGTATTAAGTCAGTTCAGGTTCGTGCGAAAAGAAAATTCCGGAAAATCTATTGGAAAAGTCGGAAAATCCATGCGATATTTGACCCTGAATTTTGCACATTTTCAGATAATAACTTTGGAACCATAAGTCACACATCAATTAAATTCACTACGAACTTACTATTTAGTCATGTCCTTCGACAGAGGGAATGCGGCGGGCGTTGGACAAGGGGCGTGCCACATTTTTTGTAACCCAAACATTTTGCTGAACTATAAGTCGCACAGCAATGAAACTAAGTACGAACCTACCCTTTATTCATATCTTTCGACAGAGGGAATGATGAGGGTATTGAAGAAGGGGGCGTAACACTGCCCATACAAGCCAAATTTTTAATAGAGAATATCTTTGAATTTGTTAGTCGTACAATACTGAAATTTAGTACCCCGTCGTCCCATAGATGAGTCATTCTACTGGTAAGATTTTATAAGCGTTGGACAAGGGGCGTGGCATATTTTTTGTGACCCAAATATTTTGCTGAACTATAAGTCGCACAGCAATGACACTTAGTACGAACCTACCATTTTATCCTTCGACATTGTGCGGGTATTGAATAAGGGGACGTGGCCCTGCAAATATAATTTAAATCTGGTTCAAGCGCAATCCATTTCTTTACTGAAACTTAACAGAAACATTGCTTATTTGAGGGCCTCGATTGAGTTAATCAGTAGTTCCCTCCTCTTCCTTTAGTTGGTTTTCTTCGACAATTTGCATCGCCATAGATTCGCCTAAACTAAATATCTGTGTTTTATAAATTATTCCGTTTTAATGGTTTTATGTTGTCTACTTATTATATTTTATTTATAAGTAATTGATTGTTTTGAAGTTGTATTACATTTTTGATTGATTTTTCTGTAATATTTTTTAATAATTAAAATTATTTATATTAAAAAATTAAAGTAAATGTCTATGTTTTATAAATTCTTCCGTTTTAATGGTTTTTATTTTGTCTATAAAAACAAACAATATATTTTTAATAAATAATAATAAAATATTCAACTTTTTTTAATAAATTTGTTTTGCCATTAACTTAGTTTCTCATAATCAAGTTTAATATTTTCCAGTTGACTTTCTTTGTTGCTCTCTTTTAATACGATTCTGCAACAATTCAAGACGTCCAACATATCTACGCATACACTCACGCCCCTTTTTATTGCATTTTCATTGTTATTGCTTTATTTACTTCTGCCAGCAGCGGCGCGAGAATGCAATCAACATTTTTCAACTTAAATGACACTTGGCGCACATTCAATTATTGCATGAGTGAATTTGACTGGCTACAACATTAAAGCGTGAATTGTAATAATTTCAAACTAAAAAAAAATTTTTTTTGAACAAGCTTTTAGCTTGCCTCGAGCGGCTGTAAGCATGGGAAGCGGCTCGTGCAAAGCGACCCCAATGTGTGCCTTCGGACACTAATTAATTAAAAATGAAATCTTTTGCTCTGAATGCTCGGCAAAAAAGGTCATTATTAAATGCAAAAGAGAACTTACAGCGTCCTTTGAGTCCTTGCAAATCCTTTTTTGCACGATTTTCGTTTTTGTTTATTAAGGCCAACGGACAAAAGTCACGAGCGCAACTAATAAAAATTATGTCAATTAAAGTGTCATTTAAAATGATGCGAATGCTTTTTGTTTTTTTTTTAAAGCGTTTAATGAACTGTGTGAACGAATAGTTTTTCCTCTCACTCGCTTTTGCCGGTTTTTGCTAAATAAAATGTCAACGTTGACGTTTTGCGGACGACAGTAAACGCGCGCGAGAGAAACAATTGCGCTGGCAGTAAAAATAAAAGTGTTATGTTTTAAAACGCAACAAGTCGTTCTGCCGTTGGAGGCAGCTCTGCTTAATTAGCCGCTGGAATGGTGCAAAAAAATAGCTTTTCAGCCATTTTCCACGTCCATTGAATACAAATTGGGCTGCAGCGGATTGTTGAGGCGCAGGGCAGAAAAATTAGAGTGGCTGTTGTTTGATTGCCACTTGATTGGTGGCAGTTCAGTTGGCCTTTTTTGCTTCACAAAAAAGTGCATTAAACACTCAATTCACACGCAGGTCTTTGATTTTAATTGATTTAAGCAATCGATGCCCAATAAAGTTTGATTAGTGGGCTGGACAACGAGTTAACGAGTTGCCATATGTCCGATCGTTGGTTTTTTGGGTTCAGGAGCCACAGGCAGTTGAACGATTGTCAAAGCCACTCTTCCACATCGATTCGATCGAGTTTCCCGTCGAATGTTGGCGATTTTGTATCTATATCTCAGGGCGTTGATCTTTTTGAGGTTAGAAGCTTCAGTTAGAGCGATATTTTTCCAAGCAACTCTTCAATATCGATTTGATTGGGTATTCCGTAGAATATTGACATTGTGTTTTTTGTCTGAAAAGCTTAAGCGTTTTTTTAAAATATAAACCATATCTTAGGCCGTTAGTCTTTTTGACTCACAAGTTCCAGTCAGCTGAATGATTTTCTAAAGACCGATTTTTTCTAAGCCATTCTTCAACATCGTTTTGATGGGGTTTTTCATAGAATATCGAAACCTTAAGGGTTTTACAAGAAGATAGAAGGTAACTGGTCCGTTTGAGGTTAGAAACTACTCCCTTTCGAAGCCATTCTTTAACATTGATTGAACGATTTTCTAAAGACTGAGTTTTTCTAAGCCATTCTTCAACATTGATTTGATTGGGTTCTCTGTAGAACATCGACATTGTGTGTTTTGTTGGAAAAGTTGAAGGCTTTTACTACAACAAAGTCTATATCTCAGGTTGCTAGTCTTTTTGGGTTAGAAGCTACAGTCAGTTGAACGATTTTCTTAAGACCGACTTTTTTTGGCAACTCTTTAACATCGATTTGATTGAGTTTTCCATGGAATATCGGCGACATGATGCTTTCGTTTCGAAAACTTGAGAGTTTCGATGTTTTTGTAAACCATTTTCAACTTCGATTTAATGCAATTTCCCATGGAATATCATTCTGTCCTTTTTAGGAGGCAAACAACTTGGAAATTTTACTACAAGAAAGGCCAAGTCTCAGGCCACAAACCTTTTTGGTTAAGAAGCTTCAGGTAGTTGAATTTCAGTCTGGAGAGTCGTCGGGAATAAACTCTGCAGTGCACAAAATCTTCAAATTAGTTATATTGTCTTCAAGATTAATCGAATAGTGTTCAATTTAAACATTAAATACGATGTTTCATGAAAATAAAGCTTTACCTATTTTTCGAAAAATAAGAGTCAGTAATGCCTCAGCAGTTGCCACCAAATCCATAAAGCATTCTATAAAAAAAAAATCTTGTTGTCGTATTTTGAAGTAAAGTTATTGAATGCCCATTTGAGTTGAAAATAAATTTCCATCGCGAGAAATGGCTGCAATTTTTCTCAAACCCCACAAAGCGCTACCGAATGCCTGGCACCTGGCTGCAGGGCGCCTTGTGGCTATGCTTCAATGTGCTCGTACCTATGTGTGTGTTTGTGTGTGTTGGTGTGTGTCTGGTAATGATGATGGCAAATGATGCGACCTATCTAACGAAACGACCTCCCCGAAGGTCATTTATTAAAATAAAAGCGCTCTGGTTTGTTCCGATGACTGTCGAAATGCGAGAAGAAACCAAAGAAAAAGACATAAAAAACAAACCAAATGGAAATAAAATCAAACCGTAATAATGCGAATGCCAGGCAAAACGCAATCGCAACACTTTTTCTTTCGTCTCTCCACATTTTTGCACATTTTTTCAAGCGTTTTTTACCTTTGTGTGCCGCCTTGTTGTTGTACTAAAAAAAATAACTCTTTGTGTTGGACGGCAGGCGGTGAACGTGGCAGACGGAGGCAAGAAATTGCAAAGGTGACCGTCTTGGTGGGTCGAACGGGAGCGCGGCGCGCAGGCGAACCAGACTGCCAGTGCAGCTGGGGCCGATGCTGGCGGCAGCGGCAGCGCTTCGCATGATTGATTGAAACATTTTCGTGTGGCATTGCGGCATTGTGGAATTTCACGGTGTTCGAGTGCTGAATTTTTCAGCATTCTTCCCGACTGTAGGCTGGCTGTTTCGTCGTTCGGCTTTTTTGTGTGGCGTCTGCTCGTCAAGCGGCCGCCTCGCCTCGCCTTTTGCTGCACTGCTGCCTCGCGCACATTAAGTGGCTCGCTGCAGCGTTTAAGCGTTTAATTCGCATTTTTTGTTGCACGCCATTTCGATGACAACAAAATTGATTTAATGCCTTGTTGCTGGTTGCGGCCATTCCGCTGGTGCGCCCGCTTGGCGTTTCCGCCAGCACAGGTGGGGCCGGCGCTCGTCTTAATTGGTGCACGCAGCGAAGCGGTTGTGCGCATTTCAATAAATCGCCGGCCACCGGCCACCGGCTGCCGGCGAGTGGCGATCGCCGTTGCAATTCAATGCGCTGCGCATTGAACATTAAAGTTGCGCGCGATTGTGTGTGGCAGACGCGTCTTTGGCCAAACTCTCTAATTAGCTGCGCACTCCTTCAGCCAACTATTGTTTTTTTTCAGTGTATGCAATAACTAATGCATCATGCGTTATTGCCGCGTTTCGCCGTTTATTGTTATCGTTGTGGTGCTCGCTTTGCCGCTACGACGGCAATGCGTATAAATTGTAATGTTAAGCAGTGGCAGCAAAAAATTGCGACAATTATTGCCGTCATTTGGTACACTCGAAGAACAGGTCCAAGAAAATTGCAGAAAATAATCGTAAAGAGTTGAAAGCGGACTTTTTAATGGCCGCGACAGGTGGGAAGACATACAAAAAAACGCAAACATTGAATCAACACGGATATGAAAACAGTGAAATCAGTTTTTGCAGACAGCTGACAAGTCTTAAGATTGGGTTAGGTTATAGTGGCTGCCAGTAAGGCCACGCAGAAACTCCAACGGGTCCTTTGCGATGCCAGTCGGAGTTCCGTTTAGGTGAGAATAAAGTGATCTTAGCATGTTAGCATGCTGACGAATTTCATAGATTTCCAAAGAGGTTTCATGCCTTGAATCGAGACCAGTTGGAGTCCTGAAAGAGTCGAACACAGTGGGTGTTCCAGAGGTTCCTTTTTTTATATGTATGATACAATATTGCTTCAATATTTGGAAAAAATCTAAGAAGAATGGTTCAAACTTCGGTTTAACATCAGCAGAAAGACTGATAAATTCTATTCTACAGTTTCTTTAAAATGCCAAACTCTGGCAAATGTTTGCACATACAAAACAATTCAACAATATTGAAATTTTTCTATATTTAACAATTCGCTTTCTACCACATTTTGACCAAAAACAACAAAAACAAAAATCAAAAAGAGTCAAACTCACAAAGTCAAAACACAAAAAAGGAGGAGTTGCATGTCACATGGGACTGAAGGCGAACAAAAAGCGAATGCGGATTGTGAGATCATTAAAGAATTCCTCCTTTTTCACACAATTGTTGGGCAAGAAAATATCGTCACATCTCGTTGGAATCCGGTTGGTTGGACGTGGTTTGGCCGGCAGTTGGGCAAGAGGTCAGCGTGGCACTGGGACAGTGTTGCAAACGCTTTAAAAGCAGTCAAAATACCAACAACATCAAACAACATTAAAGCGGGAAAGTGAGAAAAGCAGAAGTGGGGGGAAGATAGTATAGAACACGTTAAAGGATGTGGGGGCATGTGGAAATGGTTGTGAATGGTCAAAATGTGCGCGCAACAATGCACACAATGCACAACAATGATTTTGGTGCATTAAGCGAACGTGGGTTAGCGCCAAAGCGTCATATAAACAATTTTTGTGAAAAGAAGACGTGGCGAAAAAATTTCAACAATAATTTCTGTACTTTGTTTTGTTAAGTTTTGAAGCTATTTTTGTGAACAGAAATGTTTAGTATTTGCAAAAAATTAAGGAAAATGGAAAATTGCAGAAACGTTTAAAAATACATTAGGCATTAACAAAGTTTTATCGAAATGAGTGTAGAAAACTTTAGAGTCTTTAAACTAATGGACACTCAAATTAGTTGCGTTGAGTTTTTGTAATGTCTGGCTTTTGGTTTAGCAGTTGAAACATTGAAACTCATGTTGGGGACAAAGGCTGCTTAAAAGTTAATCTGACAAAATTTTTTAAAATTAATTTTATTTTAATTTGTTCTATGTGTCAGGACTCGTCACTATCCTTTGACTTCGTACCAGTGTGTCAGATATCTAAAATGACTTTCTCCTAAATTTTAAAAAAGCTGAGTTTCCTTTTCTTAAAAATTAAAAAATCTTAGTTTATTATATAATTTTTGTCATTTTAAACTAAGAAATTAAACTTTTCATAAAAAATTAAAAATATATTTAGTTTTCTTTGTAGCTTTTTTATTCATTCATTCATTCAAAGAAAAAATTTAAAAAATGAGATCGGTATGAAATTCGCTTTTGTAAACTTCCTTCATTCATTGCATAAGTTGTACACTTTGAAGCATGCATTTAATTTAAATTAAATTAGACACTTTAGCTTTCAATATTTAAGGCTTCAGTGCCACCTCAAACAGTTCTTCTTCTTAATAATCAAAACTTCCTTCATATAAAATGATTAAATTTCTTAAATTATCCAACACGCTCAATTTCCACATTTTTTCTTCTGCGCAAATTTCAAAAATTTACTTAAAGTTCGTGGCCAAAGCGGAAACAACTCGTTAAATTTGTTTAAGTGCGATTTTGTACTAAGCCCAACGCAAACACGAGTATAAAGTAAATAAAATAGCAGTTGCCATACACTCACACATTCACACACGCACACACCCACACACGGCAGGTAGAGTGTCCGGCCGACAAATGTTCGCATGTCGGCACGATTTGCGCGCCGCGTGCCGCCCAGCGTCGGCTTACAACTTTGCAATTTGCTTCATTATGGCGCGGCTGCAGCGGCAGCGGCAGCGACACGCCCACTTTGGGCTGTGTGTTGCCCGGCTACCGTTTTGCATGATTTGTTGCTTATTTACGCGGCGCACACAAATATTTATTTGTGTGTGTTTGTGCCAATGCGAAAAGCACTCGTTCGGTTGCATTTGGCGTGGCAACACTGGCAATGCAGAAAATTATGTGCTTTGCGCTTGTTAGTGTTTTCACTTATGTTCGCTGTTTGTTTTGTGTTTTTTAAATTAATATTTCGTGTGCAATTTTCACAAAATTCTAACAGCGATAAATGTTGCGCCGTTCGTTGCGACAAGTGGCACGAATGCACAGGGCCCAATACAGGGTGTAACGACTTGAACTTTTCATATTTTCCGTTGCAGCGCGGGTTTTGTTTTTTTGTTTTTAATGCTGACAACAATAATACCAACAACAATATTAGTATGTAAATACCACAGCATACAACAATACATCACGAGCACTTATCAAATTGCTGCAGCACGCAACAGCGGCCGCAGTAATCGCCTTTAATAAATTATCGATTGCGCGTTTCGCGCGAAAGCCAGCAGGGCACAGGCGCGGAATGGTGGCAGCGGTGGCATTCGGCGCACAACAAGCGACCAAAGGACGTGGGCGCGCAGGCGGAGTGAGGCACTGATTTAACGGCACTAACAAGCAGCCAGAGTGCCGGCGAATAGAGTTGTGCCACAAGAATGCAACTGGAGCGTGCAAGGGACGAAGGGTAATGCATGCTGCCACAGGGCGCTGCAAGTACGCTCACAATTTTCGCAATGAGCGAAAATTTATAATGAAATGATTATTTACCTGTCATACAATGGGAAGAATCGTTAAAAAGGACCAACAAAAAAATGAAAAATAAATAGATAAAAAGATACAAAAAGTGGCAGAAAGCAGCGAGTGGCCAATGCAACGTGTTATGGTGAACAAAAATTAAGTGTGAAATATTTAAACAGTGGCGGTGTGCTGCAGGCAACCGCTGTGGTGACGTTGGTTGTTGAGCGAAGGTTTTTTGCTGAAACATTTCGTACTTGCGCTGCGAATTTTTAAGTATAAATGAACGCGGCCAAAGAAAGGCTAAACAAGCGCAAGAGGCGTGCAAAGCGCATTGTGGCGAACAAGGGTTTTTTTTTAGTTTTTTTGTTGTTATTCTTACACTGTGCGTAAAAAATTAAGTGCCTTTGATAAACTGAAAAACACTAAAACATCAATAAATGTATTCATTTTTGAAAACGCATTTAGAGATCACAAAGCCTTTCATGTTAATTTTCATAAATGATTACAGCGTGCAACAAAAAACACTTTTGTCGAGACCCATCTAAATGTTGATATAGGACTGAAACTAGAGGTCATTCATAGCAACTTGGCATAATCAGTTTTTCAGCTGATATAGTTAACAGTTAAATATGAAATCAACAATTAAAGTTCTTTCACCATATAACTTTTATAATATTTAAGTTTTAAAATTGACTGGGTTTTCAAAGCTCGCAGACTACAAACTGCTGTTTCACAGTGTTACAAGTACAATCAAATATTTGCCCGACAATGTTTCGTTCATTTTGCACTCGAGTGTAGTGTAGTTGTTGCATATTTTGCTTTCATGTTGTGGCTTGCGTTTTCTTACATTTTTACACATTTTGTTGTTTTTGTGGTCTTTTGCGGAATTATGCTTTTACGAGCTAAATGTGAGTAACAGTGTTGCATGTCTGCAATTTTTCTCCCCCCATTTGCTGTTGTTACCTTCTTCTTCGTTGCGCGCACGTAAAGTTATGCAAACAACGAGGTCCAACATGGTGTGCAATTATTTTGTTGAATTAATTTGTTGCACAGCACTTTATGAAAAGAAACACATGACCATGATTTATACCGGCAATTTGTAGGACGATTATTTGCGTATGAGGGCAACAATTGAGGGCCGCAACAACTTGAAAATACATGCAATTCTTTTTGTAAATAAGTTTTACATTTATTAAAGTTTGAAATACTGGAATGGGTAGTTTTTTCAAGGCTTTATTTTGCTGTAAGTTTTATATTTAAACTGAGGAAAATTTAAAATATATTTTTGCTTTTATAAAAAACTAAATTAAATAAATAGTTGGAGCTTTGCTAGCTTGATTGAGTCTTCAACTATTTATGAATTTTCTTTTTTTATTTACTTTTTATTTATTTTTTACTGGCATTGCTACATCCGGCACTCCTTACTCACTTTGTCGAAGTAAAGTTCATACCAAGATTCGTTAATGTGCAGTTCTTCTTTTGATAAAAATAATAACCGCAATTTTTTAATTTAATAAAAACGGTTCAATTATTCATCGATATTAATTTTATTTCTTTCAAAGAAATAAACATATTCCAACGCTTTTTCCAATTTTAAAATCTTTCCATAGGCTGATTTTTGGATCACCCGCCTTCAGCTGCGTCTGCGAATTCTGCTTTATCATCTCAATCGCTCAAAACGCTCAAAACGAGCAGGTTGAACGTTGTTTTTGGTCAAACAGTCCAAATTTCTGGACTCTTACCTCGAATATTTTTCCTCAAACAAATTAACGCTTCGATAGAAACACAAAATTTCAAACTTTTTGCTTAACTAAACTCGAATGCGAACTCAACAAACAAACAAACACCAAAGCTATCACGCACAAACTTTCGACAGATGGCGCTCAAACCAATATTTGAACAGCAGATGACAAATGTACCAACCCAGGCAAAAACCAGAAATCTTCTCCAGGACACAACGTACTGTGTCAAAATTTCTGATCAAGTCCGAATTCTGATCATTTCCGAAAAAACATAAATTTTTTTCTATAAGTAAAAATTTCAGTACATACAAATTTTTTTAGAAACAAATAGTCTAATTAATTGCTTTAAATTTAGTATGTTTTTTTTGTGTCTTAAAAGCATTTATAAAACAATTCAAACAATTTCGTAAATAATCACTTTTATTTATGTAAATAGAGAAAAAACAATATAAATTTCCAGAATTATGCCGAAAATTCAATCAATTTCCCGCAACACTCGTAATACAAACTTTTTACTGGCTTAAATTCCACTTCACTTGGGCTGGCAACACGAACACAAACGCATTGGCTTTGTTTATCTTTTGTTTGCTTATCGGAAATAAATTAGCAAATTTTCAAACTGGCAACACAACGAGCTGCGTTCGCTGCATGTTTGTTTGTTTTTGTGTGCACTTTTGTCGTTGCAACTTGCAACTACCTAAATTTTACATATTCCCTGTTTAACTTGCAGTCCGTGCGTCCGTCCAGCTGTCCGCTCGCCCGGTCGCTCATGCAAATAATGCAGGCGTGTTCCAATAAAATTAGATAAATTTTATTGTGCAAACAAAATAATTGCTTTCATATTTCTGCAACAAACTTTAATGCCACACGCCCCTCGTTTCGTTTCGTTTTGTTTCGGCTGGCATTGTTGCTGTCCGGCAACTCGGTCCTAACTATCGCAAAAATCCCCAAATCACAAAATGTGCTTTAGTGTTTTTACGTAACGCCAACAACAATCACAACAAAAGCATCAAAGTTGCAACAACCAGCGTTTGGATGTTTTATTAGAATGCTATGGCTGTAAAATGCCGTGTTTTTTGTTGTTGTTGTCGGCTGCATGTAAATTCGCTGGCGATTGTGTTTTTAGTTTGTGATTTTAGGTCGCCATATTTCGATTTGGTTTGCAGTTCAAATTCGATTTCGATTTCGACTTTACGCAACGCACGCGACGCATTCGTGTTGTTCATAGTTTGCGCAACATTTGCATTGTCGAAATTTGATTGCAGAAATTATGGCCGGCACCATTCATTTCCGCTGCCGTTGTTTGCTTTTTATGCTAAAAATGGCAAAAAAAATTGCCACAAAAGCCATGATGCATTTAATTGAAATTTCGCTTTAAGCAGACTGCAGCCCTTTGTGCGAGTGCAATCCGTCGTCGCAACGTTGCATGCAACAAGTGTTGCAGCTGAAGCCACTACTCAGCTCAGCTCCGGCTGCTGCTGTGTTATCCGGGAAATTGTGTGTTGAAACAAGTTAATTGAATTTGTACCCAATCAGGCATTCGCCATGCGATTCGACTGCAATATCGGCGTCCGCCGGCGCGCTGGCTGCAGCAGCCCACACACACACACACACACACCGCAACCGACACCGTTGCCGTCGAACTTAACTTTCTATTGTGTTCTATGGAGCGTGGTTGTTGGTTTTATTCCATTTCATTCATTTCAATCCATTTAACAGATTTCACTTCCCCGTACAAGAATGTTTAATGCAACGAGACGAGTAGCGATGCCAAAATACTTTTCCGCAACGAGAATCGTGGAACAAAATCGGGATGTAGGAAAAAATAAAAAGTGATGGAAGAATTCAACTGATAAATGTTTAATGCAATCTTTGAAATTTTATATTCTCCTTTAATTGTTAAATGATTTTTATTGTCTTGTGGTATTTTTCAAAATAGATGGTTTTCAAAATGCTTCTCTTCAAACAATCGTTGTAATTATCTGAGAAGGTGCGTTCCAAAGCGAACAAGACTTTTAGGTAAGTAGGTAAGTTCAATGGTTGCCTTATGTGCTTAACTAAGGTCCTTAGGTCCTTCTAATTACGTCCCATATTTGAGAACCAGTTGGTTGGAATCTTAATAGAACTGTCGCTAATCGCCTCATGGACAATACTCCTAATCATTTCTATATTCGGGAACCAGGAGTCTTAATGGATTTTCCGGTCATCGTCACATGGACTTTACTTAGGCTAAGTGGCCCACTGGGTTACCAAACGGAGTTGTCCTTTTTATTAATTTCCATATTTAAGAACCAGTTGGTGGTTCTGAGGAATCTTAACGGAATCTTTGATGATTGTTTCAGACATTACTCAGACAAAGTAGCTCATAGTGCTACAGAGACCGCAGTTCCACTCGGAGGCCAAATTGGCTCATTGTGAATCTCTTTTTAACTGATTCTGGAGCTAACCAGCCAGTCTCAATTCGGGGCCAACCAGTTCGACCTCTTGTTAAAGGAGATCAGATCCGAAATTTCAACTTTTGCCGCACAAGCCAGGTCCGGTAGGAATCCTGACCCCAGGGTAGGGTCGACGTTTCTGCAGAGCCGGGCAGAGGCACAGGAAGTGTTCAATCGTTTCTACTCGTTCTACTTGCTACCTTACGACGATGTCTATATTCGAAACCCAGTTGGTGGTTCCTAGGAATGTTAAGTGATTTTTCGGTGATTGTCTCGTGAACTTTACTCAGGCAAAGTGGGGGCCACTGTATTACCACACGAAGTTATCCTCCTAATCACTTTCCATATTCGAGAAACAGTTGGTGGTGCCAGGCAACTTAGGAAGTGTTGTATTATGAAGCGAAAGAGTTGTCTTCCCAGCACTGGGCAGGAAGATGTACTATGCAGGAAGATGTCCTATGCTTTGTTTTGTTTTTAGTACAGGAGATCGAAAGCTTCTTAGAATTTGGTAAAAAAGTATTGAACAGCCTGCCAGATTCTTCCTAAAAACCACTACTTTATGGATTCTATTTCGTCCCATGAAGTTCGTGACTAGTTATCCAGAGGTCTGTCGTAATCATTGACCTCTCTCCTCACTATGTCGCGCGTTATATCTAGTAAAGTTCTCTGACTAATGGTCCACAACTTGTACTTTTTTATGATGAGTTGTCCCAGAATGCACATCCTTCTACCAGTAAGAGCCCGAATTTCATTCAGTGTTGCCAGATCAGGAGATTTCCTCCTAGATTTATGAGATTCCTGGCCTTTTAGGATAATTTTTAGTAGGAAGTATTGTTTAGGAGAAAGTTTAGGAGATTTATATTTTATGTTAGGGGATTTTTCGGATCCTTAGTGGATTTTTGGGATATTTTTCAATAACAAAGTATGTATGATGTATTGGGAACACTGGCAGCAAAACATATTTTGGCAACTATTTTAATAGTCAAAGCACCCTATTGTGTTAAAAAATTTTTAAGCTTACAAAATTTTAGCTCGTTCTATCTTGTTCTCACTTGTTGCTGTCACAATGAAATCCCGCCAATAATGGCACTTTTTGTTTAATTCATTTGTTATACTTATGTTTTGTTTTTGTTAAGTTTTTGTTGTTAAGCTGAAGATGAATAAAAAGGCTGCATTAAAAAAAAGTTTAATTCCTTTAAAATGACGCAAATTATAAAAAAAGTTTAGATTTTTTTTTAACTTTTGGGAGGAAAATTCAGTATTTTTTTAAGATTTAGGAGAAAGTAATTTCAGGTATCTGGCAACACTGATTTCATTGTACTACATTGTTCTCCTCGTGGTGACCATCTCTGCAGTTTCTGCAGAAGTCATTGTGGAATAATCAAGATTAGTTTAAATGTTGATCAATGAGGCAGAGTCCAGGACTTCTAAAAAACAGTTATTTCTATGCGTGTGAAAGTTAGATGCTTCACCATATATGTAATACTTCTATATTGGCACTAAGCTCAAGGTACATTCGCCAGCATCACAGTACAGCAATAGTGAAATATGAGCGAGAAAGCGTATAAACGAATGTACCTTGACATATGTCAAAAGTCAGGTGCGGTGAAAATTTACTGGAAATAAATAAAAATTTGTCGAAATTGACTGAAAAGCCTACCTTTTTCTTCAACCGCCCCTGGAGCAGTTTGACAGTTGTTCATGTGTAGAAGTGCACATGTATACACGCATAGAAATACATTCGCAAAATTTCGTGTTTTCTGTCTCATCGCTTGTCTCCCTTTGATTTCCGAATGAAAACACATTGTGAAGATAGGTTAGTGCCAATATAGAAGTATTACATATATGTGCTTCACTGATGAACTGTCGAAATTTCATGGCATTTGGATATACATTTAGAAACGGAGTTATTTCGTTTGAAGTCATAGTATGTTGGTGTCTTAGGTACAAGATTAATTTTCATCTATATTAAATTATAATTTATCAATAATTGCATAAAAATTTTACAACACATCAGTGATTAAATCTATAAATTTCAATTAAAAAAAATTAAAAGAATTAGAAGAGGTTGTAAAGTGTCAGTAGCCATCATTTATTGCTCACAGGGATACAATTTATTGCAATTTCGCCACCTGTCTAGATTTATCTCTTCATTAACAGTTGTCACAATTTATCGCGATTAGGTTGAATAATGTGTCTTATTTATTTATGGTTGAATAATTTTGCAATGCTTACTTCATTAAACTGTTTTAAGTATTTATGGCAAAACTTTGATTTGATGACAACTCAATGAGTATGAATCCCTGAATCGTATATCTATTCTGGAAAGCGTTGAAGTGTAACTCCACAACTTCACAAATCCTTGGACGTTTTCTATGAATTCTGTGCATGTCCTGCAGCTCGAATGTCCTGCCGAACAATCAAAAGCGCCGCCAATTGTGTTACTCTATCAGCATCGCATAAACTAACTCGAACACGTGAGTTTGGGTATTAACTGATTTTTTTCGGTTTGCCCTTAAATCCACAGTTGGAAACTAGTGGCAGCCAGCGTGTTGGCGTCACGCTGTGTGTGTGAGAAGGAAGAAGTGGCTGCTAAGAATGCTACATATTTTTTCTGCACTACTTTTGCTCGTCTACTACTGTTTGCTTTGATTATAATGAAAAACACACACAGAAATATGTACAAACGGATATGTGCTGCTCGTGTAGCCGTTGCTGATGTGCCGGCACATTGTTGCAGCAGCAGCCAACACTGTCGCTAACACAGAACACTCAACCGAAATTCACATTTGCCATTTCTCAACTCTCGCCTGCGATTTCCACTTTGCTATTTGCCCTGGGCCCATCTTCGCTTTATGCACCGACACATACGTAACGGTAACGGCAACGGCAACAGTTGCAACATTGTTCCGGTTGTGCGCGCTCGGAGCAGCTCAGACTGCAGCCGGCAGCCGGCGTGTTGCTAAGTAGCGGCGCCAAAGTAGACGTGAAAGGGCTTTTTAGAAAATTACTTCATCACCATCAACATGTCGGCCAGGCTTAATCACATAATACGCTCTCTCTAATATGTTGTTGTTCCTATCGGTTGCTTTCAGGTGTTGATGCTGAAATCAGAAATGAAAATTTCACAACGCCAAATGTTCAATAAGTCGAGCATAAGTCGCAGCTGCGCAGCGCTTAGCACAGTGAACATTTGTGTTGAAACATGCCGCAGGAGGAGTCAGTCAGAGGACATCGCACCAAATGAAAGAATATAGAAATTTCCATAAAAATCTAAACAGTCTGTTTTCTCGTTTTCTTGTCGCTTTATTGCCTGTTGGGTTTTTCTATTAAAGACCCGCAAGTGATGGCTTAAAGCAACACAATGCGTTGAATTAAACACATTTTTTCCCTCCGTCCGCCTGTCTGAGTGACAAATTCCCCTCTGTTGGCAATTACCGCCACCGCATCGCTCAGTCTGCCACTTGACTTGGCTGCGCTATCCGGACATTAACCCAAATTCGGCGAGGCGCAAACGCCGCCAATAATTACCAATTACACGTCTACGGCGTCCTCGTTGTCCTTGGCCGATGCGCGGCGACTGCGCATTAAATTGACATTCACTTTACGCCCTGTCGGTTGTCGGCGGTATGCTTCGGTGGTGCCGCCTCTGCAATTCAAGCCGGATGTCCTTGCGACGTGTACCAGTGGCCGTTGTTGTTGCTGTTAGTGTTAGCTGCCACAATTTATGCCATTACGCCATTAACTTTGTTTAACAAATAACAAACTGTCAATGAGTTGATTAACGATGTTTTTGCATAAACTGCAATTAGCCTCAGATGCGCTCCTGGCCGACTCGTCGCCGTCGTTGGTTGTCAGTTGCTGTTGCTGTGCACACTGGACGTGGGTAGCTCTGTGGCCCCGTTGACTCGTTGCTTTGTCGTTGATAAATGGGCGTGATTCCGCAATTGTTGTTGTTGTTGTGCACTTGTTATTTGTGCTGTTGTTGTGTGGCGATTACAACACTGAACACTGACGGCTGATGGTGTGGTTTTAACACCGCCAGTCGCAACGCTGTCATCGTCGCTTCTGTCACTCACCGTATCAGCGGCCATATCGTTGTCATTATTAACAACAACAACAACATCGTCATCATCATCATCATCACTAGCGACATGCGACGACTCGGTCGCTGTCTTCATCGGGGCGCGTTGATGGCGGCGGCGCAGTTGGATTTGTTACTGGCGCTAGCGTTGCTTATTTATTTATGTTTGTTATTAAAAAAAAAAAAAACAATAAATTATGCAAAACTGCAGCAAATAAATAAATTTCCGCGTCGGCCATTGAACGTTCTGAGCAACAGAGCAGACAGAGAGCGACACAGCGAAAGGGTTGAGATGGCTTGGCTGGACGTCGGCCGTAATTGCTTTGTGACATTTAATTAATGATCCTTGGCGAATGGCGCGAAAAATGCAAAAACAACAAGGGCCAAGTTCCCAACTGTCCCGTCTGTTTGTCATGCAGCGCATGCAAAGCGACAACGCATAACTCAGGCGCGTCGCGCTGCGCTGTCTGACGCGTCCACTCACCCAACACCATCCACACCTTCTGCGCGCCAATCGCTGGCGGCTAAATACGACAACACGTTGCCGTCTGTTGCGCAGCGTAAGCGCCAGCGGCAATCAGTATAGCAACAACAAAAACAACTGCAGCAGCAGCAGCAAACTGTGTGCGCCATCTTTAGAAGCGCACAATTCACAACTTAGCAGCGGACACTTTTCCTGGAATTGTCCTAGAAACACATAAATTTATCATAACTGCATTTTGCAATTTGCCGCGCTGCGTGCACTTTCCGGCGCTGCGCCGCGTTGCCGTACTGTGTTGAATTTTTAAAATCGCTGCCCCTTTTCCGTCGTCATTGTCGCCTTCGCCGACGTATTTCAGCGGCTCCAGCTGGCAGTTGGCGCGCTGTTATCGCCGTCGCTGGGCGCTGCGCGTTGCGTCTTTTTTCCGCCTGGCCGGCGCGAAAATTGCCTCGTTTGCATATTCATGGCGCTGCCAGCGAACAGCCAAAGTCATTTATTTCATTCACACTATCACTCCTGCCAAAAACTGCCGAACGCGTATAAATAAGGCAATGGAAAAGGACAACAACAAAAAAAATAAAAGCGCTAACTTGCCAACTGCGCGACCGCCCGCGCGTCCGCTCGCTTGCTTGGCGCATTCCGCTGACGGTTCGCTAACATTCGGGGCTTTTCTGTTTAGTTGTAGTTGTATTGGTTTTTGCTACGTTTCCTTGAGTTTTCTCCGCGCAGCCACATTTCATTTTGATTTATTGCATTCGGCCATCAAAATTGGCAGCGCGCATGGCGAAGAGTTGCGGCCGAGCGCAGCGTCAGGCAACTTCACACCAGCCAAAGCACAAACGTGCATTTCTCACACATGTCGATCAGTGTGTGTGTGTGTGTGTGCAGGTTTACGGTTTTTATGTGCTTTCGTATTTGAGGATTTTCCCGCTCGGCAAGAAATCAACGGGTTCGTCGATTGGCGCGTCAAGTCGTAAAACTGTTGCCAACTCTGGCCAGCAGCAACAAGGAAATTGCGGAGGGACTGACCCGAGGCGCCGTCAGCAGGCAAACGAGCTGATACCATAAACTACGGTCATAACGGCGCATTGTTGCCGGCCCAACAACAAGCCACGGCAGCGGCAGCGACAACACGACCGCAAGAAAACGCACACGCAATTCTCGCGCGCCGGGCCTATAATTTTTACACTCAATTTTGATATCATAAATCTAAAACGAAGGGGCCGCGTCGCTGCAGCAGCCACACAGCCGCTACAACAACAATGCAAGCAAGCAAATCACACAAAAGTTTTGTGCGACTGTTGTTGTGGTTTATTGTTTTCTGGTTGCTCGATGACGGCACGTCTCGTAAAACTGCTGTGCGAATGTCGGCGGCTGCCGTTGAAAGTTGCCTACAAACTGGAGCCTGGAATTGCCCATGAATTACCAGTACTCGTAGTTAGTACTTGTAGGTGGGGCAAATGAAGTTGTAAAACTGTTGACAACATGACGCAGTTGGAGCAGTTGCGGATGTGGGTAGCATTTTTAAGCAGGCGCGCGATTACTCGAGTTACTTAGTACTCGAAGGCCATAAAATTCAATTTCAAGTTTAACGTGTTTTGCAAACATCTGTAAAGCAATTTTGAATGAATGCAGATACCGCCATTGACTACTGTAAGTACTTGATAAGAGTAATTAATGACTTTTAATTACTGTAATTACTTAAATTTTTGAAATTGCTTGTATTAATTCTTCTTTTGAACATTTTTATTGGAAGCAAATGCAAATGTTTACATGCAAGAAAGAAAACAAGGTTGAATTACTGCAAGTGCTTGCACTAAAATATAATTAATTTAACGGAATATTTGACTAGTCCTTCTTAAGTACTTTTCTAGTGTACGAAAATACCACCATTACCACCGCATTACTCTTTAAAACCAGAGCATTACTCTTTTATTGAAATTACCAGATAATATTAATGCAATTTTTGATTTTCTTTCACATTTATATTTCCCATATGTGGAAATACTGGCATCACCAGCGCAGTATACTTTAACAGCTTTCAATTGCAGTATTTCATTGAATTACAGTAATAACTTGAATTGAAATACAATAAATTTAATGTAAGATTTCACTAATATTTCTTGTGTATTTTTGTTAAGTCTGCAAATACCGCCATTACCACCGCATTACTCTGTATAACCTCTGAATTACTGCAATTACCAGTTGAATTTTTTGTAGGTTTTGATTTTCATTCCCACCTTTGTTTATATCTTCTGCAAATACCGCCATTACCACCGCATTACACTATATGTTCTCTCAATTACTGCAGTTACCAGTTGAATTAAGATAAGTTTTTGATTTTCGTTCACATCTTCATTTATAACACCTGTAAATACCGCCATTACCACCGCATTACTCGATATGATCTCTACATTACTGCAATTACCAGTTGAAACTAAGGTAAGTTTTTGATTTTCATTCCTACCTTTGTTTATAACTTCTGCAATTACCGCCATTACCACTACATTACTCTATATGTTCTCTCAATTACTGCAATTACCAGTTTAAATTGAGGTAAGTTTTTGATTTTCGTTCACACCTTCATTTATAACATCTGCAAATACCGCCATTACCACCGCATTACTCTATATGAGTTCTCAATTACTGCAATTATCAATTGAAATTAATGTGGGTTTTGATTTTTTTCCTACCAATGCTTATAACTTCTGTAAATACCACCATTACCACCGCATTACTCTATATAAACTTCCAATTACTGCAATTGCATGTAATAAAATGTATTAAAAAATAAAAATAAAAAAATAAAATAAAAAAATAAAATAAAATTTAATTCAAATGTAATTTGTTGAACTCGAAATATAGCAAACAGTGTCGCCATTACACCGCCATTACCGAAAAATTACATGAATTACTTGACTCAAGAGCTGACCACTATTAAAAGCGTGCTTTTATGTTGAGACAAATACTTAGTACAAATACATATTTAATTACCCTTCAATTACCAGCGCATTACATTGGATTGAAATTCAAAAACTCCTTTCTCATAAAAACTGTTTTTTACCTTTTCCCAATATTTGCTTAAATCTTCTGTCATCAAATTCCAGGAAGGCGACTTGATTCAATTCACATACCACTAAAAAATTCAAGTAAAACATTCGGCCGAATAAGAAAGAAAAGTGGAAATAGAAAAACAAACGACAGCCACAGCGAGTCTATGAAAAACGCGACATACGTTCAGCGCGTTGGGGGCTTTTTGTGTCGTTTTTGTCTATGGCGACGATGAAGTTGTCAGGCTGCAAAATAAACTCCGAGCTTGGCAGCGGACCAAACAAAGGCGCCAACCACTGCGGTCGCCTCGAAAAGTGCCCAACGGTTTTTGTTAATATTTGCGACAGACGACACTTTACATGGCATCTTTATGAAATATTCTGTTTGCGGTCCGAATGATGTGTGTCACGTTGATAGCGTCCGCAAAGTATGCAACCGGATGAGCTGTGCGGCCTATCGGTCGAACGCATCGGCAGTGCGGGCGCGGCAGCCGCACTCGAGTGGCGTTTCCCTGGGAAAGGCGATTTATCGATTTCTAAAATGTGTACCAAATGTCCATTTGTCTATCTGCGCTCCGGAGAGCTGCCGCGTCTGCATACCGGCCCACTGGCCCGATGCGAGTGCGGCTGGTACGCGCTGTCCGTACACATGTTGCAGCTTGTAAAAGTGTCATGTAAATTTGTTGTACGTGCGGTAAATTGAACGCAGCAATGAGAAGTGGCTTTGTTGTTGCGCCAGCAAATTTATGAGCATCGCCGACGCAGGCCAATGCGGGCGGCGGCGGCGGGCAGGCAGCGAGTTGCAGCAAATGGAATCTTAATAAATTGTGTAATAGTACAGGCCGGGCTGCTACATCGCTGTCTGTGCGGCCATGTCGGCAAGATGTATGTTGGCCGTTCGTCGTTTGCCATTTGCCGGGCTCGCTTCGTTGACTGGCATTGCGTTGGTGTGGTTGTGGGACTTTGGTTTTGGGCTAAAAGCTCAAACAAGAAATGTTGTGGGTAGAAATCGACGCTGCATAAATACATGTGCCAACGGCATCGTAATGCGAGTAAATTTTACTACCTTTGTGTAATTTTACACGACTTTGTAGGGGCGCAGTAAAAGTTGCAGTTCGCCAAGTAAGACATGGCAACGGTTGCGATGTGTTGAGTGAGAGTCGAAAAAATTGGGAAACTAAGGGGAGAAGGAGGCGGCGGGAAGCGAGGGGGACATGCGAGGGCGTGAGAGAAAGCGAGCTAAGACAGTCAGTGCAGTCAGGCTAACTGTGGTATTTTTATAAGAGAAGTTGTGCTTCTTGTAGTAGATAGAAGGTTCCTCTCTTTCGAGAACTAACCAAGAATTTATGTTAAAGCCCATATTTTTTTTTTAATTTTTCAAAGTTGCAAGTAGTCTATTTTAACCTTTGCGTTAATTTTCGTTTGGTTCTTTGGTTCAAAGAAAAGTTTTTTCTTAATATGAAATAAATGTTTTTGTTCGAGTTTTCAATGAACACGCACTGCATAAACGCAACGTAAGTGCGTACGTACGTAAGTAATTACAAACAGCACAAACTTGAGAACTTTTGCCTTGGTAAATGGAAAACGGCTGGCGGCACGCCGCGCTGAGTTAACCTGAGCTGAGTTTCGTCCACGTTCGAATTAATTTGTGCAGACGTCAATTCCGGGCCACTCATCCGCAGTAATAGAAACTTTAGAGTTTTTACAAATTGCAATGAGCAAAATCTGGCAGATCCGCAACTTTTCGACACGTGCAAAATGCAAAGTAAATTTCTGCAATACTCCACTTCAAAAATGAAGTAAATGTGCACTTAAAGTTTGTCAGCGCACGGGCAGAGCTGCAGCTGCTTTGAAGCCCCGAGCATACATGCTCACGCACACTAACGCATACATACACACACACACACACACACATTAGGCGGAATGGAGAAGTTATAGCTGCACGCCAACTTGACGGACACTTTTGATGGACTGACGCAAATGGAAAAGGCAGCTCAGACAGCGCTGGTCGGGCCAGGCGGTCGGTAGCTGTGCACAGGCAGTCGGACGAACCGACGGACAGATAGACAGTCGGGCAAAAGTAGCACCGCAAGTGTTTATTAATATTTTGCTGCTTTTACGACAAACGGCGCAACGCACCCACACACCCACACGCACGCACGAATAACTGTGCATTTAGCAGTTATTGTGGCACATGCAGTCGGAAGCCTGCCATTCATTTATTCAATTATTTTCAACATAACCTCAAATTACAACCGGAGTTCCTCATTCGGCTGCGCTCTATGCAAACTGTGTACATTTGTGTGCGAGTGGAGTTGGCCCGAGAAAAAACCATAGAATATTTGTTATTTCGTTCGGCGCTCCTAACTGTGCGCTGCTTTGATCGCTGGCTAAACAGCACAACGAACAATACGCTGGCAAATTGTAATTGCATACTTTTTGGCTGGCAGCGGCAGCGCAGGCTAGCAAAGGCGAAGGGCGAACATTGCAGTTGACATGCGAATTCTCTGCAGCAAAGTAAATAAATAACTAAGCGTATGAAAGTCGGCAACAGTCTTCTGGATGCAATATTGAATATTATGGAACTTGCGCTACGAGCTATAGAAACAAATAAATAATAAAAGTATTTGAGGAGATGCAATTTTGTTAGTTGAACAAATTCTTGCTTTTCGGATGAGAGTTGGAGTGGGAGGCTTCTGGATATGATTTTCAATAAGTAATATGAAACTTTTGCCATGAGTTTTAGAGTTCTAGTTAGGTATTAGTAGGGATCGGAATTATATGCAAGTGCATATTTTTTTGGAGCTTCCGATTTAAACGGGACCAAGACAGAAACTATTTTTATTAAAAAATATTAAGAGTGAGCTAACATATGCACTCAATATTTGCATATGTTTGCATATTTTGCATATTTTTGCATTTTTTGCATAGTTTTTGCATATAAATCCGATACCTAGTTATTAGAAAAATGCTGGTTCTTCTTGTTTTTTAAATAAAGATACATGATAAAGTCAAGTCTTCTGCTTATGCTAACTCTTCCTCAACAAATATGAATTTTTAGAGCCAAAATAATCCAACAATGCTTCAAGCAGGGACTAACCTATTATAAGTTTTTAAAAAAAATAATTGCAATGTCACTATTACAATGCAACATACATTTTTTTTGTTGATTATAATTATTATTTACGAGAATTAATTTTTACTTTGCGTAAAATAATAGTATACATGATAATAGTTACAGGTCACGTTAAAAATTTTTTTCCAAAAATATGGAAAATAATTATTTTGGGTCTCTGGCTCCAAGGTATTGTAAATCAGTGTAAATATGCAATTTTTCCTTCTGCCAAATATCTACAAAATTAGTTTGGAACTTTTCTGCTCTACAGTGGGAATCAGTAGTCATGAGTTTTGAATAGTTTTGATTTCAGTTTTGTCTGGAAATATAGAACTCATTATTATTTAGTACAAATTTTGAGCATCAGTGGTGCCAATAAGAATTCTTTAAATAACAGTTTAACACTTGTGATTTGTTCTCCACCCTTAGAAATATTTGGCTTGAAGATTGTTGCCATCTTGAATTTCTAAGAACTAATCTATGTATATGTGGTTAAGTTTAGGTGCTGACTGCCTCCACCTCTAATCCCCTTTTTTCTTCTTCTTCTGTACTTATGTTCCCCCAGTTTGTGCTTCCCTCAGTCTTGTACCTTCTTTTCGGCAAATGTTTACTTTTTGAACCTACACTTTTACAACTTTTTAAATAAACCACACTTCCCAAAATTTGAACGTATTTTTTTTACCTGCAATTTTGCTTGTATCGAAATTTTCAAGTAATATCTCTCTCACTTTATGATTTCAATAGAAAAAAAATGGTATGACAAAATTTTTCGTGTAAAAAGTCCAGTTAGATGGATAATCATAACCTTTTCAATTCCATCATTTTTATGAAATTTAGACTGCAGTTTTCGAAAGTTCAGACGTGAGAAAACATTTTGACGTTCAATTTTGTAGCAAAAACAACCGCTGAAAAGTGTTTTAAAAAACTTGCACCCAGGCACTAATGGATTAAAAAATTAATAGGCTCAACTTCTACGTGGCAAACACAAAGAAAGAAATAAAAGTATGGAAACCCAAATTGAACTCAAAAGCTTGACGTTTCCCACCCTCCCCCCCTCCCTCCCAAATTTAACTAACGGCATCACATACTGGGCCAATAATTGCTTTGACCATTAGCACAACCATTCGACTGGCAGCACTGGCAAAGTTTTATTTTTATTTTTAACTTTTGTGCAGCAATGAAATTGTTGCGCTCGATTTGGCTGGGAGCTTTAAAACTGTTGTCACATATAACAAACAAACCCAAACGTGTGTATGCGACAGCATTTTCCGCTAAAACACCGTTGAATTATAAATGAAGGCCAGGTTGAAAGTGAAAAGTCAAAGGTTAACAAATAATTTACACAGGCAGCGGGCCGCGTTGGGTGGGCAGGGCGGAAGCTGCGAGCTGCGCAAAATACAATAAATATCAATGGCACACAACAACAACAGCAGCAACCATACCAGCCAGCAGTGGTATTTATTGACAGCCATTGTTGCTGGTGAATGTTGGTGTAGCTGCCGCATTACCCACGCCCCGTCGGTGCAGCATCCGTGTCGGTGTTGCTTATAAAAAATTTAATTCAATTTATCAATGGCACTGTTGTTGTTGTTGCTATTGTTATTATTATCGTTGTTGTTTTATTGTTATTGTTGTTGTTTTTGTGTTTTATGTTTTCATTCTTTGCTTCGATGGGTTCCAGTACTCCAAGTATTTACAGGTCGTTTAATTTCGATTCATGCACTTTTTAGTGTTGGTGCTTTTTGTTGTTGTTATTTGTTTTAATTTGCAATTGTCGGAGAATTTTCAGCGCAGCCATTTGCAGGTGAGCCGATGAGTTGGGTGGAGGGAGAGACGCTAACTGCTAGTTATGGCAGCGCTGACAGCTTTCTGCCGCTGCGCCGCCATTTGCATTTTCGTTCCCGCTCTCGCTCACTCGGCCATTATGCTGCAGAATGCGGCATAATTTCGAAAATGTAATTGCAAAATTCCAGCTGAAATGCGAAATTTTGAAATTTCCGTTCGGGCGACCAGGTTGCTGCCGTTCAGTTGTTGTTGTTGCTGCTACTTACTTTACTGTCATTTATTCTCAAGTTTGCAATATGCCTCCCTGCCATGTGCCACGCAGCCGTCAGGCAGCCAGCCAACGTGTTCGCGGCGTTCCACGTTGTCATTGTTGTTGTTGTTGTTGTTGCTGCCGCATAAAACAAATGTTTGCATATTTGCTGCTGCCGTTTCATTGAATACTTACCGCCCGAACGATTGCTCGCCATAAGTCACACACAGCAGCCCGGCTGCATCTGGTTTCTTGGCTTTGCTGCGAGCTCCGCGTCCGGCGCCCGACTCCCGACTCCTGATGCCTCGTCCTTGCAATATCCTTTTGATAATATCTGCCACCTTGACGCTTTCTCGCTTTACATAGTTGCTTCGGTGTTTTTTTCTGCCCGCACACCGCTGTGCTTCTGTTGTTTTTCTTCTGATGTCGTTGTTGTTGTTGTTGTTTTTGCCGTTGCTGTTTTTGTGTTTTATTGTGTTGCTTGGTCTGGTTTTCTTGGCATTTCCTCGCCAACGTTTGTTAAGCGTGCACAAGTGTTGGCTCTGGTCTACCGCAACAGTGCAGGCAGCCACAACCAGACAACAACAACAACAACAACAACAACAACGACAACGGCACCTGAACTTGGCTGCAGCTTCAGCTTCAGCTGCAGCGTCAACCTCAGCGCAGCGTTTTTGCTCTTTGGCCGCTTGCCTTGGCCTGGTTTAAATTCATGCTGCAATTTTTTGTTGTTGTTGTTGTTATTTGTTGTTGCTTCTTTACCTTCTGTTTGCGCCATTAGAGGGAATATTCGCTTATTTTTTTATTAACTTTCACATTGTATTGTATTGTTATTGTACTTTCAACATGCATAGCTGAGTGCAAAAATATTTGAATAAAATGCGGCGCCTCCAATGGCCTCAACACGCCACGATACAGTTGCCCAAAGCGACGCCACCTCACCTAATCCCTTCCCAACAGTTCTGCTCGAACCCATCCATATGCGCGCTGCCTGAACTCGAGCAGCGACAAAGTAAATAAAACACCACGTCAGGATTGCCGCTGTCCTGGCTGCTTTGAAAGGATTTACAGCTACAACAAACGCAATTTCACTAATCACTTGGCAACGACGTAATGAAGAAGCCAACGCATCAGCAGACACAGCGCGGCGAGTGCGTCCAAGTGCTAAATGGCGCAATGTGGCCCATCAATTTGCACTAATCCCGCTCAGCGCCGTATCAATCTTCATTGCGACGCTGGCAATGGAGACAACAACGCAACGCAGCTGCTGGGTCACGCATGTCCCCTAACAGCCCCACGCGTCTTTGGTTCTTCGATGTGTTGTGTGTTGTATTGTTGGTGATAAATTCCGTTTGCCTTTCATTTAATGTCCTCTCTGCCGCTTGTGCGTTGCGTCCCCCTGGCTTTGGGGTGGCTTATTGTGGCGTCTATTGTGGGTGAGTGTGGGTCGCCTCACGCCCGAGTCGGAGCAGAGCAGAGCAGAGCTCAACCGCAATCAGTGCGCGTCCGGAATGCTTCGAAGCGTTGGCTGCGGCGCCGACATGCGTTGCGGCGGAGCATTTAATTTATGCACTTGTGGGAGTTGCTTCCTTCCTGCTCTGTCGTGTGCTCACTTTTTCGCGCTGCTTCGCGGAAGGTTCACGGCGAAAATGTGTCAAAGTCGCTGCGGCCGATTTCGGTGCAATTTCACGCTGCGGGCGTGGACCCCGAATTAGAATTGAGCGCAGTGGCTGCCAGTGACAAGGATGGCAAATTAGCAGCAACTTCTGCTGTGTTGCTGCCGAAATGAATAAAAACGCGATGCGCGCTAAGGAAGTGACAGGGGAATTAAACGATTTTACACTCGATGGAATGTTGGCCGCTGCGCCATGTCGAAGCAACTCTAAAATACAAACAACAATTTTGTTTTTACACGACAATAGCATCAGGCAACATATGCTGGAAAATGTTGCAAGGACAATAAAATATCTGAATTCTTTTAGATTGTGTTTTCTTCTCGCCAGCAGAAGAAAACTCGTCTAATAAACGAGAAGTTTGACGACGCCGCTCCATGGTCAAGCAACGAGGCACGTGTCGGATATGTGCTGACACCCGGGTTCACAATTGCAATCAAACCTGGCCAAATAGTTGCACCACTTACACACTCACACACACACACTCACGCTTCGACACTTTGGCTCGTGTGGAAGCAAACAGCATTCAGCTGCAGAAATTGAATCAAGTTGATCCTTGAACTTAACACTGCTGCCAGTTGGAATTGCCAAAGATCCACTGCGCAACATGGCCCAGGCGTCCCCGCACGTCCTGGCCCAGTCTCAGCTAAAATGTCAATGTGGGAGTTTTGGTCGTTGGCAATTTTTGAGCGACCGCCATTTTCGTTGCCTTAACACGTGATTGCAGACGTTCACGTACTCATACGCCCGGCCTGGGAGCCAGCAGTCCGGACGCATATTAACGTAATGCAGCCCAGACGCCGCACTGTAACTTGCAAAAAACAGGAAAACTAGGACCAAAGAGCAACCAAGTAGGAGATGCAGCAACAGTCACCGAACTTATAAGGAAAGCAGCAGCAATGACAGCGGCGACAGCAATCAGTGTAAAGACTGCAAAGTCCACACATGCAATGCACACTGGAGCCAATGTGCCTAAAAAGCATCTTTAAAACATTTCTTACGATGATTGAATGATTTGTGAAAAAGAGGCAAATATTTAGAGACAAAATTCTAGACGTTTCTCTGCCTGCAAATCTGATGGTCTGTTTGTTCAAACTTGGATATGTGCAGTGGTGGATTCAGGAAGAATTTGGGGGTTGAAACCTCCCCCCGAAATATTAGGATCGATTTTAAAACTACATACAAATTAAAAGGCATTTTTGGCATTTTATGAATATTAAAGAATTACATTTTTGAAACCCCCAAAATATTTTTCTGAATCCGCCCCTGGATATGTGATTTGGTTTGCCTTAACCCTTTCGACCCCAAAGTTGCCTGAGAGCAACTTCACCTATTTGTCATCTTATGGCAAAAGCTACGATTGATTTATGGGTTTAATTTAAGTAGGCAACAAATTAATATTTTTAAAAGTGAATTTAAAGCAAATTACAAACATTTTACTGTTATCCTCAAAATAATTTCCAATAATTTGCAGCGGTATCAGGGAAAGTTTGTGTTCTAATTGAAGTCTACGAATTGGGAGCGTTTGATCAAAACCCTGTTTCTTTAATAATGGTTAAATAAAATCAAAAAGTGATAATTTTGTATTTTTCCATAAATATTAAATAGTTTACAGAAGTAAGTTTTACAGAAGTAAATAAAAAAAAATTGATACAAAATTTTAATTTATTAATTTTAAGCTAAAATTGTTCAAAAGTAAACTAGCTGTAGAACTCTAACAAAGAGGCGTGGCGACTTCAAATATTGTGTGCACACTTCTTAGAAAAGTGTTTCATGATTTAAATACCAAAAAGTAATATTGAGGTACAAGGTAAAATTCGGGGTCGAAAGGGTTAATGAGGAAAAAGGACACTCGAAAGGTATTTCGCCAGGAGTTCAGTTTGTGCATTGCCGCTCAACCAAATTTCGATTATGCCAGCTAAATTTCATCCACAAATGCAAACTTTGAATTTTATTCCTGTTGCACTCATCATTGCAACCACTGTGCGATAGTGTCGCTTGGCAGTTGGCAGTGTTGCCAGCGTTGCCTGCCGCAGTTAGTCAGTTACCAACGCCATTCATTATGTTGACCACGATGCATGTACGTGACATTTTGTTAACTACCGATAGGTGACATTGTCGCCGCACATGCACCACACACACTCACACACACACACACGTGCAGCACATTGCATCCTGCATAGCTACGAAGCAATCAAGCTGGCGGCAGCCGAAAGCTGCAGACGCTGCCATGGCCGAAAGGAACGCTTGGGGGATCGGAAGGTGCCGCTTACCTAACTGTCTGCCAGTGATTGAGTTAGTGAGTGTCGATGAATGGCGAACGCTGACACACACACACACAAACATACAAATACATCCGGCGCTAGACGTATGAACTGGCGGTGAGTCAGCAACAGCCAGTCAGCCATTCAGTGGGTCGTTCGCTTAGTTAGCGAGTTCGCCGAAAATCTCTATTACTTAGGAGGTGTTCATGATGAAGTCGACGATCACAACAACAACAACAACAACAACAACAGCGTCACTGCTATGCCACAAGTCATCATTACCGCCAGGAACCACAGACGCCGTCGCTCTCGCAGCCAGCAGCGGACGCCAAATTCTTCAATCGAACGTTGCAGACTTTTGCCGGCCGCATCCACCCGCTCGCCGCGATTTTTCGGTGGCCGCCTGCACACACACGCCACAACGTGCCAGGCATAATGATTGCAATTGCCACTTGGGTGCGACACGAATGCGACATCGACGGATAAATGGCTGAACGGCGCAATGACTGCCCGAATGTGCGAGACGGGCGACGCGTGAGGACAGAACGGCATGCGGTCGTCGTGATAAATGTTTGCCATGGCCGGGCTGCTGCAGGCGCACTCGTGGCAGCGACCATTCTGCATGCGTGCACCGTAAAGTTGCAAAGTTCTCACGTGATTCAGAACCTGTGCATTCCGGCGCCAATTGAGCGCTGAGCACTTAAAAGCCATTTTGGTTTAATGAATTTATAAGAAAGTTTTGCGAGAGTGCTTTGCATGGGATTTTCATGTGCGCGCAACTTTGCCGTTGTCGCCTTGACGTGGGAGTTCTTATTTATGAAATTTGAAAGCAATCGATGGATTTGACATTTCTTTCAATTTGTTGACTGTGATTCGCGCATTCTGAGTGCTGGCGAGCAATGTTTGCCGTATTTTATTTATGTAGAATGGAATGCGAATTAGCTGATTGGATTGTTAGAAATATTTTTGCAAAATACTAAATTTGTTTTTTCAATTTAAGCTCTCACAATCGTCTATGAACAACGATGATTTAAAGTTATTTATCCATTAAGGGGGAAAATTGGCGCAAGTCCATTGACCGCTTAAAGGGTTAGGTCCACTTGTAAGGCAAGAACGCTTTTTTGCAAATTTTTTCTGAAGACGGGTTTTATTATTTATGAATAAATCTTTTTGTACATTAAAGATACACATTTCAAGAAGTTACAAAAAAATGTTCATGTCAAAATGTCCATAATATTAAGAGATATAGTCAATTTGCTGAGACACCAAAAAAAAGACGTTTTGCGGTGATCACGATTGCAGCAGTCTGGATCATTTGAAACCAAAAAAACGAACGGGGATCTTTAGTAACTCAGTTAATGCTCAGGATGGACGAAGGGTTTGTTCATATTTTGATTTGTCGCAACATGGCGGACGTTCAAATTCAACATTTTTTTTTTACCCACATTTTCGTCACTTTTTCGGCTATAAAAAAAAAAATTTCATCGTACAAAAAAATCCTTTGTCCATCCTGAGGACAATTATATGTAAAATAAGTCGTTAAAATTTCAAGAGGGTCAATACAGCCGTTTTCGAGTTACAGTGATCACCGACTTCGAAAACGTGGTTTCGAGAAAAACGCGTTTAAAATTTTGAGTATAGTTTACATGCAGATAAAAATACAATAGAGATGTATTTCAATGCTATACTTTTAGAAAATGTAATAAAAAAAAAATCGATTTTTTGAAAATCATGAGTGGACCTAACCCCTTAAAGCAACTCTGCCATTCGCCCGTTTAACAGTAATTTTTTTTTAGTATGTTTTGCTTTGTAACTGTCATTGCTGGCGTTTCTTTCATTAAGCTGTCACCAGAGCTGCACTGAGCGTTGTGCGCTTCAGTTTTCAAGCGACCACTCGATGAGGCTTCAACGTGCGGAATGAGATTACTTAACAGTGATAACCACTTAACGCGCTGCCTTGATTGATGACAATTACGGCAGCAGCAGCAAAAAATAACAAAAATTGCCCCACTAGCAGCAACCACAACAATAACAATAACAACAACAATGACAATTCGACATTTCATTTGTTGTCATTGGTGTGACATTGGATTACGGAAAACCTTGTGCTGTCAACGCTGCCGACAACTGTTGTCCAGTGCGGTGCGCCCGCACTCTGTCTCTGCCCATCTGCCTCCGGTCGACGGCTTTTTTCATATGTACGCGTCTGTGTTTTGCAGTTCAGTGTTGTTGCTGTCCATCACCGGTGCCCGTTGGCTGCCCGCTGTGCGTGCGTCTGTCCGCTCGATGCTACTAAACGGCCACTTTGCATGTGTCTTCTGCAATATATGGGCTGCTGTTGCTGTTGTCGCTGTCGTTGTTGTTGTTGTTGCTGCTGTGATCCGTGCACTCGATTACGTCTTCTATCGAAGGCGGCCACACTCCAATCGGAAGTGGGTCAAGCGGCGGCTCGCAAATCGCCGGCCGAACCAATCGAAGTGTTGCTCGTCGTTGTCGACGCTGCGTGTGTGAGTGGCGGCGATTGCGGCAGTGCACCGAGAGATGGTGGCGGAGCGTTGCGGCATGATGGAGCGGTGTGAAATTATTCTGACATCGAGCGGAAATCTGTTTCATGTTAATGAGCGCAAAATTAGCTGTGGGTAATTGGCAACATTCTGACAGCGAAGTTCGACGCAGACAGGAGGACATTTAGCAGGACATTAATGTGCGTTGGGGCTGCGCCGTGAAGTGGAGAAAGCAACAAAGAAATAGTCGGCAGATAACACCGTGCGACGGCATTTTTCACACCGGGAAAAATCCATATGTGCGTGAAACTAGAGACCAAACATAGTAATACTGCGTACTCATTTTTCCATTTATACATTTGAAGAGGATAAGAAATAAAAAAAAATAAAAAATACTTAACCTCCTTAGAATAGAATAGAATATCTATATCAATTGAAAGAGGAAAGGCTCAAGAATAAAAAAAAAAATTGATTTTTTATCTATTTGTAAAAAAAGGATATGAAAAAGGTCCTTTGAAAATTGTAATCCTTTATATCCTTGAAAATTTATATAGAATTTTCTTGAAAAGTAAGTATGTTAAAACCCCAAATCTCCTTGATCACGTGTCAAAATTTCATTATTCTCGCTTAATTGATTTTGTATCTTTTTATTATTTAAAATACTGATACTCAAATTAATTAGAATTTTTGTATTCCATTAGAATTGCAGCTTTCGCCTTTTTTCAATAACTTTCGAACCAATTCTGTTATAAATTTCTATATAAATTTTCAAGGATATAAAGGATTATAATTTTCAAAGGCCCTTTTTCATATCCTTTTTTTATAAATATATAACAAATTAATTTTATTTAAATTCTTGAGCCTTTCCTCTTTCATTTGATATACATATCGCCATATTCTATCCAGGTAAAGTATTTTTAATATTTTTTTATTGTTTATCCCCTTCAAAAATTTGAAGTCCCTCTAAAAGGAGAAAATATGTAGAAATGAAAAACTGAGTACGCAGTATTATTATGTTTGGTCTCTAGTTTCACGCCCATATGGATTTTTTCCGGTGTGAAAATATGTAGAAATGAAAAACTGAGTACGCAGTATTATTATGTTTGGTCTCTAGTTTCACGCCCATATGGATTTTTTCCGGTGTGAAACAATTTTTTAATTTTTGTCGCACGGTGTAATCTATTGTAATCTATTAGTAAGTTGATAGAAAACTAAATAAGCTGCATAATACAAACGTTTTTAGAAGTGATTTAGGAATAAATGTCGCACCGATTTCTCTCTCTCGTCGCAACAGCAACAATCAAATATTTGACAAGTGGTTAATTCTTCATTCGTCTCCACTTCAGGCAGCGTCCCTCTGGAAAGTGTTAGTGTTTGATCAGCTTTTCACTTTCCACATCAACGCCAAGGCGTCAAAACTCTAAAAAACTATATGAAGAATCCACTCTCTGCACTTGTCGCATTGTACTTAAACTCTCATCAGGCAACGTCTCACCTATTTTCCTGCTGCTTTCAGCTATTTTTAAACACCTGCGTGGTGTTGTTGCACGCCACCAGTCGCCTGTGTTGTTGCCTTTGAGGCCTTGGGCCACACTGCTGCCGCGGCAATGCCAACGGCGAGGCAAAAAATGCATAAAGAAAACAGAGTACGGCCCCACTACAGCTGGGCTGGTGAGAAAAACATAACAAAAAACTAATAACAAAAACTGAAAATCCTTTCAACACGGGCGCCACGGCAGTGCACGGTTGCTTTGTTGTTGCTGCTGTTGCTGCCAGTGTTGGAAAATAATGAAAATATGCCCGATGGCGCAGTGTCGAACGCGACGCTTGTTGACGCTCTCAAATGCATATTTATGCGAATTTTTTTTTGTCGTCGTCGATAGGCTGTGCTCAGCCTTTTTTGTCTTGGCCGGCGTTTTTTTCAGTGTTGGAAAACGTTGTTTGCTTGGCGTCTGCCTGGCCTGCATTTTAATTACCATTTTTCTTTTAGGTGCACTTTTGTGCTTAAGGCCAATGCGTTTGACTTGGCAAAGGCAGAAATGACGCCGAGTGACTTTTTGTTGGTGCATGTCGAATTTGTGAATGACAGTTGGGCAGTGCAGTGGTTTCGATAGGATAATGTGACCTTTTGACTCGTGGTGCAGCAAAAATACTGCATGGCTCTGTAGTGTGAAGTGCCATTAGACGGAGCCTTTTATGTGTACAAGGATACTGCGAAGTGGTGTTGGTTTCATCGGGACAAAGACCAATCATTAAGAAAGTAGAAAAAGTGCTGAAGGGTTGGGTTGGTTTAATGTGGCTCTGCTGTTTTTTTTAGCTGTGTGATGAAAGCATCAATTTCTTGTTACTTGAAGTAATTGAAGTAGTATAGAAGTAAAGTAAAAGTTAGAATAACAAAATCAGGCTAAAGATGTTGAGAGATGATTTGTATTATTATTTAGTACGACCGGATATTCATCTTCGGCTTCAGTATTCGGCCTATTCGGCTAATTTTAAATCTTCGGCTTCGATCTTCGGCCAAATATTTCAGTTATGCCGAATATTCGTCTTCAGCTTCGGCTTCGGCTAAAAATCCACCTTCCGTCGGAAACTATTATTTAGGTTAAGTAAAATTGGCGGCATGCCGGCTCGACTAGAACTCGACTCGTAGGGTCTGAGGTGCATTGTGATGTCCGAAAGCGTGTGGCAAGTTGCATCTTATTCAGTGTTCAATAGTGGTCAACCACTATCTATCAAACTTGAGGTACTACTACTCGAACATGAGGTTTGAATGAATTTGGTAATGTCCCTCAGTTGGGAACTCTACTGCTGTGTAGAAGGCATTACTACGAAGAAATCTGGATCATAAAAGAACAGAGCTTGAATTCAAGAGAAGAATATTCCATTGAATTAATTGTTTAGGCCATTCTTTGTGGTGAAGATGACTTTGGAAGGTTCTCCTTAAGACCCACACATTCGAATAAAGCGCTTTCAACTAGAACATGTCTTTAGTTTAGGTTAAGCTGGTTGGCCAATTTGGCCACGCATGGACCGTGTAGGGTCCCTAGCTGTATCAGGTGAAGTTGGAACTTATCGTTAGGATGTCTATGTTATTAGTGAATTTGCATTTTTAGCGAATTTGTGACCTGATTTCATGATTAGGGAACTCACCCAATTCAGGAAAATACTCGGCTCCCAGACATGAAAACAGGATAGTAGCACAGAATGTGTTTCAAGGTTTCCATGTTCTTCATATTTCCTGCACTCAGTTTTGCAAACCTGGCCTTAGGAGCACAACATTTTTGCAGCCGTAGGATCTGACTTTTATCCAAAAAAAAATAAATATAAATATACCTTAAAGGCCTTTTTTTGATTGAATTTCGGTTCAATTTCGGTTCAACTGACTATGTTTGTTACTCACCTCGACATTAGAGGCCGAAAAGATCTCTCAAGTTAACAATTTTATGCTCATTGAAGTACTCTCAAGTTTCTAAAAATATTGTTACGAAAATTAGTTTTACTAGCCAACGCTGCCGTTGTTCGTATCGCTGGATTATGCCGAATTAAAACACACTGAAATTCTTTAACGCAGTTGATCATTTGTAGGCACTTTTTTTACGATTTTCTTGAGGCACTTTACTTTCATTTCACTTTTTCACTCCTTGTAACAGTCCGGTATTTGTTAAATCCGGACTGACGCAGCACCATTCCAAGTTGCCTTTCCATTCCAAGTTGTTCTTGAACAATCCAGCATCGCCTCGAACCGTCTCTGCGATAATTTCCGCAAAAGTACCATACCATACCCCCTAAAAGTATAGAATGCTGGTGCTGCCCGTTCAGTGTTGCCTTTGCTAAGGGACCCGCAATTGCGCAGACCGAACTGCACCATCGTCACAATATGTTTAGTAATTAAAGTTTTTTTCCCCCTCAATTTTATCCAGCAAAACTACGTAATGTCATTTGTTCAAAAAAATACTTTTGTCATGCGACTCAACTTTGTTTTTGTATTTTTATTACAAGTTTTCGAGGCAGTTTAGCATGCGGCAGCGTAGCTCTGGTTACGCTCATATTAAATGATTACGGCCTTGAAATCGCCTTCCAATTCATTACACCAACCATCACTGGCACGTTGCGCCCTCTTGTCACGTCAGCAGTTTTCCATAATCACCAATCAGCTTTAAGCGCCACAAGTTCAGCGCGTCGCCGACTACAGAGCGCTGCGTCCGGCGGCCGGCACAGGAAGAGATGCCCACGTGTCGGGCACAGCCGATACGCATCAATAACAGCCGAGCGGAAAAAGATGCCCAGCTGGCGGCTAATTTGCCGTGGCCCGGACGCGCTTGTTTTGCACATGAAAAATAATATCTTGTTTGTGCTTTGCTCATTAGGCGAAAAGCCGAGCGGCGCCTGGCGGCCACAATGAATGAGTGAACAGAAATTGCACTGCAAATAAAATATTAATTAACATACGCAAGTAACAGGGCACCAGAATGTCAGCCCGAAGCCACAAAAAACCGAAAACGAGCAACAAGGAACAAGCTGCCGCAAATTACCCGAAACACGCACACATTGGCCGCACTGGTCAGCGCGGGTGTGGTGTGGACGCGCGCAGAATAGTTGCAGCCGGCGAGGCTCCAACCCGGGCTGGGTGCGCAAAAATGCGAAGGCCCCGCAAAACGAAATGCAAAGTAAAGTTTAGCGTAATTAAAATTTCATATTTTGCATTTTTCAAAGAAGGTTTTCAAGCGCGGCGCAACCGAATGAAGTTCGCCAATGCTGCTAAATGAAAGTGTGGAAGTGGAAATTGGAGGCGTGCTGTGTAATTACACAGCGGCATTCAGATCGACGCATGTGCATTGAAAAAACCCAAAAAAAGAAGATACAAATTAAATTAAAAATGTTGCGGGTTGGCGGCAACATGTGTTGGCAGCGAAATGTGCCGAGCACCTTTTTAAGTTTAATTCTATTGGTTGAATTTTCGTTTCACTGTCAAGGCGACAGCGTGGGTGGCTTTGGAGCGCCCTGCGAAAAGCTGCTTGCCACCGTGGTGGGCGGGGGGACCGGGTCACATGTAGCCAGCTGTCAACAGCAACTACCAACAACAAAAGAGCAAAATTATAAAGTTGAAAGTGAAAAATGCGCATTTAAAGTATATTAAGCAACAAATATTTGCGCGGCAGTGAGTGGACCGCTGAGTGGGTAGCGGGGCAGGGCGACGTTGAGAGCGGGTAATCGAGGCTATAAAACGTGCGTGTGGTGCGGCACGAGCCGAATCTGCGGAAAGGATACTCAACTAATTACTGTCTGCTCACGTGCTGCGGCTGCAACTGCAGAACAGAATTAAAGCTCTTGAAAAGTATGTAAAAAATTCGCTGGAATTGAAGTGTTTTTGACTGTTCATAAAGTAATTGAGAACCATTAGTTAGACACACACAACGTCCAACAATCAACTCGACTCCTTAAAGACTTGAAAGATAATAATTTCCGCGTACGAGTAGCTTCTGTACTGCAGCGTTGAAACAAGAAGTTCGACTAAGGGTCCCCCCCCTGCTCTGGGCCCCATTATGGTAATTCCTAAAATTGCAACATTGCCGTCGCTGCATGTCGACTGCATCAAGTGCGCAAAATTCCCCTGCATGCATTCATACTCGTTGTTGTTGTTGTTTTTGCTAAGAGCTGTCGTAATCGAAAACCGCTCCGAAACCACATAAAGCTCAGCAGTGAGCAGATGCACGACCGAGCGAGCGCTGGCTTCAAGTCTTCATGTGGTCGCAACATTTTTGCCGCTTGGCTACCGGAAAATGACGTGCGGCAGCGCTGACTGACAGACAGCACAACAGTTGCTGCCATTCAAGCTGCATTTGCTGTTGTTGTTGGTTCTATTACTGCACCGCAATAGGCAATGCATTCGGTATGCGTTCGTGTGTGTGTGTGTGTGTGTGTGTGTGAGTGCGGAGAGTGGAGTCTGGAATTTGGGAATTTAAAAGGTTTTCTATTTTTTTTTTTGGAATTTTGCAATATCTTTTATTATAAAAATTGTGCTTTTCAATTGAAATTTCAATGCCTCACAAATTTTAAAAACGATAGAACAGAACCGAAACTGAAGCAAATAATCTTTCCTGATTTGTAAGAATCCTGGAATAGTGGTGTTGCCATCCCTAATGTGCGGTTTAATGGGAAAAAGGAAAGTTTTATCCAGCTCGAATTAGTAAATGTAGCCGGGAACATTTTGGTTAGTCTTCATGCGAGAGTTTTGTAGTTTTTGTTTTGCTGTAACTTGAGTGATGCTTTTCATTTTGCGGTGGAAATTGTTGTGAAATTAATGATTCGCCTTGTCAGACGAGTTGATGTTCTACATACGAGTATTAGCATTCAGTTAAAAGTTGTCAAGCATAGCATAGAATAGAATAGAATAGAATAGAATAGAATAGAATAGAATAGAATAGAATAGAATAGAATAGAATAGAATAGAATAGAATAGAATAGAATAGAATAGAATAGAATAGAATAGAATAGAATAGAATAGAATAGAATAGAATAGAATAGAATAGAATAGAATAGAATAGAATAGAATAGAATAGAATAGAATAGAATAGAATAGAATAGAATAGAATAGAATAGAATAGAATAGAATAGAATAGAATAGAATAGAATAGAATAGAATAGAATATAATAGAATAGCATAGCATAGCATAGCATAGCATATCATAGCATAGCATAGCATAGCATAGCATAGCATAGCATAGCATAGCATAGCATAGCATAGTATGGCATAGCATAGCATAGTATAACATAGCATAGCATAGCACAGCATAGCAAAGCATAGCATAGCATAGCATAGCATAGCATAGTATAGTATAGCATAGCATAGCATAGCATAGCACAGTACAGCATAGCATAGCATACCACAGCATAGCATAGCATAGCATAGCACAGTACAGCATAGCATAGCATAGCATAGCATAGCACAGCATAGCATAGCATAGCATAGCATAGCATAGCATAGCATAGCATAGCATAGTATAGCATAGCATAGCATAACATAGCATAGCATAACATAGCATAGCATAACATAGCATTGCATAGCATGGAAAAAGTGAGTAATGAGTAATTTGGCAAGCGATTTGCTCAAATGAAGCCTTTAGCCGCAGGTTGCAGTCGAAGTAAATCTGTGTGGTAGTCAGCAACAAAAATTCATTTTTAAATTAAGCGTCACACGGCTGCAGAAACTGTGTTAGCCAACCGCATGCAATGCAACAATAAAGCGGGAACAGCAAAAGCAACAATTTGGAAAAAGTTTTCAGCGTTTGTCTGTCCGGCATGCGAAAGCGATGCCATCAAATTCTCGCTTGAAACAATTTGCCACACTCGAATGCATTTCGGTCTTTTGTCATTGCAGTCAACTGTCCGTTCGTCGACACTTTTGGCCGCTCCGCATGCGTGCATATGAGTTGTTGTTGTCGCTATTGTTCTGTTGCTGATGTGCGGTCTGTGTGTTGTCCGGCGTGTGGCGTGAAGCCACAAATTGAATACAATTTCCAACGCTGTGCCGCGGGGCAGCCACGTTTTGCAAACAATTTAAAAATCGCATTTCGACACAGCATTCACAACAGAAAAGTAGCAATGACGGTTGGTGGTCGCTCCAAAAGCCAAAAGCTGTGCTCCTGGCGGCATTTTCACAGATCCATTCCATGCACTAATGGCATAGAGAATCGGAAGCAACTGCAGTTGGCGCTTTGGTGCTGCGGTGACGATTTTTCCTGGAGCGCTGCGTTTTCACAAGAGTGGAAATTGTTTGGCGGCGAATTGACGAATTCTGTGCAGTGCAACAGTATGGAATTTTGTTACACAAAACGGGGAGGTTTTTTGTGTGGAACTCAATGTCCAAACAGATTTCATACTTCCACAGCACGAAACAAAGTGAAATCGAACACAAAGTGGAGAGCAACCTGCCTTTTCATTACAATTGCAACCCTTATGTGTAATGCTGTGGGGTAGTGGAACGCGATTCAATGTTGTGCTGGTTCCACAAACTGGTGACGTCATCGTGACTTGCCCCGTTTAGTCAAAGTGCCTTCAGCTGGCCAAAGGCTGACGGTTTCCAACTACCCCAATTTTCAGGGGGTGGCTTGCATTGGCGTTGCCAACTGCGGTGTTTTTCCGTTGTGGATTGTGGGTCCAAATTGCAGTCCACAACTATAAAAGTGGAATGCAAACCTGACCCATGCCAATGAAAATGCTGATGGCATAGGTTGGGGATTTTATAGCAAGTGGATGGCATTGAGAGGGTGGAATGTAGCCGATAAGGAAACTAAGGAAATGCATAAAAAAATTTGCTGATGGAAATTCAAATGAATATTTCGATATTTTAAAACAAAAATGTATGAAATTCGTAAAAACAACTTTTGTAACTTTTATATTTTAGTAAATGTGCTATGAAGTAATTGCAGGCTGACCAACACCAAGCAAACAGCACAGTGGGAGTTCAGGGTTTCCGAGTGCCGATGGTCGTCAAGCTGATTCTTTTAAACCAAGCAAAGAATTTCATTTTTGCGAACTACCTCATAAAACTGTCAGTCCCTGCGGTCCTTTGAAATTTTGCATTTTTTTTAAAAGCCTGAAATCATTCATACTTTTCATCACTTCTGCCTTCATGTGTGAGTTGGAAAAAATTGCACATAATTCAATGCAATTAAATACCAAGAAACTGTTGCTCACTTATTCAGCGCCAACAACTGCCACTTTTCTTGTCAGAAATAGTTGCAAAAACAAGAACAACAACAACAACACCAAAAGCAACAACTCCAATTGCCATCGAGCCACATTACAATTTTTCGCATATTAATTTCCATAATGACTTGTTTCCTCTGCGCTGACGCCCCTTTCGTTCACACCTCTGCAGCCGCGCGCAAATGTGTGAGGGCGACGGCGACAGCGACGGCAGCGTCGGACGCTCCAGCCCCTTTCGTGTCGCTGCGCGCACCGCCTCGGGCTCGCAACTCCACACTGTGCAGCCACTGTGTCTGGGTCTTTCATTTGCCGGCGCCGCGCCTCCACGCAGCAGCATGTGCCACATTCTCCCGTTTTTCTTCCATTTAACGAAGCAGAAGATTACGCGCCTCGCTGCGAAAAAAGCAAAAACGTGTGAAAATCATTTTGCGCTTTTGTGCATTTGCAATAATTTTAAGAAGCTCTCAGCATTGTGCAGTCATTAAGCGAATTTTTCTTGCTGCTGTTGTTGTTGTTGGGGGGGGGGGATGAAGCGCATTGGTCACGGTGTCAAGCGAGTAAAGTGTGAAAATCTGAACAAAAAAAGGAGAAAATCGGAAACATTTTAATAAAGTGCGACAGGGCAATGCGAAAGCGTTGAGCGAAGGTGCGAAATGCTCGCACGCGATCGCTGTGAGTCGCGCAGAATTCTTATAATCACTTTTGTTCTTTTAATTTGCATTATATTGTCTCTGTTTCGTTACATGGTGTGATTGCCGAATTAAAGTTCAGTTGATGCGTTAAAGGAATCAATTAGTTGTAAAGGATCAAATTAAATTAACCATAAAAGAAAATTTAAATAAATAAAATACAATTATAAAAATACAATTATAATAAAATACAATTATAAATTAAAAAATGCAAATCAGAAATTTAAATTGAAACCATTAAAAATAAAAAAGAATCATATAAAAATCAAATTAAAGGATTAAAAATTTAAAATGTAAGTAAAAAAATTGTAAAAAAAATTAAAATGTAAGTTTGAGAATTAAATAACAAAGATTAGGGGTAAACTTAAAAAATGTAGCAATCTTTTTACGAAAAATAAATTGAAATGAAAATCATAACATACAATATGATAAAAATTAGAAAGTAATAATAATTAATAATTTAATAATTAATTATAATAACTAATTAATAATAGTAATAACTTAAATTAAAACAACAAAAAATAGAAGCCAAATTTAAAATATAAAATAAATTAAAACAAATCAATTAAAATAAACAGCAAAAATGGACCAAAGTGAAAATTAAAAGAAAAGACTAAGAAGCAAATAAAATAAAAATTAAAGCATTAAAAATAAATAATAGAACTTAAAATGGTATAATAAAAATCTTAAATCAGAAAGCAAAACCTTAAAATTGATATTGAAAAGTAAAAATTAAAAACTTAAAAATCAAAAGTAGTATTGAATATTAAAAAGTGATAATTAAGTATTAGAGACCCAAAATCAAAATTTAAATTTAAATAAATTTAAAAATTACAAATTAAAGACACGAATTTGAAAGATAAAATTAGAAACTAAGTTTTTAAAATTCAAAATGAACAATTAGAAAGTATTTTAAAATATAAAAAAGAAATAATATAAAAAATAAAATAAAAAATTAAAAAAATATGATACGATAAAATCTGAAAACTAATTATTACAAACAAAAACGCAAACATGAACCAATTAAAAATTAGGTTCTAAAAAACTAAAACGAAATGAATTAATAAATTAAAAATAAACACTTAAAACTAAAACTTAAAAATTAAAAGTTAATGATTCAAAATTAACTATTGGAAATTAACTAAAATTAAAAAAATTAAATAAAATTTGCTATTAAGAACTGAAAAGAAAGAAAAAACAAATATTAAAAATTCAATACTAAAAACTTAAAATTGTTGTTTAAAAACAAAGAGTCAAACATGAGACAATTAAAAAATGGGCAACAAAAAAATTAACTTAAAAATAAAAAATTAAAAGTTGACAATTTCAAAATTAGCAATTAAACACTCAAGCTTAACGATCGAGTTAGTTTGACGAAAGTTTGACGATCAAAAATCAAAAATCAAAAAATTATAAAATTAAAATTAAAACTTACAAGTTAAGAAGTTTAAGTTAAAAGAGTAACTTAAAAAATTACAATTCAAAATTAACATTTAAAAAACAAAAATTTAATGTTAAAAACTAAAAACTAATTATTAACGAACAAATTAAAAAATACAAATTTTAAATTTAAAAAATAAAACAAAAATTGAAAAACAAAATTTAAATTTAAAAATCAAAACTTAGGAAAAATTTACAAAATTAAATAAGCTAAAATTAAAATTTACGAATCAAAAAACAGAAATTAAAAATCAATTTATATGTAAAAACTGAAAAATATGCATTAAAGATCAAAATTCAAAAATGAATAATTAAGAATTTAGAAATGAAAAATTAAGAATTAATCTTAAAACTAAAAATTGAAGAAATAAAATTAAAAAATAAAATTAAAATTAAAAAATTAAATAAAAAAATTAAACCAATTTAAAAAGAATTTCAAAATTAATTAAAAAAATAAAAAACTAAAATTAAAAATTAAAATTTAAAAATTAAAAAAACAAAAATGAAAAATGTAAAAACTGAAAAATATGCATTTAAGACCAGATTTCAAAAATGAATAATTAAGAATTTAGAAATGAAAAAATAAGAAGGAAACATAAAACTAAAAATTGAAATTAAAAATGAAAAAATAACACTTTTAATTGAAAATTAATAAATAATTACATTTCAAGTAAATACTTAATAGTTAAATTGCGTCATTTTAACTATCTTAACTACAACTTGAAACACATCAATTATAGTTAGTTGAAAAAAATTCCACACTGTTGTGCACCAGATGTCCAAAAGTACAAAATTGTGTTCTTTACTTTTTTCCCCCCATTTACTATTTCAACAGTACTTACCACGAATCCAACAATTATAACACGTTTCCACCACCTCTGTCCACTTATCAGTTCAGTGTTTTTGTTCTTTTGGGACATTTTGTTTTTGTAAGTCCGCTTGTATGGTTACAGTGGACAATTTACTCGGCAACCACCGTAAAATTGTTGTTGCATTGCAAAATATCCAACATAACCATGGCTCGAGGGGTTTCAGCGCTGCCGGTCCCACACGGCCAACGAATCGGTCGACTCGGTCAGTCGGTCCCTCGGCTTATCTCGCGCACTTCATCGTGTTTTTGCGGTAATTCGTGTTGCCAGTTTGTTGTTGTTGTTGATGTTTTGTTTTGCCTTCTGGAGGGATTCATTTGGAGTTGAAGCTTATCATATCTGGGGTCCCTTTTTTTTGTTTGTTGTTGTTGCCACAATGCCGTGTGGCACTTTAGTGAGCGCAAAGTGTTGTTATTGTTGTTGGCGGCCCAGCTTCGCCGTCAGTTGAAACGCATTTGTACACATTATTTTGCTACAAATTGACAACAGGTTCTGCGAGTTGCTGCTGCATTGCTACTGTTGCTGTTGTTGTTGTTGTTGATGTGTTGATTGCCATTGTTGTTGTCGCTGTTGCTGCTGCCGTTGTCGTTGGTATTATTATTATTATAGTTGTTCTCAGCAGCAGCTTTTGTTGTTGCAATGTCACTTATTGCTGTTGCTGTTGGCGTCGTTCTTGTTATAGTGTTTTTGTTGTTGCTGTTGCAGCTATGCTGACAACATCCACGGCATGACAACAAAATTGGTTTTTGCGAATAAAGCGACGCGCTGCGTGTCCATGTGCTGCTTCCTTTGGTTCCGTCGTCGTCGTCGCCGTTGTTGTTGTTGCCGTGGCAGCGACCACAGCCTGCGGACGTACGTGCAGCATGCGCGTGAAACAGCAGCGGCCGCGTTGCCGACAGTTTTGGCCATTGTCCAAGCGACAGGCGTGCCATCGTATGCCGGCCTACTGCCTACTCCCCACTCCCCACTCGCCCCTCTTCCCTATCCACGTTCCCACGTGCGTTCGGTCACAGTGCAACGTTTTGCAGCGCAGCAGTTTTGCGTTCGGCGGCACATATGAGGCGCACTTCCGTTGTTGCCGCTGCTGCTGTGCGTTGCCGTCGGCCCTGATTGTTGTTGTTGTTGTTGGTTTTGTTGAGCATTATTTTTTCCTGTGTGCATTTCCTTCACTGTTGAAACTGTTGTGGTTGCTTTTGTTGCTTTTCTCCCTTTTACGCTTGCAATTGCTGCTGCTTGTTGTTGTTGTTGTTGTTGCTATTTTTTGTGATGGTTGCAGCCAATTTAATGCGCGCACTGTCAAGAATTGGCATTGTGCCGCAACAATGCCAATTGTGGCGAGCGGCCAGGACGCGCGGCGACCAGTGCGTGGCTGTGGCCGCGGACGAGGCAGCGCGTCGGCACAAAAGCCAAACAGACAGAAATGTGAACAGAAATTGTTGGGTTTTGCCACAAATTAACTTTTGCCGACGATTGCTGTTAGTTGCTTGTGTTGCTCCTATTGTTGTTGTTGTGGGTTTTGTGCGAGTTGCTGCGACACTAAAGCGCCAACTGCGGCCTATTCAACGCGAAATAAATGCGGCCGAGTGCTCATAAGGACGCAATTATGTGACTCATATGAAAGAAGTGAGCTACGAGAGTTGCAGTGTCTGCATGGCGGGCTGTAGGGTATTCCAAGTGTTGCCTTAGACAAATTCAATTCAACAAGATTCCTATTGAAATTCCATGCGAATTCGATTTTTCCGTGTAAGCAGTGTTATTGTTGTTGTTGTTGTGAGGTTTTAACGTTGCCTCATTTTAATTCGTTTTAATTAAACAAAAATGTACAAAACACAAAGTTGAGAAGCATTGCCGACATTCCTGTCGTGCCAACGCAAATCAAATGACGCCACAGCCACGGCGCACACAAGTCAAACGCGGGAAGGAACGGAAGCGAGTAAAACTCGTCGAGCAGCAACAATAATCAGCACAATTTGTAGACGAAAAGCCGCAGCCGAAAACTATTCGACATAGACGCAATTCCAACCAGCGAAATGAAAGGCAATGAAAGCATTAAATGTTTTAATTAATCAAAAGCTTAACAAAGAGCGGCGACGAGACGCCAGCAACAATCGACCGCAGCAACGTGCGGCTGGCTGGGAGGACATGTTGCTGTACAAGCGGTGGAAACATAAATTTTGCCGGGTCTATTACCAAATAAGCGAACACGCTCACGAGCAGCGCCGCGAGGCATTAGACGCGCGCACCAGCCGTTGCGTGTGTGGTTGTGTGATTGATGGATGCCGCCTCGCTGTCGTCGGCGCCGTCGTCCTGACGAGCGCTCGGCTGTTGTGGTTGCGCCGGCTTGCGGCGCTACAATCAAAATTCTTTAACATTCGATGCTAATTTGTGGCAATTATGAGTCTGAATTTGGCAAAATGAAAACTTAATTGCACGCAACTGCGCCGGCAGCGCATCGAACCAAGCAGCTGGCTGCGCTGCATGCCGGCCGGACTGACAGGCGAGGCGAATCTCTTCCAAACCGCGCATGATTGTTGTGGTCGGCGGGCAATGCGGCCAATATTCATGTTCGACCCAAAATGGCAAAGCGACAAACTATTTGGCTATAATTGAGCATGAGAGTGTATAGCTCCTAAACTGAATAGAAAAGTTAGCGAACTGAAACTTTTACTTGTGTTGTGGTAGAACTCAGAATCAGAACCAGAACGGTTCAGGGTTTAGTAAATGAAAGTTGTAGATATTGAAGAAACTTGAAGGGATTGTTCATCTGCTTATAGCTCCTAAACCAAAAGAGTAAGTGTAGTGTAGGGTGTTGTAGATATCGAAGAGATTCAAGTTAAAGTTGAATTGTTCATCTGCTTACACCGTGCGACAAAAATTCAAAAAAATTTTTCACACCGGAAAAAGTCCATATTGGAGTGAAACTAGAGACCAAACAACTTTATTGGTTCGAAAGTTATTATAACAAATGCGGAAGCTGCAATTCTAATGAAGTACAAAAATTCTAATTTATTTGTGTGTTAGTATTTGAAATAATAAAAATATACAAAATCAATGAAGCGAGAATAATGAAATTTTGACACGTGATCAAGGAGATTTTGAGTTTTAACATACTTACCTTTCAAGAAAATTCTATATACATTTTCAAGGATATAAAGCATTAACATTTTTAAAGGACCTTTTTCATATCGTTTTTTACAAATAGATAAAAAATCAATTTTATTTAAATTCTTGAGCCTTTCCTCCTTCATTTGATATACATATCGCTATATATTAACGAGGTTAAGTATTTTTTATATATTTTTTATTTTTTATCCCCTTACAAATTTTGAAGTCCTTTTAAAAGGACAAAGGATGTAGAAATGAAAAACTGAGTACGTATGGATTTTTCCCGGTGTGAAAAATGCTGTCGCACGGTGTTATAGTTACTAAATCAAAAGAGTGAATGATCTAAAATATGATTCAACTAGCACTGCAACTCTTCAGCTCCTTGAAAGCCTCGAAATTCTGCAGGAAAGCCGAAGTGAATCTACATTTACTTTCATCTTTCAACTGTTTGGAGCTAAACCAGATGATCTAGTAATCTGAAATATGAAAAAGTCCTCAGCTTTTCAAAAATGTGCACAAAGTTGCCCATGTTCCATGCAAAATCATAATAAATCAACGCTGAGGGTAACAAAAAAAAGGCGACTTTAGAAAACCGGCAAATTGCTGGTTTAGAAGCCACCAGAAGAGTCACTGATCTTAGTAACGTTTCTTTCAGTCTACCAATTGACGATTATAGGTCCAGGCAGATATGCCAAACCATATCAATGCAGAAATATAAAATCCTTTTCATGCTGGCTGGGACTTCTTTTAGAATCTGCACTCAAGTGAACATGTTCTGGCGCACCAAAAGGACATAAAAACTGCTACTCTGCGTTGCTCGAATGCCTGTCAATTAAAAGCCAATAGACAGCATAAATAATTGTAAACTATCAGAAAGCGAAAAAAATGTGTTACCTTCTCTTTTATTGCATTAAACAATGGATTTCTCTGTAAAATGAAAATCGGCGCATTTTTCATTCAACTCTCGCCGAAAATTCATTTTGATGCGAGGCAAACAGTTTTCACAGCTGTGCGCACCAGATCATCTTTGCAGTGCACTTTTAATCAAAATGCAACGCCATCGATTGCCGATTCGCTGCACACGCGCCGCCCTGCCGCCGCACGCCTCACTGGCAACAATAAAAAACAACAACAAGCGCCACTTGGACGAGAAGCGGTGAGAGCGCTTTGGCTTTTGTGCATTTTCACACTATTTTAAAATTTTTATATATTTTTATAACGACAGCAAACAATAAACAATAATAAACAATTAAACAAAAGCAACAACAATAAAAATAAAACCAAAACCAATGCACACAAATTGAAGTAAAAGCAACAAAAGAAATGAGAAGAAAGTTGGCAAACATTGCAATGAATTTTCGACGCCAGCAAAGAAACGGTGCCAGCGAATTGAGCCAAAAATACAGCCCACCCTGGCAGCACACACTGGCTCCCTGCTGAAGTGGGTGCAGTGACAACAAGCAACACGGCAACTCATAATACGTACACCAAATCGACAGCAGCAACAATAAACGGTGGCCGAAACGCGCACAGATTGAATGCATTTACGAGATTTAAACTCAAACACGGCCGCCATTGAGCGCACCTGAAGCGCTGAAGTGTTGTTATTGCAGCGAAAGCGGAAATGGGATTGATTGGTTTGCCTCGCCACTACACACACACACACACACACACACATGCATTCACACATAAAACAAGGCATCAGCAGTGATCTAGCAGCCGCCAGACAACGCAGCGCAATATTTGATAACTGCCTCGGCTGCTGCGCCGCCATGCATGCATTGCACGCGGCGCTGTTCTGCGTTTTGCATTGTTTGCGCGCGTTAAATATTGTAAATATTTTAATTGAAAAAGCGTATTGGAACAAAAGTGTTTGCATAAAAATTGAGGCAAATTAAAACTCAAACAGCAAGAGTGATCGGCGCGCAGCGAAAATCCGCTTACGCAAACACAAACGTTGCATATGCAACGGGGCCGCTAGCACTCACTCACTCACACACACACACACTCACTCATGCTGTGTACGAATATTCATGGGTGAGCGCAGCTGGTAACATTTCGAGGCACACAACTTTCAGAAGAATTTTGTTTACGTGTTTTCAACTTTATTGCTTTGCAGCTGTTTTTAACAAAGCCTTGAAATAATTGCATTTAAGCTTTAAAAAAAATTTTTAAGAAAATCGCAAATATTGGTGGACCTTGCCTGTTGTTTAAAGGTCGATGTAGTTAACACCGCAAGCGATTTAGTTAGGTTAGTTAGTTTTGTTAGTTAGGTTAGGTTAGTTAAAGTGAGTTAATTTTTAAAATTTGTTTAGCGTCTCTTTCCTTATAAAATCGAACTTAAAAAAAATAGTCTATAATGTTTTCTGATGTAAAATTGTCTGAGGTTTCGAAAGCTGCAATAAAAAATCATCAAAAAAATGCAAATGTTATGGAACTTTATTTAACAAAAATCATAATTTTTGACTTACAAATGTTTTACTGTAAATTTCTTTCTATATTAATGTAAAAAAAATATCTCTAACTACTGAAATTTATGCGCCTATGGACCCTAAAATTGAACATAAAAAAGAAGATAGAAAATTTTTATGTTTTGATTTTGTGATTTTATAGAAAGCTGGAAATCAAATAATTTGGGGAAGTAAGAAAATACCAAAAAATCAGATATATATTTTTGAAAAAATTAGATATTTTGTTTTTTACAACACAAACATAATATTTGAGTTCAACAGTCCAAACATTACTTAAAAATTTCGTCAAATTGAAAAATTTACTTTGAAATTACCAAACTTTTAGCGAATTTCAAGTACTTTAATTTTTGTTCCATTTTTATATCGATGTTGTGTGAGTGGTTTCTATTGTTCATAGTTTACCTGGATTTGGTGCTCAGGGCAATCTGAGTCTCAGAATACCCGAAATTTTCAATTCAAACAGACCGCGATTGACATATTGCCACAATCTTTTTTTTGAGGTTGGTAGACCTGTTATCTGGTTTCAAATATCTGTTTGATCGCCATCTGTCGGGAGTTTGTGCGACAAAGCTTTGTAAACAAATCAGTGTTTGTTGTGTTCTGGGAATTTCGCAATGTCGAATTAAGAGAAATGAGATTATCTGAAATTTTGTGTTTCTAACAAAGCGTTAAGCGTTTGAGGCGAAGGGGTCGCAGGAGACCAGAATTATGGACACACAGGTCGTAATTTTTTCACCATGACAACGCAAAGTCTTACAGATATCATTTTGTAGGCGATTATTTGACCAAAAAAAATGTTCCGCATGACTCCTTTTAGCTTTTTTCTATTCCCGCAACTCAAGTTAGCACTTTGCGAAAAGCGTTTTGAGACAGTTGAGGCGATAAAAGAGAATTGGCTGGAGGAGCTGAAAGTGATCCCAAAATCAACCTAAGGCAAGTATTTTCAAGATTGGAAGAAGCTTCGGAATATTTGAATTGCTTTGAATGATTAATTGAATTTTTTCGTTTTTTTTTAAGAATTTCAGGTTTTATTTTATAAGAAGGCAGGTAAGGTTGGCTCAAAAGATAGTCAAGTCCTCAGTCAATATATATTATCGTGTTTGTTTCTAGTGTATCCCAGAGTTTTGTTTAGAAATCTAAATGAACAAATTCGAAAATAGCAATTCGATTCTTTAGAGAATTTTTATTTATTGAATTTAAACATTCCGGCTCAGCGCTTAACGACAGAAAAGATTCGCTTCGTCTAAATGGCATTTGCCTCTCTCTCTCTCGTTTTCGTCAAGTCCATTGAGTTCACTGTTGCAATTTTTAGTACCTCCCCCCGCTACGTGTTGCCCGTCTGTCTACTACCCGCACACATAAATTTCAGTACAGTGCACTATGCGAATTTTTTGTTTTGAATTTATATCCCAAAGTAAAAGTGCTGTCAACTTACAGAATATTTTGTAGATATCTTTCATTCGCGTCTGTTTACACATCATTAACATTGCGTAAGTCTTCAATCATTTACACAAAGTTCAAAATTAGGGTTCGTCGCATGTCCGGAAGTAACATTTATAACTTTTTAACACATAAAAAACGAAACATTTTCTCATATCGCAAATTTGTAGAATTTAACTGCAGCTACGAAAAAAAACATTGCATACTTCTCTGCGTATGAGATTTTCTTCAAGTCTCGAATGCTTTGTTCTTCTTTTAATGTTTTCACTGAATGCTTTGTGGCTGTGACGCCATGGGAGACATTTCGTCTGGGACTGTTGTTTCATAAATTAGCAGCCATCACATTCGTTACGACGCTCATCATTTAAAAATGCGCCCGGCGCCATGTGTTGCAGTAAAAGTTTTTCGGCAAATTCGCCAAGAAAGACACCAAAGGCGCAGCAGAAGCGCCCCGGAGAGCGCGAAGGAAGTGGGCTGTACGAGTAAGTGTACACAACTGTGTACAAATTTCCAATTTATGACAACTTTCGCCCAGCAACGCCGCCTGTCTCGCTTTGCGCGCCCGGCCATTGTTGTGTGCGGGCTGCGGCGCCGCCCCGGAAAACTTCGAATTTGTCAAAGGATTATGCACGCTGGCATTATTTCAGTTCAGTTTCCATTACATTTAATTAATTACATTTATAATTAATGAATTCGTTTCGTGGGACATTGAAAAATGATGGCAATTCGCCAAGAAAAAAAGGATTGCAAGAAAATGCCAAGAAAAAACCTCACACAACGAGAGCGAGAGGACGAAAACGAAATGAATGCAGTGGCAAAGAACGAATCGGTTAATACGCTGACGTTGGGGCCGCTTCAAACGGAAACGGAAATGCTCATTCTTGGCGAATAATTTATAAGGCGCAACAAACAAAAAAAAAACAAATAGCAAAGAAGAAAAAGCAAAAAACAACTACTTAGAAGCTGAACAAAGTCCTTTTAAGTTGTTGGTTGGTTTTAGTTTTTTTTTTGCTGCGTGCGAAAAAGCAGCTTGCAGCAACGAACCCTTTTTGCGCCCACCGGCTGCCGGTTGGCGCCCACTTTACACGCTTTGGCGATAATCAGCTTTGTCGCACGGCGGCATCCAGCGACCGCAATGCTGATTGCGTTGGTCCTGTCGCACATTTAGTGCTGCCGCAGCCGGTGTTGCTGTTTGTTTGCGCCGCAACAGTGCCACCACAACAATAGACAAAAAATCAAATGGAAAAAACATAGCCGAAATGGTGGGCCGTGTCCCACACACACACACACACACACACTTCCGCACTAACATTGCTGGCACATTGAACCGAAACTGGTGTCTGGGTTAAGTTGGAAGCCTGCAATGTTGTCAGCGCAGCGACAGCAACAAATTCAATTAATTACGCTTTAAAACACTCTTTTTGCCTCCTCATTACTCCAGTCCGTCATGGGTCTTGGACCACTTTCGTACTGCTGCCGCTCTGCTGCCACCAGCAGCAACACCACCGAAAAAGACGCCAGCGCCAGACTAGCAGCAGCACAACAATAACATTAACAATAAAAACAACAACACGCATAACAGCAACCACAACAACAACAACAATGGCCACAACAATCACAAAAAGCGACAATGACCGTCGGCCATTGAAAAATGAAGAAAATTTGTGTTTGTTATTTGGGCCGCTCGCCATGCATCGATTTCCTTTTGTGCGTTTGTTGTCATTGTTGTCGTAGTGTTAGTTCTGTTGGGGCTTTTCTTTGGCAACAGGGGGCTGCGTGTGTTAATGTCAAGTTGATGTTTTGCCTTTGTTTGCGAAATAAGCCTCTCAATTAAGCCGAACAATACCAACTCTCGCTTTTGTTTCGTTTATTTTTTTGTATGCTTTGTGATGTTGGGCATTTTTTTGTGCTTAACTTTAATCAGTTTCGCTATCTCTGCAATTAACAATGCACCAACAACAATTAAGAAATAAAAACAAATGTAATTTAAAAGAAAACACAACTTGAAAGCGTAATTTGCTTGTGTTGTGCAATTTGTGTTGGACTCATGTTGAGGCTTTGTTTTGCTGGGTTATGAGTGGAAAGGAATCGCGCTAAATAGATTTTTGTTTGTGTGAATGGATGTAATCATTTGTAGACTGACAGGAATATGGATAGACCGACTTATTAGTGAACTGATGGCAAGATGAATGGACGGATGAAGCAATTAACGAACAGAAGAACTTATGAGTAAAGTGAAAAGGAGATGAATGGACATATTAAGAAAGGGAGAGAATGAACTAGTGAATTGACTAAGAAATGGATGAATTAGTCGGCATGATGAGTTGATGAACGGATGAAGAATTAATTGAACTGCAGAACTTATGGGTGAAGTGAGAGCGGGCTGAATGGACGAACAGATGCATTAGTAGAAGGTGCAGACAGTTGGATCAATCAAACGATAAAGCATTGAACGTATAGAAGAACACTACAAACATATGAATGGGTAGAAAATATAATGAGTGTGCCGATGATTGCATAGATTAACAGATTCATCATTAAGTGAATGACACATCTCACAACTAAAGAAAGTTAAGGAAGAACGGACGAATTCTTGAATAGACAGATAGCAAGATGAATGGATGGAGAAGGCAATGAATAGATGAAAGAATTAATTAATGAACTAACAAATGGATGAATCAGTAGACACAGTAATGAGCGAGCCGATAGCTGGATAGATGAACAAGTAAATTATTAAATGGGATAAGGAAATCATGAGTGTACCGAAGAGAAGGAAGTACGGAAGAGTCCTTGAAGGGACAGAAAGCAAGATGAATGGATGGACAACACAACGAATTGATGGAAGAACTAATGAATGGACTGACAGATGGATGAATCAGTAGATAAAGTAATGAGCAAAGTAATGAACAAACAAATCATTAAATGCGATAAGGAAATCATGAGTGTACCGAAGAAGAGGAAGGACAGAAGAATTCTTGACTGGAACTTACAAGTGTACTAAAGTAAAGTCCAGAGAATTCTTGAATAGATATAAAGCAAGATGAATGAATGAAGACAATGAAGAGATGAACTTAATTAATTAATGAACTAACAGATCTATGAATGATTAGGTTAACAAAGCAATGAGTAAACCGATAGCTGGATGGATATACAGATGAAAGAATAAATGGAGGTGAGAACTCGTGATTGTACTAAAGTAAAGCAAGGATGAACGAATTTTTGAATGAATAAAAAGCAAGATGAATGAAGTGACAAGGCAATGAATGGATGAAAGAAGTCATGAATGGACTGACAGAAGAATGAATCAGTAGACGAAGCAATGAGTAGGCCGACAGTTGAATGGATGAATACGGTGTATGAAGCAATAAATGGACGGGGGACTCCTGGGTAAAAGGAGGATGAAAGAGTTTCTGAAATAAATAGATGAATGGATAATCAAGGTAATGAATAGGTGCAAGACTTGTGACTGGACTCACAGATGGATGACTATATCTTTAATTTGATTGATGACAGACGAAGTACTTGGGTGGGGTAGTCATGAATGAATGGATATATGAACAGTTGAAGCTTACTTCAAGCAAAGGAATGATGGTTTGAATGGAATTGATGGTTAAAAAAAAATGTGCAGACTGAACAGAACACGAGATAGAACACGATGATTGATGCGTTTCGAAAATATATTTTGATATAAAAGAACTCAAAGAAACACGACCTTCATTCACTCCGTGTTAATTAAGAACTCTCGTTAGGATAATAGAAGTTTTCTTGTAGAGAGGGAAACTAAAAAATCTCCTGAAAGATGCTAGTATATTCGGAAAGGGATTCCGCTGGCTAAAAACATCTTCAGTTGGGAATTCACCGAAAAAGCGCACTTAATTGGGCTCTTTTTCATTCAAGATAGGTGACTGGAACAGTTAGAGCCAAAATTAATAATGGATGGACATGTAGTTGCATAAGAAGACCGAAGGACTGATGGCAGCATGGACGATAATATATAAAGGTGGATAAATAAATAAATGTAAAAATGTTTGATCCTAAAGAGGTAAAGCAGACTGTTGCTTTAAGAGCTTTGCAGAGGTGTGTGGTTGAATATTAAATTCATAAAAGCATGAACTTAGTTTTAGAGAGATGTGTAAACGATTGCCTGGACCAATAGAAGAAAGACAGAAGTGTTGGTTAGATGCGTTGGAAGATGAATGAAAGCTTGAAATTTGAACGCAAAAGCAGGAGTTGAATGCATATGTCAGTCTTAATCTTTAAGACCCAAGTTTATTCATGGAGTCTAGAAAATCTCTTATTGTTTAAAGGAAATTTGTTGACTTTGCCGTAAGTAAGTCTAAATCACTTTTCTATCAGGCTCATAGCTATGTTGCATTATATTCCTTTTATTGAGTATTTTTTTTTAAGAATTTTGCTCATGGTGCCCGGCTCAACCTCTTGAGACTCTAAGCTTTTGCACTCACGCGCGTAGTAAAGGAGTCAACGACTTTCGAGCTGCGAGCACGCACACCTCAATCGCTGTTAATAGTTCACCAGAGCCGAGCAAAAGCGCAACAACATAACCGTTAAAAACGTGGTTTTATTCACAAAGCATAAAGCCGAACGGGCGAGGGTTGCCATGTAAGCGCAATCGCCAATGCGCGCGGTAACCACTCACCAGAATGAAATGCTGCACTTGTTCAGCGCAATTCTCGAGAGTAATGCGCGCCGTATGTAAAACACTTTTTCAATTTGCACAATTGTGTTGTTGCTGTTTTGTGTTGTGGGGCATTGGTGCGCACGTGTGGTGCATTGGGCGGCCGCCGAACGGGGGTTAAATGTACAAAATACTGCAGGGCAAACATCAATAAATATCGCAGTGTATCGACAGACAATAATCTGAAAGGTTGAGCGCAGCCAGCGCGAGCGGTGCTGTGCCAGAGGGTGCGAGGGGGGCCGGAGTGGTGCAAGGCTATAAGGAGCTTCATTGTTTTATGATACAATATTACTCCTGCCTTTTACTGCAGCGCTCATAAGTGCAGTCCATATAATTTTAATATCTTCAATTTGAAACTAGAAAATAAATAATGTAAAACATATTGAGAAGTGTTTGCGAAAGATTGCACTGGTAAATAAATTGATGGAAGTAGCGAGTAGATTTGCTGATGCAAAAATATTACAATTATTGCAAATATATTCTCCCATATTACAGAATCTTATCAATAAAATTACAAATCATTGAATTTGCTGATGGAAAAATATTAAAATTATTGCAAATATATTCTCTCATATTGCAGGATCTTATCAATAAAATTACAAATCATTGAATTTGGCAAAAACTAAAAATGCGGCATGCACCAAAAACATTAATCAGCACAATTTTTATATTTTCTCCAAGTCTTTGCAGCAATAATAAACAGTTTCAATATGCGTTGACGCGCTGCATAAATCTTCTTAGTTGCGCGCTAGTTTGCGTTTGGTATTTGTTGGCAGCAATTCGGCTCATGCCATTGTCCTTGCATTATCCTTAAAATAATGTACGCTGTCAGTTTCTTTTCATTTTTATATTTCGCTTGACATTTTTGACATTTCAAATCCTTAGCACTGGCATTGGATATGCCGCACACACTCACACACACACACAGTTGCTCAGAATTGCACACACACACACACTCGAGTACAGTGAGAAAGAGAGCGACAGCGCATGAGTGAAGGAGACGGACAAGGAGACAGCCAGACAGCGGTACGTGCGTGCATATCTATGCAAATGTCTTTGCAATAGCGCTGAGGAAGATAAATGAATTTCATTGCAATCCGCAAATACCACTTGCACCATTCACCAAACCAGCCAACCAACCAGTCGGAGACGTCTTCTCGCCGAAACGCTTTCGTTTGTCTTCGCCAAAAGCTAAGCGTTTTGTTCGCCTTACTGTTACAAGTTCATAAAGTTTTTCAATTTATTTTTTGCTTTTTACTTGCTGTACGCTATATTGGCCAGCCGGGGCGTATGAGTGATAGTGAATTGATGATGGGATTTCACTAAAATTTTGAATAGAACAATTGTATTTATTTTATTTCATTTTGTTTTGTTGTGTTTTTTTTTATTTTATTTTATTTTATTTTATTTTATTTTATTTTATTATTTTTTTCTATTGCGTGGTACAAATACGTTTTGAGGGATTTACAAAAGATGGCGTAGTTAGCATTAAATTGCATTGAACCTTTTGTAATTGTATTCATGTTAAATCGACATAAAATTCCTCTTAAAATCAGTGTGTGTCAGTTCGCTAAAGTATAAACAAAATACCCACGTTTTGTGGGTTGTGTTTTGCGCCTACAAAACACAACGTTCGGTCACATGTTGCAGAAGTGGTCAAGGAAACTTTGGAGGCGTTTCAATGGGAAGTCCTACCCAAACCGCCGTATTCACCAGACCTCTACCTTTCACTTGTTTCGACCGTTGCATCATGGCCTCGCAGAGCAGCACCTGTCGCAGCAAAAAATTGAGTAGATTTTTGGATGGCCTCAAAAGACGAGAATTTTTTTTAACAAGGAATCCGTATGTTGCCTGAAAGATGAAGAAAAGTCATAGCTAACGGTGGACAATACTTGAAATGAAATGAAATTCCTACTTTGAATGAAGTACATTTGAATTTTTATTTTTTTTTAATATAATTTTAAAGTTACAAAAATCCTAAAAACTTATTTGCGCCTCCAATACATAGACAAACGAGACTTGATTGAACTAATCTTCTTCTTATTTTGGGATTATATTATATTTTACAACAATCAATGGATATACTTTCAACATGTAAAAGGTTTGAATGTCCAACATTCGTATCAGCATTGGTTTTGTAGTCGTGAACTAACACAGTTTCATTGCATTGGTTAGTCGTCTTTTGAGGATCCAGTAAAGTGATCCATAAATCAAAAAACAGAATGAACGTAAGTTTGTAGAAATCAGCCGATGACTATGTGAAGTATATTTAGTAGATAATTGAATGTCAGCATGAAAGAATGTGACAAAGGGACAGACTTATAAAGGTTGGACCTAAAGATGGATAGTCAGTGGTGTACTTTTTTACTTCTTCTGGTTAATATTTCTACTTTCCTCCTACAATACTCGTATTTCTGCTTCATTGTCGATGGAACGTCTGCTTCATTGTCGATAAAACCGTGTCGTGGGTCGTTTATTTGACTGTGGATTTGCAAATAATCTTAGAACTACAAAAAGGTAAACATTTTACAAAACGAACAGCCGAGACCGGGGAGCAAAATATGCGAGAACATGAGTTTAAAGAAGAAGGATTAGAGGTGGGATCGACAGATCGCCGAACACAGCACTCACTTAGCCAAGAAGTTCTACTGAACTATTGAATGTTTTCTTTTTGAAAAATTTAGTCCCCTAAAGTGAAAGCATATCCTTTCTGAGGTGAAGGTGTAGGGTGCTCAGCGCCATTGCCGAACCCAAACTGATTTTCGCTTTTTAATTTCGTCTCATAGCTTAAACAATTCCATTGCCACATTTACTCAGCACAAGTTGTTGTAGTATTGCAAGTGGTGGAAGCGGTGCCGTCAGAGAACTGTGTGCAGCACAACGCACAGACAGCGCGGCTATCATTTTTTATGTGAACGGATTTCATTAAGCTTCAATTACGAATGCAAAGCGAGGAAGTTTTCGTTTCATTAACATGCAACAGACGTACATCAGATACACATACATACACGTGTGTGTGTGTGTGTGTGTCTGTGAATGGGCTGAATGATTTTGAGTAACTGCGAGCCAAAGTAGTAAAAGTGCTTGGTAGTAAAAGTAGTGAGGCGGCCGTCTCTTCCTCTTCTACTGCTGCATCCATTTGAGCGAGTCGAGTCTTTGAGGCGCATTTGCTGTTGGCTTAGGTCAAGGTTTATTGATATAAATGAATGCCGCCAACCGTTAGTTATATTTAGCAGCGACAACTGCCGAGCGTCGGAGCGTGAGCGAGCGCGCCAGCTGAGCTCGGTTGCTTTTAGGAAATTGTACTTGAAAGATTGCAGATTAATGTCGTGTCGCCGCTTGATTAATGAGAAATTATTCCAACTCACCGCCTCCCTCGTTGCGACAAGCAAAATTAGCCGCCGCCTCGCATTAATTACCCGATTTGCCAGCGTTACCAGACAGTCGCATTTAGCCGATATTCGCAATCTTTGGCAGCAACTGAAGCGTGGCCTCGGTTCCGCTGCAGCTGCACAGTGGCGTGTTTAAATTTTTCATTGACAATTTTCCAGTGAAATGTTTGCGCGTGAAAAATGCCCATTTAAAATGTGCCAAGTGTGGCGAGCGAACTTTGATTTTGATTTATTTATTTTTGTCCGCGCTGCGATTTTGCAGTTAATTTATGCGCGCGCTGCCTTGACCGTTGAAATGTGTCAAGCGTGCGCGGAGAACGCAAATAAACTTTCGCACATACTTTGAGCATTTGACACATAAATTGCGCCAAAATCGATAAATTTCACATTGCGGCCACTTATTGCTGCGGCAGCCAGCGCATCTGCATAAATTACTCACGCTGACATGACGTTAGTGGGCCGGGGGCGGGGCGAAGCGGGGGGCGGGGGAGAATTTTGCAATTGCGCAAAATAAAATGCAACACTGCGCACTTTGATGTACTCGACCCGCTGCTGCTGCTAATTGCTGCTGCCGCTGCTTCCATCTGGGTTTGGGTTCGGCAAAGTCCGTAATTAGTGTAAATACAAAATTCAGCAGCGAGTAAGGCGAAATCGAGCGCAAACAGAATTGGATATTAGAGATGTTTTTTTTTTGTTTTTCCTTTGGCATAAATGGCACGTCATGAAAAGTTTTACTTGCGCTGTCGCAGTTAATAATGAAATTAGTTGGGCCAGTTTGTTGATTTTCCTCTTCGAAAGACGGAGAGCGAAAAAATATAATTTTGGCATTATTGCAAATGTGTCTGTGTAAACTGATTTGATTAATTGGCAACAAATAAGGAAACGATCCGATTAGCGCTTTGCAGCTGAAGCATGAAAAGTGCGCCGAATATTCAGCGGCGACGAACTCTAAGGCTCACTACTGGATGTTCACGAGCTGAAATGTGACTAAAGTTAGATGAGAGATGAGTTAGATTTTATGCAAACATTGTAAATGATATAGAAATATAGAAAAATTGTGTGTTCATTAGGAGCTCTGACATATATTTAAATAATACGAATCGTTTTTATAAGCTCGGAACTGCAGAATCTGAAAGTTGCATACTGAAATTTAATGCATTGGCTCACGATTGAGATTAAAGTTTTGAAATTTGAATTTATAACATGAAAATGTGAAATTAAGTTTGCAAAAATTTTTAAATTCCATATCGTAATTTTCGGTCTGAAAGAATTTTTCATAGGCTTCAATGCTTGAAAATGTTTGTTCCATACTTTTATTTTATGGACAATCAGCTGTTGAACGAGCTTAAAAGTGACTAGATGTGTCTAATACCAACAGAATTAGTGGACTTTTAAGTAGGCATTAACAAAATTCGTTCTTGAAACCGAATATATAAATTTTTGCAATAGTTTAATTCAGTGGTAAGGTCGAGTTAAGATCAAAATTTTTATTTTTTTTAATATACAGTACTTTTTGCTTAAAGCGAACTTCGAGGGACTGGGCAAAATGGTTCGTTTTAACCGAAAGTTCGCTTTAAAAGGGGTCCGTCATACGCGAAAACATAAAGCGCGTACTTTTGAAATTGGTTTGTTTTAGGCGGAAAATCGTTTTAAACGGGTTCGTTATAAACGAAAAGTACTGTATATTTTTTTATTTATTCATTTCAATTTAATTTTTTGCTCAATTCAATCTGCTGACAATATTATTTTAAAAACTATAAAAAACACACATTAACTAAATAAACTAGAAAGGTTTAACCCGAAACGATATTCATTACAATTAAGACTTAAAAATCACTTGTAACATATCAGGTGTACAACTTTGCTTCCGCCGTTTTCCGATAGGTGGCTGTACCGGCTGAGCCTGGTTGAAATACATAGATGGTAATGCCTTTAAAGTGAGTGTGGACAGTGTCTAACGAATTGTCATCGCCGTTTCAGTGACAGTTGTTCTTGTTTTCGTATTATTCACGCTCGAAAATGTCCGTTTATGTGCCCAATTCTCGCCATTTGCGGGAAGTTTTACTTTTCTGTTACAATTCGCAAAAAAATGCAGCTGAAGCGCATCGAATGCTCTCAGAAACTTACGGTGATGCTGCTCTGAGTGAAAGAACGTGTCGGGAGTGGTTTCAACGTTTTAAAAATGGTGATTTCGATGTCGAAGACAAACATGGTGGTGGAAGAGAAAAAACCTTCAAAGATGAACAACTAGAAGCATTGCTTGATGAAGATTCGTGCCAAACCCAAGAAGAGCTTGCCGAAGCGTTGGGAGTGAGTCAGCAAGCCATTTCAAAACGTCTCAAGGCCCTGGGCATGATTCAGAAAGAAGGAAACTGGGTGCCGTACGAGTTGAAACCGCGGCTCACGTCGCAAAAGTGGTCAAAAAGTACCTGGAAACGCTGAAATGGGAAGTCTTGCCCCACCCGCCGTATTCCCCAGATGTCGCTCCTTCTGACTTCCACCTTTTCCGTTCGATGGCACACGGCCTGGCAGATCAACATTTTCAATCCTTCGAAGAATTGGAAAAATGGATTGCTTCATGGATAGCGTCAAAAGAGGACTCCTTTTTTCGAGCCGGGATCCGAAAATTGCCGGAAAGATGGGAGAAAGTTGTTGCTAGCGACGGACAATACTTTGAATAATACATCTGTAAGCACTTTTTCGCAATAAAGCTTTTAATTTTGGAAAAAAGCGGCGGAAGCAAAGTTGTACACCTGATATTTACTAGAATTTACTTAGTAAACTAATTCAATTTTGTTTTTCTTTTTTTTTCTAGTTTGAAATGTCAAAACTTAACAACACAGTTCACGCACGTGTCGCACTGCCAACACACCAAATTCTAATACTCGCTTCGTTACAAAAAAGCAATAAAAAAGTGTCATGCAATTTTGCATACCACAAAACACAACAACAAAAACCACAACAACCGCAAGAACAGAACAGAAACATTTAGCAATAAAACCACAAAAAAGCAAACAAAAAACTGTTGACCACCCAGCCAAATCACTGGCAGCAACATTGGGTTCGCAGCGATGTCATGTTGCAGCGCATGTCAAGTGGCAGCTGCGTTTGCTGCCGCGCGACCGCAGCGCAAACGCAAAAATAGAAATCGCCACTCACGCAGCCCACGCCAGCAGCTCATTTGCAAAACTGACCAAGAATTTAGCGCCGATTTTAGTTTAATTACACGCCGCGCACACACGCCGCCCAACGGCACGTGGTGGCGGCAACAACAACAACAACAACGGCAACAACAACGGCAACGACAACGGCAGCACCAGCAATGCGTGGCTTATTGGCAACCCAATTAAATTGTCGTGGCTGTCGTCGACGCCAGCACCAGCACCAACAGCAACACCAACAACAACAACGCCTTTCGTGGTTGTCGCCCGGCCAGTTTAGCGCCAAATTACATTTTGAAATTGTCGCGCATTACCCGCCGCCCGTCGCACGACAGGTCATCGAGTGACCGTTGGTCGCGGCAGCGAGTGCGAATGCCCCTTTAATTTGCACCACAAAGCCGACAACTATTGGCGGCGCTTCGGGGTGTGTGTGTGTGTGTGAGGTAAAGGAAAAGCGATGCAGAGCCCGCATAAGAGTTGCAAATTCCGTGTGGTCTTTTCAAATTGGTGCCGCGGGGCGGGGCGGGGAACTGAACGAAACGCTGGACATGTTAAGCGCATTGACGGTCGCTGCAGTCGCATGTCATTATCGGCCAAATGCGCCTAACGTGTTAACGCAATGAGCTGGAAAGGCAATTCGCATTTTGCACTGAAAATGAATAAAATTTCCAAAATGAGAATTTTTGCAATTCCTTCAGAGAAGTTTAACTTGAACGATGGCCACGAGGACAATGAATCCTTTTTTATTTCGATGCTGCATCCATGTCAGTCTTCATTTGTTGGTGATTATGTTGCAGCTTGTAAAATGCCGGTGTTGCTGTCACTTTGTGCGCATTGCAAATTGAGTCATAAAAACCGTTACGCTGCATTTCGCGCTCATTACGCGCGCTCCGATTGCTGCACAAATGCGCGGCCACTTGAGTTGTGCGCGTCGAGTGTGCCGCCGGCAGTAAAGAAACGCAAATTCCTTCGCATTGGCAGCACTTGACGCGCGTATTTCAATTTAATTGCGTGCGCTGTGCGTATTTCGCTGCGCACCGAACGCAGCGACAACAGCACAACACAAACAGTGCGGCAAGGTGTGAGCGTGCAATAAGTAGGCGCCACTTAATTAAGTATACGAGCTGCCGTAAAGGCGTGCGCCAGCGTTGTCGGACTGCGACCAAGTCAGCACTGACGCAGCACTAACGCAAAGCGCTTCACAACGAGTTACGAACTGTGCAGCGGGTGTAAATTTTTCACATTCGAGTGTTAAATTGCACTAAAACAACTGCAACGCAAGTGGCAGCTTCAAACAAACAACAAAAACAACTTTGTGATGGGGAAACAAGAGGCAAAAAAATGGTGAACAAAAATACGCCAAGTTGCACACAATTTGTCAAAGACAATGCTGCAATTTCGGTTGGTACTAAAATATAAAATACAAAAACAAAATACAACAAAGAATCCAAGCAGCCGAACGGAAAAAAACACACAAACGTTGCGCCCAAACTTAAATTAAAAAACTTAAAGCCGTGTTGCCGTTTTCAGCGCGCTCGTCACTTCCCCCCTTCTGCCTCTTTCTGCCTGTTTCATGCACTCTCATCCATCGGCTTTGTGCTGCATGCACCGAAAAGTGCAGAACACTGCGCACAGTGGGGCGTCCCCATATATCGCATGGCCAAAAATAGTAAACGTGGTTTAATTTTGACGAAATTTGGTATCCGCCCATTTTTTAGCGTAATTAAGAAACATACGAAAACTTGTGAAAACTGGACTACTGCCACGCCCACCCCCCATATTGAAAAATCTTTGTTATTCGATAACTTGGCCACTACTAACACTAGAAAGATAATTAAAAGATATATTTTATACACAATATCACTAGGGTATAATCTATAATTGTGCCAAAAATGGGCAGTCTACCACGCCTTCTTTAAAAGTTCGTATAAGCCTCAAATGAATTAATCGGTACATATGTATATTTTGCCATTTTTTTAAGTTTTCGGTGTTTTTCATGTTGGCCCCTCTTCAATTCGCTCTTAAGTTTATTTTCCACAAATATTTGCATGCATTTGTAGTGCCAGCCGGTCGAGTTAAACTACGCGACGGCAGCTACACATAAAATAGCTTACGAAATTGTACAAAAGATGCCACTATAAAAAAATGAATTACATGCGGGTCTGCAAGCCTCTGCAGCTGAAACTTTGCAAACGTGTTCTACATACATACTTGTAATTTAGTGAAACAATCGAAATTGGAAAGGCGCCCTAGGGCTTTTCGAGATATTTAATTTTAAAGTTTGCATTTAAACTTGTTTTACGGCTCAAAATGGCTCTACGTTCAAATAACGGTAGTTAGCGAACAGTAATAACCAAAACAAAAACAAAGGCATTGCCTGACTATAAAAACCTAAAACATAAAATAAAAAATTAGGTATATTAAAATAATAACTGTAACCAGAAGAAATAACATCTTTAGTTTCGCAAGGTTAAATTTCAATTTTTCCTTAAATTTGTGTTCACGCAATATATGAAGTTTAAAACTTTCGTGAGACTATAACACTTAAAATTGTTTTAAAAATTCCTTTTGATATAGCTTAGTTGGAGATTTGGCTTCGATCGTGCTTACTTATTTTTTTCAAAAAAAATATTTTTATTTTTTTATTTTTGGCCACGGACGCCCCACTGTGCTGCGCCGCGCTGGCCATGGCCCATAGCACAAAATCCATTGCCACTGGCGTTGCGCCCTGCAACCGCACCCCGCGCGTCCCAACGGCGTCCGAAAAACTTTTTCGATCACAAGAGCTTGCAACCATCCATCCGCATAGCCGGACTTGGTGCAGCAAAAGCGGCAAAAGCTTACATAAATCCTTATTTTCTGTTACTGCGCTCGAGATGCACCGATAGCAACAACAACTAAAACAAGAACAAGAACGTTAGTAACAGCAGCAGCAGCAATTGGACCTTCAGCACTACTTCAACTTCCAGATCCACTTCAACTTCACTTCAGTTCATTTCGTTTTTGACACAAAAATATAAACTTTTAATTTTGAAATGTCATCGCAGCGTGATTCACATGTCACAAGCAGCGCTCGTAGGAGCCCGTATGACGTCGTTCGCTCGGTCCAGATTGGTGGTGGCAGCGATAAATAGATATGTGCGCGTGCTGGCACTTGTCCCGTTCGGCCAGACGTCGCCGCTAATGACGGTCTGGACGGCGGGCAGATGGTGGCTAAAAGTTAAATTTTGCTGCGCTCGGCACTGCTTAGTGGTGGCGCTGTCGTTTGACAGCTGTCAGCCTCACAATGGAAAACAGCTGATTCGAGCAAAATATCGAGCGGTGATTGTCGTTAAAACTGCTGCAGAGCATTGACTTGTCGAAAGTTTTTATTTCGAGTTGAAGTCTGGAGGTTACTGGAGGCCAATTTAAATGCATATTTAATTGGTGAAGTAGAAGAAGTGTGGGGTTCGGGGGAAAAGTATTTGACGGGTTTTTCTTAGCTCGACTTTTAGTATCAAAATATTTCAACGCAACTCTTTTCTTTTCGTTTAACGAGAGATAAATCAACAGATTTTATTGTATACTAGCAGGGCCTCGCGGCTTTGCACGCTTTGCTAGTTTAAACCATGGGTGACCCCGTCAGATTTCGATTTTCGAAAAAATAAAAAAAGTATCAAATTATTTCTCACTAAGAGTAGTTTCAGCAAGTTTCAAGACAAAAAGGCCAAATCTTGTTTCTCCATACAAACTCTTAACCCGCGGTTGACCCCGTCAGATTTTTATTTTCGAAAAAAAGAAATACGCGTGTCAAATTATTTCTCACTGAGAGTACTTTAACCAAGTTTGAAGCCATTAATTCATGTTTTTCACAGTTTCTCCTTATAAACTTTTAACCCCCTCGTTGACCCCGTCAGATTTTGATTTGATCGAAAAAATTAAAAACACGTGTCGAATTATTTCACATTTGAAGTACTTTCATCAAGTTTGAAGTTAAAAGGCGTAAAAAAATCATGTTTGTTCATACAAACTTTTAACCCTTGGTTGAAAAAATTAGAAACACGTGTCAAATTATTTTTGACTTCAAGTGTTTTCACCAACTTTGATGCCGATAGGCCCATCGGTTCATGGTTTTTCGTAGTCTTCCCGTATACGTAACTTAACCCATTGTTGACGCTGTCAAATTTTGATTTTCGAAAAAATTAAACATACGTGTCGAGTTATTTTTGATTTGTAGTATTTTCACTAAGTTCGAAATCAATAAGTCTAATAAATCACGTTTCTTCATACAAGACCTTTACCCATGTTTTGGCCCTTTAGACCCCGAATTTCACAAAATCCCGCCTTAGCGGAGGTTCATTTTTCAAGATATACCTAGAATTCAAATTTCATATTTGTAGCTTTAGTCAGTCAGTCAGTCAGTCAGGACAAACAATTATGAGAGATTATTGAGATTGATCGTAAAATGGCTAAACAGATTTCTTCTACGAAATGATTTACCTGAGTTTGAAAACCAATTTTGTAGTGGTTGCTATCTAATTGCAAGTTGTGACTTTGCCTAACGCTTTACAGATTTAGAGCTTCACCCAGTCAACAATTAGTCGAAGCACTTTTATTCCACTTCATTCGATACAATTTATTGGGCTCAATTTAATTGCGTACTTAACCCACTCAATGTCAGATAAAGAAATGATTACAGTAGGCAAAGCTAAAGAAACACTTGCGGCTAAGATCAAAGTCTAACATACTAAGTCTCCTATCAGGAGTCAGACACCTGAGATATATTTTGAACAAAGCAGAGTAAGGAGCGCAACTAAAATTGGGTTGTTTTCTCCAATAGTTTTTGCAAAGACAAAAGAAGTCTTGTTTTGGGTCTTTCTTGCACCACCAACAAGTAATGGGTTAAATGCCCCACTTGCCCAGAGACTCGGCCATGGTCTCGCTTTGGTTGCAGCGGAAACTACCAAACAAATAGGCGCAAAATTACAGAGAAAGAGAGGAAAAGAGTGAAAGAATGTTGCAATAAACGAGCAGAAATTATCTAATCTGTTTGATGTTCGGTGGCAGCGGCTTCCGCCACAAGTCGCCAATTAAAGCGCGCGATAATTAAAGCAGCGCATGCTAAACTGCCACCGCAATCTGCCGCGGCGCCAAAACCGGCTGCGAGAGCCATCGTTGATGCAGCAGATGCCAACAGTCGGCCGGCCAGTAATTAACATATGCAAATTTTTTCTTGCAGCCGCTGCACCGAAGGAAACGCGCACATATGGCTGCGATGCTGCGTCAGCGGGCAGCTGGCAGCTGGCAACTGGCGGCGAACTGACGCAGCGTGAATGCACCTTGGAGTGGCTTCTAATTTAATAAAAGCTGGCAACATGCGCGCACATTTCATTTCGCATGGCGCACGCCGCACGTTACCTGGGCGCGCACAATTCGGGGCGTTCGTGCCGAGCGTCGCGCGCAAATTAATGGACAACCGCCGCGAGTGCGGCAAATGCGCAAAGAATGACCATTGGTGGCATCGCGCTGCACGTCGGCGCGCTCCATTTGTGTTTGTTTCTGGCTGGAAACAAACTGTCTTTTGTTGAGCCAAAGAGGACTGGGGGGAAAATGGGCGGGTGCAGCGAGTTGAGAAAAACGTTGGAGCAATTTGAATAAATTTAGATTAGTGACAACTGGGCGTGTGTGCGGCCAATGTTGCCACCGCTGCCACTGTTGCTGCCAACCGTTTCGTGTGAATACAATCGCAACAACAAGAACAACTAGAAGCCGTTGGCCACGTTTAGTAAAAGGGGTGTGTGGAAAAGTTGGAAGTAATTTTTCGTGGTGAGGTTTTTGCGAAACTTGTGTAATAAGTATTTCGGCTTGAAGAGAGAATTCGTTCAGTAACTTTCTATGGGTTGCAACTCTGACACTTTTTAGGGTCTGGGTTCCATTTTGATCTGAACTTCATCAAAAGTCAAGTCTTGACTGAAGAAGTTGTGACTGAATGTGAGTAAGGAGGCAGTTGAATATTTCTTCAATTTTATGAAGAGTTCCTTTTTAAGTCTCATTTTGTAGGGTCTGGGTTCAAGTCTTGACTGAAGAAGTTTTCACTGGACAGTTGAATATTTCTCTAAATTTATGAAGAGTTCCTTTTAAGTCTTATTTAGTAGGGTCTGGGTTCAAGTCTGGTCTATTGAAACTGCTGAGCTATTGAAACTGCTAAACATCGTCAAGAAGTATTGACTGAAGAAGTTTTGATTGAATCTTGATAAGAAGACAACTGGATATTTCTCCAACCATAAAAAGAGTTCTTTTTTTACCTTTCGAGTAAAAGTACGCTTATTTGTGGAAACAATTTTCTTATCAATTTTCGTGGTAACTCTGACACTTTTTAGGGTCAATGTTACTGTCTGGTCTGGGCAACGCAATGCAAACTGAACCATCAAACTTAGTAAAAACATCAAAAACTTGATGGTTTTGACTGAATCTGGGTTATGAGACCGTTGGATATTCCTTCAACTACATGAAGGGACCTTTTCAGGGCTCTGAGTGTAAGTGCGGCTTGTACCGCACACCCACCTTGGATCCTTACCTGACCTTACTCTAATTAAAGAATTGACTTGAAAAGGGTTTGTAATACTTTCTATATAAGTTCGAGTTCCTTAAGCGTGTCTCAGAAATATGAAAATCTTCTGGAACCCTAAGTTCCACCTAACCTATATGGGAAACATGAGTAAAAGTAATTTGATTGTGTCCGCTATTGATGCTCTGAATACTCGTATACCAAAAGAGTTTCACATAAAGAAATCATTCAAATATCTCACTGCATTTTCTGCTAATGTAAAAGCGTTAGGACAACTTTGGCATAGAGGACAGACAGTGCCGAACCTGATGAGACAAAGATGTGAAGAGTTGGGTACCAAAAAATTAAATTAAATGCTTTTTTCTTAAAGAAATTTCTACATGAGTTTTAGTGACTCGTTGACTCGTTGTGAGTGAGTGGTTCATTGTCATCGGTGCAAATAGTTCCGACAGGGTCTCTGTGCCCTTTCGTGTGCAACCTTCCACGGTGCCCGGCACGACGACGGCGCACATAAAGCATCCAATGAAATTCTGTAATTCGCCATTATTTTTATGGATTTGTCCTTGCGGTGCAACAAATGTGCCGCTGCAATTGCCAAAGCTGCAACAACAACAATAATGACTTGAACAATGCCAGCCGTTGCCGCCCCGAAAAATGTTGCGTCCTATTTTGTGTTGCCAGCTGTGGCTGCTGTGTCGGTGTGCAGTCTGCGCGTCTTTCGCGACTCGCTGCTCGTTGCCGGCGTTGCTTGCAACCGGTCGCGTTATTATTTCTACGTTTGACTCGCTGTCTGTCTGTCTGTTTGTCTGTCTGCGTGCGCGTTTCTTGGCAATTTGCATTTGTTGCTGCTGCGCGCTGACGCTGATAATGGAAATGCTTCCAATATGTTTTGCCAATGTCGTCGCTGGCAAATGGGTTGTAAGCTGCAACAGCAACAACAACAACAACAAATACAAGAATGACAAAGCAAATTGCAAACGCATGAAGTTGAAAGCGTTAGGTATAGTGTTGTCGTTGTTGTTGTTGTTGTAGCTGCTCCAGCTTACGGCACGTACATAGACTGACAACAACAACAACAACAACACCAACACCAACAACTTCTCAACGAAATAACAAAGTGTGAAATTTTTACATGCGCTCAAAGAAGTGTGACAAAATTGCATTCAGCAGCAGCAGCAACAAATGCAACAGCCGCACTCATTGCCAACAAAGACTGGCAGCAACACTAACAGCACCAACAACAATGCCTGACATTGTGCTGTATGTTGCGAATTAATTTAAATAATAGGTTTGCTGTTGCCGGCTTCGCTGTTGTCACTGTCAATGTCTTCTTGCTGTTGTTGTTGTTGTTGCTGCTGCTTTTGTAGTGTAGTCGCTCATGTCGTACAACATATAATCGTGCGAATTCGCTCGAGTGTGAAATGAATTTTTCATTTTTATTTTATGCTTTCCTTGTTTTTTGTGCTTTTTCGAAAAAATTTACTATTGAAACGCAACGCACAGCGGCGACCACAAATCGCATTACAACAACGCATTAACAACACATCATTACTGCGGTTAATATGCGTTGACATGTATTGGCGGCGGTGTGAAATTGCTTTTGCGCCGCTTTTGGCTCGCTTTCGGGTTGTGTTGGGGCCATTTTGGTCAACACTGTGGGTGTTACTGTTGTTGTTTTTGTTGTTGATGTTACTGTTGTTGTGCGGTTTGAACGCTTAATGGGAATGTGGGAATTGTGATTTGGCTGGCGGGTCGTAAAACTCAATGCCCATGAATGTGTTTCCAAAAGCTTTACTTTGCTTTGCTTTGCATGAAACAACAACAACAAAAACTATTTTCATTTTTATCGTAGCTCAGTGGGCTGTAAATATTGATTTTGTTTCAGTAACAAATAAATCCTGAATAATATCCAAAAACTCGTTAAAATGTATTTAATTATTGAATCAAGAATTTAAATAAATTAAAGAGATTAAAGAGAAAAATTACAATTAAATGCAAAATTTCTACAATTAGGTACAATTAAATACAAAATACAAAAATTCTGTGTCTATAAAAATTTAAATCTTAAAAGTATTTGGAATTGTTTTAAAAATTTATTTCATCATTAGTTAAGTCATTAAATAAATTCAAACTAAATTAATAAAGAAAATAATTTCATTGATAACCAAATAAAGGTTTTTGGATTTTTGTATTGTAATTTTTAATTTTTTTAATTGCTTTTTAATTTTGTTTTTATATTATATTAATTTATTATCAAAACCCAGTGGTTTGTTAGTATTGATTTTGTTTCACTAACAAATAAATCCTGGTGTTCAGGATAACATAAACTTAAAAGTGTATTTTATTATTTAAATAAGTAAAACTTGAAAAGTGTTAAACGTTTATTTAATTATTAGTTGAGTTATTAAATAAATTCAAAGTAAATTAATAAAGAAAACAATTTGAAACTATAACCAAATAAATATTTTTAAAATTTTTTTTAAGTATATGAATTTAAAAATTTTATATGAATTAAAATTTAAAAAAATGTTTTTATTAATTTTGGTTTTTATTATTATATTTCTTTTTTATCGAGTCTGAGTCTTAAGTAAAATTGGGAAATTGTTAAACATTTATTTTATTATTAGTTAAGTCATTAAATAAATTCAAACTAAATTAACAAAAAAAAGTTGAATAGCCAAATAAAAATGTTTGAGAATTTTTTTAATGAAAAAGTACTTAAACATTTTAATTTAATTTTTTTAATTAATTTTTTAATTTTATTATACTGTTTACTTTTAATCAAGGCATTACTTTTAATCAACTTTTTATCGAGGCCGAGCCTTAAGTAAAATTTGGAAATTGTTAAAAATTAATTTTAGTAGTAGTTAAAAAATAATTAGTTAAATTCAAACTAAATTAATAAAAAAAAGTTGTATAATCAAATAAAAATGTTTTAGAATTTTTTTAATACAAAAGTACTTAAAAATTTTAATTTAATTTTTTTATTACCTGTTTTTATTTTATTATAATGTTTACTTTTAATCAAGGCTCAGGGTTTGTTCACTAAAGTTTTAGTTCATTAAAATATAAATCATGAACAGCATCTTAAAAATGCATTCAATTATTTCATGAAGTATTTAAATATATTGAAAAACTTATTGAGAAAAATTATAGTTCAATAAAAAAGTAAATAATCAAATTTTTCGAAGAATAAAATTTTTAAGCTTAAAAGTATTGAGAAACTGTAAAAGTATTTAATTTTCAGTAAATAAATAATAAAATAAATAAATTAATTAATATTTAATTTAATAATTTATTTATATAATTTATTTTATTATATATTTATTTATTCATTTATTTTATTATATATTATATATTTATTTTATATATTTATTTTATTTTTATATAATTTATTTTATTATTTAAATTATTTTTTGTAAAGTATACAAGTATTTAATTGTTAGTTAAGTTATTCAATAAATTAAAACCAAATTAAAAAAAACAAAATTGTAAAATTCAAAAAATTGCAAAATTTAATACAAAAGAGCTTTAAAATTTGAATTTGATTTTTTTAATTAATTTTGTTAATTTTATTATTATATTTTCTTTTTATTATTAGTAATATTTTTAATGCTAGTTGTATTTCTTTGTTATTTTTTTGTTTTTATTGTTATTTATAAATTTTGTAAATTAATTTGTTTTAATTTTTATACTTCCAATAACTTTGGTGTTTTTTATTATGTCATTTACGCGAGTTTTAATGCTTCAGAGTGTCAAAAAAATGTGTTAGAGCGCCACCAGCCGTGTTGGCTGCTCTGAACATTTTCCCCCCAAAGTGATAAAAAAAAATTGTATATTAACATTTATGCGGCAACTTTCGAAGTAAGCGATTTATGTGCAAAAATCGATAAAATCTCGTGTTAATTAAAATTTCTTTCAAAAATCAACAAAAATATAAAATCACCAACTTTAGCGCAACAAGCAAGACACGAAGAAGCAAAACAATTATAGAGCAAAAAAGAAAAACCTGGAAGGACGTTTAGGTCGACTGGCGGTGTGCAGTACGAGGTGTATTAAAAGTTTTAAGGTAAACTTTGTTTTGAAGACTTTTTCAATGCCAGAAAAGTACAGACTCCGTTGAAATCATTGTGGGGTGAAATAGGCGAATAATTGGACATAGTTTTATTTAGCCCCTTCGAGATTTGCTACCTTCTGATGGCCTTTGGGCACATTTCATATTAATAAAACTTGCTTGATAGTTCGGTAGATCGCCTGTAGCGTGCAGCGAAGGACAAATCAGCGAAACCAAGTGAACTGTAGTGAATGAAAGTGAAGGAAATTTCGCCGGCAGCGCGCACCGGAGCTTGCGGAGGAGAAACGAAATGAAACGAAACAAAATAAAACGCTGAAGTGATAATTGGATAAATTAATGCAACGCATCACTGAATCTGGTCTTCAGGACTTAGTAGACGAGGCGGCAAAGAAAACAACAACGAGGAATATCAGCGACGGAAGCCAGCGCGCTGCGTCGGAGCAAACACACTGAAAAGGAAGCAATTTCCAAGGCAAATAAGGAGCCCAGGGGAAGGGAAGGGAAGCAGGGAAGGCAGTAATAAGCAGCGAAAGAAAAACAAAAACAAAGCATCAACAGCCAGCAGCAGCCAACAGCAGCCAGCGGGCAGAAGCGTATCGCCGACGACAGCGACAGCGATCACCGCGCCAACAACAACAATATTACACAATAAAAGCACCCAACAACAAACAATTACAACACCATGAAAATTTAGAAATTATTTTTTGCAATTTTCATCAGCGAGAATTTTTAAGTGCTGTGTGTGTGTGTGAGTGAGAATGGGTGTGGACGGGTGGGTGTGGCTGTGGCTGTGTGATGGCAGTAACTGCCAGGACTTAAGAAGCCACAGCAACATATTGTCGTTGTTGTTGTTGTTGCTGCTAAAGTTGATGATTATGACAACGTTGAGGCGGATAATGTCGGCGGCGCGGGAGTTGTGTATTGTTGTTGTTGTTGTTGTTGCTGCCAACGATACTAACAGAGCTTAAAAGATGTGCAAATAAAGCGTCGGCAACTGCAGCCAATTTTCATTGCCTCCACCGTGCCAACAATGAGCAACAATAACAAAAAACATATAAAACTGAAAACAACAAAAATGTTTATAAGCAGCAAAAATAAAATTGCGTTAATATTTAGCGAGCTGCTGCTTCTTGTTCGGCGTCGTCTTCTTCTTGTTCTACAGGAATTTTGTTGCTCACTTGCACATTTGTTGGCTGCTCCAAGACTGAGTGAATTTATAGCGAAAGTTTTGCCGGCAGGCGTCGCGACGCCATTGTGTCGCTGCCATCATTAAGTTGTTGCACGCCGCATGCCACACGCCGCGCGTCCGCTTGAGAGTGGAGCAAATGAAGATGGAGTAGACTGGAGTTAATTATTGGCTGCAGTAATCGACGGCGATGCCACGCGCGGCGCGGATGGGATCGGCCGAGCGGGTGTGGGGCGATTCTAGGCAGCCGGCGCTTTTGGCGAAATGTTGACACTTTTTCGCAACGGGGTCACATTGCTGTCACAAGTGCCAGCCGCTGTCTTGTTGGCAGCAACAAATTAGTTGCAATTTGGAAAATGTTGCAGCTACGAATTTGCGGAATGCGGTTTCATGGAAACATTTAACTGATTTCATGCTCAAGAAAACGCACATTTAGCACTTCCAGGAAGGTGACAGCCAGCGGCCGCGGCGCATTTGTTGCAAACATGTGTCGCCCGCATTGGTTTCGCTTTTTGCAGCAGCGCTGCAACAACAAAAAACGATAACAAAACAGAAGCATAAGAAACAAACGACCGACGAGCAACAAACCGAAATATGAATAAATGCAGGCAAAGTTTGCAAAATCACACATATGGCGAATTTATCATCAGCACCGCGGCACCAGTCGACAGAGTCGACAACAACGACCATTAAACGTGCAACACATTTGCCTGACAAGTCACACACGCACACACACGCACTCGTAAATAACAAAATCAGGCAGCGCACAGCCAAAAAACCAAACAAAAACAACAACAACAACCAAACATTACGCGTTCGCTGTAAAATTGCTGATTTATTTAAATTAAGTAAATTAAATCTGTGTTGTTGTGATTGTAATACGGATATTTGCCGTGATTGTTGTTGTTGTTGCTGTGCGGCATGTTCGCCTGTACGGCTGTAAACAACTTTTGTTTTAAATTTTTCATATGTTGTCATAATTTCCAATTTAATTACAGCGACTTGGCGGCTGGCGGCAGAATTGCGCGAACAGAACAGCGAAGTTGGCGACGAAGACTGCTGCATGTACAAATAAAGACAAGTTAAGCCATAAATAAGGAAGAAAATGGCATTAAGCCTAAAAGGAAACGGGCGGCAGCGGCCAAAGGAGGTTCGAAGCGGATTAATTGAATGCGACTGGAAGCCGGCAAAGCGGCGCTACGGCTCGCAGCTCGAAGTTAATCTTTTCTTTGCTTTTCCCGCTGGAGTTTGGTGCATGATGAAAGCAACTCGAAAGGACTGTGGACGGTTTTGTCTTGAATAAAAAAGTCAGTGAATTATTTCGACCGACGGCAGAGCGAAGAAATAAGACGCACGTTAGCTTCGCTTTGGGTGGTGCAGAGAGTGAATGTTGGCACAGAAGAAACACAATAAAACATTGAACGATAACATAAGTAAAGAAGAAGAAAAATTGGAGGAAGATCACTGAACTCACACAACACTCATTTAGTTAGTTTGTAGGACTAGCAGTCAGACGTTTCAGGTTCGAGTCCTGTCCTAAGTTGCAGTTAAGTTTATACTTAACCTTTTCGCTACAGATTTTTATTGGGAAAAGTTCAAATTTTTAATTTATCGATTTAGTATTTTGTGTGGTTATATCAAGAACATCCCATACTAATTTTTTTAAATTTGTTTTTACCGAACCCTGTTTTTCCAAGTGTTGTTACATGACAGCGACCATATCGTTTGGGCTGTAATAATTACTTAAACATACAATTTTTACGCATAATTAAAAATGTAATATTTCTTCATTTACTTCAGCTATAGTTACTTAAAAAAATATATCTGAATTTAAGTAAAAAGTCAAATTGAAAATTTCTCTTATTTTTTGCTTCCTGCTTCTTCTTTCTTACTATGTGTATACTTATCTCTTTTAAACTTATATATTCAGTTTATTAATTTTGTATTATTTCTTAAACATCAAACTATTTTAAGGACCAAGAAAAAAATGTATTCTTGAAACCATAGAGGGTTCAGACATCCACAAAGTAGCATATTGCCATATGGCAACAAAATAGCGATAGGGTTAACAAATATCTAGTAAGCAATAATGACAAAAATATATCCAATACTTGTCAAGCATAATTTTTCAAAATACTTTTCAGACATAGACGGAGTGTAGGGTGCAGCTGTCAAGTTGCGTGTGGCAGCATTTACGACTCGACTCTTACGTATAATCGTCGCGTTCACACATGCATAGCGAAATGTCATAATTCCTTTGTGATCAACACGCAAATATCAACCACAACAACAACAACAAAAACAGCACTTTAATGACAAAAACAGTCAAAGCTGTTGAAAAATAAACACAGCAAAGGTCGCTAAAATTTTATGCGAACTGTGCGATTCACAGGACGAGCACAAATCGCGAGGCGGCAGCGCAATTACTGCAAAGATTGTCAGTCGACATCAGCGGCATCGACGAGTGCGACCACCGTCACTGATGGCCGTAAATCAGGCAAACCAACACTCGGTTTGATGGTTGGTTGCGAAGCGAACAGCAAACGGCAGCAACAAAAACACACAAAGCTGCAGATTTCTTTTGGTGAATCGAAGGCCGAATGTACCAAATGTTGTATGTTGCTACATGGTCGGTGTTTGTGTGTTGGTGTCAATTACAAGCAAGCAACGCCGGCAAATGCCACAAGTTCAAAATCACCGCAAATGCCAAAGTGGCAACACTGGCACACAACACGTAGGCAACAGAAAGGATGCAGGGAATCTGCCGTCGGCCAACTGTCGCTTCCAGCAGCGGCTGCAGTGGGTGCCGGCTTTCGGCTGACTGCTGTTGTCTTTGGCGAATTTCATCTGTGCACAAAGTTTCCGCTGGCTGTTGTTGTTGTTGTGGTTGATATTGTTGTGCGTTTTTATGGCTTAAGCAAAGTCGAGGCGAACTGCGCGGCAACTGCAGCCGAAGCCAGAGGCAGCGCCGCCGTCGGAAGCAGTTTATCTCCATTTTATGCGCTTTATTAATTATTGTTTATTATTGTTGTTGCCGGATGCAACAACAATTCGGTCATAAATTCGTAAGCGCAAACATTTTATGCGCGTAATTCGTGTGCACGAACAGAAGCAGCGGCAAAGGACGCGGCGAAAAACGAGCGCGGCAAAACTTTTCAAATGCGATTTTTATGTTTTTTCGAACTTTGTAATAACCCTTAAAAAAGTTTAGATTGAGTGCACACAAGTGTGGGTGGACATAACCTTAAAATCAGGCTAATTAATTCAGGAGCTTCATGAGTGCTTGAAAGGCATTGGCGGAGAGTAGTTTGAGGAAATTTTGGCAAAGTAGTGAAGTCGCGCGCTTTCTCTCTCTTACGTAATTTACTGACTAACATTTTATTTTCTCTGAAATGGGTCGCTCTATTGATTAGATTTTGCTGAAATTTCATTTCTTAAGGACTCAAGGCAGTTCATAGCTGAGCTAAACTGTGTGTCTGGATACTTTGTATTCCAACTTTAGAAAACTCCAACTCGATCCGTTTGATCCAATTACCTTTAATGTGTTTTTTGCTCTCTCATAAATAAGAGTTGAGTCCTTTGTGTTGACATTTAATCTCCAAAGGACCTAAAACAGTTCTTAGCTGAATTTCACTCATGATTTGGGTACTTTAGGTTCCAATTGTAGAAAACTTCAACTCGATGCGATTGTCTCGAATGTGTCTTTTCCTCTCTCATAAATGAGAGTTGAGTCCTTTGTGTTGACATTTTACCTCCAAAAAACCTAAAACAGTTCTTAGCTGAATTTCACTCATGATTTGGGTACTTTAGGTTCCAATTGTAGAAAACTTCAACTCGATGCGATTGTCTCGAATGTGTCTTTTCCTCTCTCGTAAATGGGGGTTGAGTCCTTTGTGCTGATATTTCATCTCCAAAGGACCTAAAACAGTTCTTAGCTGAGTTTAACTTATGATTTGGGTACTTTAGGATCCAATTGTAAAATCTTCAGCTCTATGCGATTGTCTCGATTGTGTCTTTTCCTCTCTCGTAAATAGGGCTTGAGTCCTTTGTGCTGATATTTCATCTCCAAAGGACCTAAAACAGTTCTTAGCTGAGTTTAACTTATGATTTGGGTACTTTAGGTTCCAATTGTAAAAAACTCAAACTCGATACGTTCGGTCCGATTGTCTCGAACGTGTCATCTATTTTCCTCAAATTCGTAGACCTCTTTCGAATGCTTTGTGCTGACATTTTTTTTCTCTAAATGACCCAAAGCAGTTCTTAACAGAGCTAAACTTTATATCTGGATACTTTGTGTTCCAACTTGAAAAACTGAAACTCGATCCGTTTGATCCAATTGCCTCAAATGTGTGTTTTATTCTCTCGAAAATGATAGACGCTTTATTGAGTCGTTTGTGTTGAAATTTCATCTCTAAAGGACCCAAAGCAGTTCTTAGCTGAGTTGAACTCAACATCTCCAACATCTAAACTTTCAACATCTAAATTCGACATCGATCTTGCATAAATATGCCTTGCCACAAAAAGCTGTCTCGCTTTTTCAATTTTTCAATTATGCCACCGCGACGCTGAATTGCCGCCCATCACCGCCGATCCACACCGACGATTACAGACATTACAGCAATTTCTATGGACTAATGTTCGAATCTCCCGCGGCGCGCCATAAAAATTGCAATTCATTATCGACAACAACTACAATTTGACATTGTAAATTACAACAATTTGCCGCAAACGCGATCGACTGCAGCGAAGAATGCCGCTGCCGATCGTCAAGTCGCTAACTTATTGTGCGCGCGGCTGAGTGCTTGCGGCGTGGTGTGGCCTTAGCGGCGTTTTCGCGCGATTATCGATGCGTTATTTACAATGGCGATAAAATCGCGCCAACTACCGGCCACGCCAGACGGACAGCGGCGCGCATTAGGAATGTCGGGCGCGCAGTGCACTTGCAAAGCCGCCTTTCAATGCGCCATTCAGCGCGCAATCGGTCGTACTGTGTGTGGCAATCGTCGCAGCGGCTTAGGTCGGCTCATCGATCGCGTGTACCGCCACTTGGTGCGCGTATGCCGGCCGTTAAAATGCCATAACTTCGATTGCTTTACGAGTGGCCGCGACGGCCGCAAGTGCCGCAGGAGTGTGCGGCCACTCTGCGCCGTTCGAAAGGATTACAATAATTGAGCGGTGCGATTAGTGTTGCCAGTTAAGTGCACGAACGCTGAGCGGGATGAGTGCAGCGGGCTTATTAGGTGGTCACAACTGGCAATTGATTGGCTTGCGGAAAATGTGGAAAATGCGCTCAGGTGAAAAGCGTTTACAGTGTTGCCGCCAGTCGCTCGGACATTTAATGTTTTAATTAAGCTAAGCCGGCGCAGCGCGTAATGGAAAATGCGCTCGTAACTTTGGCACACAAGAACAGTTCTTATTCGAAGTCGATCAAATGATTATTGGTGTGAATTATATATTTAGTCAGCGTGTAGATGAGTGCAACGATAGTGCGAAATAATTGAAGCCGCTTATCGGCTTCAGCAGATAATGGACAGTTTACAGATAACCGGCCGCGTTTATTTTTAATGCCGGCGCAAACGAAAAGTGGTCGCTGGCGACAAGCCAAAAACCAATTCAAAAGTAAATTTATTATTGACGAGATATATATGATTAGGATGGGAAAGATCAAGACGATAAAGGATTCGAGTCCTTAGGGTGGAGTCACTTACAGCGATTACAGAAAAGCGATACAGAAAAGGTTTCTTAAATAATTGAATTTGCAATTTTATGGTTTCAAGGCCGCAGTATCGCACTTAGAACTTTATTATCCAAAATGGCTGCTTGAGATGAAAAATATTCATTCACAATCGGACGAGGTCAGAACCTGACGAGCTGTTTAGAACGAAAGAAGTGTTTTCTGTTTGAATGATTAAACAAATTTGTATATTTTTTTAAGAGGCCAGCGAATTACTGACGAAACGTTGGTACACAGTAAAGCTTCCAGTCGACTAAATCACGAACTTAGAAACAGAATGCAGGTCACATTATTGAATAAAGAAGCTGTTATTAGAGACCTCTTCGACGCCTGATCCAGTCATCTCTTTATGCTCAAACTCCAACCGTAAGTGTTGAACTTATTTAAACCAAAACTAATCTCATTTAAAACACCCATGCGACACATATTTCCCAATTTTAATCCAACTTTGCCACACGTTTGCGCCGAATTTTCCTGAATTTGGCTGCTCGCTCACAATTGTGACGAACTAAAAGCACGTGCTTCCCAAATTGGCACTCGCGTGCATTTCCACACATACACTTGCACTTGCACACTCACTCAAGCACGCACGTTTGCGCGCAGCCCAATTAGTTTCCGTTTCCGTTTTGCGCGCTCATGAGGCAGCAACAAAAGTCAATTAACTCGTTTTCATTGTTATTAACGCGTCTTTAACTTATTGCCAACTTTCTGCGCTCATTTACATCCGCCATAGCGCGCACCCACACACACTCACACAAACTTAGAAGCACACATTTGCACGCCCCCGAACGCACATAACACGCGCACGTCGAAATTTTCATTTGCTTCTGCTGGCACGCAGCCGCACGCGCTGATGCATTACGCACACACTCGCACTCACACTCACACCCCCTCGCGGGAGTCTATATTTTAATTTGTCTGCTGTCAATGGCGACGCGCGGGAAGGCAACGTGGCAGCGCGGTGCCGCTCATTCATTCGTTTCGTTGCAGCGCACCGCTGCATTTCTTGTGCAACCCCTGCCGCAGTTTTGTTGTAATTTTGAATTTATTGAAATTAATGGCAAACAGCGGCAACCAGCAAAGCGTGTAATGGTGCGGAAGCAGCGGCAGTTAGCACATAAACGCACAACAATGAAGACGAAATTACAATAACAAAAATGCAGAAATTGTGTTGAAAACTGTGAGTTGTGCGGCCGCAAGGTTTTGGGATGCTGGGAAATTAAAGTTTGACAATGCTTTCTTATTTGCGTGTAGTGAAGTGTGTTATTACAAATTCTTCTTTTTCTATTGAAATACCTATTTGTGACAAAATTAATATATCTAAAAAAATATATTGTATATAATATTTATTTAAAAAATTAATAATTTAATTTAATTATTTTAAATACGGAGCTAAAGATAGTTTTTATTTTTTTACCCGAACTCTAATTTTAACTTTAACTTTAACTTTAACTTTAATTTTAATTTTAATTTTAATTTTAATTTTAATTTTAATTTTAATTTTAATTTTAATTTTAATTTTAATTTTAATTTTAATTTTAATTTTAATTTTAATTTTAATTTTAATTTTAATTTTAATTTTAATTTTAATTTTAATTTTAATTTTAATTTTAATTTTAATTTTAATTTTAATTTTAATTTTAATTTTAATTTTAATTTTAATTTTAATTTTAATTTTAATTTTAATTTTAATTTTAATTTTAATTTTAATTTTAATTTTAATTTTAATTTTAATTTTAATTTTAATTTTAATTTTAATTTTACTTTTACTTTTAATTTTAATTTTAATTTTAATTTTACTTTCAATTTTAATTTCAATTTTAACTTTAACTCAAACTCAAACTCTACTCTCTAAGTGTTGAGTTCTGGAAGTCGATTAGGACCCGCTGCGGTATAGCTTATGTTCCAATTGTGTTTTATTTCGGTCGAAAAGTGAACGTGAATAAGTAAAATATAAAAAATTTAAATATTTAGCAAAAAACGCGTATAGTTTTCTTCTTTAAATTTAAATATTCAATTTATTAATTTCGTATTTTTCATAAAACTTCATACTATGCCAAGGACTAACAAAAAAATTTATTCTTGCAGCCATAAAGTCTGCAGAGGTCCACAAAGTAGCATGTTGTCATATGGCAACAAAATAGCGAAAGGGTTAAAAACTTATTGTCAATTATAAAGTGAATTTAAAGTTTTAGGCGTAAAACCGTCTTATGTGGCCACTAAAATCGCCTTTTTTATATAGGAAAATGTTGTAGTTGCAAAGTCTGCCGCAAAGAGCCGCAGCCGCACTCGATGGCGCACAACTCCCACTCTCGATGGTATATTGCGCCATTAAGTCGATCGGGGCTGTCACTTCCGACATGGCGTGCGACGCGTCTTGCGACAGTCTTCTCAGTTCCTCAGTGCAGCAGCAGCACAACAACAAAAAGAACAACAATAAAGCTTAAAATCGACAGCAACAGCCAGCAACGCTTCTCTAATGCGGATGACAAAATAAATTACAAAACCCCAAAAATACCAAAGTGGACGTGGCTCGGTCAGTGCAACGTGTAATTTTCCATCATTTGAATTGTAAAAGTAAAATTGGAAATTTTGCAATTTCGATACGTTGGCGAATAATGACACACTACGTGGCAACGCCACAACACAATAATTATTACCAAAAACAACAGTGCAACAACAACGACGTTGCATTGGCGCTGCCAGCCGATTGCGAAATGAAATTAAAGTTGATTGTTTTTTAAACGCGCCGCACTGCAACGACGGCACGTACGCGCCGCGCAGCCGCAAAACTTTAGCTTCACAATTGGCGGCCGCTAATGACAAGTGGCGGGTGGCGGGCGGCGGTGGCGAAGAGGCGCTGCTAAAAACAACAAAACAACCACTAACGGCAAATAACGGCAACCAAACAATGAGGCAGCGCTGTTCGTTGCTGATTTTGTTGCTGCTGCTGCCGGTCGAGGCAGCAGTAAATTGCAAATTTTACAAAAACCCAAAGAAAATTGCATTCAGTAAAAACAAAAGCAAAAACAAAAGCAGCGAAGCGAAAACAAAAACAAAAACACAGCAACTGCAAATGGAAAATAGGAAATTGGCGAAATATTTGCGAAGCGGGAAGCTGGCGCGCCTCATTAGCGCGAAGCGTACGCAGTGTAGCTGCGCGGAAATGGGCTGAGTTGTTGTGCGCGTGCGCTGGTTGGAATTTACATGCACACACACATAAACAAAACAAACACTGCGCGAAAATTCGGCTTTGTTTGCTTATTTCTGGTGTGACGGCAAAAATATTTAAACCCGCGTTCATCGAAAATGGGGCAAGGCAGCGACTACCAGGTGAGGAAAAATTTTGATATCGTCAGGATTTCGGTAGTCAAGCTTTCTCCATAAATATCGAACGTAGTTAAATCGATGAAAAACCAAGAGAAATCTATTTCGATAAATTTCGAGAGGCGGATTGCGTTGCCACAAAATGGTTGTTGCTCGGAGCTCGCACTCGGCTTAAACGGCACAAATCGGATTTGAATTTCCGCACACGACTAGTTTTCAACAATTAGAAGTACACTGCAACACAAAAGGCTGCCATCAGATACGCAAATATCGACTTCCTGCCGCTGCCGCAAAGGTGTCTGCGGCCAGTTGGGCCACATCGGCCATTTGCCAATTGTCTTAAAAAAATAAGCATTACGCTCAATTGGCCGCCAAGCCGCGCTGCCGATTAATTCGCCGCCAATTTGCGTGCTGTCGATGCCACAGTTGTGTGCGATAAAGCTTTGTGGCCGAAGCAAATTCAAATTCCAAAACAACAACAACAGCGACTGCATGCAACTACAACAATTTAAGGTAAATAAGCCCGAAAATGCCAATGAAACAGCACATAAAAATGGCATTTAATGCGGCGCGCGTGCAGCCGCCGATCGCGTGTGTTGACAGCCGCCATTACGCGCTGCCAATGTCCAATCGCCAATTGCCAATTGACAATCAGCCAATGTGTAATTGCATTCGTATTTATTTTGGCTTTAATTGAATGCAATTCTATTTGGTCCATTTCGCAGTCGTGCCGCGCGTATTTCGCGCTCAGGTGCGGCGCGCGATGAGTGTGCGGCCAGGTGTTGCAAAGTGGCCGTTGCACCCGCTTGGCAGTCATTGCAGTTGCAGTTGCAATTTGCGCCTTTTGCGCGCCCTCACTGTTCCGGGGCGGCACTGTTGGTCGCTGAGTCAGCGCAGCCAATTTGTTTAGTAAGCAGCGACAAGGCTTTTTCAATTCACGAGACTTTTCCCCAAAAATGTTTACCAGCACAATTTCTTCAATTGGCTTGCGACATCTGTCAGCGACCTTCAAGGCTGTCCACGTCTTATGTGCAGTGCGCAAATATTTCTCTTTGAATAATTAAAAATGTTCCTAACATGACTTTTGCGCGAAATTTGCGCCAACAAATTAAATTGTCGGGAAAAGATGTGCGCCACGACGACGACAACGACAACGCGATGATCGTCGCCGGTTTCCATTTTCCCCGCATACATAAATCATAAGCAACAACTTTAACTTTAACAGCCAGCGACTGGCAGCAGAAGAAGAAGAAGCAGCATTAGGAAATTATGGCCAACGCAGCGCATCGTTGGCCCATTTCTCGTTGTGCGACGCTTGTTTCTGATGTCATTAACAAATGTTGCAGCAAGTGAGCGCAGCAACAGCAACAAGAAAAGCACCGCACCACAGCGGCAACAGCGCCAAATGCGATAAATTTAATAAATTACAAACCGAATCCGCAATTTGGAAGTATTTGGCATAAGAGATTAAAAACACACACACATGTAAACGCACTCAGCCACACAGCGCGCATGTAGCGAACATGTCGACAGCCATGTTTGCATACACACACACACACGCACGCACTCACTGCTGCTCGTTTGTGTGCAAGTGTGAGTGTGTTGCTCGTTTTCCATGCGTTTAATTTAATGAAACTTTGAAAAATCGTAGCAAAAGGGCGCCGCTTTGCTTTCGAGCCACTCACACTCCGGCTGCAGTCATTAGAAAGTAATTTCTATGTTGTATTTTTTTGGTTAAAAATGTTTCTCCCGCAACGCCAAAGTTCGAGTTACAATGTTTTTTTCGGTCGAATTTTATGGGCAAATTTTCGGTAAAATTTAATTTTATGTCTGCAAAGTTTGTTATTTGCTATTGGCGTTGCATCGTTGTGGCTGTTGTTGTTGTTGTTTTTATATTGTCTATGTTGTTAAAAATGTACTTGCAAACGAGCGCGCAAAACTTTTTAGTATTTCTCAACTCGTTCGAAAATTGTTGACATAAATTAGAAGTGTGTGCGTGAGTGTGTGGCTGTTTGCGCGCATGTGTGAGTGCAGTTTATGAGTCACTGGCTTTTTAACTGCGAGCGCACAACAGTGGGAAGAAATTATAAACAATAATATATTGAAAAAAAGAAATTGTTAGACAAAATAAAATAACATAAAATGAAATAAAATAACATAAAATGAAATAAAATAACATAAAATGAAATAAAATAAAATAAAATAAAAAAAAATAAAATAAAATAAATAAAATAAATAAAATAAATAAAATAAATAAAATAAATAAAATAAATAAAATAAATAAAATAAATAAAATAAATAAAATAAATAAAATAAATAAAATAAATAAAATAAATAAAATAAATAAAATAAATAAAATAAAATAAAATAAAATAAAATAAAATAAAATAAAATAAAATAAAATAAAATAAGTATTGAAAGTTAAATTGTATATATGTTTAAAATAATATCCTGTACCTGCAATAGTTTTATGTATCTTGTTGTTAAACAACCGATATATAAGGAGTCCAATAAATCGTGGAAATAAATAAAATAAATAAAATAAATAAAATAAATAAAATAAATTAAATAAATAAAATAACTAAAATAAACAAAATAAATAAAATAAATAAAATAAATAAAATAAATAAAATAACGAAAATAACTAAAATAAACAAAATAAATAAAATAAATAAAATAAATAAAATAAATAAAATAAATAAAATAAATAAAATAATTAAAATAAATAAAATAATTAAAATAAAATAAAATTAAATTAAATAAAATGAATGCGCTGTATGACATTTGGCGCTGTCCTGTTGGAAAAACATGTTTTCAGTCTTTATTCCATTCAATTTGGGGTACGAAATAGTCAGCAATCATGGCTCTATAGCAGTCATCGTTGACAGTAACGTTCTCGTCTTTTTGATTTTTAAATAGGTAAGGATCAACGATTCCTAGTTTTTTTCGGATGTCACGGTGCATTATGAATTTCCTGTGTATTCTCTTCACTGTAAATGTGTGAATGGGCGTTAAACTGTTCTTGGTGAAATGGCAAACCAAACTAATAAAAATTGATAATACCATTGCCAGATCTAAAAAATTTGTTAGCCATTAATCGTTATTGGTAAATGGAACAATGCCTTATTTATATAAAATATTAAATTTGTAACAATTATTGGTAACAAAAATTTAATCTAAAACATTATTCAAGTGTCAATGAGGTTAATTTTATATGCACATAAATATTTATACGCAATGTTTTCATTGCTTTTTTGTTTTCAATAAATAATTATGTGTTTTTTGCAATTTCTTGACAATAATTCAAACAACTTAATTTTATGTTGCATCGTTTGGTGTAGCTATTTTGTCAACTTTACACACACACATTTGTTATTCATGCGGCGCACTCGATTGCCGAACGTTGCCACCAGTTTGTGCAGCAGCGCCATTAACGTAATTGATAAATGCCTTTTAGGTTATGCGGCAAGTCTATTGTTTATTAATGGGCAACAGACGGCGCCGGCTGCGGCTGCGGCTGCGGTTGAGGCTGGCAGCGTGTGCAACATTTGCTGTGCACGCGCGTTAAATTAATTAGGCCATTTTTATAGTCCTCAGGTGGCTGTTTGAGAGTTTTCCGGCAAAAGTAAATTCAATTAGGCGCAGTTGCACGCCCACTCCATATGTGAATGTGCGTTTTTGAAAAAATATTAAATTAAAGCTATCAATTATTTAAATAGGAGGAAGAGTAGAAGACGAACAACAACGGAGTTGGCCATAAAAATGAAAATTGGCTGAAAATATTTTTGCTGTAGCCAAACTTTGCATTCACATTTTGTTGCCATTGTCAGCCATAACTCGTAATAACTCAACTGCTTTCCATTCAACTGTGCTTCCTGTTGCTCTTCCTATTCTACTAAATTTAACACAAAAGCACTATCGATAAATTTCATTGCAAAGAAAGAAACTAACCGAATGGGCAACGCAAAGTGCGGACGGCAGAAAGATCGCACCAACACCAACGTTGGCCACAAACTCTGCAAGACTTATTATTAATAAATTACGATTTGTTGTGCAACTAACCGCACTTTGAATACCGCAATGCCCCTCACCGCATCACTCCACAAACTCTGAAATCAGAATAAAAATTACTTTGAAAGCAAACAGCGAACAAAAGTAGTAAATAGTCGAAAGCGCGCTCGCAGCAATCGTAAAAATAAGAGCAAAGCGCCATAAGATGCTTAAGTACTTTATGGCAACAACAAAAACAACAACAACACAAGACTGCAACAGCAGCAACAGAACAAAAACCCGCCATTTGGGTTGCAACATGCAAAATTTACAACTGTTGGCTGCTAAAGCAAAAACAGATTAATGCAAAATGACGACAATCCAGAGGGCAACGAGCGGAGTTTTAACACTTAAGTGCGCTAAGTAACTGAGGAGACCCTCAGACTACTCTATTAGTGTCTCTTGTCACTTGAAATTGAAGGGACAAATGAAAGTAAGTTGTTGAAATTAAGTTTTTGGTTGTGAGTTGGTCTGTGTGCTGCTATATAGAATATATATACATACATGTACATAGAATATATATATAGAATATATAATATAGAATATATAATATAGAATATATTACGGGTTGCTAGCTCTTCATATTTAGGATGTTGATAGTTGAACTCTTTTCAAGAAGGTCTAAGTTTTTCAAAGTCTCTTTCAGTGGAAGGTAAGTGGCTGTTCCAAAGTAGATCCCACTTAGGCCATGAAGCCCCATTGTGATGACACAGTCAATCCAACTTCAAACGACTCACTAATTAAACCAGTTTGAACTCTTTACGAAGCCTTGTAGACTGTGAAGGACTTTTCACTATGAAGGAAGAAGAAGAAGAACTAGGACATCTAACCGATCAATAGGTTAGATGCCCTAGTTTGTCGAAGAAAAAGTTGCCCAGGAGAGTACTATGATACTTTTTCTAGATAATGCAAGACAAGTGCATAGAAGGTGGATTACGTTTCCTTTCCCTTCCTTGTCCACACAGCTTCTACAAAAGTTATTAAAAAGCAAAACCAATCTTCTTCGATGGGTGTTAATAATACAATCACAACAACAATGATGGTTCCAACTGGTCAGGTAAATATATAGGTATATAACTCATGAAGGTGCTACAACATAGACTGCGATCAAGTCGTCTAAACGATTTTCATAAAGTCAACATTTTCAAAATCACTCTTTAATGCCGATTTTATTAGATTTCTCGTGGATTATCAGCAAACTTGTGATGAAAAAAATTTTTGATAGGAAATATTTTGAATTTTAGCTTTTTAGGTTAAGGAGCGCAGGCAAATTAAACCTTTTAAACTAATAAGTACGTAAAACCAAAGAATATGAAGTGTTTATTTTCTTTGGTAAAACGTAACTGATAAGTAAAAGGTAAACTTACAATATCTTTTAAATGAGTTTCCCGTCAGATGTCTTCAATTTTGTGTCCATTTTGGGAAATCTTACGCTCTAATTAATAACGCTTCCAGTTTAAGAGCTACAGGCAGTTGAACGATTTTCAAAAAATCGAACTTTTCTGCATTACCAGTCATCATTTAATGTCATTGCAAACAGATTTCCTGCCAATTTGTTTTTCATATAATTTCCCCAACAGTGCTCACGAGCATTGACGGGTTAAGTAATGCTGGAGTTGCTGCTTGTGGGTTCTGGTAATATAATTTTTGTATTACAGTTGTTGTTGTTGCTGTTGCTGCACCAGTTTAGGTGGTATTATAAAATGCGCTTTCGCCTTGTCCAGCACACAAAGTTTTCGTTGGGTAAGTGAGGTTAGGTTGCGTATTCTTAGTGCTGGCAGTGGGCGAAGATTTAGTGCAGCCAAGAAATGGCAGCGGAATCACGAAATGAGCAACGGCCAAATGTTTTTAATGTCAACTTTTGGGAAAAACTAAATGGGTAAAATAAATTTGCACGACAGTGTAAACCCTCTCAAAGGGACGTTGATGCAATGGCGATTCCATTTAATTTGCATTGCATTTTCTCGATTCCCTACGCACTCAGTTAGGGCGAAGCGTTTAGGGGGCCAACATCTGTCGGACTATAATTGCATGTGAATTATTTCAATACATCAGCTGTCAGCACATGTTTTCTCCCCGGGTGACCCGAACGCCGCAGCCGGTCGCCTTTTGTCCCCAGTGCGCAGTCAGAAGTCATGCAATTGCCTCCCCCTCCCCGCGCGCCATTTGCAAACTTGTAATTGAAATGTCATGTTTTCCTTTCATGGCAGCGCTCGCTCGCGCGGCAACTTTTACTCACCGTCTTGTCGTCGCTGTCGCCTTGTGCCGTTATGCAACTCATTTCGTTTCAATGCCACTCAGGCTGTCATTCAGCTGCAATTCACTTCAATTGCAATTCAGCCGTCATTCAGCCGGTGTGATTTGTCACAACTATTTAGCAAATCATTTTCTATTTGCTGCGTTTTGCATTTTTAATGAAATTCCGCACTGCAGAGCTGCCATTGCGGCTGCCAGCGGCTCTTATAATTTTCACAAATCAACACACAGTGCGACATGCTCGGCAAATAGCAATTGTCGTTTCATTGTTGGTGTTGTTGGCATTGACTTTTCATGTTGCCGAGTTGGGTTGGGTGGTGCGCCGTCGATTGTTCGTTGTCAATTATGAAATACCATCACGCAAGCGCAATCAGCGCAGACGGGGAATTCTCGAAAGACATGGCCGACATGTTGGGAGTGACAGTTTTCGAGATATGTCAATGTGAGATGTCTATGAACACGAACTGGGTAATAAGACAATTGATTTGTGATTTGAGTGAATTGAAAAGTCTCAAAGCAGCTCTCTGCCGACTCATTTTTGTATGAAATTAAAAGCTTCTGTGGAGATGTGAGGAACAATTTTGCCACTTGTCGAGGCTTCCATCAATCTGTAAGCCAGATAAGTGGTCTTTTTGTCCACTCATACTTCTGACTCCATCAAGCATTATGTCCGTTGATTCATCGTTTGATCAATCTGCCCACCCATCCTTCTGACTCTCCATCATCATCCAAACCCATCCACTGGTTCTGCCATCTTTCCACGCATTTGTCTGCCCATCTATCTGTCTGTTGATCCAGCAGTGTCTTCATCAACTTCTAAGCCTCAACCTCTGTCTTCATTTTTCACAATGGTTGGCTTCTTTCGCCTTGATTGTCCACCCATTTCGCAGCATTTTTGTTGTCGCTCCTTATGAGATGCTTTGCTACTACGTTTCATTATGCCATAAGCAAGTCAAACCGTCCATTGTGCGCGCCTACAAAGCGATTACAGCGGCCGCGCACCAATTTGCGAGCTTAGCTTCGCAGCGATGTGCTCCGGCCTGGCATTTCCGAAGCCGCGCTTAATTGTCGCATTGCTTGTCGCTCCCGACATAATCGCTTCGAGTGCTCTTCATTAGCTAAGCTGCCATTCTGTCCGATGCATGCGCCCACACAATCGTCGGCGGCATGGCGCAGCTTAAGCGGACAACTTGGCCAAGCGCCTTGTGGCAAGTTGCAGCTGCTTGCAGATTAATGTCGCAACCAGTTCGAAGGGATTGCAAGCGTGTGTGGTTGACGCCCAAAGGTGGAAATCGGCGCCAATCGTTCCTCCAATAAAAATTACAATAATCCCAATTCAAAAAAGATTGTATAACATTTGCGACAACTGTCGTTCAACTGCCGACCCGGCCAGCAGTGATTGGCTTCATTTGAGTGGCCGCGGCAATTGACACTCGTCGTCATTGCTGGCCGCTTGTGGCGCGCTGCCGCTGCCAATTTCGTCTTATTGGCGCTTTTATCTGCAATTCATCTTCACTCCAAAGCACCGGCATGCCGTGTATCAAGCAACACTGGCAGCTACTGGCTGTCAAAACACGAGCACAGCAGCGAGCGAGCGAGCGACGCCATAATTGCCACCGGGGCGGTACAGGTGAAGCGAAGCGTCAAGCGGGCAAACAGATAAACGGACTAGGCTAATGTTGCGCGAGGTCGCAGCAACGAGCAGCAGCGACCTGGTCGGGCATTATGATTTGCCATCGATACATTTTAAGCCATTTTTAAGTGAAAACAAAATAATGGCTGGCAGCGGCAGGTGACTCGGCAGCAGCCGTTATGCAAATTGCCAACAACAAAGCTGTCAGCTACAAGCATTGCCCGCGTCTCGGCATTTCTGCTGACTCGACTTGACTTCGGCTCTGCGGCTTCGCGTAGAATGAGCTCAAGTTGCTCCTTGTTGTTGTTATGTTTGTTGATTTTAATACGAAATAATGGCAGCCAGGCGCTTGGTTGGAGCGGCGGCTTGTGCACAATTTTATTTGGATCATAAACGTAATCGTTGTCAGTGATTTGTGAAATTATACACGCCCCCCTCCCGCCTGCAGCCTGCCTGACCTCGTCGCTGTGCAGCGCAAACAATTTGCAGCATTATTTGCTGATTTATGCGGATCTGAGGCAGTGTGCGAGTGCAGCAGTCACTGCCGCTACTCGAAATTCATGGAGGAGAATATTTTGTTGAGCGATTTCGTTCGAGATAATTTCATTTCATTTCGTTTCATTTCATAACATTTCGGCTGAGGCATTAAAATTGTGCTGGCAACGTAATCGATGAGCAAACTGCTCTCCTTATGCGCTTTTCGGATTATTGCATGACGTGTACTTGCGAAGATTTGACAGCGCAGGAAACAGTGGCAGCAACCAGTTGATGAGTCGTTGGGAAGTATTTTGAAGAAGAAGAAAGTTGAGCGACAAAGTAGATGAAGGATAAAATGAAAAGGAAGTAAAAAGTGCTGGGAAAGGATAGAAACGATGAATTCAAAAGTTGTAGACTGAGAAGGTAAAATGTGAGACATAAAGATTAATTAAATGTGGACGTTGCTTGGCTCACGAAGATGCGGCGGCCATCTAAAAAGGATTAAAAAGAGTATTATTTTAAACGTCAGTTTAATCTCTCTGAAGAAGAGAATGCCGTGGTTTTATTAAAAGTATCAATTCCCAGAAGAACTCTCATTGCTTGAAGAAGTAGAAGAGGTCGAAAAAGGACAAAAAGAAAAAAGATTAAAAGAAAAAAAAACGACAAGGAACACGAAAAAACAGAAAAAGCAGCAGAAGTTAAGGAAACAAAAAAAACTGAAGAAGAAAAAAACGCAATTCAAAGTATCCTTATTGCTTGAAGAAGAAGAGCTCGAAAAAGGAGAAAAAGAAAAAAGAATAAAAGGAAAACGAATGACAAAACAGAAGAATAAACAGAAAAAGGTGCAGAAGAAGAAGAAGAAGAAGAGGTCGAAAAAGGAGAAAAATAAAAAAAAAAGAAAAAAAACACAACAGAAGAAGAAACAGTACAAAAACGAAAAGAAAAAAGATAAAGAAAAAAATAAGAACAATAAGCTAAGCAAAATATGAAGAAGAAGTATAAAAAGGATAGGAAAAAAGATAAAGAAAAAATACCATAAGAATAAAAATAAAATTTGAAGCGAAAATTTGAATAGAAGAAAAATAGGGAAAAAGAAAAAGGGGGAGATAAAAAAGAAGAAAACGAAAAAGAAGCCAAAGAGCAAGAAAATGTAGAAGTAGATGAAAACGACGAAGAAGAAGAAATGGTAAGAATAATAGTAAGAAAAAGAAGAAGTAAACGAAATAAAGAAACAGGGAGAAAAAAAGAAGAAGAGAATAAAGAGTTCGGCTGAGTTCATCTGAAGATAAAGAAGAAGAAGTGAAAACAAAAGAAGACGAAGATGAAGATTACGACAACGTAGAAGAAAAAGGAGAAGACAAAAAAGAGAAGAAGAAACAGGAAAAAGAAGAAAACGGTAAAGCAAGAAAGTGAAGACAAAGAAAAACAAGAAACGTAGAAGAAGAGGTGAAGCAGAAAGAGAAGCTGAAGTAAAAGTATAAGTATAAGTAGAAGTAGAAGTACAAGTACAAGTACAAGTACATGTACAACTATCTTGTGGGTCCTATTCTTCTAATGCTTTTGAGTGGTCTTCTTAGCCTGCATTGCCTTCGCTTTAATGGCTTCAGTATGAGTTGTTCATCTCAGCTTTCAAAGCTCATAGTCCCACATGATAACAGCAGTTAGTTCTTTCGCTTTTCTGCTGTCAACATTCAACTTTTCAGGCGTCCGAGTTCTGCCACATTTGAGGATTTAATGTTTTCCAGAAAGAAAGCATTAAAAAACGATATAAATTGATACAAAAGTCACCTGGGCAACCTATGTATGTGTGTATGTGCTTTCAATTCACTTTTTGTTTGCAACCAATAAAAGTTTTTTTAAGTTTTAGTTTTTGTCATAGTCAAATAATATTTTTTGTTTATGGGTTTTCACTTGAAATATGCAAAGCATTTTTGTTCAGTAACGCTTCGTTTGACTATATTTCCGCCTAATGACTTTTTCCAGTTGGTTCCAAATTCATTGCATTCGTTACGAAACTATTTTGCAAATTGACAGTCGAGCTGTCAAAGCTGACAATTGAATATTGTACAAATATTTCATGCACATGTATGTACCGTTACTATAGCATTGCTTTATGGGTGTATTACACTTTTTATGTTTGGCCAACAGGCTTTCGCACTTGTAGAATTTGTCCATTGAACAAATGGAATCATGAGTTGCAGAATGTTTGAGCGGAACACAATTAGCATTTAATTTACTTATGTACACATTTATTTATTTATTGAACTCATCTGCCGTGCTGCATCCTCATCGACTTCACTTACAACCCATCACTGTGACACCCTGTAGCGACTTTGCACAGCGACTCGGGCTGTCTGTTTCAAAAATCCTTTTGGGCCGCGAAAAAGCCAAATTGCCTTCTGCCGCGACTTGCATGAGTGCACGCAATTTCTGCATGAATGCTGCGCGCTCCAACACACAAAAAAACAACAAGTGAGCATTGCTTGTAGAGGAAATGTAATAAAATATTTTCCTTCGGGCTGGGGGCACAAATTGAAGGGAGCAAAGTGGCCGCGCCAACCATTCGTTCGTCGGTCCGTTCGGCGGTTGGAGGTGCGTGCAATTACGGCAGTGGCCGCTCGCTGATGAGCGCAACTTACGAATGTTCCGAGGCTCAGTGCTGTGTTGGGCGGCTTTCGCTGTATTGAAACTGACTGGCGGGGAGCTCGCGCTGCCGGCGGCCATAAATCGCGCAGATTTAATTTGATTTCATAGCGCAGCGCAGTCAAAAATTGGTCACACGGGAGTGCTGTGCACAGTCGAGGGAGGGGCGGACGCGTGTCACGCCATGATTGCTGGCCGAAAAGTATGCTGCGGAATATTTAAATGCAATTTTGCCGCGTTATTGGCTCTGTGGCAACAAGGCTGCGCTGCGAAAAGTTAGCGCGGAGAAGGGAAAACAGGAAGCAGCGGAATTGTAGTGCTTTGAATGATTGAGGGGGTGAAAGGGCCTATTTGCATAAAATGCTGTTGTTGTGAGTTCTGCCGGAGATTATTGTAGCGTGTAATTGCAGAGAATAATATTAATTTGTAGTTTAGGGCGCCAAACTCTAAGCAATTATTTTGTTAAAATTAATTTATGCGCAATTTTCGTGCCTGTTTTTGTTTCCTAGTTTACTCCTCTAGAGGTCGTAGGGCCTAAACCAGGCCTAGTGCCTTGTGTTGATTATGTTAATGGATAATTGTTTTGCTGGATAGGCAACCAACGAAAGCATTCCAAAGGGATCTCAAAAAGCGATAAGGACCTCTAGATTAAATGTCGCGTCAAGACCGCTGGCGAGTGCGACATTAAGTTGAGTTTGATTCAAGTGTCGTTGAAGTTGTTGTGGCTATATGACACTTAAGGAATATATCCACGCTATGGTTGGTCATAGTGTGCTAATGATGTCGGTGTAGGTGATGGAGTGGTATCACTTCAGTTCTGTGGCCGAAAACGGAGAACTTTTAAGTCAACTCAGGACCATTCGACATGAAGACTTTGTACTTGTACAATTAATTCGATCAGAAACTGGCTAAGAGAAATAAGAAGAGGAAGTGGAGGAACAAGAAGAAAGCATACATTTATTGTTAAACACAAATTAATATTTTTATTTTTACAGAATGATTTATTTTTAATATAGAAAAGTAAAAAATATTTTAAATTGCATGAATTTTTAAAATAAATATTATACAAAAATCCATTAGTTTTGGAAACAATTTAAAGATTTAAAGATTTTTAAAGTCAGAATGATCCGATTGAGCTCAAATGTGCAGCGTTTTGTTCGATAACTTGTTGCGATTTTGATGATAATTCTATTACGCCCCTATCAAAGAAGAAGAAGAAAAATTTGGGACAGCCTCTCTTGAGGGATATTTGTTACCATATTCATTCATATCATTTGTCATGACAGGAACAGGTAGTAAAGTTTCGGACTATAGGGTGGATGCACAATAACCTCTCAACTTGAGAGGTGCTGAAGCTTCTGGTGAGTCGCTGTCGATGTTTGTGACTTCATGTTGCTCTGATAGAATACATTTTCTCACCTAGTGGCCAGAGCTGGTCGCTTTTGGACGATTGTCTGAAATAAGAGTTTGGTATAGGCGACCAGCTCTTAGTAAATAATTCCCTGCCAATCCCAACACACGGCAAAACCTTCCTGCCAGTCAATCATGGCTTGGAGCACGACTTTTTCGGTTGACGTTGTTGTAAGTGATTCACCTTTCTTCACTTTTCACTCTTCGCTTCAGAAATGGATCGATTTTGTTGCGACAGCCGGACTGGACGATTTACATGATTTTATAGGCATTTGCGACAGTTGGCCTTACAGAGCGTATTGCATCTTGGACATCAAAATAACCGAACCGAATCGACGATCTTTGCAAAATTGCGCGTGATATGCTGTAACAGTATTCATATTTTCTATCATCTGGCTTGAGTTTTCGTCTTTATCCAAGAAGAATTACACAAATTGTGGTGTATTTTCTGTCCGCTGGTGTCCGTGTTTGATGTGCGCTCAAACAAAACTGAACCAAGCAATCACAAAATTGTCTTAAAGTTGTTTAGTATAAAATCGTATCTTTCTAATGCCATCCAGCGTAACCCAATCGCACTTGGACAACACGAGCTATAGATTACTGAAGTAATTTATGCGCAAAATAATAGATTTATTTTTACCTTATAAACATATTTTATATAATTAATAAATAAAAATAAAAAAAAATTTTTTTAAAATATTTTTAATACAGCGCATTGAATTATAAATAATATTGAAAAAAATATTTGCTTCAAAATTTAAATAACATAAAAATAAGTTAAACAAAATTAAACAAATTTGATTAATAGGAAATTAAGTAAATAAACAAATTTAAGTTAGACTCAATTAAACATTACTTATTAGTTACTTTCGATACAGCGCAATGAAATTAATTAAATTAAATTGTCAAAGTTTTTTTAGCAAACTATTATTTCAATGTAACTAATACAAATCTCATGGCTCACTTATAAAAGCAAATATTATATCAATTCAATGGCCGAACTCCATTGTTGTCACAAATTTTAACTAGAACAATGATTTTTTATTGTTGTTCTAGTAACAAATGAAATTTAATTTTTCACTTTAAAGAGCTCAAATTAATTTGGCCCGCACACATAAATTATTTATTCAATATCGCTTGTTCGCATTCCACGGTGTGTTTTTAATCAAGTCAAATAATGTAAATTAATTATTTATATTTAATTAAAAACAAAAACCAACAACAACATTAGCAAATGCGATGTGTCTAATTTCGCTTACAACATTAGTTTAAATTACATACATATTTTTTTTGGAATGTTACTCGTCAAAAATATCTGACTTTTATCAAATGTCACTCATACGCCACGTATGGCAGCCATTAGCGCAGCTTTCGTTGTGTTTTATTTCAATAATCGAGTTCGCACATGTCGGCGCGGTTGAAACGTGAGCAGCTAATAAATTGTAATGCGAATTCGCGGTAATTATTTCGAAATGCGTGTTTTGCACTAATTGAGCGCAACAAAGTCAAAGCAGAAAAAGCTACTCTTGTGTAATCAATGTGAAAACTAATTAAGCGTCCGCAACAAACAATGTCAGCGAACAAAAAAAAAAACTAAAACTGCATTTAGCGAAAAAAACTAATGATTAAACACATTATTTAAAGTAATTTTTTTCAATGCGGGCGGAATAAACTGTCATTAATGGCGTCGACAATTGCTGCGCTTCCGGCAAAAGCAAACAAAAACGCGAAATTTCATTTAATTATTTCTAGTTGACGGCAAATGTGGGGTCAAAAATTAAAAATTTATTTATCTTGTGGGATGATGCGAATTTTTTCAGCACTTGTTGACAGCGTTCAGTGGTTGTCAATGTAAAACAGTGACGTCATTAAAATAATAGGCAAGCCAGAAAAAAACAAAATATTATGAAAACATGACTTTTGCTAATTTACATTGATGGCATATTTGTTGACAGCCAGCTTTGCCACGTGCGTGTGTGTGTGTGAGTGCGTGTGTGCGGTTTTAAATAACAAATGTGGCCGAATTTGTGGACTCGACAGCGTTCGATGTGGTTGTGGGCGAGCGCTTAGATGATATAATAGTTTGTCTGCGGAGTGTTGTTGTTGTGGTTGTTGGCGCACAGTCGTTTGCATTTAAATTACAAATTAAAATAATTGTAATAATTTTTTATTGCGCACAATAAATGCAATGACATTAGTTACAAATGCCATAATGCACAATAAATGCAATGACATTAGTTACAAATGCCATAATAATTTGTGTCGTAATGTTTGTTCGGGTTGCTCGGGGGCTTTTGTCGGTTCAATTTGAATAACGAAATGAAATTTTTGATGTCAAACAAATTGTTGTGCAGCCAAATAAGAATCTAATGAAAATTCATTGTTATCTGTTCATAGAGTCGGAGTGTTTGGCTTTGAGTGCATAAATGTGCATATGGAAATTTGCAATAAACAATAATTAGTTTATTTCACTTCATTTGCATTGCGGGGTCCATATCAATGAGTCAAATATTGGTTCATATGAGCTCAAGAATATCATAATTCATAATTATAATAAAAATTCATGTCACAATAGTTTGTTTAATGAATGAATGTTGAAAATAAAATGAGGTAAGTGTGGAAATACCACGCTTCACTTGCAATCTAAGACTAAGAAACGATTAGGAATATAAAAAGAGTAAACAAACAAAGAGCTCCATGAACGCAGATGCAATCCTGCAAGGCAGATCTGGCCTACGAAAGATCTATCTATGAAAATTAAAGGTTTATTTTACACACAGCATCGAAGCAACACATAAACTACTTCTAAATAATCCTGAAATTTGAAACGAGGAGCCATGGTGCACAGAATCGCATTAAACAGTTGACTCTAAAATGTTAAATCTTGAAAAAATATTATTTTATAATATAATAATAAATAATATAAATAATATTTTATTAAACTACATGAACAATGTTCCACCCATTGCACTCTACAACAGAGTTTAAATTCATTAATATTTCATTCGCTTTTTCATTGCCATAAATATCACTCATACGCCACGTATGTCAAATATTGCAGCCAGCTGAGATTAATTAGATTTGATAGATACACATTGAATACCTGACGGCAAGGCGTTGTCGCCTCGCCTAAAGCGCAGCCATTGATATGTCAGACATTTGTGCGGAATGTCAAAACTGATTTAATTATTGCCGACACAAAGCATTCCACACCGCGTGTTGTGATGTAAAAATTCTATTGCTGCGTGCTGCTATTCCCTGCTGCTCCGGCCCAATCCCCACCTTGTCTATTTCTCACGTTGTCATCAGTTCTGCGCGCTGACAGTAAATAGCTGAAATTGCCATCTTAATTAAGATTTGCGGCTTCCGCAGACATTTGCACATTAAAACCGCAGAATTAATATTAATGAAGACGGCAGCAACCTCAACAGCGGCCTAGCTACGATTTTTAACGTAATAATCCGCATTATTACGGACTAGTCGACAGACTCGAACGTAATCAGCTTCGACTGCAACTTTGGCAGTCGTTGTCGCCGCCACCGTCGCCGCAAGATGCCGCAATTGAGCCAAATTCTAATTTGTAGCTCAACTTGGTTTAAAGCATTTGGCGCTAAAACCAAACTTGACTCACTAAGCACGCTGAGAGTTGGCTTGCAGGATGGGCGGGCGGGGGAGAGGGGCGAATTATTAAATTAACGAAAAGTGCAATTAGGACAGAAATTTAATGGACAGGCCGCAGTCAATGGGCGACGAGAGAGGACGTAGTCAAGACGTAGTCAAATTTTTGGGCGCACAACAACAAAAGCTTTTCCGGTCAAATTACCGAGCAGCAGTGGCCAGTGCGGCACCAACCCCAGCGCCACCAGCAGCAGCAGCTGAGACCGGTGCAATTTGCATAATGTTGCAGCCTTTCGGTTGAATATGTGCATGTGTGCGTATGTGTGTGTGTGTTAGTGTGATTGTGCGACCAACAGAATGGACATGCTGTGGCGTGGCGCTCGACTGGCGCTGCTGGACCGGTCTACGGCCGGTTGCGGTTTCTCCATGGCTGTGTCTGTGTCTGGCTGTGTATCGGTGTATGTGTGCACTGTTGTTGTTGCTTGCATTTAAAATCTGAAATTAGTATAAACAGAGAATTAATGTGGCTAAAATCAGGGCATGCAATGTGGCTGGCAACCTTCAGGTAATGCACTTTCGAAGCAGCGGCACACAGCGACGGCAGAAGCGAGCGAACGGTACTGGCTGGCAGCCGATGCAGATGGAATACTGGGGCTGGGGGCGAGCAGTAAAAGTTAATGTTGTTGTTGTTGTTTTTGTTATTCTACTGCCAAAAGGTTAGTGTCGAGCAGCACTCGTCGTGAATATTGCAACGAGGACACATAATTTGAGGTTAGGCCAGGTGTGCTGTGCGGAAACGAGCATCTGCCACATTTTGGATTATTATATTCAACATACAAACACACACACACATACATACCCACGTGCATAAATATTTGTATGTCATTGATGCGGAATGGGAACAAGCGAATTTTTGGTTAAATTGTAAAAACAAGAAGAAAACTGGAAGGAGACAGTCGAGCGTCATTTGAGTTGGAATTGTTATGGTCAGTTAAATTAGTAAAGGGATGACCGCAAAAAGAGACAGTTAGGACAAGAGTTGGAACAAAAAGTGGAAAGAGTTAAGGTAACCCTGATAAAGGAGGGGAGATTCATGCTTTTACGCGATTTCAAGGGGCCCGGATTTTATACAAATTTTTTTTAAACTTTATAAAAATGGGACATCAAAAAAGGAGTACATGCGATTTAATAGACACAGCCTTGATTAAAGAAAAAATCTGCAGGAAGTGGCACCAGGACCTACTCAAGTTGACGAAGGATGTGGTCAACCGAATTTTTTTATTTTTATTTTATTTTATAAAAGCTTATATAAAAATAACAATTATTATATAAACTAACAAAAATTGAGCAGCGCTAGCAACGGAGGCTTTCGGCTGGCTGGTGAATGAAGGCTGGTTTAGATGCGGCGAAGGAGGTCGGTGTCCTTAAGGAACTTGTAAAGTATGGAAATGTTGTTGGCTGTGGGATCCATTAGCAGTGTAAGAGGATCGGTGTTCCTGAAATTTTGAGATCTGATGTTTTCTAATTCTCGTCAACCGAATTAAAGTTGATGACTATGGTGGAGCTTTTCATATAGAAAACAGCGTTCAAATGTGGTCTGTTCTGGAGAACTCAAAACCGAAGAGGCCTTCAGTGAGCGAGAATTTGAAGAAAAGAGTGTATTTCTATGTTGACAAAGCGGCTGCCGCCAGGAATACTTACTCCTTACTCCTGGCACAAGGACCTTCTCGATTTGATGGAGGACGTAGTCATCAGATGGAAGGTCGAAGACTATGACTTTTTAGAGAAGGAACGTAAAGGCCTCCTTCAAAACCGGAAGTGAGTTTCAGTCAGCAGGAATCACATAGGAGGAAGTGTGTGTTTTCTTAAGGATTTTCACACTTCAATAGAAAAAAGGTGAGTTGATAATATTCAAATCGTTCAAATCGTTCAAATAATATTCAAATCGATTTCCTTCGGCTTCTTGTTCCATAGCCAGTCATCCAGTTCTCGATATGGATCTCGTTATCCCTACATCAGCACATTTTACTTCTTTCTTTATTGCCCTTCAAAGTTCGCTTTGAATCATTAATATCGAGTTTTCAATCTCCTCGTTGCTAAGAGCGGCCTGCTGCCTCTATTCCGCGATACCCGACACCAGTCAATAGGCCACTCGATGCGAATCTAGTGAACTTTATTATTTTATTAACACACTTTTTCGAGTCATTGACACAGTTTTGGCGCTTAATGTGCCACCCACAACCGCACGTCAGCAGCAGCTGTCAAACGCGCCCAAAAAGCGCCGCTGCCACACCGCACTTTATGCCTGCGGCAGCTGCTGCAGCACTCATTAAAATTTGGCCAAAAACACCCAAAACAAGCAAAAACCATAAAGTGCATTAGGGTAGACAGAGAGCGCGAGTGCGATAGAGACAGACAGAGGGTGCGGCTGAGGGTGAGTGAGTGCGGTGCGGTTGTGTAATCTGGCAGCAGTGGTGGGTGCCAAGTGTCATTGCAACCGAAAATGCACTCCACCGCAATTGACATTGACTGGCAGCAGTGGTGCCACTTGGCGAGCTGCACGTGCGCCGGCAGCAATAATATTGCACGCGGCTGCTGCTGCTGCTGCTGCCATATTGCTATGGGCGCTGCGCGAAGCGAGAGTGTGAGGGGCGGTGAGGGGAAAGTGAAATGTGTGTGTCACCTGTTGTGCGGCGTTAACTGCGGCTGCGTGTCGTGGCAGCGAGTGAATTTTTGCTGGCAACGTTGCAATTACAAAGTGATGACTGCATCAATGACACAACCGCAACACAGCTTTTTTGCGTCAACCGCACGATTTTTGTTTTTGCAGCTATACGTTTGTCAACGATAATGGGGTTGACAGGTTGTTGTTGTTGTTTTTTCTTTTTGGTGCAGTGCAGTGTCAGAAAAAAGGAGGCATTTTTGGTGAAAGCATTTAGTGTGCGATTTAAAGTTTTTTAAATGGTGGATAACATTTACAGTAAATATGACACACGCGATCAAAAGTGGTTTGGAATGAAAAGAACAAAGGAGTTATTGGTTATTATTTTCATATGAGAGGTTTTATTGAACTCTTGGCTAAGGCACAATAAAAGTAAAAGTAAACAAAAGAACTGAAATTTTTTATCCATAAAATAATTAAATAAAAATATTTAACTATTTTATATAAACGAGGCGAATTAGTTGATGACGCGGACACATCTGGATATTCTGTTGAAAATGCTTTTCATTGGCGTAGAATTCAATGAATTAAGCTTACAGCTTTTTTTAAAGAACCCACATCGAACCAACGCACTTTGAAGGAATGAAGAAAAACCCACAAAACTTAACAAATTTAAAACTTTTGTGAAACCTCGCATTTGTCAAAATGTACTACGAAGTTAAAAACCCATTTGTGTGTTAGTATGATGGTACGATTTTTTTTAGTACTTAGAACTTTCATTGTAATATTCTACGTACTAAAAAAATTGTATGTCTGTTAGGGGTATAAACCTTGTCTTCATGGCTGCTTAAAGTTTGACTACAATCTAGTGACTGTCCAATTTTAGTGAACATTCAATTGGCGAACTATTCCATTGTTTTTTGTTTCCATTCAGTGCAACGGCGAATTTTGTGTTTCGAATTGTTGTCTTCTAAAAATTATTAATAACGATTTTCGGTTCCATAAAACTTGTTGGACTGTCGAAAATGTGTAATAATACAAACTCCACATCCTTTATGCATTCAGTGTGGTAGTAAAAACTACTAAATCACAGAACGCTCACAAACATGAACTTTTTGAGATTTGCATTTTTTTAAAATATTTTAATGTGCTAAATTAGATATGAGTCAATGAATTCGATAGCCAAAACCACAATTTGTCGATCTAAATTGTTTTGCTTCAATCTATTTTAAAAATAAAGGAAAGTCTCCATTAAAACTGATCAGCAAAATATTTTCGTTAAGGGCAGATTTTAGTTATTAAAAAAAAAAAAGTTTGTAATGCAAATATTTTCATTAAAAATGGTCAGCGTAATATTTTGTTAAGGGCACATTTTAGTAATTACAAATTTATACAAAAAATTTTTTTAAAGCTAATATTTTCATTAAAAATGGTTAGCGTAATATTTTCGCTAAAGGCACATTTGAGCTGTTAAATATTGTTACGAAAATGACTTCTCTAAGTTCGTTTTGGATTGTGCTTGAAAATAAAACTACTTCAGTTACTCAGCGCAAACGCAGTCAAAAACCAACAATCGCTTTATTTACAAATTTACACTTGTTACTACTTTACACTACTACTATTGCATGTTTCCCCTTTGCTTGCTCAACACAGACTCAACCATCCTTGCCATATCGTAGTTATAGCCAACCGGCCGTACTCCAAAGTGCATGCCTAAAAGTATGCTTGGAAAAGCATTCACAGCACAGAGTGCCTCATCGTTACAATATAAAAAAAAATTTTTAAGCTATAGTTTTTCAAATATTGCTTTCAAATGTTAGATTAAAATAATGAAAATTTAAAGATAATTTCGAAAATTGTGAGTGGCGATTTACTCGGGCTTTATCGACAGGTACATAGGTTTTTAATTGGGATTTCAAATCTTCTTTATTGAAAATGAATTATTCGAAAAGGCTTCCACAATATCTGAAGATATGCTGAAGATATGACTGGCCGATGGGTCGCGCATGGACCTTTGCTGTGTCTTTACTAGATCGATATCCACTAATGGATTGTAGTAGTGATCCCTTAGAGCATTTATTAGAATCATTTCGATAAAGAAATAATCTGTATACAAAATTTAATTCAAATTTTTCGAGTCATGATTTCAGACAAAAAAGATAAAAAATCAAACATAAGTTTACAAATGGCTACAATTAGGTTAGGTTAGAGTGGCTACCTCTGTTTGAGAGACACTTAGGACTAGTTGGTCCTTGCGTTTCTTATATGTACTTCTCATGTGGTTCATGTAGATAGAAAAAGATGAAAGCAGTAGACGAGTATTTAACCAGCTCAGAGGTTCAAGCAGCGTCAGCGCGCTTTCCGGTCGACCCTTGAGGTCAGCTATAGACACATAAATACTGATCATAAAAAGTTTAAGTTCATTGGTTTTTGATGATTTGAACAGTGAAATTTCTACACAATTTTGAAACATAATAAATTAACATCAAAAATAAAAAAACTATATTTACTTTAATGCAACATTCTAAAATATAAAAATAATAATAAATTTATTTATTCATCAACAATATTACAATTTGCATAGCACGTATACATAAATATTTATATAATAAGGGGTTCATGACTCTAAAATATAAAATTGTAAAAAAAGTATAAAAATTGTAAATTGTAAAATTTACTACAATATTCTAAAATATAAAATTGTAAAGTGGATCTTTTGCACTTTTGCAATAATTTTTTCATTGAAATGATACTCATGATTTTCTAGCTCTTTGCAATTTTATTAAAGTTATTCATTTTTTAATTTTCCCAGATTTAAAACACAAAAAAGGTACAATGAAATTACTACGAAAAACCAGCAATTTTACTATCAAATAGCCAAACACTACTCTTCTGTCGACTAGAATTTCCAGCATTTTCCTCTCAAACAACAAATTTTTCGCTGACACTGTTGAAAAACCCATTTTGCAGTGTTATTAACAAATAAGCGTAAAATTTACTTCAACGACACTTCAACTCATTTCTTGCTTCCTTTAAAGTCAGCTAAAGGATAAAGAGAGAGTCGCTCATACGTTCTCCGCACTCCACACTGCGCGCTCGGCCACGCGCGCAAGTGGTCAAATGTTAGATGGCAATTGCACGTCGTTAAGCGAAATTGCAACGACAATTGCAATATTGTCGACATGTTTTACGGAGAAACTTGCGAAAATTGCTGCCAGTGCGTGATGCGCCGCAGCAAACCACTGCTGCTGTCAACTGCCCCTCGCCCCGCTTATGTGCAGCCAAGAAATCGTTATTGCTGTAAGCGAACTGCAATGCGACGATTTGGTGGCCTTTCGTTGCGCGTTAATCGCACGCGAGCTCACCAACCAATTGACACGACAATAAAAAAAACATTTAGGACAGTCGACAGCACGAGCCAACAGTGTGGGACGAACGGACAATGCTGTCGACATCTTTGTTGTCCCCTCATTGCTGTCATTGTTGTTTCTGTTGTTGTTGTTGTTGTAGTAGCTGCTTATCAAATGTTGTTAGTGCGACCATTAATTTTATCCGCTGACTGCAGCGCATACGCGACAATCACACACACACACACACATACACACACACATGCGCACATGTGCTGGCACAGAAATAAAATTGTCAACATTGCAGCGCACGCAACGCAACGCAGCGAACGAACGAAAGCGCACTCAAACTCACTCGAAAGTACTTAGCCAACATTTTGCATTCTCGCTCGCCCCACACATTTCAACACCGCGCTACAAAAATCCAAACTTTTCACATAGAACGCACTTGTCGTTGTTGCTGGTGTCGTTCGGTGGCAACACGTGTTGCTGCTTGTTGTTGTTGCTGCTTTTGTTGCGGTCGAACGCCGTTGTATTTATGGAATAGTATTGGTAGAGAAATAACAATAAATCTTATTCGCCACAGCCGCTGACAGACTTGGAACGGGTTCAACTCAACTCAACGAAATCATTTAACTTCAAAGGAAGCTGAAACTTTGGCTTCATTGGCAGCGGCTTTGAACTGCTAAATTGGCAAATATTCTATATAAATTATTTGTCCTGACTGATTGACTGAATTGTTAGCGTCGAACCCAAACCACTAAAAACAATCATATTTGAAAAGTAAATTTATTTTATGAAGGGAACCTCCGCTGTGAAGGATTTTTTGCCGAACTTCCCTAAAGTTAAAATTTTTCCTTCTTTCTTTCTTTTTTTCCATTCCTTCAGCATTACTCAGTCAAATCCTTAACCCTTGGATAAGCTTATATCCTTCCCACTTCAAGCAGTTCTGATGAGCAGATTAAGTAAATTTTCATGTCCAGTAGCCATACTAGTGCAACAACAACACCACTAGTCTCACTGCTAATGGTTCGGACTAAAGGAAAAAGTTTAAAGTGCATCCAATAATTAGCTCATCAAAGACACCAACCTCTGCGTTTTACAACAACACCTCCTACCTAGTAGTAACAGGGGGCGCTTGACACAACCCAGTAATACATTTTCACCTATGACGTCTCCGTCTCCTAGGAGGCAACAGATGACCGAGGACTGCTAGTTCAGTCATTCTGCCAAATTTTCAATCGATTAATGTAACCAACACATGGCATTAGACTTGTTGAGGCTCTATGCTCCCAAGCAGAGTGAAAAACTAAAAATAAGGGGATCAAACAGGGTTAAATGGGGAATGGGAAACTTTTGATTTAAAAGTTTACGCCTTTTGATTTAAAAGAAAATACTGCAAATTAAAAATATTTCGACACGTATTTTTCAATTTGTCGAAAATCAAAATTTGAATTTAAAAATCATTGCTGAGAGTTAAGGTTTGTATAGGCAAATTAGTCAAATAACTTAGAACTTCGTATAAATACTTCAAATCAAAAATAATTTGACACCTATTTTTAAATTTTTAAAAAAATTTAAATGTGATCTGAATCTGATTATTCACTCAATAATGGGTTGAGAATTTATTTACAGAAACATGATTTAATGAACCAATTGACTGAAATAAGTAACTTTTTTTTCATAATCTGATGTGGCTAAAAATGTTTAAAGTTTGAAGGACGAAACATGATCAGAGAAATACAGGGTGGCGCAAATGTTGCCACCTAGCGCAATTTGTTTGTGAATGAATGAGTGAATGAATGAATCAATGAATAAATCATTCCAATTCAAAATTGGCTCAAATTTGTTTATGAATGAATGAATTAATTAATTAATAAATCCTTCCTATGAATGAATAACTCATTCCTATTCAAAATTGACTCAAATTTGTTCATGAATGAATGAATGAATATAAATAATTTATTCATTCATAGGAATGATTTATTCATTCATTCATTCACAAACAAATTTGAGCCAAAGAACACTGTGTGACAACTTTTGCGTCACCCTGTATATTTAATTGTTTTAGATCAAAATCTGACAGGGCTAAAAATGAGCTAAAATGGCTAAAGTTTGTATAGAGAAACATGGTTTGGCGATTGAATCATGTTTTTGGACTTCAAACAGGAAAGCAATTACAATTAGAAACAATTCGAAATCTTTCTTCATTGTTATAGACCAAAATCTTATTGGGACAAACATGAGTTAAAAGTTTGAAGGGAGAAACATGATCAGAAAAATATGTTACATTGCTTTAAAGTAAAATCTGGCGAGGCTAAGAAAAGTTTGTATGGAGAAACATTGGATCATGTTTCTTGACTTCAAATAAGAAATAATTAGAAAAGTATTTTTATTTTTAATTAAAACCTGAAAGTAGACCCCATCAGCTTTAAGAGAAACGTGATCTATTAGGTCCACTGACTTCGGACTTCGTGAGAGTATTTCAAATCAAAAATAATTCAATGCATGTTTATCAGTTATCGAAACTCAACAGCTGACGGAAAAAAATTCGATAGGAGTTTATATGGAAAACATGATTTGACTGGTAGATGACATCTTAAAGTGAATTTTGTTAATCAATGTGAATTCATGCAATTCATGAGTACAAAGGAATCGTGCTTACGAAAGCATAAAGTGACTAAAAAAATAATGCTTTTATGGTAAAAATACCAAGAAAACTTCAATATAAGCTGATAAATAAATATATGAACAAAATTATGCAAAACTTACAAAGTATTGCAATTTCCTCATCGTCATTCTAGAACCAGAGAAATGTGACGCTCGACCAAATGTTCAGCTCACATTACCAGCAAATGACAAACGGAACCCATATGCGTCGAAAAATGCTCATATTTGAATGCAACTCTAAACTGAAAACCAAAAACTTTGCTCAATGCTTAAGTGCTCACATACGAAACACCAAAGCGACCACATGGAAACTTCACGCCATATGACAGCTTCAAGGAGCGCAACGCAAGCGGCAGCACCGAACGATAGTTAGCCCAATGCAGCCAGCCAAGAGTTGGCCGGCGACGAGGGGGAAGAGTGGAAAACACTTGTTCGACTGCACTCTTGGCAAGCTGTCTAAGGCAATCGAGCAATATTTGCGCGTAGCTTAGACAAATTTGCATATCAAATATTCAAATGCGCAAATATTAAAAAGTTTTACTGCTCAAAGTTTGTGTGTGTGTGTGTTTTGTTTATCTAAAGCCGCATGAAGTATTTCAATAAACATTTTAGTCAGAAATCAGTAGTAAACTCTAAGCACATTCTGTTCGTGTGACGTGACGAGGGGCAAATAAAAATGTATATCTAATAGCTTGGAATGCAAATTAAAAAAGAATTGAATGCAATTAGTTGGAAAAGTGTTTTAAATTAAAGGCTTTGGCGGTAAAAACTATGTGCAACACTTTCGTTTTAGAGTTTTTTAGTTGAGATTTTAGGAGTTTATGGCTATTTGTTGCTCCCATTTTGTTGTTTGAGTAGTTGAACTGCTTCCGCTGTGGAAATGTTTCAACTTCTGCACATGTTGAGATTTTCAGAGTTGAGTTTGAGCAGTCGATTTTCCTCCCCTTTGAAAATTTCAAGCTCTGTGCGACGCTCATTCACAAATGCGCTTTTGGCTTTCAAAATTATTAGGAAACATCCAATGCCAACAAAATTATAAACGCCAAAGTGTGCGCAAAGTGAGTGCCGCTTACATTGCCTGAGCAGTGCTGCCACCTTTTCTGCCTCTTCATGCGCCGCTGTCCTCTCGGAACTTGTGCGCAATTAAATTTTCATACAAATTAATTAAAAGACGCGTGTCGCCGCAGCAAAAAGCAAGCAGCCAACACTTGAGGCGGCCATTTTCGCTTTTTAACCGCTTTTCCGCACTGAAAAGGCACTAAAAGCAAATAAAAAGCACACACACTCCAGTCACAACTGGAGCACAAAACGTTGCCGACTTGTCGCCGACCGACTGACTGACACTTTCTTTGGCCAGCGTCGCTGAGTTTTGTGCTTAGTAACGCTGCGTCAAACTCGGCTAAGAAGTGTTGGCAACCAGATTCCATGCAACTATAACAAAAATCACCCACAACACGCGCGCCACCTTTTCGCCTTTAATGCGTTCGCTGTGTGGCGTGAAAATAAAGTGTAATTAAAATGCAGCCAAGGCGAGAGGCCGAAAAAATTCAGAGTAAGCTGCAACGAAAACAAATACAAACGGCAACACTTGCAATTATAATTAATTTTTGCACTGCCCTGCCACTCGACGCAGGAGTTGTTGGAGTGCGATTTTTATAAGCCACTCGACGCCTCGACGCAAGAAAAGCAAAAGCCAAACTGAAGAAGAGAACAGCAGAGAACTGCGCTCCCCATTTAATGTGCGTCCAATTACGATTTGCATTGTGCCGGCGATGGGCGACAGTTTTTGTGGGTCAAGCGGTGCCTACGGCCGCCGGCGCTTCAATGGATGGCGAAGCAAATGCGCGAAAGTGAGCGCCAGCTAAAACAAAAACATTTTCAACATAAGCCCAGCAAAGTGGCTAAAAAAAATTTATATTTTTTGGGTGTACAGTAACAAAACAAAAAATAAGAGGAAAAGCTCGAGTGGTCATTGCTCCACAACAAAGTTTGTTTTATTTTTGAAAGTGCTTGAGGGAGGAGTTGAAAAAGGAAAAACGCCTTTTGTTGCAGTTGTCAGTATTTGCATTCAGTTATTTGGAGCAGGTGGCGGATGCAGTTTTCCGAAGCACAAAATGCTTTTCTATAAAACAAATGTTTATTTAAAAATTATAAAATTGAAAAAATTAACCATTGTGTATTGTCACAGCTCTCAGGCCTTCAGCTTCGAATCTGTGGTCTGTAAGGTAAATAAATAAATAATTGCGAGAAAATATTTATACACTAGGGGAGGTGGATAAGTAAGTGATGTTTGAATTTCTCCCTGGTAACTGCCATCTGTTAGTAGACTGCTGTCAAAGTTTGACAGCTATTGAAAGCAGACAACGTCGTGAATTTTGATGAACATGAAAAAAGTGAATTTTGTATGCTCATCAATTATTTTTAGCTAAACAAATTATTACCAAGAAACCAAGCAAAGGGTTCAGAGAAATTATACAATGAGGACTCTTCACCATAAATTTTTGTAATTAAAAAATAACTTTACTGCAGAAGTGAAATTTTGTGATTAAAAAATTTGCTTAGTGAGAAGAAGTAGGTTTACTGAATTTCGTTTTGGTTGTGCAAGCGCAGGTGAGGCAGAATTCGTCGATAAAATCTATTGAATGATATTGCACGATCGGAGGTTAAGAGTGCGTGAGGTGGCTAAGGCTGTAGGCATCTCAACTGAGTGAATGCATTACACTTGACAGGAATATTTGGATATGAAAAAGCTATTCGCAATTGCTGACAGTCGACTATAAGCATTTTTCAAAGAAGTTTTTGGCGATATGCAACGGCAATCCGATTCAGTTTTTGCGCCTTTTCGTAACTGTGGATTCATTACAACACACCAGAGAAGAAGACACATTGAAAACAGTAGACCTACTCGGCTGAACGTGCCCGCAAGAAGGCCAAGGATCTTTCGGCCAATGAGGTAATGGTGACAGAAATTCACATCAAATTACTTCAAATTAAAGTCTGTTATTTACTTAACTGCCCGTTACCGGGTTACAGTCTGCAGCAAATTTGTTTCCAGGCTCTGCTCCGCCTCTGCTTTGCGCGTTTTCTCCAGTTGGTCACACCGAGAGATGATAGAGCCTCTTCAACTTCCGGTCAACATAGCATAAAGCAGCGCACAAAACACCTCCAACTCGAGTCACATGGAAAGCCCCTCAGATGTTGACGCCCTACGTTCAAAAGCAGAATAAATGGTTTCGCGTCACAGAGTTGAGAAACATAAAACGCTCTAAAACACAAATCACGTATACGCACCGTGAGCCCGCAGCACCGTGACGCCTTGTGAGACGTGTTCACAACAGTGTTGGATTTCATAAATTTTTGTTTTTGTTATTAATAGCCAATAATCAGCAAATGATGTGTGATTGGATTCAGCTGTCTACATGTTAAAAATAAATCCTTGAAGCTTCCATTTTCGCAAACAAATATTTTTCTTCAAGTTTTTCACCTCAAAAGCTTTCATTTCATTAATAAATACCTTCTTTCAAGTAGTTTCTCCGAACACTTTTCTACATATTCTTTTAAAATTTATACCATATTTTTTTCTCTTATCTACTTCTTTATTTACACAATGAAAACATAACTTTTATAAATTTAACTGCACATAAGTGCCAAAATCTCGCTATATTTCTACTCCTTCAGCAATTACTTTAAACTCCAAATCGAATATTTCGTTCGAATTTTACAACAACAATAATCAACCCTACAATGAGCATTAATTTTCGCCTCATCGCTGAGTTAAGCACAAAGCTGATTTATAAGTTAAAAAAAAAACTTAATCGCCATCAAATTGCTTTTAAATGCCCAATAAACCCATGTTCGCATGTAAAATAAAGACATTTTGCATTGTAAAAATCGAATAGAGTTAAAAAATGTAATGCAACAACGGCAAATTGAAATATGGCCGCACTTCAATTACACACAGACACAGCCAAATGTATGTGTGTGTGTGCGTGTGTGCGGTTATGTGGAGTAAAGACGCCTCGCATTTCATTTAAAAATTCCAAGCGGCGCTCACCTGCAGCACTGCAACGGCGCTCGCGGCATGCAAATAGGCAATTAAAATGACCCAGAGGCAGGCGTGATTTATGGAATAAAAACATTCGCGTGCTTAACATTCAACAGGAAAATCCATACAGCATTATGCAATGCGCCACGCGTCGGCTCGCAGTCGCAGACGCAGTCGCAGCAGTTTGCAGCCGCACCGCAACATGCAACAAAGTGGCCGGGTGGCGTTTTTAAATGTGGCTGCAAGTTTAAACGCAGCTGTTTACTTTAAAAGTGTTAAACGCCTGGAAGCGAAAATATGAAATTTTTATTTTTTGCTTGAAAGAGCTGAGGGCAATTTTCACAGCTGATATAAAACGAAATGAAACTGCAATGTTTCTTTTTTGCTGCTTTAGAGTAGTTTTGGATAAGTTTACGATTTTTTATAGGGAGACCGCAAATTGGTTTTCTAGGTATTATAATTTTATTGTACTTTTATGCATGTTTAAAATTTAGAAAAATTCACAAAGTAATAATATTAGTTCAAAAACCATGGAGCTATAAGTCTACGAAAAAAGTCTCGCAGAATTTTTCACGATTTTCACGAAACTGTTCTCGGGAACCACTTCATAATTTTATACTCTGAAACATTTTATACTTCAAAGTATAGTGTTTTAAATTTCTTTTGATTATTTTCGCATAAATTGTAAAAAACTTCTTCAATTATATACAAATTCTCATTTATTGAGAAACTTATGTCCTTCATGTTTGACGGGACACCGTTTCGTTAGCACCCACGCAAGAAGGTTGTGTTTGCTTTCTAAAGCTATGTGTCCAATATAAATTTTTTTCGGTAGAGTGTAGAGCGTAGGGACTCTACCTGTTGTGTGTCCACTACAGCGTGATTCCTTAACACGCAGTGACTTCCACAGCTGTCGAAGTTGTATGGAAGAAAAAGAAAATGCATTTCACCTTCCACCACTACTGGTCCTACTTTATCACCTCGATAACTTTAAATGTTTGACAATCTAGGGAATCTTACTGATGAAAAGTTTTTCGCAGTCTACAAGGCTTCGTTAGGAGCTCAAACTTATTGAATGAGTGAGCGATCTTAAGTTCGATTGATGGTATCAAATTTGGTCTTCATGGCCTAAGTGGGCTCCTCTTTGGGGCAGTCACTCTTTCCTACCTGTCGACTTATTTATGGACTGAGTAGATTCAGCTTACATACTTTAGTAAGAATATGAAAAAGTAAGTGCATGAGTAAGAGTGTGGTGTCTTCGTATTGTAAACATAAATAATAAAAATTTTAAAAACGATAGCGAAATTTGACGACTATTTGAAGAACTATTTTTATATTTTTTATAATTTTTTTGTTCAGTTTCATGGCGTGAAAAATGAGAAATAAGTTGTTTAAGGAAATAATTGTGTCAGAGGCTTTGGATATGGATGGGAGCTTTATATGTTCAAGTCAATCGGTTTAATAGATCTTCAGATTTGGTGGAAACCATTTTGAGAAATACAGTTTTGAAGAAAAAAAGTTTCTTTTTGGAAGTTCTAAATTCGAACAACCTTAAAGGAGATGTGTAGATCTTAGAATGGCTAACAGGCAGTGAACGATTTGGACTTCAAATAGTATTTCAAGGCTTATGCGAGGAAATTGTTAAAAGTTTCAATCATTTCAGTTTTTCGTAGACAATATCGGAAAATTTAGTTTTTTAGTTTGTTTTGACTAACAAAAGTGCCCAAACACTCATTTACTTTTTCAGCTTTCACAACAATGAAGCGAGGATTTTGATCTGGTTCAATATTTTTTCAGGCTCCTCTGCTTCTTGTGCTTTCTTCATCAGGTTACACCCAACGTCTACAAGTTTAATTCTCTCTTTCATCACAAATTAATCTTTTCCTCAATTAGTCCTCGTACATTATGTTTTGGTTCTATGGAATCAGATCCGATAATCCTTTCCCACTCACTCCCATGCAATATTATGCGTAATGGTGCGCTGTGCGGCTGTAAAAATGACATCAAATATACAGCTACACGGTGCACCAGGGGACATTTGCAAAAACAGTGCACCAAACCGATCTTAGCGAAGTCCCAAACCATCCTGCTGCCACCTCTTTTACACAACAGATGGCACTATGAGGTAACATCGGTGGCATCGTTCCTAAGCGGCGGTAGATGGCAGCCCCATCAGTTAGGACTAGGAGTTAGTAAAAAATCGAAAGGTTCTAACCCTGTGAGGAACCCGATGGAGAGATCGGTGAAGTTACTCTTTCTGCAATACTACGAGATTTTAGACAGCCGATTGTAAAATACAAGTTTTAAATTGTTTGAAAGTGCAAAATTAAAGCAAAATCCAGCCTCGAGTTGATCAAAGAATTACAATTTAATGCTTCAAATATTGTCAGTCTTTTCACTAAATTAAAAAATAGTCACGTCTTTTTGTAGTTAGTGGCTCATTAAACAACTCCAAATAGTCCAATCAACTTTTTAAAACTGTTAAGCTAAGGTCCCACGATTGCCGCAAATGCGCCGATCATAGCCCGATCTGGTCGGGCATTGACTACGCAGAAATTGTCAATTGAGCAGAACGTTTTTTATTTGGATCACACGATTGCCCCAATTTCGACAAATTTTGTCGATTTCATAGGTAGGTCACACGATTGCCCGAATCGAAAAAAATTGAAATAAATTCTCAAAAAATTTCAAAGCACCGACAAAATTTGTCGGCCCCTATGGTTGGTGCTCGAGTTGCCGACGAAATTCGGCTCAATTTTTAATTTTTAGTCTAGCTTCAACTGTTCACACGATTGACGCTACAGTACCGATTTCGTTCGGCGCAACAGGATGGAAAATCGAATATTTTTAACATTTGCGCCGAAACCGAATCGAGTTCACACGATTGGCATTTGATTTTTTTTAAAATGCGTAAAATTTCTACGCATTGTGGCAATCGTGGGACCTTACCTTTAGAGTGCAGCTCCACCCACGACAACTCCTCCCAGCGACGAACCTGTTCCAACTGTTTGCATTGAGTATTGAAAATGTCCACTACTCACCCACTTCTCTACTTTTTCTGGCCGTAACAAATGCGTTGAACGGTTTGTACGACATATCGTCCGCAATCATCGGTTCGCCGCAGAAAAATTCAATCGCACAAATTAACATAAGAATTAAATTCAATTTACAACACATGCAACACGTCGTTCACGGGCTGTGCGTTGCAAGTGGCCGAGTGGCAAACAAATCCGGCACTCGATGCCACGCCACGCTACGCCAGTTCAGTTCAGTTCAGTTCAGTTCAGTTCAGTTCAGTTCAGTCTCGTCGAGTTGAGTCAAGTCAAGTCAAGTCGAGTCTCGTCGAGTCGCTGTCAATTTTGCCAAATAGCAGAAAATTACAAATTGCAATTCATCATGAGAAACGATTTGCGTATCGCACGCAGTATTGCAGCATTTGCGGTCGTTGTTGTTGCGCATCTCGAAGACGCGGCCCGCTGGTGTGTGAGCCGCGCCACACGCGTGCGTGCCGCAGCACTTGACGCAGTGGCGATAGCGACCGAACCGAACCGAGCCGCAACCGCAAGTTGGTGTACGCGCCGCTGCGGGTCCGCTGCGTGTCTGCAGCCGCCACCCACTGCGACAGCGAGTCAACGAGGTGATTTGCATGCAGCACTGCAGCCGAGTCCAAACAGGCACAACACAGCAGCAAAACAAACGGATTTGCCTCGAGTCGCTGCAATGTTTGTGTGGCGGTGCGTTGTTGGCTGTCGCTGTTGACTATTCGCTCGGCCAGTGCTTGTTTTGTAGCAATTTCACAGTCAAGTGGCCGCTCGTTGGTCGGTTGTTGCGGCGCGCATTCAACTGGCTGGCACAAGAACAACATTTGCCATAGACGCACCGGTGGTCAGCGTCTGAAATGTGATGGACTGCAAATTTCGTAGATAATCTGCTTGGGATTTGTCGTTGTCGACTAATGCGACTCGTTGACTGGACTCTGACTCTGACTCCGACTCCGACACTGACCAGACGCGGTCGCTGGTGTTGTCGTCGAGCGGCAAATTGACGAAAGATATTTGGACGAGGCATTGACATTTGACCCGAAATTGCCGGTTGCCGGTGAAGTTTTGGGCAATTGGAAAAATTTGCCGAAACGAGAGGAGCAGCAGCACATTGAACCACAAACATTCTTTCATACCCGAATTTAGTTGCAATGCTTAGAGAGTTAAGAGTTTTAAGATTTAACTGTTTAAGATTTGACTTCGACTACCCCGAAAAAAGCACCCAGCTCCTCTGTTTCTCGCCCACGTCGCCGCACAACGATTTGCCCACAAAAACCGTCAAAGAAACGACAACAACTAATTCCCTTTGCATTCATTGGCGCAGTTGGGCCAACAGTGCTGCCAGCCAAAAGATAAATCGGCCAGAATGCATTGGAAGCGGATGCGGCCAGTCGCAGCGTATTTGCTGGCATAGAAAATGCGAAAATGTTGGCAACGGCCGAGTGGCGAAAGTTGCGCGTGGACTGAATGCGAAAGGCTGCCAGCGAGAATTAAGGACGCGCGCACGCACCCAGCTCCGCCAAAATACAAAAGTGCGCTGCCGTTTGCTTTATTGTTGTTGTTGTTGTTGTTGTTGATGTTGTTCGTGCTGCCGCCGCATATGCTAAAGTAATTATTTGGCAGCGAGCAACAATAGCAGCAATAATGCAGTGGCAACTGCCGCCTGCCCATTGTACTCGTTCTGTGCAGCAGCAGCAACAACAACAACAACCACTGACATGAGAAAAAATGCAACTGAAGTGCAGCAGAATCGAGGAAAAAATTAACAACAAAGTAAACGCAATTTAGCTATTGGCCTCGTTCCTCTTGTTGTTGTTGTTGTTTTGTGGCTGCTGCTGCTGACTTTGACCGTTGGCAATATTCGACACCGTAACAATGCAGCGCGGCAGCCAGTTGCTATGAAATTATGTTGTTGTTGTTGTTTCGTTGCTTGCCTCTCGGACAAGCGGCGCGCAACATGGCGAACCTGGCAAACTGGCAGCTTGGCAAACTGACAACAGCCAAGCCAAACAATCAACAACAGCAGCAGTAACAACAGTACAACAACAACAACAAAGAGCACATCAATTCTCGTTAACTTTGCGCGCTGCACTGATGTCAAGTTCAACTTGCGAGAATTGCAAGAGTCCAGCACAAGAAAACGAATCGAACGAAAGAAAACAGCCAAACCGAAGTGCACAAACATTGATGGGAAACACTAAACAAAGCCAGAAAAAAGGAAAGAAAGCAAAACAAACGAAAACAATCGAATTGATTTTTCATACTCGAGTGAAATGCCAACGATGGTGAGGTCTTCCTCGCTGAGTATGAAAATTATGTAAAAATTGTTAATTTTTTAGGAAATTTATGTTGCTGAAAATGATAAAATTTATTATAAATTCAATTGAAATGAAATTTTAAAGTGAATTTTAAAATGTATAAAACTAAATAAAAAATTAAAACCAAAAATAAATAAAAAACATTTAAATATATATTTAGTAAAACTTTACCAAATTCGAAATTTTCATTCGAAAAAGCTAAAATTAAAAATTTGTAATAAATGCAATTGCAAGTCAATTTTGAAAAACATTTTACTTTCAAAAACATTTAATAAAAACTTTACATAGTCAAAAATCTGTTTGGATTTCCTTGATTTCAGATCGTGTTGCTGAAAAAGGTAAAATTGATTATAAATTCAATTACAAGTAAATTTTAAAATGAAGAAACTAAATAAAAAACATAAATATTACCAAAATATAAAATACAAAAATATACAAATATTTAAATTACATATACTAATTCAACATGTTCAATATTAAGAAAATTAAATACAATTAAAAAAAAAGAAAAATTCTTTGCATTTTGTGGATTTAAAAATTTTCAATTTAAAAAAATTAAATAAAAATTTTACAATGTCAAAAATCTGTTTGAATTTCCCTGATTTCAGATCGTGTTACTGAAATAGGTAAAATTATAAATAAATATTTATAAATTATAAATTCAATTGTAAGTAAATTTGCAAGTAAATTTTAAAATGAAAAACCTAATTAAAAACATAAATATTACCGAAATGAAATGATAAATAAAAAAATATATATTTTGTAAAACTTAACCAAATTCAAATTTCAAATAAAAAATCTGTTTGGATTTTACTGATTTCAGATCGTGTTACTGAAAAAGGTAAATTATAAATCATTATAAATTTAATTGCAAGTAAATTACAAGTAAATTTTAAAATGAAATACCAAAATAAAAAAATTAAAACCAAATAAAAAATATAAATAGGTATATAAATATATTAAAATTTATACTTAGTAAAACTTTACTATATTCAAATTTTCAATATTAAAAAAAATGAAATACAATTTTTACAAAATCAAAAATCTTCAAATTCAAATTTTGAATATAAATTTTTTTTTTTAATTTTTACAAAATCAAAACTTTTTGCATTTTGTGGATTTCAGATCGTGCTGCTGAAAAAGGTAAAGTGCAAGTAAATTTTAAAATGAAAAAAAACTAAATATCACCATACTATATAAAATACTTATAGTATTATCAAAATATTATAAGTTCAGTATGTAATAAAAAAATAAATAAAAATAAATATAAAAATATATATTGTGTAAAACTTAACCAAATTCAAAATATTCAATAAAAAAATTAAAAAAACATTTTACAAAATCAAAAATCTATTTAAATCTCATTATGAAATCAAAAGTTGTTCATTTACAAATGCAAACAATTACAAAGCTTTCTCCAACATTTCACAGCCGTCAATTTTATTTTTCGGCAGCCGAATTTCCCACACGTGTAGCTTCGGTTCGTCGCTTCAGCCACCTGCCGCTTTTCGGCAATTCGCCTCAAACAGCAACAGGCGTGTTACGAAAATGGGACAACATAAACACAAGAAAAGTGACAAATAAAAATTTCATTAAAATTTCAGCTTTTTATCGCATCAATCAAAGACGGCCATTCGCGCAGCTTCGCCCGGGCCTCTTCACTGACGATGACAAGAGCCCGCGGCGGCAGCAGTAAAAACGCAAAAGTCAATTATTTTGCGCCATAAAACTTGGCGACTGGCGCAACATGATGGCAAGTGTCAATTTGAAAAGTTTGCTGCCGCACGCCCACACGCCCACACGCCCAGACGCCGACACAAACGCACAATCTTGCAGGCCCACCACTCGCCGTCAGGCGGCAGTGCTTTGTAAGTGGTTGCTGATTTCTGTGTCGTGCAACAAGACAATGAAAGAAAACGCTAACAACTAGAGACCGCATTGAAAATGAAAGACGAAATCGAAATGAGCGAAGCGGCATTGTGCCTCTGTTCCGGGCTACTTCCGGGACGTGCAACACGCCCACCTTCTGCGTAGCAATGCGGCTATGGCGACTGGTTGATTACTCGGTGTCTGTCAACGTGGTGGGCGTGCCGCTGGTGCGGTGTCTTAAGCGCCAAATGAATTTTGCGTCGGGCGGAGCGTTGGCACGCACGCGTCACTCGCCAAATTTAATTGAAAAAGTGCGCTTTATTTAAAATGTTTATTTATGTTGCGCAAGTTCGAATGGTTGCTTGGCAGTGATTGTTGCTGCTGGTTGAGTTCTCACGACTTGGAAAACAACGTGGGTGATTAACAGCGTTGCCAGCAGCTGCTCGACCTATTTGCCGCGACAGGAAGCCGCATGAAAGCCGCGCAATCAGTTACGCTGGTTGCTCTTTGTGGCTTTGAGTAATTCGAAATGTGGCTTTAAGTTATTTTAAACTGATAGATTACAATTTAATGTTGAAGGACGCGCAGTTTCCTGGTGCAGCTCTAACAGGTAGTGGAATGTGCTGGCTAAATTTTTCTTGCATAGTTCACACGCTTCGGCATGTCTTCAAATTAATTGACTCATTGTGGTCAAAAAATAACTGCAATTGAAATTGGGGTCAAAAACAGAGAGAACAGTGGAACAGAACAAAAGTGATGCGAAATTTCAAAAGTCTGGAGTTTTCTGCGACAGAGCTTTAATAGTTGAAAAATAGTTGTTTCTCCTTTCATCAAAGCGCGGACAGTGGAACAGTAAATGTTCAGCGTTTTCTTCTCATCGTTTCAGTCGTTAACAATTTCTTTCTTTAAACAATTTTATAATGATTGAAAAGCCTCACTTGTTTATCAGTTCATTACAACTAAGAAAAATATATATGATTCTTGTTTTTTGCATCATTTAAAATGGCAAAATTAAAACCTGACTTTAATGATCGAAATGACAAGCACTCTTTGTACATTTTGTATGGCTTAATTTTCGTACGTGTTAACGGTCGCTAAAGTCGTTAACGTCGCAGTTTAAAGATTTTAATGGAAAATTATTAAAACATATATTAATTAAAAAAAAATACAGTACAACGACAAAATTCAAACACGCAAATTTTTAATTGCGCGCCACAACATGTCGTCATGCAAATGCGTTGCATGCTTCGCTCTCAGACCCACTTTCTGCCCCACTTCGCCGCACCCATTCGTGCGCTCTCGCTCTCGTTCGCTTAGCAGCGCTTTTGACAGTTTTTCTGCCTTTAAATTGCTGTCAGTTTCAAGTGGTTTATTAGCAACGGCCACGAGCAGTTTGATGTACTCGCCTCCGCCTCGCGCACACTTAAAATCGCAACTCAGGCCCAACGTGCTGGCCGACAGTTGCACGGCATGCGAAATTAATTCGTGCATTTTTTTCGCAAAGCGAGCGGTGGGGCCTGTGGCTGCCACATTGAACGAATTGGTTTGACATTTCGGCGTACATGCAGAAAAATCGTGAATAAATAATTCAATCAGCTGAGTGGTTGCTGTCACAGCAGTAACTGCACTCGTGCGTGTGTATGTGTGAGTGGGTGGCCAACGCGGGCATTTCCACATAGTTTGTGCAATATTTTCAACAATCTGGTGTTGCCGCATTTTCATTTCGCTACACAAAATATTTTCATAAAATGTTTAATAGTTTGATTAACTGCAGCCGTCAGACGTGCGTTGCGCGTTCTCGATGTGCTGAAAATTGCGCATCATTTGTCATTCAATTTAAACTCGAAATCGATGCGCTTTGTGGTCTTTTCATCAAAATGCCATAAATCACAATAAACATTTTGGTCAGTCGGTTGGTTGGTCATTGGTTGTGCGCGTTGCATGTGTGTCAAATCAGCACAACGGCTGCAATATGTTGCACTCGACTGATGCAGTGTGATTCAATTTGCCGATTTTTATTGGCGATTTTTTCATTTGTTCTGGTTTTGTGCAAAATTGAAAAAAGGTTTTGTTATTTGAAAGTTGGCTTCAGAAGCCAATGACTGTGTCAGGGATGCAATGTGTGTGTGTGGCGTTGTTTGCCTTAAGGGGGTCTTCCGGTTTGTCAGTTTCAAAAAATCGATTTTTTTTTTTTTAAATTTTTTTAATCTCTGAAGTCTTAGGAATTTCGTGGACAAAGGATTCAGCAAAATCTTTCATGGTTCAAGAATTATTGCCCCTCGAGCATAACATTCTTGCGTTTTTTTCTAAAACGATAAATCTTTGAATGCGTTTTCCCAAAAGTTGTGTTTTTGCAGCTGGTGCGCACGATTTTGAAAAATCCACTTCGTCTTTTGGGACACTTTTTTTTTGTAACGTTCAGGATGAATGTCGCTATCGTTTGATCGAGCGGTTTTCGAAAATTATAATTAGTTTAATTTTTACAGCCTATAACGACAAAAAAAAAGAACAGAAATTCCGTTTTTTTGGATTTACGCTCGCCATTTCGAAAAAAATCTGAATAACTAAAAACCGCTCGATCGAACGATAGCCAACATAATGAAAGTTAATAAAAAAAAAAATTTTGTGTTTCAGATTCTTTATACGAGCGGAATCGTGCGCACCGTTTCACTCGACGTTTTAGAGGAGGCACACTCAAGGTCATCTAGAGGTTACTTACATGGTTGACAAAATACTGTAAAACACATATGTTCAACATTTGTTCTTGCTCAATAAAAAAACCAAAACTGATTCAAAAAGCGTCAATGGTTTGTTCACAAGAAATTTCTAAATATACGCTCGAAAATCGCCCAACAAACCGGAAGACCCCCTTAATTGGCTGAGTTTGTGAGCAATTGATTTCAGAAATAAGGTTCTGAAGGAGAGTGGGAGAAGTGGAGGGATTTGGATGATAATACAGAATTAGTTCTGAAATCTCTGCAGGAACTACTGGAAAGACAAATAAGAGGAAGATTGGCGTAGAAAGAAAGACCAGGGGACGAGTTTGATAGAGATTCTAAACATTTACACACTAAAAGTGAGAACAGTTTTGATTTTGAAATAAAGGTTAAAGAGAAGGGAGAGTTTTAAGAGAGATAGCACTGAAGAAGTTCTGAAATATGAATGAGGAACTACTGAAATAAGAAGAAAAGTGTCTTAGGAAGGCGAGCAGAAGACGGGTTTGAAGCGAAAAGCTTAAAATGTTCTGAGGGCAGAGGGAACAGACTAGAGATCCTCACAATTGTCGCGCTAAAAGTGAGCACAGCTTCTGCGAGATCTAATGGAAACTGTTGGCAACACTGCCAACGCAATGGTTCGCATTTTTAGTTGCAAAAATGCAAGCGCAAATTTTTATTAACAAATTTATTAATAAAAGTAAAAATGGCTTAGGGAGAGGAAGGCAGAGGAAACAGAATAGAGATCCTCACAATTAAAACATTAAAAGTGAGCACAGTTTCTGCGAGATTTAATCAAAATTGTTGGCAACACTGCCAACGCAATTGTTCGCATTTTTAGTTGCAAAAATGCAAGCGCAAAATTTTTATTGAATTTTGCTAAGCTTCCATTCAGCTCGTCCATTGTTTCGCCATAATCAAACGCTTTGGGCGACAAAATTAATGCCAAACGCTTACGGCGAACGAAGCACATAAAACCATTGACGATTTATCAAAAGCATAACACAACAATAACAACAACAACAACAAAATGCCAGCTGCTGCTCATGCGTCACTCCGCACGCCACACGCCCACTTGAAACTTCGGCCACGCTGGCCACACCGGCTCCACAGGCCTGGCAAATGCGGCCTAGACGGTCACGGCTTAAATAAATTTCGACCAACTTTGTTGACAAATGAGAAATGGTCAGCAAATTTACACAACATAATCAAGTTGAGTCGCGCTGCACTGCACTGCAACTGCGCAGCGCTGCGTTGCTTTGAGTGGAGAGTTGTGCGCGTACAAAACAAAAGATTAGCACACAAAATAGCACAAAAACAACAATGAAAAAAAAAAATTTCGCCAACAATGGACGCTCAGTCGTTATTAGGTAGTTGCCATTGTTGTTGTTGTTGTGGCCCGCTTTGCATGCAATATGAAATATGATGCTGGCTGCAAAAGGGTAACAACAACAACAACAACAACAACAAAATAGCGGCCGCATTTACGCCGACGCGGTGCCACTGCAAGGCTGTGTAGCTGGTGGGGTGGAGTGGGGGGGCGGGGGTTCGGTTTGGCCATTTCGTCTGCAATGAAGATAAGGCAATAATTTTGCGCTTTGGCCGAGCACTCGCGTTGATTGATGAAATTCGCGGCTGGCGCAGCGTTGTGGGCGCCCAAGTTCCAGGAGTCCAATGTGTGGCATTTTCTGCTTATTGCTTCCGTGTTGTTGTTGTTATTGTTGCGCGTTTGCTGGTGCAAATTCGCTATTGCATTCAATTTTGCCATAAATCACGTTCGGCGCAGGCGAATGGCTATTAGAGTGGATTGAAACGATGCAAAAGAGACAGGAAGACAGTGAGAGAGAGAGAGAGAAAGAGATAGAGAGCGACGCTTCAGTGTTGAACATGGGAAACAATGACCCACGACGGCCACTCATTGTCAGTTACTAAGCGCAGCCAAACAACCAACTACCGTAGTCAACATTAACTGGCAACAACACAAACAACAACAACAACAACAATAAGCAGTCACTGTGCATTGCTGCCAATCTGCGCCAATTCGTTGAAAACATTGGCTTCCTTTGCTACTCCTTTCGCCTTCTTAGAATCGCGCTGGCCACTTTTTTATTGCCAGTTTTTGTTTTGGTTTCTTTTTCACTTTTTATGTTATTGTTTTTCGTATTTATGGTGTATTTTCTGCAAATTTTTCGCAGTGTTTTGTTTTTTTGTGGCAGTGATTATGATTACAAGCCGACCGCTGTCGGTTGCTGGCGTAGGCGGAAGTGGATTTCTGCCAAGTTTAGAAAGTGCCGCGGCGTAAATTTTTATTGCACACATTGATTGTTGTGGCTGCTGTCGGTTGTGGGTTGCTGGTTGTTTAGGTGTTGAAGGTGGAGGCGGCGGCAGATATGCATTTTCGTGATTAATGGCCGCTGCCGAGATTAAAGTTTTAGCAAATTTTCGTATTCAATTATGGTAAAATGCCGTAAGTGTCTGATTATCAGCGGGCAAATTTACGCAGAATTATTTATGACCAACACTCGGGGCCCTGACGGCTCAGCAATGTATGTGTGTGGTGTGCTGACAATCGATTGTTTGATTGTGTTATTTTGCTTTTATTTTGAGAAATAGAAAAGTGATTTATGAGCTGTGAGAAGTTTGCATCACGGTATGGCATTTTTGGACAATTTCCTGAAGATTTCACTTCACACGCTATGCTCTCAATTTCGTAGTGTGGACATTTGTGCCTCGAGGGTTAAGCTAAAACTTTTTATTGAATTTTTCTTAGTAGCATTGGACACACCCTTCGCGTTTAATTGGTTTCTGTTAGTGCGCCGCGAGTGCTGGGCGTGGCGTCTTATCACACAATTCCACTCGGAGCACTTCGTTTCATCATTATTGCAGCGTTTTTTTTGTGCGCCTATTAACGCTTCCCCGCCGAGTATCCGGCAGCGATTAATTTGTTGTTTCACTTTCTGCTGAAAGTGTTGTTGCACGACAGCAGAAAAAAAACAACTCACGCATGAAACATGACATAAAATCCCTATTGAAGGTCGTAAAAAAGCGCAAAGTTGTCACCAGCCAACGGTGCACACCACTCGACGCACGCGGCACCGACACGCATAGGCGACGCGACAACAGGTTGTAATGTCATCCGCGCCGACAAAGCGAATTAATTTACGCGACGTTGCGTCGTCTGCGGTCGTTCTGTGGCTCCGGCGTCGCGTACATTTCTGCACTTTGCAGGTGGCGCTGATTTTTCCAATTTTCGCCGCGTCCATTCGCGCGTCGGCTGCATGCAAATTGCGCAGAAAACTGCCAAATCATAAATTTCATTTAGCACAACTAGCGACAGTGAGGGCGGCGAGGAGCGGTTGGTGCGCGCTCGTGCAGGTGCAGCGGCTACCTGTTGCCGCATCGTTGGTCGCGCCTAATTGAGTCACAATTAAAAACGTATTTACGAGCAGCACAGCCAGTCGGCTCATTAATAAATGCGATCGGTCATTAAAATCCCCAGTTGAGGAAATCTCAATTAATGCCGCAACATGTATGAGTTCAAGTGTAAGTGACTACGTCTGTGTGTGTGTGTGTGTGTGCCTATGTAATGTTGAAATAATTTATGCGCAACATGTGGCCGCTTCACTGCATTTGTCATACTGGGACTATGGTTGCTGGTTGCTGGTTGTTTGGCGCGTTGTGTGCGTTGTGCGTTGCGTGCGGATTTAGTGCCCATAAAGATCTAAAATATGTTATTACGGTTTTACAGGCACATTACACACGACAATGCCGATGTGGAGTGACATTAGCCGGCGCTGAATGATGTGATGGCAGCGGCATGAAATTATGTTCAATGGCTGCGACTAGCTGCCAGCTGATGAAGTTTTGATGGCGTTTCTATTTTATTAGTGCAGTGTCGAGGATTGCATTGCACCGCTTGGAGGGTGATGGTACTATTTGTGTGTGTGTGTGTGTGTGTGGGTGCGAAATAAATTGTTCCATTGGGCATTAATGGAAATCAGAGTCAAGTTTAAAATCAGACAAATTAGTTTGTTTGATTTAAAGTCAGAAAAAAAATCTTTTTTTTAGAAACATATGTTGCATGAAGGTTGAGATGATGTAAGCTATGATGATAGGGGAATTTGAACAAGCAAAACCAAGGCAAATGAAAAATAAATTGGACAATTAAAAAGAAGAAAAAGAACAACATGAATGAACATTGCTTACCGAGAGAAAAGTGGTCAAAAGTAAGTTAATTGCTTATTGTTTGTCGGGTAAAGTTTGAACCCATGACCTCTGACTGTTGCTCCAACAAGGAGTCAAGGCTCTAAGGAGCAAGCTTTGTTATATTCTGTTCTTTGATTAACACTAGAAGTACCGTTGCGGTAGTTTTGACGGTTTTTCATTTTTAAGTATCTCTATTTTCTTTAGTATTTCTGTCAACTTTTGCTTTGCTGACTTTTATTTTTATATCGTGGGAAATCTTATACTTTTTTAAATTTATTTTGTGAAAAATTAGCCAAATCTGAGGTTTTCTTTTCTATATATCAACGGATTTGTAGTCTTTGTAGGTGTGGAAAACTTGCGGTCTTTCTGGTGTTCTTTGGTATGTTGCAAGAATCGATTTTTTTTGTGCGGGCCCCTTGGCCAACACGACAACCCTGAACGGGCATTTGTCGGCAGCAGCAGCATTGCATACTTTTAGAGGCCATGATTATTTTTCGGGAATCATCGCAGAGACGATTCGAAGCAATACTGGATCGTTTGAGAACAAGTTACGCTCCGGGCAGACAAGTATAAAGGCAGCCGGGAATGATGACAAGCAGCGATGTAATACATATACGAAACCGAAGTAAAAGTAAAGTAACTAGTGAATCAGTAAAATGAAAGTGAAGTGACTGACTAAAGAGACTAGTGAATCAGTGATGTGAAAGTGAAGTGACTGTAGACAATTATAAATAAAATGCCTACTTGTGCTGAACCGCGTTAAAGAACTTCAGTGTGTTTTATTTTGGCACAATGCAGTGATACGAACCACGACTGCGTTGACCAGCGAAACAAATTTTCGTAACAATAATAATGTGCCCTTTGATTTTTTTAATTTTATAGTCTGGAGTATAAAAAAAATTCTGAAGAGATTTTAAATAACGCCAACCAAAATGTGGAAAAAGTAAAATCCGAAAAACTGACATGCTCAGCTTTTGCAAAAATTTAAACTAAGTTTTAAAAACGGTTTGTAGATTCAGACTCAACGACCTCTAATTACCTTAGAACCGATGTCAACACCAGAAGTTACATTTCAGAGTACTTTACAAGAAATCCGTTCATCTTTTGTAAGTTTAAAAGGTCGTTTTAAATTTAAAAAAAAATTATAATTTTTTTTCATACTTTAATATGTGCTAAATAAGACTGCTGATAAGAAGTTCTCTTACGTTTTTCATATTCGTATAATAAAATGTCGCAGTTGGGCATTTTTTCGGCCGCTGGGGTGGTGTTACCCCTGAGGGACTCTCTGAGTCGATTTAGGAGGAATGAATTGCTTCACTTTGGATTATTTCTCGATGCACATGATTGGTGCAGTACTTGATCGATATCTCTCTCTATCTTTCTCCCACGTTTCTACAGCACCGACAGAAGTGTAAAATGAATTGGAAACATGATTCGAATACCAACGAGAAGGCAGCTGCAACAAAGCGATAGCAACAGAATCGATAAAATATGAAAATAGAAGCATTTCATTGATAGATCATAGGTCGATCCATAGTATAAAGATCTGTGGTCATAGATCCAACACATATATTACTATTGAGGAAGAAGTTCACTTCATATCTATGGTCGCGAGGCCTCGTAGTGCATTCAAATAAGAGGCATAGAAAAAAATACCACAGAAAAATTTGCATTTTTGTAGACACTTTTTAAATATCGCAAGTCCTGGACGTGCTCCTAAGTATTTCAAAACTCCACTTATGGGCTCCAGGTAAATCTAGATTAATGGTATTTTGTTTGGTAGAAACTTAGAGTTTTGCGTCATGTTCCAGCGCAGTGACACACAAATGCTTTGTCGGCACCTTCCCAAAGTTTTATATATGTGTGTAGAATTCCAGCGCTTCTAACAGTACATCATATCACCCATCACCAAACCAACAAAAATTCTCCAATCGCACAACTAAATGTGCTTTGGTTGAATGCTTGCATTGTGTGTGTTTGGGGGCTTTCTCAGAATTTCATTATTAATTGTCTTGCGCTCAATTGGCCAACAATGCATGACATCAATCAATAAAAGTCAAACGCAGTGTGCGTGATCGCCTCTGGTCGCACGTAACGGCCAACTATGGCTTACGGGCCTTTCGGTTTCTCTTCCCACTGCACACACGGCACGCACAATGCGCTTCTTCTGCTTTACAAAAATTGTTGGATTTTTCTCGATTTGTTTCTAATTGCTGGATGGGTCTTGTCAGCGACTCGTCTGTCTGCGTGGCATGTAAATTTCGTATTTACTCGTCATTTTCCGAGCACACTTAATACTTCACACCTTCCGTGTGTGTGTCGGCCACTCGAACCACAAAGCTGGTCAGCACCGCTTTTCGAGACGGCTTAATGGGCTTGCGGTCAGCTCGTCAGTGCGTTCGTTCGTCAGTTAGTCAGCTTTAAGTCAAATTGAAATTAACACGCTCACACCTTGTTGAAAAATCAAAGTCACGGTGACAGCGGCAGCAACACCGTCAGCGTCAGTCGCATTGACAGCAGCATCAGCTGTCAGCCCGACACTTGCACGCAGCCGACTGAAGTCCGCTGCTGCCACTCCAGGCCCAGATTCGACTGGCCATCGACTGGTTTTGTTGCGCCACAAGTGGCAGACGTGCGCGCGGCTTTTTGCCAGACTTTTGTTGGCTTTCTTCGGTCGCGGCTGGCTTTGTTTTTGCGCAGCCTTCCGACATGTCTCGGGCAGGCCGAGCCCGGTTCATTAACATTTGCGGACCTACAGCAGCGCGTCCGCGCGTCACTCAGCCACTCGGCGAGGCTGCGATGGGCGCACCAGGCCGCCAAGTGCCGCAAAAGACAACACTCGAGCCCGTCAAATGTCAAATGCAAACGCAAACGAGACTCGATTGTGCGCCAAGTTGGCTGCTGATTGCTGGGCGTGTGGCGGCGCCCGTCGCTGCGCTCATGTCAAGTGTTGCTGTTTGCATTTTTACAGCAACAAATTAATTGTGCGCTATGCAATGCGCTTAATTTCTGTAATTGGAAATAATTAAAACGCCGGCAATTAGAGCTGAATCGGACTTTGACAGGCGTGTCGGTGGTCAATTAAGCGTGGAGCGGAATACTTCAACCGCGGATGAAGTTGTAATGGGTGAATTTTGGCGGTGTTGAACAGAAACATAGCAGAATGGATACTGAAGTTCGATAAGGGAGGTGCAGTTTTTTAGTGCATTTGCGGTCGTAATGAGATTAGCGCAATTAAGTGTAAAAGTTTATACTTTAAAATAAAAAATTAAATATATTTGTCTGTAATCTTGTTACTCGAAAATGATTTCCAGTCGCATTATTGGACAATGGTGTTTTATTTTTAATTAATTTTTAACTTATAAAAAGTGCTAAAGTTCTCAATAGTTCAATTCTTTTTGTACAGTTTGTAATTATTGAAAAATGTTTCATTAAAAAATTTTACAAAAAATACTTTTCATATTTTGTAGGTTTTTTTTATTTCAACTTTTTGTTATTAACAAATTTAAATTAGTTTTTTTTTCATAGTTTCTCATTAATTGCAAAAGTGTTGAATGACTTTCCTTTAATCTTTCAATTACTTTCTGTAATCTTTTTGCTCGAAACTGGACTCCAGTCGCATTATTGGACAATTGTGTTTTTCCTTATTAATTTTTAACTTATAAAAAGTGCTAAAGATCTCAACAGTTCAATTCTTTTTACACAGTTTCTATTTAACGCAAAATATTTCATTTAAAAAATTTATAAAATGCTTTTCATATTTTTTAGTTTTTTTTACATTTCAACTTTTTGTTATTAACAAATTTAAATTAGTTTTTTTTCATAGTTTCTCATTAGTTGCAAAAGTGTTGAATGGCTTTCCAATTTGCAACGCATGCCAAACCATTGCAAGTGAAATGCTAAACATTTATGTAGTTTCAGTCATAATTTGTTGCAATACTTTGGCAACATAAATATTTAAAGTTTAAAATAAAAATTTGCTAATAATTTTTGCAAGCCAACAGCGACAAACAAAAAGTTGTTTATCGACGCAGCGCAAATGGACTCGACGAACGGAAAAGTGTGGCACACGAAAGTTTTAATTGCGTTTCGAAAAACTTTCGCTGCTAAAGTAAAATAACGGTTAATGACTGAACGAGGCGCCATACAGCAGCAGGACAAGCAACAAAGACGACGTGCAACTAGTTAAAACAAAAAAAAAGTGCCAACACAAAAAAGGCGAAGTAGTTTAAAAAGGTTTAAACTTTGAGGCAAAAATCAACAATAGCAGAAGCAACAACAACAACAAAAACCACAGCATTGTAAAAAAATGTGCGCGACGAAAAAGAAAATGGCGTCAAACAGTTTGCAATGCAAAATAACCCAAATGGCAGCAAGAGACAATAGTAGCAGAAAAGGGTGGCCGCTGAGGTGAACAAAATTTTGAATGAAACAAGTTTGATAAAATTGGTGAAAATATGGTATAAACAGTAAGGAATGATGGAAGTGTGGAAAAGATATTAAATTTTTAATTTAGTGTGAAAATATTTAATTTATTGTATTTATTGGAATTTTTAATGGAATTTAATAGAACTTTGAAACATAATTTCAATTAGGAAAATTATTTGAATAAGTAAAAAGTGAAAAAATTTTGAATGAAACATATTTGATAAAATTGTTGAAAATATGGGATAAACAATAAAGAATAATGAAAGTGTGTAAAAAATATTCAATTTTTAATTGAGTGTAAAAATATTTAATTTATTGTATTTATTGGATTTTTTATGGGAATTTAATAGAACTTTTGAAACATAATTTCAGTTAAGAAAATTACTTGAATAATTAGAATAATTGATTTGATAATTAGCAAGTTTAATGTCGTAAGGTACGTGTGGGAAGTATGGTTAGTAAACGTCCAGGAGGAAGTAAAGGACGACTACTACCGAAAGGTGTAAATGAGGTGCTGAGGTATACGGAAATAATGTGGCAGAATTATTTTTCTTTAGAATGATATTCTTTGCGCGATTTAATATGAAGCATAAATAAAAAATTTAATTCCGTGAGTGCATGTATAGTATAGTGTGACCATACATTTTTTTGGTTCTTAAAATTCCATCTACATATTTTGAAACATACATATTTAATTGAGATATTTCCAGACCCACCTACATTTTAAGAGAGTTTAGATGATGAGTTCAGACTCCGGTATGGACATGAACGCACTGAAAGATGTCGAGGGGTTAGCCTGGTTACTTTGCACAGAAAGTAAAATCTCGGTAGCTTTGAAGCTATGCTGCGCCATTGTTGTGATAAGATGTTGAAGAGAAGAAAAAGGCACTGTAGATGAGCTGTCAGATGATCCAACTAAGAAGGGGAATGAGAGAACACGACCCCTTTTGGGAACCCGAACCAAGAATTGGACTAAGCAATACACGGGTCGAGGGTCTGGCCGACATTTGGCACAGTGATACGAGGAATGGAATGACCTAATGTAGACAATTTAGGGCAGTCTTAAGGGTACCCACGGGCAACAAAGCCGAAAGAGTTCTTTGCCTTGATCGGAGAGCTGCATTGATGCGGGAGACGGTAACTTCAGAAAATAACTGGCACTATTAAGCTTTGTCGACTGAGTTGCCTGCAGACTGCCCTTTGAAAATGATGAGACAGCCAGGGCCCGGCTCAAGCTGTTAGAAGAATGTCCTATCTGAGACATAATAATTTTGATAATAATTTTAGCAAAAACATATCATAGAAGAGAAGGTAGTAGGAAAATTACAAAATAGTAGTAAAGTAGCGATATGTAATAAAAGTATTATTTACTTACTTTCTTAACTGGCCATAGCAACCCGTTACTGGGTTACGGTCCATGGTTCGTTGTTGGTTTGTATACGATACTCGTTGCCAATACCAACAGGGCCGAAGATTTAGTAGTATTATGCAAGTAAAAAAGTAGTATTATGTATGGAAGTAGAAAACTTAAAAGAAGTACAATTGAAAGCAAAGACGAAGCAAAGAACACTTTTTTTGAAAACGACAATTGAATCGCCATTCAAAAGGTAACAGATAAAGTAGTAGAAAAGGTATCGACAAGGTAGCCAAAAGGGTGGTAGAATCGGTAGTAGAAGAAGTAGCAGTGTAGGTATTAGCTGAGCAAAGTACTTGGCTGAGAAATCTGTTACTGGAGAGACGTGAACAGTGCAATGGAAAACTGAAAAGGAGCCCAAGGAAAGAGAGGACAATTTCTGTGAAAACAGTAACGACGTACCAAAGCCCATTCAACAGGTACTTCAAGAAAGTAAAAGGTAGTAGAAAATGCAGCAGAAAAGGTAGTAGAAGAAGTTGCAGTATTAGCTGAGCAATGTACTTAGTTGAGAAATCTTTTGTTAAAAGAAAACTGAAAAGGAGTACAAGGAAAGAAAAGACAAAGAAAGGATAATTTCTGTGAAAACAGCAAAGACGTACAAAAGCCCATTCAACAGGTAGTTCAAGTAAGTAAAAGGTAGTAGCAAATGCAGCAGAAAAGGTAGTAGAAGAAGTAGCAGTATTTGCTGAGCAAAGTTCTTAGCTGTGAAATCTCTTGTTAAAACAAAACTGAAAAGGAGTACAACGAAAGAAAGGATAATTTCTGTAAAAAAAGTAACGACGTACAAAAGCCCATTCAACAGGTAGCACAAGACAGTAAAAGGTAGTAGAAAAGGCAGCAGAAAAGGTAGTAAAAGAAGTATTATTATATGTGTCTGTGTAGTAATAGTAGAGCAGTAAAAATCATCAGTGAAACGAGTTGAGCGAACTTTTGTTCTTCAGAGTGCGCGAGTTAACATTTTATTTTTTATCGAACGCCGGCAAGCAACAATTTTCACTTTGGTTTTTTTTTGCACTTGACAAACTAGCCAGCAAAACACAAAAACGTGGCAACTTTGCGGGCACTTCAACAGTGCAACTACGGCGGACGAGAAAAGGATTGAATTTTTAATGAGTAAACACACACGGCTGATGGAATCGGAAGGACGCCACGGCGCACGACGCTCGTTAGCGGCGCCGCCGACCGGGTATAGTGGCAATAATTCACGCCCGTTTTCGCAAAATTTCGCACTTTAATTAGACGCTAAAAGAATGTCAACATAATTTAACTTAAAGTGCAGCGCAAATATTTTACGAAAATTATACACACTCGACGCAGGGCCGCAAAGAGCGCATTGGGCGGCGACGGCGGCGGAGGCGAAAAGCGCAAACTTGGCAAAAGCATGAAACAAAGTTGGCATAAAACGAGAAGAAACGAGCGGGGCCCAAGGTGCGGCGATGCTGCGCGACCGAAAAATGCAAATGACTGCGAGGAGTGCTCATAATTAATTTTCAGTACATTATTTTAATTTTTGCCGTGGCTGTTGGCAACTCTGCCATGCATAATTTCACATGTGCTCTGCCGCCCCGTCGCATTATGCCACTTTTCTTGCACTTGCCGCATTACGCATGTGGCTGCGGAAAAAGGCAAAATCTGCTAAATTATTTTCGCTTTTTTCGCATTGGCGTCACGGCGAAAGCGAAGGAGCGAAGTGAAGCGCGCCGGAAAAACTGTAAGCGGAGTGACAAAGTTGTTGCCCGCTTGTGCGGCCGCACGTTGCTGTTATAAAGAAATTAATTTGATGCCAGCGCGTTTTTGCGCGCACCGAAAGTGGCACAGCTCGGCGAGAACAAACACGGTGGGGGCGGGGTCCACTGCTGGCAATGCGCTGACAGCTGGTCGCTTGGCGGGCTGGCAGCCGGTTGGGACAAATTAAAGAAAAAATAAAAAATTTGCGACGCTGCAAAGGTGCGGGACGCACGGCAGCAATTTCCATAATTTGTCAAGTGGATTGCATTTGCATATGAAAGGACACACATTTAGCTGCGACTCGAGTGCAACCTTGCGCGGGCGGAACTGACAAAGCGACAGTCGAAAGTGTGAAATCTGCGTGTGGCTGTGAATTCTGCTCATGGATGACGTCGACTTTGATGGTCTTTTATGGCTGATAGTTCGAAATTAGGCGGAAAACGCAGTCGCTTACTTCTCGCAAATTGGGTTTAGTGCGCTTATTGAGCTCGTCTAATGGCTTCTCGGCTGAGCCACAAAACTTTTTATTCGTTTGAAGTGATTTGCCGTCCAATCGATGAGCCACTCACACGTTGCGCCAGTTGCCAATATTGATTTACGAACCTGTTCCAGCAACAAAACACACTTCTCATCACCGATATTTGCGACTTTTGTGCCGCTGCTGCGCGATCAGTGTTGCCAGATCAGTAGATTTTCTCCTAGATTTAGGAATTTCTTGGCCTTGTAGGAGAATTTTTGGTAGAAATAATTGTTTAGGAGAAAGTTTAGGAGATTTTAATGGTCATACATTTGCCAACATTAGTGGCACTGAATTATCGAATATTGGAAGTTAAAGTGTCCAATTTATTTTAATTAAATTTTATGCTTCAAAATGTATAATGTATGCAATGAATGAAGGAAGCTTTTTGGTATATTAGAAATAATTGTTTAGGAGAAAGTTGAAGAGATTTTAATGGTGATACATTTGCCAACATTAGTGGAAGTTAAAGTGTCTAATTTAATTTAATTAAATTTTATGCTTCAAAATGTATACTTTATGCAATGAATGAAGGAAGTTTACAAAAGCGAATTTCATACCGATCTAATTTTTTATATGTTTTGTTTGTGTTTAGTTGTTGTTAAGCTGAAGCTGAATGAATAAAATAGCTGCAATAAAAAAACAAAACAAATTTAATATATTTTTTATTTTTTATGAGAAGTTTAATTCCTTAGTTTATAATGACAAAAAAAATAAAACAATTTTAGGAGATTTTTTTAATTTTTGGGAGGAAATTTCAGCTTTTTTTAAGATTTAGGAGAAAGTCATTTCGGTTATCTGGCAACACTGTGCGCGATATCCATTTCAGCTAATGCCGACGTGGACACGCCAACTGTCAACTGTCATAAGTCTGCGCATTCGAGATGAGTGAATATGTTTGGCGTCTCGTGGCGGCAGCTCGTTTTACAAATTGGCAGTCGGCTGGCTGCTGGTGGCTGATGTGAGCACAAAAGGTGTCGCGCCATTTTTGGCGTTTGACATCTTTTCGACTCATTGCCAGACTGACTTCTCGGCTGGGCCGGGCGACTGTGTGCGGTCCCCGTGTGGCGCTGCTTAACAATATTGTTGCTTTAGTTGTTGTTGTTGTTTTCGATGTCATTGAGTTGCCGCTAATGGAGCGAAGATGTTTATTAATTTCTACCTAATTTCCAATGAAGCGTTTTGGACGAATTTATGCAGCGAGGCAGCAACTTTTTTCCGGCAGAGGGCGAGAGAGAGAAAATCGTTGGCACTGATTTTTGAATCAAATTGAGTGTGACAGATTCATGTGAGGTGGAGCGCCGAACACGTTTGGTGTCGTGGGAATTTGGTGTTTGTGCCGAATAAGTTTTGAGTATTTAAATTGTCAATGTTGTCGAATAAGCGTGGGAACGGCAGCTTCAAAGCCACGTTCGAGACCACCACTGAAGTATTTTTGGAATACGAAAACACATCGAAGGAGCATCAAAGACGACTGCAGGAAACGCTGGTGCGGAAAAACGAGCGCCAATGTGCATAGCCGACCGCAAGCCCCACACGTTTCCTGGACGATGCAACTTAAAAACAGCAACAACACATAACTGTACACATGCAGAATATGTAAACGCATAAAAGTTTGTTGTTTGTTGAATAAAAAACAATAAAGAAATGCAACAGTCGACAGTCTTTATGGCGCGGCAGCATAACGACCGGTTGATGTTATTGTTGTTGGCGTTGGCGCATAACAGCGCCCACAAAGGCAAACCGCCATATGGCAACCTTGCCGGCACTAACAACTCATATTAATTACCAACTGACGGGCTCGTTTGTGTGTGTGTGTGTGTGTGTAAAATATTTCCTTTCAACAGACGCAATCATAACAAATTAAAAATAGCACAAACGCGCAGACCACACAGCAGGCCAACGCGGCAGCCACACACACACACATGAGCAGCATGTGCGTGTGTGTGTGTGTGCATGCAAATTGGAAACTACTCGCACAAAACATAAATCCCACTTAAGCTGCGCCAGTGCAACGCACAGCAGGACGCCGGTGTGCGGCGCCAACGCCAAACAGCATCGCTCCGTTCCGCTCCGCTCAGCATCGCTGCCACTGGCAGGTCACATTTGGCCGCTGCTGCGCGACCTTTCGAGCGGCCCCTGCAACTACAACGCCAACTCCTTTCCTTTTCACTGCGTTCACTCGGCGCGCATTGCTGCCCGCTTTCCGCGCTGTTAATGATATTTCTGGATTTACGTTTATACGTGATTAATTCGATGTGTTCGGCGATGCCCCGCGCGCCGCTGCCGTTGCGCCACTTTGGGAGACGCGGCTCCTCGTTCGCTCCGCTCACGGCACGTCTTGTAATCGTTATTAATTTTACCCAACTGATGGATATAAATCGGTCTGCGTGTAAAATGCGCACACGGCCTCATTGGCAGCCACTTTGGACGCCGACAACGACTACCTGGCGTTTATTTGCCTTTATTAGCCCCGCGGGCATCCATTCGCGCGGCAGCCCGCCGGCCGTCTTGAAGGGTAAACAGTCATTCGGCAACGAACAAATTAAGCGGCGCATAAACTTTCCCTCCCTCTCTCTGACACGCACAGATACATTGTTGTCTTGCTCGCCCTGCTGAAAGATCGGCGGCTGCGGCTGCTGTTGTGCCTTCCGAGTGGCGCTCAATTAATTTGCCTAATACCAGCAAATAAAATGAAGTAAAAATTGCCATATTTGCAATAACAGAAAGACACCTGGCGAAGTCGCTTGGCCAGGCTGCATCAAGGAATATTGAATGAGATGGTCTCCTAGGGCGCCAATTGGAGTGAACAACGAATGAAGGTTGTAGTTGAGATATTCCATCTACACTATGAATAACACCACTTGCTCTTTGCTCTTTTCTTAAATTAGGAAGCAATGGCCTTGGGAAGACCTTGAAAGTAAAAAAGATTTAAGTCTAGAATCTCATATAATATATCCTCAAAAAAGCCACGTTGTTATGGGTTAAAGAAGACAACATCTCATAGCCAGATAGCAGCATACACTCTGACATTAGGAAGACTATTCGGATCTCAACATCTGATATCATAAATGGTCATCAACTGCTTAGACCTCACGCAAAAAGATGGGTGGCATTTAGGTTATACGAATGCCTGGTCACAGAGATATCTTGGGAACTGTAGAGAAGACCAATTAAATAGGCAAGGAATGACCTAAGTGGCTCTCCGTAGTTTGAGGACTTGGATATTCCAATGAGCCACAACACTTAAAAGCTCTAACTGGTACCGCTATGTACCCAACAGGGTCTTCTGGTGGCGGATCTGGTCATCCAGCTTACCTATCCTAACCTATTTATGCTAGGAAGTGTGTAAGTTGACAAAATGGGATATTATGATCAACTCTGTTCCGATGATCTGGTTGGCCTCTAAGTCCAACAAGACAGCACAAGAAATCTAGCACAAGAAGTCTGGAAGCAAAAAAGTCTGTTAAAGTCTGAATCTCAAAAGAGGTGCGTACAGGGTTGTCGTGAACACTTGAAACTGCGTTCTGGGTAGCCACGCCACAAGATTAGGTTTATGGAAGATCACCTGGCCAACAAAATTTGTAGAAAGAAATAAGAAGAAACTATTCTTTAACTACTCAAAAAATATGGAAGTTTCATTCAAAGCCATCCATGCCAAGGATGTTCATAACTTTTCATTATAAATTTTGTTGTTTCATGCAACAAATGAAGAAAACTTGGTGGTTTTACGCTCGTTCTAGCTGCAAAAGTTGTCATCTTCACCTCATCACTGGATCACTGTTGGTTCGAGAACTAGGAAAAGATAAGAGATTCTGCGGTAACGCTTCCTTGTTGTGGCCTTGCTGTTGTTTGAGAACTGACTGTTTTATTAGGGAGGTACTTCGCAAAATCTTCTTCCCATCGGTAGTTGGAGGTCGACGGCGAAGAGGAAGGCCTCCGGTAGAAGAACCAAGTTGAGGAGGCCCTATCTTCTCTTGGTGTGACCAACAGGAGAAGTCGCGTGCAAAGCAGAGGCGCCTGGAGAGAGCTTTTGCGGCAGGCCGTAACCCAGCAACGGGTGGTTATGGCCAGTTCAGTAAGTAAAGTAAGTCACTTTCTATCGGTTGTTATGGCAAAACCCGTATCTTATTTTATCCTTTTTTGCTGCCTCTTTTATCTAGTTTCCTATCGTGCCTTGTGATGAGAGTTCTATCCTGTTCTGTTCTGCTTTCACTTCTATCTACCGTCTTATCGTCGTGATATATGAGATTTTTACCTTACCCTATCCTATTCTGCTACCTCTTCTATCTAGTTTTTTATCGTGCAGAAACAAATAAGAATATAAAACTATTCTTCAACTACCAAAAAAAAAAATGAACCTCCCACCAAAAAGTCATCGTCGCTGCAGCAGTTGGCACCTCAACCTTATAACAAATTCCAATTGGTTCGAGAACGAGGAAAAGATAAGAGATTTGCTATCGCCTCTTTGTTGTGTAATTGTTGTTTTTCGAGAGCTGTCTCTTCTATCTGTCGGATGTTATGATAAAACTGTCCTCTCCCATATTATTCTGCTGCCTCCTTTATCTAGTGACCTTTCGTACCATATGAAGACAGTTCTATCCTGTCCTGTCCTGCTTCCACTTCTATATAGCTTCCTATCGTCTCTTATGATATGTGAGACTCTTATCCTATCCTATCCTACTCTGCTACCTTTTATAGTTCTTCTAGTTTCTTATCATACAGAGATGAATAAGAAAATGAAATTATTATCCAACAAAAGTCATCCTCGTTGTGGAATTGGTACATTCACTTCATCACTTGTTCCTATCGGTTCGAGCCGCAGGAAAAGAGAAAAAATTCGGTGGTGTCGTATCCTTGTTGAGCTCCTGTTTAAGATGGTTTTTCATCTACCTTCCTATGGTGCCAAAGGTTTCTTATTTTATCTTATCCTTGTGACTCTTCTATATATGTAGTTTCCCATCGTGCCTTATAATAAGATTCTTATCCCGTTCTGTCTTTCAGCCACTTCTATAAGTATCTAAGTTCCAATAGTGCCTTATGATATGTAAAATTCTTACTTTATGCTATATTGCTGTTACTTCTATCTGGTTTCCTATTGTGCAGAGACGAATAACTTCAACTATTAAATAAACCCCATACTCACTGCGGATGTTGGTATCTTCACTTCGTCACTTGTTGCGGTCCGAGCCTCAGAAAAATAAAATCGATTGAAAAAAAACGAGAAAAATTCCCTATTCTATCTACTTTCCTATGACAAGACTCTTACTATCCTATCTTTTAAGACTCATCCTATCCTATTCTCCTGTATCTTCTATATAGCTGCCTATCGTGAATTATTTCAGAGTTTCATTCTATGCAGTGATCCCCCCACTTTTATCTACCTTTCAGTCATGTCTTATGATATGTAAGACTCTTATCATATGTTATGCTGCTGTTGTTCCTATCTACTTTCTTATTTTATAGCAAAACTCTTATCCTATTTCATTCTATTCCCACTTAACTTAAACTTTTTTCGCGACAAAAATTCGTTTTCCAAGCCAACTGCTTATCAAACCAATTACACTTTAAAACAAAAAACTACCGAAATTGCCGATAAGTAATGTCCGAAATCAATTTTAATTGGCACAAAAATCAAACTCGTTTACTTTACTTTATATCAATTCGCTCTTTAAATACTCGTTTTTGTATGGTCAAAGCAAACATTGCGTGCGAACAGAGGCGAAAAGCAAAAGCAAAAGCGGCTTTGCCGGCGATGCCGTTGACGAACTTTAATTGAACTGACAAAGTGCATTAAATGTGAAATTTACTTTACTGTCTGCTTATGTGCAATGATCAATTTTAATAATTTACAGCAAATTTCGCTTTTCTCGATTGTGGCGATTTTTCGCTTCCTTAACCAGGCGCTGATTGCAACGAGCGCCCAGTGCCTTCGATGCGTCAATAATAAAGCATACATTTATGTTTTTGTAGCTGTAGTTCAGGTTGTCGTTGTTGTTCCTGGTGTGCCACTTGTTTGTGTTGCTGCTGCTCGACGCTGATAATAGTAATGAAAAGCTATCATGAAGTGATATTATCGACATGGCATGCGCAAAGGCTTTTATCGCGCTTGTCGAATGCTTGTTGGCTTCGTTTTTGTTGTTGTTGTTGTGCGGTCGACTGTGCGGCTCATTGATTGGCAGTGGCCGGCGCGACCACTCGTGTCCTGTGTGTTGTGCTGAAGCAAATTGCATATCAAGCGGACAGCAATGACCAGTGGTGAAAATGTTTGCTTTGTGGTAGATGAGAGATTTCTGCAATAAATCGAAGTTTTTCATATTTTGACTTGAAACAGTTTGGTGCTAAATATTTAACTATAATTGATTTTAATTTTTATATGTAAATTTTTGTAATATTTATTTGAATTATTTGCATTTATTATTTTATTAAAATTAATTTTATTTATGTATTTACTATTTTACTATTTATTTGAATTTTTTTATTAAATTTTTTATATAATTTTGAAACGAGTTTCACTAACCGTTTGCTTTGGCTGTTTTTGTTGAAATATTCTGTCGGCGCTTATGGCGCATAATTACAGTAATGACACGCTTTCTTGTGTCGGCGCAAACGGGTTAAGAGGCGTCAACAGTGACAGTGCCCTACTTATGGGCCAACGCGCCTTTGTTTCATGCGAATTTCGGTGTCGGTTATGTGCAGATTTTGCAAAGTAAATCACATCTTGGTGTCTGCCCTTTTCGTGGTGTTGTCCTTCTTCGAAGTTGGGCTCGTTGGCAACGGGCAAGAAGAGCTAAACGGTGCGAAAATTCAGCCAAATTCTCTTGTGATGCTTTACTCCCAAAAATATTTATTTATTTAGCTTCACACGCTGCGAGTTTTTGTTCAATTCAATTCAGTTTATCAGTTCAATTCATTCGTCAGTCAATTTGTACAACAAATCGCATTGTCGGAGGCCAGTTCAAGTCTTTTGAACCGATTTTCTTAAGACGCCGTTTCGAAATAAGATTCATATTTCAAGGTTGAGAGACATAACACTTTTTTCTTTACCTACTTAGACCTTCAGTGCTTTGGATTGAAAGTCAGAGTCTTGGACATTCGGGTCTCGACTAATCCAACTTTTCTTGCCGTCCCAACAACATTTTCAAATTTCAACTTAATTTATCTGAATCGTCAGAAAACTGTTGCAATCTTTTTATTTTAAAGGAAGCTCAGCCTTCCCCTCTTCCCACTCCTACTTCCTTTCCCTGTAGCACTTATTGACAACAGTAATTTGTATGACTGATGCCAATATCCGCTTGTATCACTCGTTATGAACTCCTACAAATCTTCTCCGTCACAACTACTCATCTCTATTCGCACAAATTAAGTGCCGCTGCTGCACGAATCCTGCGTTGCTCCACCGTTGAATAATTCACCCTAACAGCTGCGTGTCAGCTGCTTGTTGCCTCACTGCTGCATCGTTATCTGCAATGCCCTCAAGAAATTATGAATTTTTCAAGCGCATTTGTTGTACGTGTAAAACTTTGCACTTACGACATTTGCCACGTTGTCGACTTGACACTTTTTAATGTCACGTGACATTGCGGCAGCACCCAGCAGCAGCTACTTCTCTCATATGCATGCATGTGCATATGTAAGTGAGTGTGTGTGAGTGGATGTGTGTGTGCAGGTATGTAAACTGCAATGATAAAAGACGACAGCATGCAGAGTGGTTCGGTTCTTGGTGCCGTCTAATGTTGTCGCGCTGCAGTTGTCTGGCAGCCGAGCAGTGAAGCGCGCTGAATAAATCACAGCAATTGCACTTGTGACGAGCAATGAAGTCGTTATCTCGCTCCAGCTGCATCGCATAACGTTTCATTAAATTGTTAACGGTTTACCACTCATTTACTTGTTTACATGCCAACCGATCGTTATTCAGTTCAGCATGGGGTGAGAATAACTTGCAATTTGTTTTATGGGCAAAATTTATGACAATTTCTTGATTAACTTTTGTGCAAGTGGCTTCTGTTCAGTCATTTGAATATTCAATTCATTTGTGTTGATTAGATTGTGAAACTTGCTAATATAACATCACATCATATTTTCCGCTCTTCTCTGTGTAGATTCATTTGCTTCATATGTGAGTTCAGGTATTTTGCAAGTTGGGCTGAGATACTCAAATGATTCAAATTTCGAAAAATAAGTGATAATTTCATAAATAATAATTGTCTGAACTGAAGAATCTTCCAAGTACCCGCTTGCAAGAGTTCGTAGAGATCCTTGAAAACTAGATCTCCTTCAGTAAGGATCCATCTTATTGACTTAACTAAAACCGTTTATTAGTCTTCGTTTAATCTAAGAAAGCGCGCCAGCTGGTTCTGTACTGTGCTTGCTGGCACCAGTTGGAGATCTGGGCGCTGAACGGTTCTGCGACACTTATATAGTCTATCCAATTCATAAGTCGTGGCCCTCTTTCGCGTCTTCCAGCTCAGAGTACAGTATCGTAGATCTGCCTTGACGAAGCATCTTCAGTCATACGGAATCCTTGTATTTTTATGAGTATTACTATTTATGCGCATGTGCCCATATAATTCATACATCTCGCTATTTCATTAAACACGGTACTCATCTTCGAGGTGAAGAGAGCCGAAAATTTTACGGACTATCTTTCTCTCTATGCCGTCAAAGTATTTTAATCGATTGTCGGCGAATCGATTTTGCAGCATAAAAAAGAATGGTGATAAGAAGTGTGTCAGCAGGAATCCATCTTCCATAGTAATAAGTCATCTACGTGCTAAGGCAGAAAAGGAGTTTACTGCTGTCAAGACTTGAAACTTCTTCTTCGCTTGTTGTTAATATGACTTGGATCTTGTGTCAGAGATACTAAGGAAAATCTCTGTTTAGATTAATAATTCAACTACGAGCTGAAAAGCAGTTTATTGTTGTAAGGATTTAAAACTTTTTCTATTACGTATATTTGGATCTTGTCCCCGAGATACTAAAAAACAAATAATAGAAATATGAACAAATAAGTGACTATATATTGTAACGATAGGCACTCTGTGCTGTACATGAATGCTTTTCCAAGCATACTTTTAGGCATGCACTTTGGAGTACGGCAAACTTGCTATCATTCCGATATGGCAAGGATGGTTCGCGGCGGTAATGGGCTGTGCTAGAACGATCGAGATAGAAAGTACAACTGGAATGTGCAAGAAACATCGGCGCGATAAGAAAACCAGTATAAAAAGCAGCAGTGTACAGCGCAGAGGGTCGAGTCTTAGTTGAATAAGTAAAGTAGTAACAGGTGTAGATACAAGGAAAGTGTAAATCTGTAAATAAAGTGATTGTTGGTTTTTGACTGCGTTTGCGCAGAATAATTGAAGTGGTTTTATTTTTCAAGCACAATCCAAAATGAACTTAGAGAAGTCATTTTCGTAACAATATGTAATGGTCCAACCCTACAACCGATCTATTTGTGCATCATTCTCTTCTGACTAATTGTTCTTTAAATCCTTTTTTATATCCCACTTATTTCTTCATCTTTTCACTCATACGAGCTCTTACAAGGTTTTCGATTCATATATCCACCTGTCAGTCTATATACCCAACTATTAGATTCTTCTTAAGTCTATAGAGCTGTTCGTTCATTCTGTCTATCCGTCCCTGTCTGTGCAATCACTGTCCTGGCAAAATTTTCATTACTTAAGAATAGACATTGACATTGGTTGTCGACCCATATTTAAGAGTTCTTTAGTTTGGATTTGTGTCGGCAGCCAATAAGTGGTGGCAGCACGCCCGCAAGTAATTCATATCACTTAAAGTTAAGAGCCTGAATTATGGTGTCACGCGCGAGGTAAACCAAGAAGCGACAGAGGCAGATAAATCGGACCGAAATGGGCGATGCAGACTTTCGAATATTTGCCATAAATTCACCACACAAATAATGCCACAAAATCGAAATTTGTGCAATTCCAAGAATCCTAAAAAACTCTTAAAGCCACAAGGCACTCGTGTGAAGAGTGAAGCGCGCGGGGGTCGGGGCGCTGGGCGGGGGCCGCCTGCTGTTGCCGCGCCGCATGTGCGAATTACTCGTGCGCCGGCTTACAAAGTTCGGATTTGAGGGAATTTCGTTAGTTTCCTTACTTTGAGTTATTTCGATTTTGATTTTTGTTTTTGTATAAATTGGTGTCGAAGGCGAAATGTATGCGCGCGCCGGCCCAATGCAGATGTGTGCAAATGTTTCGCGCCGGCTTGCGCTGGTGTGCGTGCCGTGTGCCGGCACTTGACATTTTATGCATGCGAAGCGCTGACAACTTATTCCGCAGCCGGCTGCTGCCGTTCCTCGCTTCGATTTTCGCTATAGACAGGAGGACAGTGTGTGCGCGCCGGTTATCAAAATTTATGTGCATTTTGTACGCAGGTGTGACACAACATAAAATTTATCTTGCATGCAGTTTTATAACGCACGCCACACTCTGCAGCGCGGTGCGGCGGGGTAGGGCGGGACGGGGGGACTAAGGGAATAAGGAAATATTTGCAGCAATCTGCAATCTCTGGCTTTGACTTGGGCTACCGAGCAACACAGGATTTTGCGCCCATAAAGTGCACACAACGGCCAGCGGACGTTGCAGCACAATAATCGCGTTATGTAAATTATGCGCCGGAGTGTGGACAGTTTTATGACAAAAAATCAAACACATAAAAACTGCCAAAGGCTGCAAAAGCCGCCCAACGCACAGTTTGCTTCCTTTCAAAAGTGAGCAGCACCATTTCTGATGTCGCATGTCAGCACGCAATGCTGCAAGCTACAAACATATACATATGTATGTATTTATATATATTTTAGTATTTGTCCGTATCAGGCAATTCCAACATTAATTAATTTATAAATGCAACGTTCATAAATTTCAATAAAATAAAATGCGAAATGCAGTAAAAATCGACTGCGAAGCGGCATTCAATTACATTGGCGTCCATTTGGGCGTTGCTCGAAAAAAGCAAAAATTAAAATCAAAAAAGCACACTGACATACAACGTGCCCATGCTGACAGCGGCCTGTCAGCGGCACCTTGGCGAACGCGCCAGGCGCCTGCAACGCGCACAAAATGCGCCAAGCTGCAAAATCTCCAACAAAATAAAACCCCAAATCGACAGTGTAGCAGCGGCGAAAAATTAACATCACGCCAGCAACAACAACGAGCGTCAATTTCTATGGATACATGTAGCCGCGGAGCTGTAATGCAGTCCGTGCGCTCAGCGCCAAATTGTTGCGGTCAATTAATGTCAGCGACAGCGGTGTCAGTGTCGTCATGTGGCGCGACATTTTTGCACGTTGCTAAATAAAATTAAATGAATTTGCACCGCTTTATTTTGTGGAGTGTTGAAACTTTTTGATTTTCGGTTGGAAAAATTTGACCAAATCTGTCGTTGGCATAAATTCATTAAAGTGCGTTGATTTAATGTATTTGTTTGCATTTTGCTTGTGAATTGGCCATAACAGTGGATCAGATTAGCTGTTGTGGGTCTAGAAAAATGTCAAAAATGAATTTATGATTTCGAGAAGGGAGAGAGAGAAAGAGGTCATAAGTGTTTTGAGGAAATGGGAGTTTTGATACAGCAAGACTAAAGAAAAAGACTGCTAGTCTTTGGAGACTATTATTTTTTAATATATAAAAAAATTTTAATCCAAAAAGTGCCTTTCAGTCTTTGTTAAATCTCTTTCAAAATAAAAACGAGTAAAATTATTAACTAAATCAAATACTTTTTGGTGTTTGAATACTAAAGTGAATGAATTCTTTTGACTATTAGTTATAGTAGATGAAACCTTACCAAAAACTGCTTAAACATTTTTATATTTGAATTTAATTTGTTCTAAGTAAAACGTTTCATGACACTTTATCATTGTTTTGATTTCTTTGGAAGATAAATTTTGGTAAATACTCGTTTTTAAGTCATTGGCGGGACTTCCTTTCAGATTCGACATTATTGAGCGGCTCGGCATTTAAACTGCCACAAAATTAGACTCTACCCACTCTATATTACATATGTATATCTGAAGTTGATCTGAAGTTCATGAAGTTCTTACTGCCGTTTTAAATCTTTTTCAATCTTGATTTTTTACTTTGAATCTTGACGGTAAATATGTCAAATCGGATTTATTAATTTACTAAAGAAGACACTTTGATTTTGATTAATCAGTGGCAGCTTAAAATTTTATCATGTTTTTTTTTTAATAAGGTATATTTTTTAATAAGGTATATAATCGGTCAGAAAAAATGAGAAAATTATTTAACCTTCAGTTGGTTATATGGTTCTCGCCAAACTTTTTTTAACTTCAAATGTAATTAAAACACAGTTTGCATCGAAAGGAGGAGTGGCTGCCCTAAGACGGATCCCTCTTATACCATTAAGGTCCATTATGATACCACAAACAATCTACCAAAAGACCGCTAACTCACTGAACCAGTTTGAGCTTCTCACGACCATTAGTTGACAGTAGTTTCCGACCGAAAGTGGATTTTTGGCCGAAGTCGAAGTAGAATATTCGGCGTAACATAAATATTTGCCCGAAACCGAGTACTAACAAAATTTCTTTTTAAAGAATAAACGGATCAAACTCAGCCGTTCTTTCATTATTCATTTTCTTGTTCCACTTAAGAATTAATAGAAGAAAACCATGAATAAAAAAACCAAAAACAGTCTAAGAGTTCAATTTCTAACAAAACCCAAAACTTAACAATTTAATTGACGTAAATAACTCAATAGAGATCATTTTTATTAATCGCAACCTTAATGCCCGAAATACAAATAAAATCCAATATTTTATAAAATACTTCGAAACAGAGCAAATTGACTTGCATTATAAGGCGAAAACCTTCGGCTAAAGTATTCGGCTATTTTGGCCGAAGCCAAATCCGAAGCAGAAGATTTAAAATTGGCCGGATACCGAAGCCGAAAACGAATATTCGGTCGGACACTAGCAGACCGTGAATAGTCTTATCGGAAGAAGAATAAGCTGCCCCGATAGTTCATCCTTCTTCTGGATAAAGCAGGACAAGTGCATAGAAGATGAAGTACATTTTCTTCCCTTCCTCTTCTTCATCCATAACTATGACAAAAGTGGTTTGCAACCATCCCCAGCCTCCCCCAGTGGGAGCCAATCAGACAGTGACCCGTCAAAACACCAATCATGGTTCTGATCTGGACCCTATTTAGTGAGATAAGCTCTCTAAAACTCTGGTAGTTTTACCCATCTTAAATTAGTTTCTTGTATACGAAAGAGGGACACCAAGTGTTGTAGTTTCTTGACGTAATTGCTCAGTTGTAGCGAAGGAGCGAACTCGTCTGCTCTGCAGTTCAATGAAATATCCTAATCGGAACCTCGGAGTCTCGGAACCAAGTAAAGGTGAGTGTGAAGCTGCCTGGTAGTCTTGTTGAAAAATTTGCTGCAACTTAGAAGGGTCCAGCGGATTGGCTATCTGATAAATAGTGTCAGGTTATCTTGTGTCGATATCCCACTCACCCTAAACCAATTGAAAGCTACGCAGATTGCTCTGACCTTGGCCTTTAATACACTGTAGTGATCAAGCTTCAAGCTGCAAGATTAGATTGAATTCTTGGTTTCACATAATCTGCATTGTTAGATATGCCATTGAAAAAATATTAAATTGTTTAGTGCCCATTTCGCCGACTTTTTACTGTGAGAAGCTGGTCTAAATTTGTTCAATTAGGACGTAAAGATTTTCTACTGGTCGGGTTCTGATTCAAGTTAGTAGGATTACTGTGACTTCTATCGTTCAGAAAACATTTTTTTAATTCTATCTTTTTACTTATTTTTAAATAAATTAATTGGGTAGATTTGAATCCCTCGGAATTTTCTTAAATGATCCTGATGGCAGGATCCTGGCGTCTTCTGTCTTTCTATCTGCAAAACAATCAAGACGATAGGGTCATCAGATTTTTATTTTTTTTGCTTGGAATTGTATGAGAAATAATCAAAATTTTGCATGTTTTCTTACTATTTTACATTATTCATTATTTATATTACACACTTTTTTCATTATGGAATTCCAACTTCTGGATATGTTCTTTCGGTATTAAATATTGCCAAGTAAAAATTACTAAATTTTTTCAACATTCTGGACAATTAAGACCCTAAAGTCACCTAAAACAAACTAATCTAAATAAAATGAAAATTTAATGCAAATTACTCGATTTTGCGCCACTGTAGTCCACTTCACAGCACACGCAATTCGTGCAGCTACCGCTGGAAGGCAGAAAAAGCCAAAGCATCTCACGTTACCTGAAAGCCAACAAATTCCACATAACTTTGGCCACTTTGGCAACGGCGATCGCGGCATTTGGCTTGTCCGCTGTTCGCTCTTTCTCGCAAATGTTGTGTTAAATTGTATTGCGGCTGGTTAGCAGCGAAAATTACGACGCAAACGGGGCTTTATGGGCGCACAAATGCGCTAATAGCGAAGGTGGCCAATGTGGTTAGGCCGGCGGCTGTTGCACAGCGATGGTGGTGGGTGCATGTAGGTGTCTCTTTGTGTGTGTGTGTGTGTGCGATGCAATAAATTGCAAGTGTAAATGATAGCTTAAAGCCACCGCCAACAATAACGACAATAGTGGCGCTGGAAAACGCCACAACAACGCGTGCAGCAAAATCGTTACCGGCCCATATAGACTCGTAGTCGAGCAACAACAACAAATGAAGCTTGACGGCACGCAGAAGCGCAGGTAGCACAGTCCATGTCCTCGCCAACGCGGCATGGCGCTTGGCGTGGGGCTGGCCGCCCCAATGCGCCGCCATAAATTCTCGGCTTAAACATGGCCAACAACAGCAACAACAAGAGCGGCACGCCGATTGCGCTAATGAAGATCGACCGCAGCGAAGGTGGCTGCACTTGCAATGCGCTTCAAAATAAATTCCAAGAATTTCTGCTCAAAATTTGTTGCGTTTTTGTTTGGCGCAAAGTTGGTCGGATGCCAATTTGAATGGCTAATTTAATGCATTTTAGGCGATTTTCAACAAATCTGTTACCGCGCACTTTCACGCTCTGCGTGTGCTCTTTTCGCCAAAAAGCGTGCTTAATAAATTTTCGAATAAAATAAAACAGAATTAAGTCGATTAACATAATTTCCGGCGCTGCCGCTGTTGATTTTTTCTTGCCTAATGCGACGCATTTCATTATGACTGATGGGCCTTTTTGCGCAATTTTCGGCCGTATATGCGAAAATCTGAATAATTCATCGTGTAAGTAAAGAAGCGAACGCCGCCGAAGCCCCGAAGCGGCCATCAACACACTGCGCAAAGTTTAGAATTTCCTTGAGGCCCACTTGATGGCATTTCAAGTCCCCCTCGCCAGCAACAATTCAAACCAACCCATCCATCGTCGGCCGCTGCTTTGCGCTCGCATAACTCTTACTTCATTATCTGTTAAGATTATCGCCGACTTGAGTGCGTCTGTTTACCGCTTACGCGCCTCAAATTTTTCGTTGCTGCTTTCCTGCTCCTTTCCACGCGGCGATTCTCCATTGCGATTTCATGTTTGTTGTTGTTGTTGTGGTTGTTGGCGTTTGTGGTCGTTGCGCGAATTGCGGTGTCAAGGTGTGGGTGCCGCCAAGGCTTCAGTCGAGCGCCATCGACGGCGCAGTTTGAATTTCCGCAAACTTTGCACAGCACCTGAGTGCTGTCGATTTTTATGGCTCATGTAAGGCAGCGAACTCAAATATGCATAAACAAATCGCGCCTAAGCTCGGCTTCACTTAGCACATTAAACGCATTTGTTCGGAGTATGAATGTTAAATATTTTACGAGCTCTTCTCTGCTTTGAGAGATCGAAATGGTTTTTTTATTGCACCTAACCTTGAAACTTGGCCATTTGCCATCTTGAATTTGTCCATGAAAATTTGGCTCCGCGGCGTGGAAAGTCCATTGGAGATATTAAATTGCAAAATTAATTTTGAACGCGCTGCCACAACTTGCGACCACCGGTGTTCGCCCGCACTCCGCACTTGACGCAGCGTTGGCTGCAGTGTCTGTGTATGTGTTTGTGTGTGTGTTTCTGACAAGTTTACAGCGCCTTGGTTTTGTTTTCGCGTATCTTGAAATTAATTAAAAACGCCCACATTTCATCGATAAATCAACAATACACACGCACACACACACACACACACACGTAAGCACCGCATACCGCGTTCATGCTGTGCGGCATGTGCGGCACATGTCGCATGCGGTTGGCTGTCGCCAAAGCCGCAGTTGACAGCCGCAGCAGCCGAAGCCAAGAAACTGCGCCAGTCCCACGAAAACAAAAGTAAAAAACAAAAGTTTCACAAACCTTGTTTCAAAATTCTGACAATCAGTTGCTACTTGTTGTTGTTATTCTTGTTGTTCTTGGCTTAAAATTTAATTGTAATTTTTGCATAAAATTGAAAATCGATTTATTTTTGGCATTCCATTTCCTCGGGCCGGTATTTAATGTGCAATTTCGCACAAAACAAATATTTTTGCCAATTTTATGCGCCTCCTGACAGTTGCTGCCTGTGGCTACACTGGCGCCGACGAGCCCATCTCTTCGGTTCTCCATAAGTCCTCGAGATCGTTGAGCCTGAGTGGGCACTCGGAGCGTGCGACTGAATTTAACTGCGTTTACTTTCCTCCGAACTTGTTGTGTTTTGTTCGACAGACGAAGAAGTGTTGGCGTTTATTTTGGCGAATTTATTGACAGCTCAGCGGAACTTTGTCGCAGTTCGAAGAGGAATGTGCTGGTTTACTGTAAGGCTTCTCAAAATATCAACTCAAACTGGTTTGGTGTGGGCAGTGTAGGCCACTCTGCCACTTGGAAGCCTACCACTGTGAGCCCTTTTACTTCTTTGGAGGAGGAGAAACCTTTTAGTGTCACTGCGATGTGAACCAATATTTGCAACAGATACACTTTCGCTGTGATTGCCGGAAACTTTGACGTCAGAATATGAGACCGACGAGAACGTAGAGTTGGCGGGGAAAGTGTTTCCTTCCTTATCTTTGCAGCGTCGTTCGAACTTTAATTGGTACTAAATCCTCCAACCTCGATTGTCCAGCGTGTAGCGCGTTGGCTTTTTACCTAAAACATTCCAAGTTCGATTTCTAGTTTAGGCTGGTTAAACGATCGTCTACTTCTATAGCTTTCCAAAAATATATAGGAATATATAGGAACTATAAGCAAATTTTGCTCTTGGCATGTAAGAAATGGCACAATCTCTAAGTCTGATAGAAAAACTTTCAACCGTCGTGCGTTTAATAATTCACATGTTACAAAACAGTGTTGCATGCACTTGCAACGGTGTTGCAAGTGTGTCTCATACAGGGGCAGCCACCCAACCTAACCTAACCCAAACTAACTCTTGTCTGGACCAAGCTGGCCTCTCTGTGCCCTCACATCTTCTCTAGCTGAGGACAGCCTTCTCGACCTTCCTTTTATTTATTTATTTATTTTTATTATATTTTATTTTATTTTATTTTATTTTATTTTATTTTATTTTATTTTATTTTATTTTATTTTATTTTATTTTATTTATTTTATTTATTTTATTTATTTTATTTACAGTACTTTTCGTTTATAACGAACCCGTTTAAAACGATTTGCCGCCTAAAACGAACCAATTTCAAAAGTACGCGCTGTATGTTTTCGCTTATTATGGACCCCTTTTAAAGCGAACTTTCGGTTAATACGAACCATTTTGCCCAGTCCCTCGAAGTTCGCTTTAAGCAAAAAGTACTGTATTTTATTTTTTTTATTTTATTTTATTTCATTTTATTTAATTTATTTATTTTATTTATTATTCTATTAGACAAACAAATTTCCTAAAAAACTTTATGAGATATCATCGAACATTTGTGGTAGTTGTGCCAACTGTCAACTGGTTTAACCCATTAAACACATTTCTCAATATTTATGCGGAATGTAATCAAGCGAGCACTGTCGAGAGTTCAGTGGCAAGTTGCAGCGACATTTGGTGCACAGTTCTGCGGAACAAAAATCCGAGTGACATCCAAACCGCGCAGAGTGGCAGCCCACACAGAGAGACGTGAACGGCATTGTTAATCGGTGCGCAGTTCTGCCAAATGAATTGCGATACGCAATGCGACGCAGCAGCGACGTTTGTCGTCGCGGCTAATTACGCAGAATTACATTAATTGATGGCGTAACGTAGGCAAATCACGTGCGCGACGGCAGCGCGCACATGTCGAGCGGGACAGACAGTTGATGGGCTGACAGACGGTGATGGGGCTGCGACGATCGAGTCGATTCGGACGAGCTGAGTGCCAAATCGACTGACAGTCGTAGGTGTCAATTTGACATTTCGCATTGTGCCAGTCGAGTTTGACAGGCAATGACTTTGCATATGATTTGAAGATGTGCCGGCGGCGAATTTCCAAAAACTTCACTTGCAATTGTCGGCCGTGCGATCGGTTTCAAGGAAGTGTGCTGACTTTTGGCTCGTTTGTCAGTTAACTGGAAATTTCCTTTTCTGTGATTGACACTGAAACTCGATAGCGGCGAACAAGTGCGGATCGCGCTGCCAATGACGCATTGGTATGCGTCATGGCGTCTGATTTTACATGCGGCACTGCGATCGCGCTGCCGAAACCCTACCGCAGCAACCTTCTGCCTTGCCTTGTCTTCCATCCGCTTAAGTAGTTTTACTTGTTAACCGTGAGTAAGAATTTCTATGGCTGAAATTGTTGCGAAATGTGGTAGCAACAAGAACAACAATAGCAGCAGCAGCAGCATATCTGCAACAATGCACATATCGCATTTCGCTTAGACTCCCCGGCCGAGCGCTGCAAGGTTTCCATTTGGCTGGACTGGGTGCTTGGTATGGCGGTAAGTGATACGATCCGCACCGCAGCGGTGGCTCACCGCAGCAGCACGTTCGCTGCCAGACAACAACACGGCCGCGTAAGTCGCAGTTAGGCGCGACGACGTGATACGATTCGATCGGTTTGTTTGCGGTTTCGCATTCAATGCGAATGTCAGCGCGCGTAAAGAGGGTCGGGAGCGGGGCATGTTGCAGTAATTGATTAGGTAATTAATTGGTAATGTGCAGGTAATGCAGACTGCGCTGAGTTGATGGCTCCGCTGGGATGCTTTTAGTGGGCGCCGGGCAAGTCAATCGGTTAGCAGTAACGATTGTTGGTGATCGGTGTTGAGAGGGGATACTGGATACTGCAAAGTCCAGTCGAGTTCAAATTCCAGCCGCTGCGCATTTAAATAACGCACTCAATTAAAAGGCAGAGCGGCGCAGAATATTTTCTTGTAATTAATATTGAAAGCCGGCGCGACAACGTTCGTGCAGCAGCCGCGAAATGTCCGCCAAGCGTTCAACAATTGCGACAATTTCTAATTCGCTGCTGCCGCATTACTTCTGCATCATTGACTCGACACTCGATCGTTGTTTTTGTTTGTGGCTTACAAGTAATTAAAATACAACAAACATACATTAATAACAATGACAACAATAACAACAACAACAAAAACGCGTACAATACGTGCGGCAGCAGCAGCTTAGCGAACACCCTCGACTTGTCTGTGGCGGCGACATTGTTGGACAAACGCGTACGCGAGTGATTTCGCCGACAAAGCAGCTGAGACATAGAGCAACAACAACAATAACAATAGCGACAACAATAACAAAAAGCCGCAGTGAATGGAGCACAAAAAACTGCTGTCAATGCAATTTGACATAAGCACATTTTAATCTTGTCAAAGAATCTGAATATCAAAATATGTTAAATGGCCACCCGTATGGATGGATGACTGCATGTTGAACAGCAACAACAACAACAACAACCGCAACGACAAGATTATTATTATTACTGAAAACAGTACTCGACGACAACAACGAAAGGGAACAACAACTGGCAGCAATAACTACAAATAAATACATACAATGGCATAAACCGCCAACAACAACAACAACAACAACAAGAGCAAAGTCTATTAAGCCCACAATAAGTAAGCAGCGCTGAAAGCGAAAGACAATTCCCGCGGCTGTGTGGCTGCGAACAAAAACAACAAAGCACAGCGCCAATCGCGTAGATTTTACGCGTCTGCGTGCGCATAAATTTGCGCGACTGCATAAAACGCAGCGAAACAATGCGGCAGGCTGCAATAATCGCTCACAATTCGTGAAACTTCAAACTGTGAAATTTCTCAGCGGCTGCCGCGCAACTTTGTCCGAAATGTTGTGACGTTCGGGAGGGAAGGTGGGTGTGTAAGGATTTACGTATGCAAAAGATACATCAAAATAAAAAAAACTGTAGTCTTACAGCCTGCAATTTTATGATCGTGTTGCAATAGTTCGACTGGAAAGAGAAAACCAAAATTGAGAAATTATTTGAATGAACTTTTTTGCCTCGATGGTGCTAAGTTTTCTCAATTTTACAATCACTACTTACTTAAAAAAGTTCCTTCCAGACGAAGTTGTTCTCAAGTTGGTCCTTCCAAGAGATTTTATGACGTTCACAACTTGGTCCTTCTACTAGAGACACGGTCCCTCCCTTTGCCCTCGAGCTCCAAAAACCGCGTCAAACACCTTTTTTCGCCGGAGTTTCATAGTCCATATGCCAGACATGGCCAAACCGGAGTAGCCGCTGGCTGTTGATTCGCTGTCTTTAAACAGCTCATACAGCACCTATTTCGTTCGTATTCGATAGTCATTGCGAAAACGAACAGGGCCGAGGATTTTGCAAAGCACCCGAATACTCCAAGGGCCCCTATGTCGTTTCGCGACAGTATCCATGCTTCTACGTCATGGAATAGAATGGATGGAATGGATATGAGAGGAGCCGAGAGAGTGAACCCTAGAGGGTCCAATTTCTCAAGCACTCAGGCTAGATAGCCCATTATGCTTTAAGAGGAAAAGTGTGATAGAGGAGAGTGAGGTGGTTAAAGAAAGAAAGTGGTAGGGAAGGAATAGGGACTACATGTCTTTCTGTACGAATTTCCTGGATTCTTTAATGAATTTCAGGAGATTGCGCAGGGTAAGAGAATGGACCTTCTGCGTCATAGAAAACACGGGCAGTATGAGGGTCCCACAAAGTGCAAGTTTTGTCGGTCGAGAGAGGTCTCTGCTACTGAGATGCCTACCGAAACCGTAGTAGCTCCTATTGGCAAGAGTAATCCTTCGCTTTATCTCCAGGTTGACATCATTGCTGCTGTTTCCGCGGTGCCAAGGTAGATGAATTCCTTGTGCCATGAGACCTTAGTCGCTGAGAGTCCTTAGCCTATATTTCATCCTTCCCTCATTTTTCACCAGACCCATTCTGGGAAATTCTCTTACGACTGCCTCGGTGACATCTTGCTTGTTACGCCCGATGGCGTCAGTGTCATCGGCGTAGGCAAAGCGGTGGCCACTCTTTTTGAAGATTGTGTCATTACAATGTACACCGGGCGGAAATTTAAGAGATCGCACAACAAAGGAAAACCTTTTCTGAAGCTTGGAACTTGACGAAGCTGCGTGTATTGCTGTGCAATATCTCACGAGCTTTGCAGGGATACCAAGTTCAGACAATGCGACGTAGAGGCGATGCCTTATCGGGTTGTCGAATGCTGCCTTAAAATCGATAAAGAGATAATGAGTATCGATTTGACTGTCATGGGTCTTCTCCACGATTTGGTGTATTGTAAATCTGATCGATGATGAACTTACTATATTTACAGCCACACTGATAAGGTCCAATCAGCGCTTTGGCGAGTGACTTCAATCTGTCACATAGTGTGATCGTTAGGACGATATAATGGTAATGGTAATGGAAGGCTGGAGGCTGATACTTCTGTAGTTGGCGCATATTGTTGAATCGTCTTTCTTTAACACAGGACAAATGGACACCCAACCATATTTTGCAGATGAGCTGATGCATGCACCCAATCAGCTCACCGCCGCCGGCCTTTAACAATTCTATTCGTAGTCCGTCCAGCCCTGCAACTTTTTTGTTCTTGAGTCGCTCGAATGCAATCCGAACCTCGTCATAGCGGGGCGGGGCACATACACAAGTCGTCATCAATTGGCGCCGTCTGGACGTGGGTGGCCGACAGTGGCGCACACAGGGGGGGGTCACACCCCCCAAATACAAAAATTGCTGGCACAAAATAAGATTTCAAATGGTATTGAGCTCAAAAGTTGTACTCAAAACCCGACACCCCCCAAATGAAATCCTGTTTGCGCCACTGGTGGCAGATATGGTTTCAAATAGTGTTGGGTCCGAGGATTTTATGCGAAACTCTCCAATTGAAATTCTGTGTGTGCCATTAATTGCATCATAACTTTAAACTTCAATCAATCAATCAATCAAGCCACCAAAATATTTGCCGTGTTTTATTTTCCATCTTTCAGTTAATTTATGCATTTTGCATTTTAGCAAAAAATTTTATAAACTGCCAAAATATTTGGCTTTAATAATTGGCTTTAATTTATTACTGTACTTGTGACATAAAAATACATTTGGATATATTTACACTTTTGTAAATTTACATATTTACTTATTTAAAAATTCATAAAAAGCTGATGTTTTGAGTGGGAATTCAAAACTTTGTGACATGCGAAACATCGGCTGTGCGTTTTTTTGTTTGCTCTTTCACCTGACGCATGATTTATGCTGTGGGGCCTGCAACATGACGCACACTCATACACACGAACACATACGAGTATGTATGTATGTGTGTGTGGGGCAAAGTTTTATGCGAGAGTGCTTTGTGTGCGAGCGTTGTAATAACGCCACTTAATTGCAATTACGACGCGTCGCAAATGATGCATGCAGAGCATTTGTGCATATCATAAAATGTGTTAATAATGACATAAAATACAAAACGTAATTTAATACAGTTTTTTACGACTGCCACTGCGACGAATGCGCGAGGGGGAGGGGTGTTCTGAACTTAATTAGTTCCTTCCGCAAAATTGCGCACACAGACGCAAACATTCAATCACACATTCACACACACACAAACGCATACCAACGCAAATGTATATCAGCCAAAGTTGCGTTCGCACTGTTGGTGGCGGCCGCGCAGCGGAAACGGAAAGCGGACGGCTTGGCAGCGCGCAAAAGTGCTGCGAGGTGTCGGTTTACACAGACAAAAATGGGTAATGAGTAACAAATTTCACGTTAAATAAATTATGTGCAATGTAATCATGTTGACATTTTCTGCGCTGTGCTGTTGTTGTTTGTTTGCAGCAATTCAAATAAAAAGCATCACATTACACATGCCACGGCACGTATTAGACGCACCGCGCACCGGGACTACCCGAGGGAGGAGGAGCGGGCGGTGCTGCATAAATAAATGGCAACATGTTGACAATGCTTTGTTATTGTTTTTTCAATGTCCTTGTTGTTGGTGTTTGTTTGCGCTCGTGTGTTGCCGCTGGGCTTTTACGTGTTCTATTTAATTAATGCGCCGTTGGCAGTCACATTAATGGTCGCGCTGCTGCGCGCACGCACACATTGACACATTTTTTTGTTTGACTTTTTATGATTGTTTTTTGTCATTCATTAATATGAAAAAAATTTAATGCATTTCATTTTATCTCATCGCGAACACGATGAAACTCTTTAAGCCCACATGTCAGCGCTGACGACGCCACAAAATCAACAAAACACACGCACACACACACATACATAAAAAATGCATTATTGCGTTCAAGTTTATTGTGTGGCCTCACTGCTCGGACTGCTCCGCGCTGTCTTACTGGGTGCATACTTCGTTATTTTTGTGATAAATTATCATATTTTTTGGCGTATTTGTCGTGAGTGATTTGTGTTAAATCAAGCACAGTGAGTGGGACGATGGAGGCAACACGCGCGGGCGCGCATGCGCAACAAGTGCCACTTCATAAATAACGCAACGTGCAACATCTGTTGAACATTTGGGCTGCGCTTTATTGCTGCTCGATTGTGTTCCCACTGTGGAGAGTTTCGTTGAAGCGCAAAAGTAAATAAAAAAATGATTGGTAATTAAAAAAATCATTAAGAGTATTGCAATAAAAATTAAATACAAAAATTTAATAATTACTTAAATAGTAATTAATTAATTATAAAATAATTAATTAATAGATAAACTAATTAAATAATAATAATAAATTAATTAGCAATTAATATTAAAATATTATTTATTACAAATATTAATGAATTAATTAATAAACTAATCAATAATTTTATTAATTAGTTATATAAATATGTACTTTTTTACTTAAATAATAATTTGATTAATATTCATAATAACTAATTAAATTAATTATAAAATGATTAGTTAAATAAATAAACGAATTAGAAAATTATAATTAATTAATTATAAAGTAATATTAAAATATAATTTATTTAATTAATTTATTAGTTAATTAATACACCAATCAATAATTTTATTAATTATTTATATTAATACTTATTTACCTAAATAATTATTTAATTATTATTCATAATTAGTTACATTATTTATTTGTTTACTATGGATTAATACTAAGTAATTACATCATTCTTACTTTGATATGAACACTTAATATATTTCTTTTCATTCTTAAAATAATTATTAATTTTATTTAATTATTAACTCATTACTACTAATTTTAATTATTTATTTAATTATTAATTGTTATTAATTAATTATTTTGTAATGTTTTGAATTATAAATTACTTATTAATTAATTACTTATTTTAAAATTTTTAAAATTATCAATTACTAATTAAATATTATTATTAATTATTAGTTAGTTGTATAAATAACTATAAATTATTTAATTAATCAAAAATAAAAAAATGCATAAATGATTAATTATTAATATTAAAAAATTAATTATTAATCAGTAATCGTTAATAAATTAATATTTATAATAATAAACAACATAAATATAAATTGATTTTGAATTAGTAACAACTAATTACATAATTGTTAATTAATTATGAATTTTTATTATTAGTTTATTTAATTATTTTAATTATTATTGCTAATGATTAATCTCAATTGCAAATTAAATGATTTGTTATTAATTTTAATTATTCATTCAACTTATTCACAACAATTACTATTAAATTAATATTTTTACAAATATACAACATAAGTATAAATTGATTTTGAATTAGTAACAACTAATTACATAATTGTTAATTAGTAATGAATTTTTATTATTAGTTTATTTAATTATTTTATTAATTATTGTTAATGATTAATCTCAATTGCAAACTAAATGAAGTTCTAATTAATTGTTAGAGATATTAATTACTCATTCAGCTTATTTACAACAATTATTCATTATTATTACTATTAATAAAAAATTATGTGTTGATTAGTTAATTTTATAATTATTACAAATCGCAATCAAGTTTATGTGCTAAAAATATTAATAAAAACATTTTCATTAAATAAATGGCTACAGTGAAAAAATAAAAAATATATATATATACTGATTCTTTTCATTTGCAGTTTAGTTTATTATTTGGTATGAAATTTAGTCCAATAATCAAATTGTTTAAAGCTTGTCAGCAACATAATGTTTTCACTGAATTCATTGATTTGAATTGTAAAGAAAAACAAATTACAGAAAATTAATTTTAATACAAATAGCGATTTCGAAGTTTTGAACGTAGCGCTAGTTGGAATTACTAATTATACGAAAAATGCTGTAAATAAACTTGAATTGATATGAAAACATTAAAATTATGATTGCAGTGCTATTCAGAGTCACTAATTAAAATAAATTTTTATTAAATAACGATATCATTCGTACATAGTCTGTGTTCAAATGTTGACCACAAGACCCATTAGTGAGCTGCAATTCTTACCTTTCCGGTCAAAGAAGGAAGTCCACTCTCCCATTACTCGATGCTTTCACAAAACACTTTGCGATACTGCAGGATTTCATTTCGGACCATTTCCTTACCTTAGCAATGCTTGCATGGTTCTGTAGAGCTGCCGCCAATCATTGGCTCTGGACCCACAGCATTGCTCTTCCATTATCGACTATTTCATACCCAACAACACCAAACAAGGTTAGCTGATAAAATTAAATGAACAACTTATGGCAATAACAATAAAAAATAACAAAGAGTACCTACTTTTTTAAAATTTATATTATTTGAAAGTATTTGAAATAATCGTGTCTGGAAATTTCTCTCATTTAAATTTGCTCATTTCAGTTGGTGTTGTAAATTTTGTTTGTAATAAAAATTGTTTTTCAAAGACTTTGCAGCAAAATAGTGTCTATGATTTGTCACAAATCGTTAGCAACAAAGGCTCGTTGACACAACTGCGTGGTCACATGACAGCGACAACAACACACGGAATGTACGAGTAATATTTGTTTTTTTTGTTGTTGAATTTTTTATTTTTTGCTGGCTTTCCACGCTTTGATAGAAATCTTTTGTGGGCTGCCGCGTGCAGCGAATGCGACCAGCGCGCACCACTCATGCGTGGCATGGAAATTACTTTCCACTTTAATTTCAAACTACAATAACATTTGTGTTTGTTATTGTGGCTGCGCTGCAGTTGCAGTTGTTGTTGTTGTCGTTGCTGGTGCAGTTCATTTGTGCACAGCGCCGAGATCGTTTATCGCGCGTCTCCCATTATATCATTCAACTGTCAGTCAGCGTTTGTGGCATTCGCTGCGCGCTGTGCTGATGCGCGCCCATCAAATGCGCATCAGCCGCAGCTTTGTGAGCAACCAGCAACGTCATCGTCGTCGTCATCATCATTTCCCCATCTGAATCGCAGCCGTTGAGCGGCGACCACGCAATCTCGATGCGTTGCGCGGCGGCAGCAAATCGAAAACAACTTTGACTACTCGCGCATTCCGCGCACCAGCCGCTGACTGGCTGCAGCCGGCATCTTCCCATGCAGCCGCACGGTCCATCGGGCGGTTTGATTGTCAGCTGGCGGCGCGCAGTTGTCAGCCTCATTATTTCCGCCGCCGGCCGGCCACTCACCGTTTTCATCATTAATTTCAGCATTTATTAATAACTGTCTCGCATAACATTCTCCATTCTGCGCATTGCCTTCACGCACTCACCGCCGTCGTCGTTGTTGCTTGGATCGATTCTATGGCGGCCGCCCACAATTTGCCGTTGCATATCTGGTTCGCGGTGCGCAAATAAATTCATTAATTCATTGGCAGCAGCGGAGGAGGCAGATCGACTGAACGCTGACACTGGTTTCCGTTGCGTGCCAGGCGCTCACCTACTCACCTGTCAGGCGGCAATCAGCAGCGAATGTGTGGCACGTGGCCAAGCGAGATGCCTCGACATCATTGCAATGACCATTTTGTTAGTGTTTTTGTTGTTTGAAGTCCTGTGTAACGTCTTCATGCTGTAGAGTAAATATTTAAAGGAATATTTAAGTAAGTTGAAAACTGAATTTCTTGCGCTTCATGGGCGAACAAAAAAGTTTTATTTCTTATAGTTGGAGAGTTAGTAAAAAAATGTGAAATTTAAAATGTAATGTTTTCATCTCCATTTTCACTCGTTTTTCGGTCTGAACTCGACTGAGAATGAGTTCATTACAAACTTTTGACTCAGGTTCCAGTTCAGATTCAACTGAAATTTGTACAACGGGGCCTGAGATAGCCGTTATGTGTCTCTGTCTTTGACTCTGACTTTGTTCCTGACTCTGAATTTAACCTTGTTTTTGACTCTTATTCTGTTTCTGACTCTGTTTCCGGCTCTGACTCTGACTTTGTCTCTGACTCTATCTCTGTCTTTGATTGTGACTCTGTATTTGACTTTGTCTCTGGCTTTGTTTCTGACTGTATTTGATTCTGACTCTGTTCCTGACTCTGTTTCTGTCTTTGATTGACTTGATCTGAATTTGTTTTTTACTCTGATTCCATCTTTGACTTTGTCTCTGTCGCTGTCTCTGGCTTTGTCCCAGTTTCTGTCCCTGACTTTGTCTCTGGCTTTGTTTTTGACTCTGACTCTGTCTCCGACTCTATCTCTGTCTTTTATTGTGAGTCTTTGACATTGTCTCTGGCTCTGATTCTGACTCTGTTTTTGACTCTGTCGTTGACTCTGTCTCTTTCTCTGACTCTGACTTTGTCTCTGACTCTGACTTTGGTTCTGACTTTGTCTTTGACTTTGTCTTTTACTCTGTCTCTGTCTTTGACCCTGACGCTGTTCCTGACTATGTCTCTGTCTTTGATTGACTTGATCTTACTTTGTTTTTGACTCTGATTCCATCTTTGACTCTGTCTCTTTCTCGGTCTCGGTCTCTGTCTCTGTCCCAATCTCTGTTTCTGTTTCTGTTTCTTTTTCTGTCTCTGTCTCTGTCTCTGTCCCTGTCTCTGTCTCTGTCTCTGTCTGTCTCTCCCAGTCTCTGTTTCTGTTTCTGCCTCTGTTTCTGTCTCTGCCCCTCTGTTTTCGACTTTTTTTTTACTTTGACTGTCTTTGAATTTTTATCTGACTTTGTCTCTGTCTTTTTCCCTTTCTCTGTTTCTGTCTTTGTCTTTGTGTCTGTCTCTGTCCGTCTGTCTCGGACTTTGTTTTTGACTTTTACTGTCTTTGAATTTGTCTCTGTCTTTTTCCCTGTCTCTGTTTCTGCCTTAATCTTCTTAGTCTCTGTATTTGTCTCTGTCTCTGACTTTATTACTGACTCTGACTTTGTCTCTGACATTTTCTCCGACTTGACTTACAACTCGACGAGAACTTGAATGCCAAAACTGCCCCCTTATCGGATACTTTCAATTGACTCTTGAAGTACACAGTCTCACTCCCCATTGACTGACACGCCTTTTGCCCATGCCCATTGTTGTTTTAATTAAAACATTGCTGCAACAACTCATTAAACTCGGAAAACTGAACACTGCCGAACAAAAATGTGCGCCAAAACTCACCAAAGAACTGAAATTGCTTGGACTGAAATTGTCTGTCCGTGGCGCAGCAATGGGCCAGCGCAGAATTAATGAAAGGTTAACGAAGAGCGCATTCGCTGCCGTTGCTGCTGCATGCCGCGATTTGGGGCCTTGCAACGGCCACCGAACGGCAGTAAATAAATTTGAACGCTCTGAGGCAAAGCAACGGCCGAACGACTCATTCTTGGAAATCATTTCAAAGCAGCTAGAAGTCGAATAAAAGAACAGCAGCAGCAACAGCAGCAACAATTGCACAGCTGCGGTTCCTTTCGCGCTGTTGGCATGTTCGCCGTGTTGGCTGCCGTTGTTGCTGTTGCTTTGGTGCTTTTGTTATTGGTTACGATGATGTGGTACTTATCGCACTCCGCCCCCCCCCCCCCCCCCCCGTGTCCCTGCCGCGCTCATTGACAGCTTCGCTGCTCCTCCTTTGGACTCCTTTTTAACGCTTTCAGATCACACCGACCGATAAACCGCACCAATACAGTCACAACAGCAACAACAAAAGGCACATATCGGTGCTGGGTATCTTGGAAATGCGTGTCAGTTGCGGCACAGCACATAAATTATAATTTTGTGCCTGTGTGCCTGTGTGTGTGTATGTGTGTGCATTGCTGTTTCGTGGAACATGTCCGCGCGATTCCCCAGCGTCGTGTCCAGCGCGTCCACTTTTGCGCTGCCACACAAATAGGCCGCCGCCGTTGCCGCCTCCGCCGTGTTGCTGCTGCCACGGTCGTTCGGTCTTCACGCTTTATTACAAAATTAGCGCAAATGCGAAAGTGTCATCATTTACGTTCGGCGTTTGTTTCAACGTTAATTGAAGCAGTAGACACAGCTCCGGACAGTCGCCGTGCCACAAGCTGCAACGTAGCACCGAAGACGCACATAAGAGTGCTTTATTGCTGGACTAAAAATATTAGCGTGGTTCACATTACGTTAGGAATGAATGCTTTCAAGCCCAAGTTGTAGGTAACAAAATCTTCGATAGATCATTGGCATGTTGGAGCCGTCGGGTGCAGTTTTAGGTTTATGGAATCCATCCAATGATGGTTATAGAATCCATCAAGAATGTATAAGAAGCCAGTATATAGGTTAGACTACTTTTTAGTGGCTGCCTGGGTACAGGACCTTGCCGCAGGATACACTTAGGCCAAGCCGGCAGATGATCTATAAAACCATGTCAACATCAAAAGTACGATTTTATTTATTGACTTACTTCACAATAGTTCACATCAGTTACGGTTTTCTCAAAGGTTCGAAAGTAAAAAATAATCCTAAACAGAATTAATGCGGTTTTAATAGAACTCTCTGTCAGTTAAAGCGTTAAACACGGAAGCGATTTCAGCGACATCTGTAAAATCACTGCCAAGTGAACTCGAAGATTTTTCTTGCTGCCGTAATGCACCATGGATGATGGCCAGGCAGATGGCAGATAGTAATCCATTGTCGTGAGATTAGAAAACCTTTTAATCAGTCATGTTCGACTTTGGCTTGGATCTCTGGCCAGCTTGCAGCATATCCATTGTTCTACATTCAGTTCAGCAGTCGTCTATCCCACATCACAAACTGAAGAATCCAGCTCTACAAACAATGTCAACTCGCTCATTTGTTGAGCCCCTCCAAGCACCGTGAATACCTCCAATGTCTCTTCCATGTAGCCCCACTTATGTTGGCTATGCCACATTTGCAGCATGTGTGCTTAGCTGCTTCCATGCGCGTCGTGAATGCGGCAAATTTAATTTGCCTTCTCTCATCTGGGTGTCGTTACTGCTTGACGTGTGCGTGTGTGTGTGTGTGTGGGTGTGTGTGCAAGTCGAATTTTATTAGAACTCATAAATCAATTAGAATTTTGACATGCCAAGTTCAAATTGTGTTCGCGTTACTTGTGTTATTTATGCATTTAATTAACGTGGCTGCACGGCTCGAAACGGCGCGCAAACTTTTTTCCCAATCAACGTTGCAACGCTGCGCGCCTACATCGAATGCTAATGGGTGATGTGTAAATGCTGTACGAATACGACGACATAATGAGGTTTTCCAAACCGAAAGCTGTCGGCTTAATTAAAATAAAAGAGTGTGTGCAGCTGTCAAATGAGCATTCAACAATTGAGATCGGCAATGTTTGTGGTTTTTGAACACGGAAAATGTTAGGAAGTGACACTAGTTAACAGATAAAAGTAGACATGAGTGTCACTATCAAATGCTTGTGTCAAGTCGGTTGTTGAGTTCCATTCTTGATTATATGAAAATGGCGACATCTCTCAAACTCACTTTTTAAGTTTAATTTAATCGAGTAGCTCACTTAACATCGATGATTTTGACTTTTAACTTTGTTTTATGGAACATGTGTTGTCTTTCTGAACACTACTTAGTTCTGAGAGAGCGATAGGCCGTTAAAAAATTTTCCAAAAGTTAAAGTTCTTCAAAGTCACACACAAAGTCAACTTAACTTTAATAAAGCTTCCTGTGGGATACCAAAGACTTTGAGTTCAGTTTTGCAAAGTGGAAAAGATCCAAGCTCTTTCGAATCATGTGATAGAGAAAGTTGTTCGATATTCACAAAGTAGTCACTTTTCTAACTCAATTGAATCGAATTTTCCTTGGAACATCGACGACTTTGAGCCCATTTTTTGGATAGTTGGAGAGTTCTACTGCAAGATAAGCCATATTTCAGATACTTGAGACTTTCCGGTTAAGAAATTACAGAAAGTTGAATGGTTTTCGAAAAGTGGAACATTTTTAGGTCTTTTTGGAATATTGAGGAGCTCAAAATTTTAGAAGTTGGAGAGTTCTACTGCAAGATAAGCTATGTTTCAGATTCGTCTTCCTTTTTGAATAACGAAATGCAGGAAATTGATTAATTTTCGAAAAGTGTAACATTTTTAAAGTCACTATTTGACTTCGAATTGTTCGAGGTATCTTGGGATACTGACAACTTTGAGCCCATTTTTGGAAAGTTGAAGAGTTCTACTGCAAGATGAGCCATCTTTCAGAATCGTGAGCCCTTCCAGATTAAAAACTGTAGGGAGTTTAATGATTTAAGAAAATTACCATTTTGAAAGTTAGTTTTTAAACTCAATTTATTTTAATTTTTCATGGAATATTGGAGACTTTAAGCCCATTTGAACAGAGTTTCTAAGTTCTACCACTAAGCAAATAAATAAAGTGTTTATTTGCTTAGTGGTTCTACTTAAAGTTAAGCCTACATTTCGGAATTGCCGATCTATCCGAAATGAGAAATAAAATGATTTGAAGGAATTCACTCATTTTCAAAGTGATTCTTCAACTTTGAATTAATCGAGTTGGCCTCGGAATATCAGTGACTGAAAAGTTAGAGAGTTATACTACAAGATGAGCCAATTTCAGTTTGTTTGTATTTCTGGTTTAGAAGTTACAGGTACTTAGGTAAGGTAAGTTAAGGTTAAATTGGCTGTTAGGGCGCGAAACTTTCTCTCACCTCTACTGGTAGTTGATTGATTTCAAAAAAAGTAATCCATGTTCAGAATCACCTTTAAACTTTGATTTCTTTGAGTTTCCCACAATTTGTCATATTTACGTTTTTTCCTAAGTGAGAAAAAATCTATTTTTAATCAATTAATCCACATCTCTGGTGTGTCATATGATATATATTCACTTCCTAATATATCAACTAACCACTTGAGGCATAACCTCGTAGTATGAGGTCCTTAAACCTTGCCAACAGTATCAAAAACAGAAATCTCAACAACAAAGTTGACATTTTCTAATTTTCGTTCATAAACTTTGGAAGCATTGGTTCTGAGAAAGTTAGTTAGACTAAGTATGAGGTATTATTTTTTCTTACCAGATTTTCACACAGAAAACGGTGTTTTTGCATTTCACAGAGTCAGATCCTTTTATTCGTTGCTGAAATAATTTGCAAACCAGTGTAATTTCGAATTTTTACGGCATTTGCACTATTTTGGACATAACCTCCACAACACATTTCATTTGCCATCAAAGCATCAATTCGAAATAACTACTACAACTCATATGCCGTCTAAATAATTAAATGCAATTTGCGCAATTACAGCGGTCACCCTCGTCTCCAGCCGCCCATCTTACACCGAATCAAGAAAAAGAAGAAGAAGCGGGCCTAGCTTCCGCATTGCCGCTGCGTCAGTTCGGCCGCAACTCATTTGTGTGATTGCTTTCGGTCTCTCGTTCGTTCCAGCTTTCGGGAAATTTCGACTTTTGCAAGCTGCAGCTGCTTTCGGTGCTTTTGGGGCGCCCAACAAAAAGGCCACAACTCGGCATCGCATTGCAAGAAAAGAAGACCAAAAGTGAAACATAAACGAAAAAAAAAAAACATACATAAATAAAAAACGGCGCAATGCTGAACGCTGACGAATGGCAACCACGAAATGTTTCGTTTTTTACTTCACTTTTCGGGGCTGTTGATGTTTTTTGTGCAAATATTGACACACGGAGCATGCACACAGTTCGGCCATTGTTGTTGCTACATATTCGGTGTGTATGTGTTTGTGTGTGTGTGGGCGGCTATTCGCAACCTGATTTGCTGTTATTATTATTACTTGTTGGTTGTTGTTTTTGTGTTGTGTTGCGTTGACGTTTATTTACCTGAACTGTTGATGCATTGCATTTTTCATTGTTCTCATTGTTGTTGATTTTATATTTGCTAAACATTTAACAATTTGTTGTTGTTGTTGTGTTTTCGAAAAAAGCACACATATTTTTTTGGTTGCTGTCTTGTTGACATTGACAGCACTGTTGACGTATTGTGATAGCGCGTAAAGTGCAGTCAGTGTGCGGTGGGGGGGGAGGGATGAAGGCTTTGCTGGCAAGGCGAAAAGTGTTCTCTGGGGCATTCGTTGGTTCGTTCGTTGTTGTTATTTTTTTGAAGATAAGGTATTTGTTTTAGGTTGGGACGAGAAATGATAAAATTTTAAAGTAGGTTAGCAGGTTTTTTTCGAGAGAAAGAAAAAAATGTACACAGTAGAGGGAAATGAGGAAAGCAGTGGGAAATGAAAAGTGATGAACTTTGGTTGTAGAGCACGAGACACATTACCAACGAGGGGAACATGAATGAGGGGAGCAAAATGAATAACGAATGAACGCTGGTTGTAAAAACGCAGAACGATGATTGCGAATGTAGGAAATGAAAGGAAGTTGAGCAAAGCTGAGGAAGGAAAACAGGAAGAATTAACACAGCAGGAAGCAGTGTGAAAAGAGCTGGAAGCCTGGGAGAGAAGAATTGTTCTGATTATGAAAACATGGGACAATGATAAGAAAGAGATGAGAAAGAAGAGACATGAAAGCACAAATGGTTAAAGCTCAATGTCAAGAAGGACAAAGGTGAACGAAGTAGGGAAATTGTAGGAGGCCTTGAGGAAAGAAGATTATAATTTGTTCTGGAGACAATGGGACAATGATGTGAAAGAGAAGAGGTAGAGGATTAAATGAACAACAAAAGTAATGGCTAGAAATGAGAGCAACAAAAGATGAATGAGACAGGAAGACAAAGTAGGAAAAGGGCAGGAAGTGTTGGAGAAAAGAAAGATATGATTTGGCCTGAAGGACCTTATGAAAAGATGGGACACTGATAAGAAGGAATTAAGTGAGCAGGAAGAGAAAAAAGAATTCAAAAACTTAAAGGACAATGGCAAGTAGAAGACAATGTTGGAAAAGAGTAGGAAGGCATGAGGAAAAAGGGTATTATTTTCTCAAAAAATGGACGTTTATGAAAACATGTGATAACGATAACAAAAAAGGAGTGGAAAATTAAGAGCAATGAGGGTTCAAATAATTAAAGTACAATGGCAAGAAGAAGAAAAACACTAAGTAATAAGACAAGAAAGCTGGAAAAAGAGTAGGACGCCTTGAAGGGAAGAAGGTTATAATTTGCTCTCAAGAAGGACAATTATGAAGACATGGGACAATGATAAGAAGACAGGATCAATAAGATAGGAGAACAAAGTATAAAAAGAGTAGGAAGCCTTGGAGAGAAGAAGGTTATAGGTTGCTCTAAAGAGAAATGTTTATGAAAACGTGGAACATTTATAAAAAATAGAGAAGACAAAGAGGAATGAAAGCAAGAATAGGTGAAGGACAATTGCAAGAAAAATTACAGTGAAATGAAATGGGAAGTGTCTTCACTTTGAGAAGGTTGTAAGTTGGCATGAAAAGAAAAACTCGCGGTAGCAGAATCAAAGAAGGCAACTTAAAGGAGAATGAGAAATCAGAACGAGGAAGTTTCTTTCCTGATGAGGTTGGTCAGTATGGATAGAAATGGAAAGTAATGGTAGAATTGGATAGTATATATGTACATCCATTTCTTATACATATATAAAGTCATAAGTTATGATAAGACTTGAAATAAATAGGAGCCCAAGAAGTTGTGCGCTTGAATTCGGTTCAATCGAATTCCACATGGACGATGGATTATTCATAATTAATTTAATTATTTTTTATTAATTTTTGCATACTAAACTATTAATAATTTTGCAACTAAAGAAGCGTAAATTGCCTGTAAAATGAGTAAACAATTTAAAATGTAAGACACACGTTTTTCAGTGAGTTGAGCTGAGAAGCAGTCAAACGCTTCGGACGGGGAGACTTATTTGGGTTTTATTAAAAAGTCGCGAATGAAATGATTTAGATGGACTTTAACGGCGCCAAGACTCGTTCTTATCGCAACAGATAAGCGTTCTTCCCGCTTGCAGTGAGCACGTTGCAAGTTTCCCCAAAATTGGGAAAAAGCGACGGGAGCCCGCAGCGGGTGAGCGATAAATCTTGCACGCAGCACTTGATAAATATTGGAATAAGTTGCACTTTTATCTGGAAATAAATCAGCTGCCGCTGCTGTTTGACTATCCGAATTGTTTTAACCCAATTTAAATAGCCGCGATGCAGCGGCGGCAGCCGAGTCCAATAACGCGACGCGCAACGTTTCGCCACTCGAGTGTCTCATTTGGTATTCAAGTGCCACGAAATTGCTGTAAATTAGTGAGAAAAAACAAAGGCGAAGCAGCAGCAGAAAAAGAAGAAGCAGTGTGGGCACACACAAACAGACAGACAACAACAACGCAAACAATCGCAGTAAGGTTAAGGTACAGCAGCTTCCACTTACAACAACAACAATAACAATAACAACACCAATAACTACACACAACAGCGCAGCAATCGGCGATGGGATGCCAGCACCGCGTTAGGTGGCAACGCTGCGGGCGTCAAAGTGTGCCGGTAAGGGGAGCCGTACGGTGGCAATTGTTGTAGGTACTCGGGCACTTGCACGTACGGGGGACGACAACTACCAGCCTACGCAATTATGACGCCGACAATGACGGCAACGGCGATGGCGATGGCGACGATGAATCGCCAGCGCAGTGAAAGGCGCTCGGGCGCGTAGGTGCAACACATCTTAAATGTTTTGTAAATACTCGAGCGAGCACTTGTCTGCCAACCGCGACGCACGTATGCACATACATGTGTGCGATTGTGTAAGTGTGTGTGAGTGCTTTGTCCGTCCTTTGCTCGCATATCTTGTCTGCGCTGTCCATCTGTGCGTTCATCCGATAATTTATCTGCGTGTAAGCATGTGTTGCCCGCATTGCAAGTGGGCACCTGAAGTGGCGCACGGCGACCGACGACCGACGACCGACGACAGACGACGAGCGACCTGCACAGATGCGACGGCAGAGATAGTCGAACGAGTACAAGTTGGCTGGTTGAAAACTGCTCAGCGCTGGCATTCGCTCAACTTTGAGTTGTGGCTGACTTTAAATTGTGTCCGTCTTATGCGGAACTTGTTGAGATTTCAGCAAATTAAAGACAAATAATTACAAGTCGACGGCAAATATTGATCGAGTCTGCTCGAGTTTGCACTCTCGACGCTCCGTTGTTAATTGATTTGTAATGAATTTAACGTTAATTCAATTCAATTTAAACGTTACGGTGGGTAAGTCACTGAAATATTTGTGGTGAGAAAGTTTTTGGGATTAAGCTGATCCAGAGATGGAGGCTAATGGACGACTCTTCTATATTATGATTATGACTATGACTATGACTATGACTATGATTATCACTATGACTATGACTATGACTATGACTATGACTATGACTATAATTATGACTATGACTATGACTATGACTATAACTATGACTATGATGACTATGACTATGACTATGACTATGACTATGAATATGACTATGACTATGACTATGACTATGACTATGTCTATGATTATGACTATGACTATGACTATGACTATGACTATGACTATGACTATGACTATGACTATGACTATGACTATGACTATGACTATGACTATGACTATGACTATGACTATGACTATGACTATGACTATGACTATGACTATGATTATGAATATGACTATGACTATGACTATGACTGTGACTATGACTATGACTATGACTATGACTATGACTATAATTATGACCATGACCATGACTATGACTATGACTATGACTATGACTATGACTATGACTATGACTATGACTATGACTATGAGTATGACTATGACTATGACTATGACTATGACTATGACTGTGACTATGACTATGACTATGACTATGACTATGACTATGACTATGACTATGACTATGACTATGACTATGACTATGACTATGACTATGACTATGACTATGACTATGGCTATGACTATGACTATGACTATGACTATGACTATGTCTATGATTATGACTGTGACTATGACTATGACTATGACTATGACTATGACTATGACTATGACTATGACAATGACAATGACTATGATTATGACTATGACTATGACTATGACTATGACTATGACTATGACTATGACTATGACTATGACTATGACTATGACTATGACTATGACTATGACTATGACTATGACTATGACTATGACTATGACTATGACTATGACTATGACTATGACTATGACTATGACTATGACTATGACTATGACTATGACTATGACTATGACTATGACTATGACTATGGCTATGACTATGACTATGACTATGACTATGTCTATGATTATGACTGTGACTATAACTATGACTATGACTACGACTATGACTATAACAAACTAAAACTAAGATTAGAGGCTTTTAAGGCTGACGCTGAAGTTTAAAATTTATCAGCTTAAGTTGTCACAAAAACAATTCGGCTTATTGATTCTTGATTTGTTCTTGATTGATTTCTTTCGTAAAATATTTCCATTTACTTAAAAGCCGATGTGAAGCGACAGTGCAAGACTTGTGAAAAACAAATTTCAATGTTTTTCTCTCCATTCAGCTAAACTGTTTTAAATTAAATATGCAAATGTTCCAAAGGATCTCCCGAAAGAGCTGAAATCCGTTCAACTTGCACGTGTCGTCTGCTCTTCATCATTTCTATTCATTTGAATTTTTTTGCAGACAATGACAAGCACTCATTCAGAAAGCCATTAAATTAGCGCAACGGTCCACATAACGCAGCTTTGCCTTAAATTACTAGCAACAACAATGCCCAGGGCGGCGTTTACGTGCCAACCTTTCGTGGGTCACACGCTTCCAGTCAATCCGCATTCCCAGCTGCCGGCCGACAGCGCCATTCGTTGATGTCTGCGGTGCGCCGACAGTGTCACCTGAAATTCCCTGCTTGGCCTTCTAAATGCAGCTGACATTTCGGGTCAGTTTAAGGCCAAACCGAACCGAAAAACCATATCCCTTCAACCCATGTAATTTGACGGGTTATGTGGGTTGGCAGCGGCGGCGGCGACGGCAACGGCCAGTGTTGCATGTGCGAGCAGCAGGAATCGCTGCGCATGAAGTCTACTTTTTGCTGCTGCTGCGACTATTTGACATTTGACAAATTAGAAACTGTCACTTCGCAGCATTTGCTTGGCAGCTCCTCTCGGCTGTGCGGTTCATTTGCCGTTTTTGCGTTGAAAGCTGCACGCAGCGGCGCTCTCCATTGTTTTCAGCTGAAATCGTCTGTTCAAGTGTCAAGTGAGGTTGGCTGCCAGTGGTGGGCACCGAACATTGCTGACACGTTGTAGGCGTAATTGGAAGCAAAGACAAAGAGCAAGAACAAGAGCTAGAAGGCTAGAAGGATTTTAGAATTTAATGAAATGTTGTGGCAGCATTTTGAAATAGTTTTTTGCATGAATTCTGAGCGAGGGGTGTCAACTCTGAGCGATAATCTATTCGCAGTAATTGAAGCAAACCAGTGTGCCGTCCAGTCTGTGTCGGACGCACATCATTTGTCACATGTGACACGCGGTAATATTTTTAAGTTTTTCCTGCGTTTGCTGCATGGGAAGAACGAAGTGTGGGCAGTCGCAAGTGGCTGTGCAGCGCATAAATAAGTCGTTCAATTTCGAGTAAACATGCGGCCGACATTGGTTTGCGCTTAGAAGAGCGCAGTTGTGACACAGTGTCACACGTTGAGCGACTGTCGCGCTTACGCAATGCTAGTCGCTGCATTTGACGGCACACAAGTGCCGCGCATTGCCACTCACTGTGTCCACTGCGACAGTGTGTGTGTGTGTGCGTGTGTGTTGGCCATTGATGATGTATGAAATACCGCCACCGCTGAGCGTCTAATAATAATAAACAACGCTCATCACTTACCGGCAAGACATCAATTTCGTCGCTGGCGCAAGAACAGCGGAAAAAGCCAGCAGCGGACATTGACAAATGACAACAGTGGACACTGCCGCCTGCGCCCGCGCGACATTTTTAATTTGCGGTGCTCAGTGTTGCGGCAAGACTGCAATTTAGTGCGCTCCAACCGAATGGCTGATTTAATTTAGTATGCAATTTTTTAGTGCTGCCACCAGGAACCTGTCGCACTTGTAGCCGCGCCGAGTCCTGCGGCCGTTCGTCGGTGGCTGTCCGCTGGCGTATTAGGAATTCTCGGAAGCGTTCGCGCGTCTACATTGAAAGCAAATAAATTGTGTTGTTAACAAGTTGTCAGCGCGTGTCATCGATAGGTGGGGGCAGCTGGCACGCTGAAAAATGTCTGCGTCGTCAGCAGTTGTTGTTGTTGTTGTTGTAGTTGGTGTGTGTTTATGTATATGTGAGTCTCTGCTTGTTTACTCTATGTGTGTTGTAAGTGCGTGTGACAAATTATTTAACTTGAAACCAGAATTGAGCATAAAAAGTGAATGTTTAAATGAACAGAAAAGCACAAAGAAATAATGCTGAAGTAAATAAACAATAATACTACTTAACTTGAGCGGCACTCTTGATTCCATAAGACTTTGATTAGTTGCAATATTTCGTATAACTTTGCATAGAATAATGAATTACTTAATGCGCGTTACAGACGTCAGACTTGGTTTCGAACGCGGTGACAAACATGCCAGGCTTGAGCAAAAACAAAAAACCTTGTCTCAAGGCATGTTGAGGGCCGAATTTCAGGTCTGACGAAGGGTTTAAGTTAAATCAGGTTCTTGACAAGAAACGTCCTTGCATGTACAAGAGCCACCAGCGCCAACGTACTAAATCAACCTTCTTCATATTCTTCTCCTTAAGGACAGTGTTGCTAGATGCCTGAAAGGACTTTCTCCTAAATTTATTTATTTATTTATTTAAAAAAATACTGGAATTTCCTCCCAAAAGTTAAAAAAGCATGCTAACATTTTTTAATAATTTGCGTCATTTTAAAGAAATTCAACTACTCATAAAAAATAAAAATTTATACAAGTTAGCAACGACAATGTTTGAAGCGAAAATAATCAAAAATACCAGTCAGCAACGATGAATATTCGAAGTTAAAATAAACAAAACACCACCAGCAAGCAAATATGCTGACAATGCGTCTGGGAAGCAAAAAATGCAATTCCCAGAATATTGTGGTGCCACCAACGCTGTTGGAGCAGCTAGCAGCTTTCGGTTTACTTACTTGTAATTCATTCCGTTTTTGAATCTCAAATAAAGAGGAGCATAGCTCTGTTTAATTTTTATTTAATAAAAAGTAAATTTTTATTTAACTTACATACATAAAATTTTTTTAATGCAGCCTTTTTTTATTCATCTTCAGCTTAACAACAAAAACTTAACGAAAACAGAACATGTAACAAATGAATTAAACAAAAAGTGCCATTTTGGGCGGGAGTTCATTGTGACAGCAATAAGTGAGAACGAGATAGAACGAGCTTAAATTTTGTACGCTTAACATTTTTTAACACAATGGGATGTTTTGACTATTAAAATAGTTGCCAAAATATGTTTTGTTGCCAGTGTTCCCAATACTTCGTTATCCAAAAATCTCCCAAAAATCCACTAAGGATCCGAAAAGTCCATCCAGCATAAAATATAAATCTCCTAAACTTTCTTCTAAACAATTCTTCCTCCTAAAAATTCTACTAAAAGGCCAAGCATCTCCTAAATCTAGGAGGAAATCCCCTGATCTGGCAGCACTGCTTAAGGACCCCACGGCACCAACTCTTACCAATTACCGCGACATGTTGTTGGCGTTGAAACGCTCGTCTACTCTAATTCGTTTCATCATGGCAGTTATTACCTCCACGCTCACCGACCACGCGTCCTTGGTTGTCATCATGAATTGGACTGTCGCCTTTGCTGTCAGTGGTTCAGTTCCCATCTGCATTTGTAGTCTTAAGTGGTTCGAAGTGTCGGTAAAACGGGTACAGCAGGTCATGAGACGTTTGTGTGTAGGTCCATCTGGATCCAAGTAAGCCGCTCCGTTCGAAACCAAATCTGACGTCAAGAACTTGCTTGAGTAGCTTAGGCTGCGTAAGGTTCTGAGCCGCTCTGCCATTCGGAGGCAACAAACCCATTGTGAATCCTTTTATATTTACTGTAGGGAAACTCATTAGTCTCTTTCCAAAGTAAACTATTTCAAACTCTAATTTTTGGGATTTGAAATGTCAGCTTCCGCTGCTTTGATAGGTTCATGCGGTACCTGGACGTCATGTTAAGAAGTTTCCGTTCCTAGAAAGTGAGTCAGTGACATAGAAAATGTTGAATCGTTTCTACTTTTTACTGATCTCCTCAGCTTCTGCAGTCATTACTACACGAAAAGCGCAATTTTATTAGCTTTTCGTATGAACTGTGGCACAGAGTTTCGTCTCAGGATGGCACCAATAAAGTTTTTTCATAGACAGTGTAGGATATAATTCCATAAGGTGTCACAGTCTCTGCTGCTCCACCAAAGAAATGCAATTTCTTTTTTTATTACTCCATTGTCATTCAAATCCCGGCCACATTTCGGTATTGGAGTATGGGATCCTATTAATCTGTGCCACCAAACAAAACCGCGGTGGTCATTTCCAAGATGTTCTATTCCACACTATATGCATTTAAATGCAGTTTCAAATGAGACAAGAAATGGTGGATATCTCAAACTATTTTATACACATTTTACAAATCCAAAGACCTCACTGAAAGACCCTACAAGTCTCGTATAGACTTCCACCTACGACTTGCTCATAGTTGATTTCAGCGCCTAAAAACCTGCTTCACTGTCTCACGAAAAAGTTTAGAACTTAATAAAAAAAAAATTTATTTATTTATTTATTTTAGAATAGGATAGTCTTTTAATTACACTTCAATCAGAATTAAATTAGTTTAGTTAAATAATAGTTTAAAAATTGTTAAATAAACAGTTCAATTAAATTGTCTTTGTCACATTTTCTTGAACTCTTAAGTAGTGAACTAAAAAATACTAAACGCAAAGCGAAATTTATTTCAATTAAAACTAAATAGGCAAATAACTTAAGTACTGACGCCCACCAAATGACTTTTGAAACTTTGCTGTTGTTGAAATTTTCACTATTACAAAATAGTTTGGAAAATTCCAAACTTGGCGGCAATGTGTGTCAGAAACTGCGGCACGTTTGTTCGCCGGCCATAAACTTGATTTCAATCAAACAATCAATCAATCAATTTGTCTATTGTGTGTACATTTTTTTGTAATTGATTTTGCAGCAAATTGTTCTCTAATTATGGCCATAATTCAATAAAGTGTTGCCACAGCCAGTGTCGACTTTATGTTCATTGGCCGTGTATGGGTTTCGCATTTAATTACTGTCGCTATGAACATACAGACATACAGATGTATGGATGTATGGGTGTTTGTATGTTTGTATGTGATATGTGGCATACCGGCTGTCTGTCATAAAGTGACACATGTGCATGCAGCGGGTTGTTGTCTTCACAATTTCACAAAAGAAATCAATTAAACGCCGAATGTGCACTGGTGTGCGTTTTATTGTGTAATTTACAGCATTTTATGCTTTAATGCAAGCAAAATGCACTGAGAAATTTTAACAGAAATTAAAACATGAAATGGAATAGTGGCAAATGTGGATTACACAAAAATTTAAAAGGGAAAATCGTTCAGTAAAATGAAAAAAATTGTAATGGATAGTCAATTTGGTTAAAGTTTTTGAGTTCTTTTTGTTTAATATTTTTGTTTAATATATTTTTAATATTTTTTTTTTATTTTTTAATTATTTATTAAGGGAATGAATAAATAAACTTACTGACAATGGGAAAAAGTGACAATAACTAAAAAAATAAAATGGATATAAAAATCACACAAAATTTCTTACTAGTCTTTGCATTGGATCTCATTTTGTTGAGTTTTGTACACAACTATTGAACCAAATTCCATTTCAAACCACACTCATCATCCAGAATTTTTATGACAAACAGATAAGTGAGAAGTTTGAACCCTCAAGACCCCTTTCAGGCCTTTTGACGTTGGCGTGAACTATGACATCAGACTGAATCCCGAGTTAGCTTTGAACACGAATGCAATTACGAAACAAAATGCCTCACAAGTTTTGCTCAGTGTTTGTAAGGAAAAATTTTAATCTACACTTTTGTGTGTGAATTTATGATATTTGCATGTCAATTGTCAACGCGGCGCCAATGTGTCATCATTTTCTATGCCATATTGAACCCAATAAAATATTATTTGTCCACACAAGGCGGCAGTTAGAGCAATGAAAGCAACGACCCGGCCGCAATCTGTTGTCTGTCATTTGTTTTGGGTGCCGGGGGCCGCTTTGCTGCACAAATGCAGCGTTCAATGGGATGAAATGGGACCGAAAAGTGCTATGAGAATTTTGTGATGCATTTCAAGTGGAAGTTTGGGCAGCAGTCATCAATGGTTCGCCGATAGTTCATGCCTACCAGTACCTGGTTTCTGCAGAAGTTACTCAATGAAACAGAGTTGGAATGGATTAACTTTTATATCGAAGTGTTCTGGCTACAGTTTAAATGATTAAAATTTTTAGAGTGTCTCTTGCGGACCTAAAAGTGATAAGGCAAATCATATCGAACTCGAAGCGCAAATGGTTCAACAGAAACAACTCTTTAATTTCCTTCAGGAACGCCGTTTAGAAGGGCACCTCAAAGAGAAAATTTACAATGGACTATAGTTCCCCGAGTGGAAGCAGAAAATTTCCTGTATAAGACTGCGAAAGTGGAGCTATTAGATTGCAGTGTTGCCAGATCAGGAGATTTCCTTCTAGATTTAAGAGATTCTTGACCTTTTAGGAGAATTTTTAGGAGGAAGAATTGTTTAGGAGAAAGTTTAGTGGATTTTTGGGAGTTTTTTGGATAACGAAGTATTGGGAACACTGGAAGCAAAACATATTTTGGCAACTATTTTAATAGTCAAACTATTTTATTTGTGTTAAAAAATTGTATGTTTACAAAATGTAAGCTCGTTCTATCTCGTTCTCACTTATTGCTGTCACAATGAAATCCCGCAAAAAACGGCACTTTTATTTACTTAATTCATGTGTTATATGTTTTGTTTTTGTTAAATTTTTGCTGTTAAGGTGAAGATGAGTAAAAAAGGTTACAATGAAAAATATATGTATGGTATATATTTTTATTTTTTATTAGAAGTTTAATTCCTTTAAATTTACGCAAATTATAAAAAAAAGCAGGAGATTTTTTTAACTTTGGGAGGAAATTTCAGTATTTTTTTTGGTTTGAGGAGAAAATCATTTCAGATATCTGGCAACACTGTTAGATTGAGATCTGAACGCCGATGTTGGATTGCTTAACAAAAAATCTGCAGCAACTCATTTGAAATCATATATCCAATCCTTCTTAGAACACATCCACCCATGAAATCTGTGGCTTTAATGGGCAGAACTGAAGTCCCTTGGTTCGGCGCAAAAGAGTCAATGCCATGCAAAAAAAATCGCAAATAAGGCCGATAGAAAAGATTTGGCTGCAGCCGTTGCTCGCTGGCCAAAACGCATCTAATTAAAAACGTGTAAAGCCTCAATTTAAACGGCGGCCAAATGAACGAAGCGCTGACCGCAACGCGTAATGAGGACCGCTGGTGCGCGCCAACGTGTGACATTATCGCACTGACATGAGTCAAGCGACAGGCGAGCACACACACACTCACACATATGCAATATTTAAGGTGAGTGCAGCAAATAAGGGCAACTTTTCCGCTAACAAAGTCTAAAGTAGAACACGAGAAGCCTAAACTTTCATTAGGACAACAGTTGAGCTAAATTACTGAAATATGTAAGAATTGCATGCAACAAGTTTTCTATTCGCCAAGTGGGTCTTTTGGCCCAAAGCGCCAATATTTTTTATATATTTGAAAAATTGCAAATTGAAAAATTCCAGCCGCTGCGCCCTATTTGCGCCGCCCACTCTAGGGCCCGGCTCGGCCCGGCGTTCCCATGCACTGCCCGCCGCGGCCCACATCGCCTCGCTTGTAATTTCCCATGTGCCATTTGCTATTTGCCGGCTAGACAAAAGATTAGAACAAATCGTGCACAAAACGCGGCGGCAGCAAACGGCAAAAAACCTCCATCAAAAATTGAAAATTGCATGGCTACGGCGATGGCGACGGCGAAGGGGGCCGCATGCACTGACAAACAATGGCCATGGCCGGAACTGCGACGCGGCCGTCGCACGCGCTAATCGTGCTCCACGAATTTAACGCACAATTTCACTTCATGCGCCGCAACAATGACGGCACATTTGCGCTTTTGTTATTTTGTTGCATTTGTCATACCGTTGTTGTTGTTGTTCTTTTTTTTACAACACGCTCTTGCAACAATTTTACATGCCTGCTGCCTCCCGCACACGCACAGTTTTTGTACATCTAGTTTGTTGTTGTTGGTGTTGTTGCTGTTATAGCAGAATCCAATTAAGTGTCGCTGCGGCACGTCGGACGCAATGTGCAGCGCAGTGAGTCGCATTGCAGTACCATGTTGTTGTTGTTGCAGCTACTGTGTGTGTGTGTGCGTGTGTCGACAATTGGCGGCAATGTGTTTGGCATGTTTGTCGCTTGTGTGTTCTTTTTTTCTGATCTGCTGCCTCGTTTTGTTTTTCACAACTGTGAAATTTGTTATAGTTTCACTTGGCGCGTCCTAATGCCCGCGTCGGCGATGCCAGCACACACACTCAACTCAACGCAACTCAATGCTCATTGTAGCGCTCCACTATGCCGACGGTGCCACTGGGGGGTCCCCATATGTCGATGTGTGTGTGTGTGTGTGTGCAGTTGAAAAGTCGAGTTTTGAATTTCCAGAAATGCAGCAAGGCAACATTTTCTCCAACGACAGTCTGACTGAGCCTCGAAGCGATCAACAGCGAACGATTCACAACAAAGATTGATGGGCTTCAATTAGCCGTTTCGAAATTTCCATGTTTTACAGATGACGAAATTAGCCTGGAAAAGAAATTCAAGAAAAACTATTACACGAAATTTGTTTTTGGGAAAACATTAGTTTTATTGCACAAAATCCGTTGCAGATCATTAAAAATAACTAACTAATGCTTGAAAAATATTTCGAAAATAAAATAAAATAAAAACATAAAACACAAACATAAAAAATAAAAAAAATATATTTTAAAAATTTTTGTGTAATTTGGGCCTTTTTTCATGTATTAAAAAAAAAACAAATTTTCATATTGTTTTTGATAAAATTCTGTCACCTTGTTGTGTATTTTGGCTCTCTTCTCATGTGTTTAAAAACCAAATATTTCTTTATTATTTTCAATCAAATTCAATCGCAAGGAGATTGTTGTGTAATTTTCTTGTATTTTCGATCAACACTTTTCACATTTTTTATTTTGAAATTCCATACAATTTATTTAATTTTTCAGAATTTCCGATCAATTTCTGTCACCTTCCTTGTTGTGTAATTTGGTTGTATTTTTTTTGTATTAAAACAACAACATTTCTTTATTATTTTCCATCAACTCATTTCATGTATGTATTTCGTTTTAAAATTCCATACAATTAATTAATAAATTATTTTTTGTCAGAATTTCCGATCAATTTCTGTCGCTCTCCTTGTTGTGTAATTTTGTTGTATTTTCAAGTATTTAAAAAAACAATGATTTATTTTTTTCGAATTTTTGATCAATTGCTGTCGCTTTCCTTGTTACATAATTCCGCTCACATTTAATGTATTTTATCCATAACATTTCGTTATTTATTTTTGTCAGAATTTCCGATCAATTTCTGTCGCCTTTGTCCTTACACTAAATTTTGTTGTATTTTCATGTATTTAAAAAAAACCATTTCCTTATTATATTTGATAAACACATTTCATGTATTTTTCTTTTAAATTCCATACAATCTATTTATTAATTTTCAGAATTTCCCATAAATTTCTGTCGCCCTCCTTGTTGCGCAATTTTATCGTATTTTCTTGTAAATAAAAAAAAACATGTTTTTATTATATTCGATCAACACATTTCAAGTATTTTATTTTAAAATTCCATACAATTTATTTATTTTTTCGAATTTCTGATCAATTGCTGTCGCTTTCCTTGTTACATAATTTCACTTACATTTCATGTATTTTATTTTAAAATTCCATAAAATTCATTTATTTATTTTTTTCAGAATTTTCGATCAATTTCTGTCGCTCTCATTGTTATGTATTTTTTTTGTATTTTCATGCATTAAAAAAATATTTCTTTATTATCTTCTATCAACTCATGAAATGTATTTTATTTAAAAATTTCTTACAATTTATTTATTATTTTTTTCAGAATTTCCTATCAATTTCTCTCGCCTTCTCGTAACAAGGACATAATTTCACTTACATTTCATGTATTTTATTTTATAATTCCATACAATTTATTGACGTCGCAAAATACACAACAAATTCCGCATTATTCGCCAGGCAGAACAAAAATTATTAACCTTTTACATTCACTGCAAATACATTTTGATTTTTATTATTTTTATTGAGTCAAACAATTTCCAACGCACACAATGCGCGCACAACTCTTGACGCCTTTGTAAGTTTTCATGTAATTTTCGACACATTTTTGCGGATATGTGTGCAATTTGCTCCTAAGTGGGGGTTGAAATCACACTCACACTCACACTCATACATGCGTTGTTATTTCGAAAAAAAGTTCTCAACAAGGACGAATAAGAAATCGAGATTATGTAAAATTGCCCATTCAATTTTAACAGCTGAGAGTTGTGCGCACTGTGCGCTACACTGGCAACTATGGGGCCGCTTAGTTTCAGACGCACGCAACTTGGATAACACAGTTGAGTTCATGGAGTGGTAATTCGATAATTTAGATCGTAAGACATGTGGTTTTTTGCTTTCGAAATACAACTAGTAGGCAATACAAAGCGGTGAATCTATATACATCTGGTAGTAGAATTCTCGAGTTTTAAAAAATAAACACAACTTCCCTGGCTTTCAAAGGTGGGAAATTTTATAGCTTCAATGTTTAAGGTTGACTTTGAAAAAATCAGATATTTTTAGAATCTTTTAGCTGAATCTATGATTTGTTATAATTTCTTTTGACAGTAAAGAAGAAATACTTGTGGTCTGTACAGTCTTCCGCTCAAGTGTAGAGGCTCTTCTGGTGCGTTTTGTATCCGCAGCTGCTTCGGCTTCATATACATTTACGATTAGGGTTTGTGTGAAAGTCATTTTGGCGTAAGGAAACAATACAAAATTGAAATCTGTAAAATATTTCCACTTCTGCTCAAACATGTTGTCAAATAAGTAAAGGGTCCCACTTATTGAGGTTATGTTGTAGGCTGTAGCAATGGAACGCAGCTTTAATTTAATAAAATCACGAATAGAATGGATGAGTTGCCAGTTTTTTTCTAAATAAAATTAAAAGCAAAGTTGATGAATTGGGCGAAATTTTCTTGTTTAGGGTCCGTAATTTAAAAAAAAATAACAAATATATTAAATAAATAAAAAGGTTGCATAAGTTTTACTAGAATATTTTATTTTCTTTGCGATGTCGATGCAAAAATATTGAAAGAAAATTTCATTATAATACTAAAAGAGTTAACACAAAATAATTAAAAAAAATTATTTAAAAAAATTCATAAAATAAAATTAGTTAAAATTAAAAATTTATTAATTCAATTTTTTTTTAAGTAATGAAAAAATTAAATAATATCATAATTCGAAAGTAAAATTTAATAAAAAAAAATAGTTTAAATTAAAAATTAATTAATAAAACCTTTTTTAAAAAAATAACAACAAAATAACAAAATAATTAAAAAATTAGAATGAAAATTAAAATAAAAAAAATAGTTCAAATTAAAAATGAATTAATTTAACATTTTGCAATAGCTTAATTTTTTGTTTGTTTGAATTTTCAATTCGATTTCAATTGCAGTTTTCAAAGGATGCGACACTTTTATGCCGAAAAACTTTTACAGTGGTTCAAAGTTAAAATAAAACAAGCCGCAAGTTCCGCCGCAAACAAGTACTACTATAATTACCTCCATATCATTTACAGGTCCGGGGAGCCTTCACATTATCGATGGATCATTATTATGTATCAAACAATGCACACGTACCTTAACATTTGAAGACGAAACTGGCGGAAAATATTTACAAACCTGATATTGAGGATAGGTTTAAGTTCTCCCAAGACATTGTAACAAAGCAAACAGTTTTTAGTTCTATAAAGTCAATCATTAGAAATAAGGATGATGTGCGAACCTTGAGCTGTTTTCCAACTTTCCAAATGTACTGGAAACAACTGCTTAGTGCTCTGCTTTAAATATCTTGAGCGCGGGTGGAGTTAATTAGAGGAACCTACACGAGTTCTTTGAAAAATCGTCTTCGTATAAAGAATGACGAAAAATCAGGACATCTTTATGTCTCACATTGGCGGAATTCATATCTAAATGTATGAAAGCAGTTTTTGAAAAAAAAAAATCAATAGCCATACTAAGTACTAAGTAAACTAAATAATGAAATAATAAATGAAATAAATAATAAATGTAAACTTAATAATGTACTAAAGTAAGTACTAAAGACAAGCAAACTAAGTCCTAAATTTTTTTCGTTTAACATTTTTGCATTGTGTTCATAAAAATTTAGTTTAGTTCTATTTTCACTTTGAAGAGCATTTCCCACTTATGGCTAATTCTAATTTTTCTAATTAGATTTTTTTTAGGAATGAAAATAAGGAATATTTGTGCGTTTTTGTTGATTTTAGTTTTCTTTTAAATTGATTTCTCTAAATTAAAAAAGAATTTGGTTAATTTGAATCTATGATTTGTTTTGTTTTAACCTTGAGCCACTAAGGACGAGTTTCTTACGATCGATGTTGTATCGAATAGAGTCGTTGAAAAAGTTCTTGAAAAAAGGGTCCGTTCAACTGATAGCACCGTGCGACAAAAATTAAAAAAAAATTTTCACACCGGAAAAAATCGATATAGGCGTACTCAGTTTTTCATATGAAGGGGATAAAAAATAAAAAAAATATAAAAAATACTTAACCTCGTTAGAATATGGCGACATGTATATCAAATGAAAGAGGAAAGGCTCAAGAATTTAAATAAAATTGTTTTTTTTATCTTTTTGTAAAAAAAGGATATGAAAAAGGTCCTTTGAAAATTTTAATCCTTGAAAATTTATATAGAATTTTCTTGAAAAGTAAGTATGTTAGAACCCAAAATCTCCTTGATTACGTGTCAAAATTTCATTACTCTAACTTTATTGGTTCGAAAGGTTTTAAAAAAAGGGCGGAAGCTGCAATTCTAATGAAGTACAAAAATTCTACTTTATTTATATACCCAATTTTTACCCATTTTAGTAACTATGAAATCAATGAGCGGCTCTGAAAGCTTATGGGGCACGTGGGACAGTGCTTTACTTTTTTTATTTTTACTTTACTTTACTAACTTTCCTTTTTTACTTTTCTTGCACATGGCAAGGTTTTCCCTTGTCAGCTAATCTGAAAAAGTCTGTGGGGACACATTATCCTTAAATACTTTAGTTCAGCTGCTAAGCGTTTGATTTAGAACATTTAAACGTTTTGACAATAAATTGTATAGGTTGGCCTGGAAGTTGATTAACAGCTGATTGGATTCTACTTTGATTAGTTCAAATGCTTTCAAGTTATTTTTATTAAAAAAAATCTGCAGTATTGGGAAAATAGAAAACACTACTCTAAGTAATAGTAGGCTCAGAGTCTACAAGATAGAGTTTTGTGGCAAAAATTTGACTTCTCTTCTCATTTCACTGACTTCTTGTCAAGGCTTTTGGTTTTCAGCTGATCTGAAAAAGTCTATAAGGACACACTGTTTCACTTCTCAGTGAAGAATTCAGTTCAATTGCTCAGCTTTAGAACTTGTATGCTCTTGAAGTTGCGAGGCTCGATGTCTGATTGGGTTCAACTATGATTAGTTAAAAATTTTACCTCATTGTTTCTATTAAAAATCTCAAATAGTTGGATCAATGCATAACACTCTACTATATCTTTGGTTGCTCTGAGAAACGTAGCTCAGAGTTTGCGCCTCTGCCCGAAACTCGTCTGACAGACTGCACTCGCAGTGTTTCCTCCGCCTCCGTCTCGCTTCGGTGTGGCACTATTTGTGTTTGTGTTGGGCCTTCTGCTGCCTTTGTGGCGTATTTTGCGTTTATTAACATTCGGCATTGTTATTGTTGGCCTCTGCTTCGCTGACGAATTTCGCATGTAAATTCTTTTTTTGCAGGCTGCTGTATGCAAAGTTGCTTGTTGTATTATTTTTGTTTTTGGTGATGAAAAGTGTTGTTGTTGTTTTGGTTTTTTGTTGAAAGCATTAAAACACGCAACTGTTAACAGGATTTTTGACATTTCGCCTCAAAGACCCGGCAAGTGCTGCGGCTGCCAAGTGTGGGGTGGGGTTAAGACGCTGCTCGGCGATTTGTACATAATTTCGCTGCCATTGTTGTTGTTTTAGTTGTGCACAGTTGTGTTTTTGTTTTGCTTAAAGTGCGGACGCTGGCTAGTGGCTTTAAGTGCGTTTCCGCGCCGTGCCACTTGCAACCGCCGCCTGTCGTCGTTTCACTTACTTTTCTCGAGTTTGTTTTGAACGCAGCCGCAACAGTTTCATAAATCGCTGGTGCGCTCCTTGCGAGTCGTTCTCTGTCGCATTGTTGGACTTTTATGATTTTTGCGCTGTTTCGTTAACGCTTTTTACGTGTCTCCCTTTTACGCTCGTTGGCCAGAATTGGTTTTTGCTTTCAGTCCAAGTGGCGGCGCGGCGGCCAAGCGGCTGCAACTTTTTCAGCGCTGCAATGTTTTCTTTGTGCGTAAATTTTTAATAGAAATTCTGCATCCTTTTTGTCTTTGTTGTTGTTGTAGTTGTCACACTATTCGCCAAGTGGTTGCGCTCAAGTGGCCGATGTCGCACCGTTGGCTGCTTTCGCTTTTTCTTAATTAACATTAAATGTGTTTATTCAATTCGCTTTGCTTTTGTTGTTGTTGTTATTTTTGTTTGCATTTTTGCACTACTGTGCCGTGTTGGCTTTCGGAGCAACGTTCCGCTTTTGTTGCTTTCTGTGCTCGACGTTGTTTGTGCGTTTGTGAAGTGGTTTGCTTCTTAATTGCCAGCGGCGAAACTGCGAAGCGGTCGAATTCGAGGCGGCAGAACTTCAAGTGGCTTGAGCTCAAATTTCAACCGAAAGATTTATTGAAAGAAGAGTGAAACAAGCAGACGATTTGCATTCGCCGTGGCACTTTCCCACAAAGTCGGCTACTAGTCATTCATCTCCAGTTTCTGATGGACAGCATTTGATTCGAGTCGAATTCGCTGATGTCTGGCAATCAGTTTGCAACATAAATGAGGAATTAAAAAAATATAAACACGCAAATTATTTATGAGCTGCCATTCAGTCTTCGATCGAAATTGAGCCGCCGGTAGCCGTAAAATTCATGAATGTCCAAACTACGTTTTATCATTTAATCAACTCTAAATGTCAGATTTATTATTTTCGCCTCAATTTCTCTAATGGACACATGTGTCCCATGTTGGGGATTCTCTACACAAACCAGATTTGGCAACCACAATTTTTATAACAAACAGGTATTGAACCCCAGTTTCAAACCCCCCAAAACCCCCCTTGTGTGTGTGTCAGTGCTTCCTACATGCACATCTCTCAATGTTTGCATGTCCGTGTGATCGCCTCCGTTCTCGGCATTCCAATTCTCAGCACTGATTTCATATGTATCGCCCATAGAACTAAGCTCTGACGCCCTCTGCCCCCCTATGTTTCCCTTCGCTCCAATGCCAAATTAATATTTCACACAGATTCACTTCAAAACCACCAAAAAACCCAAAACAAGCAAACCGTTTTTTGAAAGCAAACACAACCATGAAATTTCCAATTAAACGTGCCGCCGCCGCCGTCCAAGTGCCGGTCGGGCGACGAGGCAGCGCTGCCTGGACCCCAGAGCATCGAAGGCAATTAATTCGAAAACATTTAAATTCAGGCAGCGCACAGCTGGCACATTGATTCCCTGTAATTTCTCAATAATAGACCGTGAACCTAAATCAAAATCAAAAAAATAAAAAACAGCAACAACTCAAAAATGCGCTGACAAAAAAATAGAAAAAAATCAAACTGATCGAAAATGCCCAAAATTTCAGCTTGAAAAATGCAAGCGAAATTCATTCCCAAAGTGGGCTGGGAAAGCAATATGAAATTTTTGTTGTTGTTTAGGGGGAATATTCATTCAGGTATGTGTTGTTGTTGTTGTTTGTTGTTTTGAATTTTTATTTGTATTTAATTTGTTGTTGTTGTTGTTGTTGTTATTGTGCTGCTTTGTTATACATACTTATTTTAATATGCAACAACAGTAACGACGCTAAACAAATAACTAAACATAAACACAACAACAAAACAACAGGAACAACAAGCTGAAAGCAATTTTCGATTTCATTTAATTTTCGGGATTATTTATGGCAATGAAGTGACGGTGAGTAACCCTGCTGCTAGGTGCATTCTCATCGTCGGCATTGGCCGATGCTGGTGTGGGACAAGAATTTCATTTGTCTACATTTGAATGTAGAAAATGTGTAAATAGAATGGTATGTAGATATTTGGTAGAGATGAAGTAAGTAAATGAAGTAAGTCAATGAGATTGAATGCTGAGGATTTATTAATCCTAGAATTCTAATGTTGGTGGATTCGACTAAAATTGTAATACAGTTGCAAAAAAGGAATTCAGTCTCAGATGCTGCTTTTTTGTAAATTATGTATTAGTTGAATTAGTGCCTCAGTTAGTAATAAATAAAAAATATGTAAAAAAGATTTGAATTTCAAAGATAAGGACGACAGTAGAACGGCACCTTGAATTGGTTCCGAGAGGAGATCTGATTGAGGCAAATGTGGAGATCAAATTAAATGTCAACAATTAGGCAAAAATAGATAGAGAAATAAGTTAATCGAAGTAGAAATATATACAAACAAGGCAAACAGAGGCAACGAAATGTGTTTGGACTGACATTAATTCCAACGGGCCATATAAGGGGTAAGTTCCAAGAGGTGGAGATTAAAATAAATGTCGACAATTAGGAAAAAATAGAGAGAAATAAGTTAATCGAGGTTGGATGTATATACAAACAAGGAAAACAGAGGCAACGAAATATGTTTGGACTGACATTAAGAAGAAGTTTCAAGAGGTGGAGATAAAAAATATCGATAATGAGGCAAAAATAGAGATACATTAGTTAATTTTACGTAAAAATATATACAAACGATGGAAACAGAGACCTCAAAATGTGCTTGGACGGAGCTTGAGGTTAGCGGAACAGATACAGGGCGAGTTCCAAGCAAATAAATATCAAAAATAAATATCAAAAATCAAAATAAATTTTGATTTTGAACTACAAAAAATTTGGAAATGTAAATCAAATGTAGACAAATAAAAGAAACGCAGAAATAGATAGAAATAAACCAGTATTGAGACTGACATATGTAGGTTAACCCATCACCTACGTCAGTCTCAGTAGAGATTTAGTCTTAGTTAGGTTTACGTGGCCGTCTTTGGGGCATCACTTAGGTAATGTGGCCCACAGTGTTACGTCGCGACGTGAGGTTCTCCGTCCCCACCACATCCCGTAAATGAGAGCCACTTGGTAGCTTTTAATCTGGAACCTATTAATATGACTTGGGGGCATCTTATTCAGGTCTGCTGCTTACCTAACGAAGTGCTCTTTCAAGAAGTTGAATCGCTGACATTCGCAGAAAAGATGCTCAAAGGTTTAATTGTTTTCATTTCCGTAGCTACTGCCAAAGTCTTTGTACAGCAGATTCAGTGTTTTGGTCGATGAGGCAGTGTGCAGTTATGACTCCCAAGACAATCCCTATGGAGGCTTAGTTTAGTAGGATGAATACCCTGGAAAAGATTTAGTTGATCGTAGGTCAGATCTGTCTTGCCATATGGCATATTTGTTCATGATGGTTGAGGTAAGTTGGAGTAATATAAAAGGATTCCCGGATGTAAAGGTAGACAGAAAGAGAAACTGAAACCAAATAAAATTTAAAAGATATCGAACATAAAAGATGATGCATACGATGATGAGGGGTGAGAGAAGAAGAATGGATATTAGAAGTTAACTGTGACAGGAACACAAAGGTAGAAGTGGAGGAATAGTTAAAGGAAAAAGAGAGAAGAGAAGTAATATTATAAAAGAAAAGAGGATATGTAGGTAAGGTAGGAATGAGGAACAAAGAAAACTTAAAGGGAATGAGACAAATGTAGAAGAGAAGAAGAAGATGGGAATTAGAGTAGAGAAATCATGGTAGTTCTCGACCGACAAAGCTTTTACTCTTAGGACACTTATTCGGTACTTGCTCCTTTATGGCGTAGAAGCATGGACATTGCGGACAATTGGGGTGTTCGAGAGGAAGATGCTTTGCAAAATTTGGGCCCTACTCGTACTGGCGACGACTATCGAATACGAATCAACCACGAGCTGTATGAGCTGTTTTAAACATGGACAGAGGTTAAGTTGGCTTGTCACCCGATGCAGTTTCGGCGAAAAAGGTGTTCGACGCAGTCGTTGAAGGTTGACGGCGAAAAGGCGAAAAGGACAATGTCTCCGGTGGAAGAACCAACTAGAGGACATCTTATCATCTCTTGGTGTGACCAACTAGAGAAGGCACTGTGAGAACTTTCGAATGACAGATCAAGTTGTTGGCATCTATCAAACTGTCGTCCAAATTTATGTAAGATGGCATGTAATGACACTAGAATTCATGTGCCAATCATGAAGGAATTAAGATGGCATTACTTGCAGAGAGAGACATATGTACATATTTACTTATGTATGTACATAAAATGAACAGAGAACGGCAAAATGTTCATCTAGTCTCCAACAAGTGAACCGACAACACGTCTGCCTGTGCAACTGTTGGTTGGGCTGAATCGAAGTCCTGCATTCATGATTGCCATCCCATTAAAATTTCGCCCACCTGACATGAAGAATTGTTGTCAATTTCTGACGGTGGCGTTGCCAACTGCGGCCGCGCGTCACGCATTCCAACATATCTCCACTTGTGTACATTTGAAAGGGCAACGCATCCGAGTTGCATGTGTGGCAATGTGTGCGACATGTTTGCATTAATTGAGTTCGAAAATATTTCGTACGTTCGTTGTGTCGTTTTGTTGTATTTGTGATTTATTTGAAATTGGTTTTTCGACCAGAATCAATAAATGGAAATTGGACAGTGCGCTGTTTAGTAGTGTTGTCATGTTGTTGTCGTTGTTGTTGTTGTTGTTGCAGCTGTTGACAAAACCTGCAACTGCCACTGACCGCAGAGTTCGCGCACACAGCGCAATTGGCGGAACGTGTGCCACAGTTGTTCGGCAACAACAACAACAAATTGAATTGCGGCTAATGGTGTGCAAACCGGTGTTCATTATTGATTTATTGCGCATCATTTTCAAAATTCAACATACATCATTTCAACTGGTAGTTTAAATTTTAAAAAAAGGTTCACAGTTCAACGTTAGTGGGGGGAGAAATGTTAAGCGGAAAATTTGAGCATAGGTCAGTGATGATACAAATCAACTACTCATAAGTCGAAACTTTTCTACTTGGAAACTTTCTTACTCTTCTACTTTGGGTTGGGTTGAGCCTAAAATGACTGACTCTATGACTGACTTCAGTCATAGAGAACCCATTGAGATACTTTTTGAAACTTTTGACTCTAAACTTTTGACTCTTTTACTTTGGTTGAGTTTAAAGTGGTCTAACTTCAGTCATGGCGAACCCATGTCACCAGTCACTTAAATTTCATTTCATTTGTGTAGTCCATAGTAGACTTTGAGCAGTCCCGGAGGTTGTCATGCCACACCTACGTCACGCTCGTTGGTCCTAGTGAGCGAACTCATTCTTAAGCAAGTCAGTATGAACATCAAAGGATGTGGACGCCTCCTTCGAGTAGCGATTTATTAGGTACAGGATAACTCTTTCGCATCAGTTGACTTACAGCTACGACGGCCATTATACTACAGGCAATTCTTGGTCTTCTCTGCTCTAAGCGTTTCTAGCATCATTCCCATGGCCCTTTAACACCTTTTCTTCACACTGTTCACCCTCTGTCGGGGTTTTTTCGGATTGTTGCAATCCATTTCTGTTTTGCTTTTATTGCTCTGCATTTCGTTTCATATTTTCGCCATTTGCATTTGACGCATTTCGGCGCGTTATGGTAGCCCATAAATAATTCAAGTGTACATCCGCAACTAGTTGGGGCAAGTGTACTTGAGCGTTTTTTAAACTTTACTTTACTTTTTTATATTCAATTTTTTTTCACTCCTTCAACAGTGCAAGAATCTAGAAATGGCGTCGCCAAAAAAAAATCGCGACAATTTGTCGCGTTGTGCGGGTTTCTTACACGATTTAACGTTTTATATGGTTGTTCTTTGATTTTTTTATTTTATTGTATCACTTTATTTTTTTTAGTTTTTTGTTGTTGTGCTTGCGTTTCATATTGCAGCAGCAGCATAAATTGTCAGCGTGACATGAAATGCGCGCAGTTGCTGACTGCGGCGATTTGTGTGATGGCGACTGTGATTGAAAATTGAAAGGAAAATCATTACATGGCGGAATAGAGCGAACGAGGAAGCGCAAATTGTTGTCCAATTGGATTTTGTTATTATTTTGACCATAAATTGTTTTATGCGCAAATTTCGTTTGCATTGCGTGAAATGTGTGAGGAGAACAGTGATTGCTGCAAATTTGATCAAAAGCGCTGAATAAACAGCAGATTTTTTTGGCTAAGAATAATGAGCAAACGAAAAGAGATTTCTTTGAGAAAATGGCACTACTCGACAAAAAATGGGTTAATCGCGTGCACCAAAAAATAAAAGTATTTTCTAGACTAACTTTGGGCCGCTGCACACGAAACTGAAAATCAAAACATTTTTTTAAGAAGCGTTTTCGAAAAAGTTTCTCCCTGTTGTTTCAGTTATGAGCGCATATCTCGTAAACGAATGATCAGACTAACACAAGCTGTCCATTGATCAGAAGATAATACCTTAGCCTTTCCAGCGATATACAGATTGTCCAAATCAGTTGAGATTTGGGGAAGTTACTGACGGTGAAAGTTGCAAAAAAGTGAATTTTTCGATCATTTTCAAAAATCATAAATTTTCGAATGATTTTTTTATAGATAAAATAAATTATCTGCTCTGGTTTTAAGAAGTAAAACAAAAGATATATTATGTGAGCAAATATTAAGCCTATCATCATAAGAACTCAAAGAAAAATTACAAAGTTATGAAGCACTGAGTGATAACACCAACTTTACATTTATTACACCGTGCGACAAAAAAAACAAAATTTTTGTCGAGACCCATCCAAATGTTGATATAGACATGAAACTAGAGGTCATTTATAGTATCCTGGCATAGTAAGTTTTTCATTTTCTGATACAAAGTCTTTTTTAAAGGACTTTAAACTTTTAAGGACATACATAATTGAATTTTTTCAATTTTTTTTTAATATTTGCGGTTGTGCAATGATGAAGATATGGGTATCAAATGAAAGAGGAAAATTGTCTTCTTTTAACTAAATTTTCTCTTTTGAACTTTCAGGACCAAAATATGTCAGGTAAAGAAAACATACATGTTTTGGATCTCAGTCTGTAGATTCATATGTACATCTAAATTTTATTATATTTTTAAGTTCTGAGGCGAAGTTCCAGTTGAAGTTTAGGTGTTTTGGTCCTTTTACGAATTTCCATAGAGGTTTGACGCATTGCGTGGCGACCTGTTCAGCACTGAAATGGTTGCCACATCTAAGAAAGTCCAGCCAGTTCTAGAGTTGACTGGGCAGTAGCACAGAAGGTGTTCCATAGTTTGCATTTTCTTTGCATTTTCTGCAGCTGTTGTTGTTCGTTATTTAAATTGTATGTAATAATAAAAATAAGGAAGGTTTCGAAGGTTTAAAATCTCCAAATATTCTTTTTATTACAACAGTTTTTGGTAGCAAATAGAGTTTCAAATAGCTTTGTTTCCAATAGTTGAGTACAGAATACCCCAAAATTATGGTTCTCTAAATGCATCTATTATGGCTCTGTATTCTTTTTCAGGAAGAGTCACTAAAAATCTCGCGCCTCTTTCATCATAGGTGCTTAGGTTATACCATCTTACGTCCGTTTTTCCTGCCAATTATTTCTCTTGTTGACTGTGGAGCACTTGCAGAGGCATCGGTGCTCCTCTGGAAAGCTCTTTGGCACTAAAGTTCACTTCCTTGTTTCCCCTCTTTTGTTCGTAAATTAATCAGAAGCATTTAATTTGTAATTAAACTTTTAGAATTCACTCCTCTTACTTCCTATTTATATTTTATAGAAACCAAAACTGCTGAATATTGTTTTTGTGTTTATTTGAGAATAACATTTAAATAAAAATTTGCGAATGCAATTTTCTCTTTCATTGCTACCAGCACACACATTCGACTAAAACGCTCCATTGTGATCGACAACAACCCACAATTCCATGAAATCGCCGTTCGATTTTAATCTTCACAAACATCAAACTGATTCTTATCGCAGCGTTTACTTTGTTGCATTTACAGCCAACAACAAATAAAGCATTACAACTACTCCAAAGTAAAAACAACTGCAACAAAGACAACACTATGCAAAAGACGTAATCCCGCCGAAACGGACGCAGTTGAAAGTCCAATTAGGTTGCTGCCTGTTCGACTGTCGACATCTGACCGCAGCGTTCGACGGCAAGGTCCAAAATTTTACCGCTCACACGCGTATTTTTGCCGAACGAACAAAGCGCAGAAATTTTCAAGAGTCGCCAAATCGGGCAGACAACGATTTGCAGCCTACAGCGTCAAATGACAATAAATCTTTGTGGCCTGTCGTTGTTTTGACGGTCTCGCTGCCTCGTAAGTCGGCTTTTGGTTGCATTAATACGACGTGGAATGCGCTTAGTGGCTCCGATGCAGCACAGAGTCTGAAACAGTTGAAGCACAAAAATCGGCATCGGGCAACACTGACTCAGGTTCAGTTTTTAGATTTGCTTAAACCAATTGGAATTATTTTTTTGGGCATCCTTTGTACACACACACAACTCAGCACCCCAACAACAACTTGATTAACTTGTCTGCGTCTGTTGCAACCACCACAACGTCAACGAACTCCTCACATTTAATTAACATAAACATTTTTTATTGCGCCCAATTTCGGTGAAAATCAAATAAAATGTTTTCATTTTCATTTTTCCCCCTTTTCTAGTTTTTTGTTTAGTTTCATTTAAAATTTTTGGCTGCTCGAACAAATTTTCTGTTTTCACATTTTCATTTGGAGTGTCAGATTTTTGAGCTGGCAACTTACTGATGGTGAACTCTCAACCCCTTTTCTGATATTTTCAAATTTTTTTTTGGCCTATTACTTTGTTGTTGTTAGTAGCGAACCCTAATTATGACCCTTGATCAATCCTTGCCGCCAACCTTTTTTTATCGCCGCTTTTTCCTCTCTAATTTGATTGTTATGGTTATTGTTACCAGTGTTGTTGTTGTTGTTGTTGCGGCTGCTGTTTTTGTTGGCCATGTAGTGCACCTGTGTTACTTTTACTATTAGCCATTCAAGTCCGGCTAATAGCAGCGGCCAGTAGTGCGAGCGAACGGGCTCGCCGCACATTTGCCGCAGCTCGCAGCAATTTTTTGCTTTATTTAGAAAATTCAGATTTTGTTGTTCGCTTGAATCGCCGCAAAGAATTTATGCTGTTAGTGGAATTTCAGTTCTACTGCAGTCGTTTAAGAGAAAGGAATTTGTAAGTAAAAAACTACAGAAAATTTTAATTAATTTTGAACAAATTTTTCCAAAGCAGCAGTGGGGATCCACCAAACTGAAAGCTGCCTTAACCCTTTCGCTATTTTGTTGTCATATGCCAACATGCTACTTTGTATACGTCTGAACCCTCTATGGTCTCAAGAATAAATTATTTCATTGGTCCTTTGAATAGTTTGAAGTTTTAGGAATGATACAAAGTTAATAAACTGAATATTTAAGTTTAATAGAGACTAGTACAGACGTTTTTTGAAAGCTGTTTCTTGACATAGTAAAGAAAGAAGAAGAAGAAAAAAATAAGAGAAATTTTTAATGTGATATTTTACTTCAATTCAGATATATTTTTAAAATAATTTAGCTGAAGTTAATAAAGAAATAGAAAAGATTTTTAGTTATGCGTATAAAATTTTTTAATTGAAGTAATTTTTACAGCCATAACGATAATGGTTGCTATCATATGAAAACACTAAAAAAAACAGGGTCCCGTAATAAAAAATAATACAATTTTTATGAGATGTTGATAAAACCGCACAGAAGACTAAATCGATTAATTTCAAATTGTAACTTTCCCCAGTAAAAACTTGTAGCGAAAGGGTTAACTGACTTACATGTGAGTTGCTAGTTTGAAAAATGGGCGCAGCGACTAGAAATCTCATTTCCATTTCAGAAGCGGATGGTGACCAGCAATGAAAGTGGATCACTTACAAGAAAGTCAGGCGAAGTCGGTCGAATCACGTCGATCCTGATTGACTATCAGGAAGACTTTACAGTGTGTTTGGTGGGATCAGCAGTGAATGAGCTACTCTGAGCTGCTCCCCTACGACTGAAATCTTAATTCGAACCTGTACTATCAACAATTGAACCATCTGAAGAAAGTCAGATTTGGTCTATAAAAGAGAAATTGAATGATTTTGCTGTTGAAAAATTTGCCTCAAAAGATGCTTGTGAAATCGTCTGTCCCAGTGTTTTGCCACTAGGGACGAGAGTTTCGAGGGAAGAGGCATAACCAAATTACCTTAAAAATGTATACAAATTATCGAGCCAAATGTTGCATATTTGTACGAAATCGATTTATTCCAACTGTGCCAAACTAAGCCTTCAACTTCATGTAAAAATAAAAGATTTCTTTTTACTACATTTTATAGTTTTAAACTTCTAATTTGGAACTTTTTCTTTTAATTTGTTTTGGTTAAAATGTGAACTACTTTTTCATTTTTTATCTTTCCCTAATTAGCAAACTGTTTATACCAAATAAACTTTTTATATGTCTCGAATCTTTTTTTTATATTTTTCTGTAAATATTTAATTATTTGATTTCGTATAAACAAAACCATTTCAGAGCTTTTAGACAGTTTTCATTAACCTTTGATTGAAAACCTGAAATATAAATCAGCTCACATTCGCCACCGATAACATCGCGACTCGACTATTGCGCCGAAGAAATAAAGCCATCAGCTGAACTGCCAGCTACCGTCTAATGAGCTCCGATTATCGCCCGTCGACGAGCTAAATCTGTCAAAGCAACCAGCTCAGCGTTGTCATTGCTGGCCAACGGAAATGCCTTCACGGCCGCTTCGTTGTGCCCAAATTAATTGGTAGCTGTCCGCGACGCCATAAAATATCATTAAGATAGAGCCACGTCCCATGTTTCATGGAACGTTTTTCCATATAAATTCCGAATCAGAGTTGACTAATAAAATGCGCCTTGGTGCGGTGTGTGGTCCGCCGTAAGCAGCGAGAGAGGGAGACGCAACGAGACGCCTGGACCGATCGGGCAGTCACAAAATTCAAATGAATAACAAATGCGCCAACTAATAAAAATGAGTTAATTTTTTTTTCTGGTGCGCCATTTTCACAAGCAACCAGCGAAAGGCAACAATTCAATTAATTTCAAGGCAACAATAAGAAATACCTTTAACCAAATTCACATCGAAAGCGCGTTCGATAAATGCGATCAATCTGGCAATAACTCAACGGCGAACAAAAGGAACGAGCGCTCATTGTTCATCGTGTCGTTGTTGTTGCTACGAGTATTGTTGTAGGTGTTGTTTAAGAAATGCGACGGGCGTACAACGATGCTGGTGACAACCCGCTGTCAGCTACGCTACACACACCCAACGTCAGGGCACCGATGAACAACAACACCAACAACAACAGCAACAACAAGAGTGACAACAATGACAACGAAAAGCAAAGCACGGCCTGCGGCGTTGCTGCTTAGCGGGAATATCTCAAACTGCGCGATAATTAATGCTAAACGACTATCGAATTTCCGAAGCGACCTGAGGGCGAGCCCCAAACTGCAGTCGGACGCTCGAATGCGATTTGCCACCTGCGCCGCAGGAGCGAACGTGCTCGACGCGCTCACGCACGCATTCGCGCTTTCGAAATTTATCGGCTGTGCTTTGAAATGCAGTGATTTACCGATCGATGTGCGAGTACGTGACCCCTGAACTGGCCGACATGTTTGGTCACATTTGTGGTTTTATAAAATTCCAACGAAGGATCTGAGCTGATCGCGGCCAATGCACAGCGTTGGCAGTTAAACGAGCCGCACATTTGCCCAGCGATGAGCCGCAGATTAGGACGAACGTGATGATTTATGGGCGCGGGAAACTGTCGCCAGGAGCAGGTACCCAGTCAATGTTGGGTATTTTACAATCGAACTGACGGCAAAAGATGTAAGACGTCATTAGTTGCAGTTAAAAGTGTAAATTGAAGGCATTTATGCAGGGAAATGGGCGCAGGATAATGAGTTCCAGAAGGACTAAGATATATACGAGGCTAGGACGTAGTTTGACGCATTGATGTGCTGCTGTCTGGATATTCAAACTCCACCAAAAAGAGATTTGTAAATCCAATGGAAATGTAGATTGCGTCTGCCTCGAAAAAGGGAATTGGAAGTCTAATGGATGTGTAGATCGTGTCTACTTTGGCAGAACCAGATTGCGACGTAATAAACTGTTGAGCCCCTTTGGAGGTGGTTTCTAAGAATGATCAAAATTTGATTAAGACTTGTTAGGGTCAACTTAGTAAGTGATGTACAGCAAACATCAAACATAGGATTTAATTTTCTAGGATCATTTTCTTGCTTAAATACTAAGATGTAAGAAAGATAAGAACAGAATCTGAATGCAATAGATACAGCAGTCGGAGTTCGTCGCTTTGCTAAGTCACCCAACAAAATATTAACCCTTTCGACCCCGAATTTTAACCTGTGGGTTGATATTACTTTTTGGTATTTAAATCATGAAACACTATCCTAAGAAATCTGCACACGACATTTGAAGTCACCACGCCTCTTTGTTAGAGCTCTAGAGCTAGTTTACTTTTGAACAATTTTAGCTTAAATCAATATTTTTTAACTACAGAACAATTATTTAATATTTATGGAAAAATACAAAATTATCACTTTTTGATTTTATTTAACCTTTATTCAAGAAACAGGGGTTTGATCAAACGCTCCCAATTCGTAGACTTCAATTAGAACACAAACTTTCCCTGATATCGCTGCAAATTATTGGAAATTATTTTGGGGATAACAGTAAAATTTTTTTAATTTGTTTTGAATGCATTTCTAAAAATATTGATTTGTTGGTGCCTACTTAAATTTAACATACATCAATCGTAGCTTTTGCTATAAGATGACAAATAGGTGAAGTTGCTCTCGGGCAATTTTTTTGTCCTGACTGATTGATTGACTGACTGACTGACTGATTCATCGTCTCCCAGCCCAAACCGCTAAAGCTACAAGTATGAAATTCCAACTGTAGTTAGGTATAACTGGTTGGCCACGAATTGCCACAAATAGACCCTTATTGGGTAACAGACCCTTAGGCCCTAAGACCCAAATAGACACTTATTAGTAATGCTAGATGGAAGATTTTGAATTTGAACTTTAGGTATACCTTGAAAAATGAACCTCTACTAAGAGGGGATTTTTTGAAATTCGGGGTCTAAAAGGGCAAAACATAGGTTAAGGTGTTGTATGAAGAAATTTGATATAATAGGCCTATTGATTTCAAACTTGGTGAAAATACTCCAGATCAAAAATAATTCGACATTAATTTTTTTTTTAATCAAAATTTAACAGGGTGAACCAAAGGTTAAGGTTCGTATACGGAAAGGCTATGAAAAACCCTGAAACGATTGGCCTATTGACTTCAAAGTTAGTTAGTGAACACTTGAAATTAAAAATAATTTGACACGTGTTTCTTATTTTTTTGAAAATCAAAACTTAAAGAGGTGAACCAAGGGTTAAACATTTATATGAAGAAATATGGCTTTTTACACCTATTGACTTAAAACTAAGTAAAAGTAACTCTTAGTGAGAAATAATTCGACACGTGTTTTTTATTTTTTCGAACACCCAAATTTAAAAGGGTTTACAATGGTTTAAAAGCTTGTATGGAGAAACAAGATTTTATGGGCCTTTTGACTTTAAACTAGATGAAAGTATTCTTGATAAGAAATAATTTGACACATTTTTTCATTTTTGCGAAAATCAAACTCTGACGGGGTCAACGATGGATTAAGGATTTGAAACAAGAAACAAGATTTTATGGGCCTCTTGTAGGTGAAAGTACTCTTTCATTTTTGCGAAAATCAAACTCTGACGGGCTCAACGATGGGTTAAGAATTTGTATGGGGGAAACATGATTTAATAGGTCTACTGACTTCAAATATGGTAAAAGCACTTTAAATTAGAAATAATTAGACAAGTATTTTTCCATAGAAATCTGACGGGATCAGAAAAGGGTTAAGAAAAACCCTTGATTTATTGGGCCCATTGACTATAAGCTATAATAATATTAGGGTAATCGAAAATAAACGTAATTTTTGTGTACTGGTAATGAAAAATGGGTCCTCTATGAAGGCAGTTGCTCTCTTCGAATCAATCACAGTTAAGTACAGCTAAACCAGGTTTACATCATCAAAAAGCGTTTTTTGTATTTGGTGAAGCATTTGTTGGGTCCTTCAATGCAAAATTTGAACCAACTGCGAATGCAGAACAATTGGATCGAGTTGAGAAATTAATTGAAAAAGTGTTAGCATGCAAGCACTAAATGATTCCATCTTGTTCAAAATGTGCAAAAAACATGTACAAAAACAGCTGCAATAAGGTTTGGAAAGCGTAATCAAGATTTTGAAATCTCCTAAGAAATAATAAATTGCGTATGAAACAGATTCCAAGTCTATGTCTTGGAGCTATTATAATTCCGAAGGTGTGTTAAGAGTTTGAACATCAGATACTAATACATAACACATATAATACGAGTATATACGTATGTACTCGTATTAATGACTGCCGAAGCAATAAATCTTTCTCTTCATAAAAGGTTTCCAATCCAACCCAGTCAGGCACTCACTACCTGAATCCCTTTAACCATTCACTTTTTATGGTCCTTTGCCATTTCTCTCTCGTTGAAAATATTCAAAGCCAAAAATAAATCATTAAATATTTGAGACCTGCTCGTCGCTTAAATTTCTGCATCGATTCTCATCACGTGACTCGCTGCGAAATTCCTCAGTAGCGTGTTTGACTTAATCAATTTTTGATTTAAACGAATTTTTTCATATCACCGAAAATCTGAGTGCAATTTTGTACTCCAACCGCCAACCTGTACGCACTCAGCGCCTTATCAGCTTTAAAACAAACACTTCCATAAAGGCCCCGTTGATCTCTCAATGCGTTGGTTAATTAAATTTTAAAAGCTGCCGTGTGATTTTTATCGCGCGGCATTTTTCCACCTCAGCACGTCGCAACGCCAAAAAGTGCTCCTGCAGGAGAGAATGAAAAATTTGTACGTCGCACAACGTTATCGAGAACAAAATTAATTTCGCTACCTCAAGTTTAAGTAAGTGCTGCTGCTTGCCACGTCGGCCGCAACGCCGCAGCGCCGCACTTATCGGGTTTCGGCTGCGTTTTTCAATCAAGCGGCGAGCTTCTCGTTTTCAGCATCGCTCGGTGCGTGCAGCGAGCGCCTCCAAAGTTTATCTTAATCGCATTTTGGGGGCGCTCCCGCTGCGGCGCTTGCCGCAGCGCTGACAGACGATCGCACATAATGAGCCAACTGGGCGGACGCCGCTGTCCGCTCGTCTGAGTTGTGTGCGAAGAAAAATGAACCAACCTGGCGCAGACGTTGGCTGCAATTTATCGGCGAGGCAGCAAACGCTCAGACGATGCGGTTCTTGTTGTTGTGGCACTATCGGCACACAAATTAATTCGACGCCTCAAGTTTGTCATTTATCCGTAAAAGCCTTTAAATGTTCAGCGCGCTTGTTCTTGGCTATTTGTTGTTGTTGTTGGTTTTATAGTTGTCGCCGTATCGGTTGTAGTGGCCCGTAAAAAGCCAAATGAATCGACATTTTAAAGACATTCGCCGCGCTGGCACTCGAAGTCAGCCCATAAAAGCGGACGAATGCAAAGCAGACGAGAGCGAGAGGACAACTGACAGCAAGATGCACCGGCAGCGGCATAAAGTTTTTGATATTAAAAGTGCATAAAGTGGACAACGGCCGGCACCATTAATAAAAAATCCCTCGCAGAGTTGAGCCGCACTGCATTTGAGTTGAGTTGAGTTGAGGAGCGGCTCGCGACTTGTTCTTTCTCGCTCTCTCTCTCTCGGGTGCCGTGCGATCGAGCCCTGTTTTATTGGCTTCTTTGGTTTTCCTCTTTGATTCTTCGCTGTCTCCGCGGTCCGCCTGCAATAACTCCAAGATTGATAACGTTTTTATTGGGGAGTTCTTAAGAAAGACAGGCCGCGGCTTGGGCCCAAATTGACTTGTTATGCATTGGGCCGAGCGAGCCAAGTCGGCTATCGCAGCGCTGTTAATTTGACTATTTCTGAGTGCAATTAAGATTACGTAACAATGCGTCGGGGTCGATCTGTTGCTGTTTCTGTTTCTGTTGATGTGTTAATTGGTGTTCGTCGATGCGGCCATTGGCGATAAGACCTCAACGATGGTCGCTCACCGGCGCATAAAGTCGGATTTGGTGGAATTATCAGCTTAAAGTGCCATAAGCGTTCCTGGTTAGATTTGAATAAAACGCCTATAAAATGGTGGCTTAGACAAACAATGCGACATTTTGATGCAAATAAACGCCAGTCAAACGGTCAGCGATTATTTTCAAGTGGCTCGAATGCAAATATGGGAAACTGATGTTGCAGTTCAAGCAGTTCTGATGCTGAAGAAAAAATGGGATCACAATTCAAGTCAATGGATGGAAATGAGAAGTCGATTGACAACAGTAGCCGCGAATTTCTGATATTCAGAAGCTATACAAAAAAATCACAGAAGATCTTTTCAGTTTGAATCTGTATTCAAAATGGTTTTGGTACTAAATGAGAGGATTAAAGAAAGAGAGATGCACGAATGCGTGCATAAGATTCCAATTGAAATTTGATGTCACGCGGTTTTTTTCTTTTCTTTTCTGCTTAGCTTTTTGTTCGGCTTTACTTTCTCTTCTAGAATGTAGATACGATTTGTTTGTTCCTGGTAAAAACGAAAATGATAAATATGGCAGTTAAAGTTGTCACAGTAATTAATGCAAAAATACCTGAACTAACTAATTCATGTTGACTTTATTATTATGATAGTATTTTTATGATAGTTCGAACTTTATTTTAACACCACTTGCAGTGCTCTGCTTATGTAAAAGCACTCCATAACAGCAATCCATAACAGAGTTAAAACAGTCGTTTACACTGAATGTTGCGCAACATGTTGCAACGAATGCAAACCACAAAATGTTAGCAATAGCAACAAAGCGCACCCTGTTGCTAACATAAGTTCCAAATTTAATGAGCGACTGCCAAACCGAACTAGAGAGCAACTGCTGACTTGCTTATCGTAACATCTGTTGGATTTGTTGCTAAAATGTTGCTACAATAATGTTGCAGCTACACGCTTGAAAGAAGCTCATGTAGAATCAAAATATTAGACCCTGGGCAGCAAAATTTATAGGACTGTTAATCACTTCAGAACAAACGATATGAGCTTCTTCAGCTAAACATGTTGACGCAACTATGTTGCAGCAACAAGTATAAAATTATTTCTTTAAACATGCATTCCACTATTTGAAAAGTGGACTTTAATAAAGAAACTGTTATGCTAAAAAGAGAGCAAAGGCCCAGAAGCCAAGATTCTAGCTGAAAGTATTCGAATCTAAAGTTTTGGTATCAAACAAGCAGAATAATCCAGATAAGAAAATAAAATAATAATAAATAAAATAAATAAATAATAAAAATAATATTAATAATTGTTTTATATATTTTCTGTATTCAGCGTGATTCGAAACTTTTTGAGGACCTTTTAGATTTGTTCCAAAATCTGTAATATTAACACTAAAAAAATATGTGTTTGGCTTTCATGTTTGGTGAATCTGAACCTAAGAAATTTCTGAGTCTTATTGACTTTGAAATTTAAACCTTTAAGTTTGGAGCCATTGTATCCCAATCGGACTCCTGACATGTTTCTACCCATGCGATAAATTTTTAAAAAATTGTATAACTGTGTTCTTACAGAAAGCGTGTATTTCGAAACCCCGGGAATTATTTGAGCTCAGATAAAAACATTTTCTCGACGCCGTCGTTAGTTCAGGTAATTTTGTATAATACAAGTAAACATCTTTGGACAATGTTGACTAACCTTTCTAAGTCAAAGTTGGACTTTTTTTTATAAAACCGCCAACAATGTCGCACCAAATCAATTTCTCAATATTGCACTACGACAAGCAGATCTCGCATATTTCACTTCCAGCATATTTCGAATGACTTCAGTATCTCCAGTACACCTGACCTCCACAACATTTTCTTAGTTATTAAATTTAGGGATTTTCCTTTGAGCCGCTCGTACGTTTCAACAGTTTTCTCTGCCTTTGGCGCTGCACTGTTCGCTGCCTCTCGCCAACACGTTCCACAGCCGCGCTCCGCCGAAGCGGCGACAGAAAACCGCCTCGGCGCATGTGCCGCGCACATTCCACTTGGGCCGAGTGCAGCCGGCGGCGCACCGGAGCGCCACCGAAGTCAGCGTCCACAGCGCTGTTGCGGGCTGCTGGGCCGACCGCGAACTGGTTCCACACGCGGCCGAGTGCTGCGCTGCACTGCGCGTGTTGCGGGCCATTCATAAATTTCGAAATTCAGTGTTACCGGGATATTCAAGCGATTTGGTACGATTGGCGGCTGTTGCACGCGCTCCACACGCGACCGCAGTGACAAAGAAGAAGCAGACGACGCACTGGCCAGCACAGTTCGAGCCACTCATACACACAATCCGGCAGCGAGTCGAGGCGCGGCGATGCGGTGCCTGGTGGCGCTACGGTTGAGCCGTTGTCGAGCCTTGAGTCGGGCGTAGGGCCGCGTGCGAACAGTGAGACGCGCAGCGAGCGGGCCCCCAGAGGCCAACAGTGGCAGAGCGGTCCTGCGGGTCGTTCGGCGTTTGTGCTTTTCTTGACGGCGCGAATATCGGCGAAAACGCGGCGTGCACGTTCGTCTCCTTCCGGGCGGCTTTGTTGCGCTGCCGACGTGTGTAATGTGAAAATGTCAAAGGCACAAGTTGAGCTGAGGCAATGTCGGCGCTCGAATGCGACAGCATAAAAATCAATGCCTAGAAAGATTTAATAACCGGAAACGCGGTGAGGGATTCGCGCAAATCGGTGGCAACAGCGCCCAGCTGAAAGCATTGCACGTCAAACGGAAAACCTTTACGGGGCCGAGGGCTCAAAAAGTGCGCGTGTTTGGCCAAAAAAGCAACCAAAACGAAAAACAACAACAACAAATAAAGGAAAAGCGCGAAACGCGAGTGAATACCGTGAAAACGCCAGAGTGAAATTTGTTTGTGTGCACAAGCAAGAAGGGATTATAAATTTTTAAAAAGGCTTTTAGCCGCAGCAAATGAGAAGGATTACACACGCACACACCGACACTCGAGAGTACACTTGCACCGAGTGCGGAATGCGCGCGCTAGCCGCGAGAACATAAGCGTGGAATAAACACATAAAAGGATTACAAAGGATTAAGCGCCCAAAGTAATTCACTGTCATATACCCAAAAACACAACAACAAATATTACAAAAAATACAAAAAATTAAATAAAATATTTAAGCAAACGTAAGCAGCCAGAAGCAGCAAGTAGAAAGCAACAGCGGGATCCGTGTGGCAGAGTGGGGGGCGCAGTGGGTGTGGTCGCTGCGGCAGGGGGTCATAGGGCAGACAGCAGTGCCGCAGGTGAGGCAGCTGACAGAGTCAGCGTCGCGTCGAATCACGTTTGCAATGATTTATGCAGAGAACGTTGTGTAAAAATTCTCTGTGTTGGCAAACAACTCACGCAGAAAAGGAAAGCAGCCTGCAATGGGCACTTTTATGCGCGCAACTTTGGCTCATTTGCGGGCTTTCGGCTTCGGCTAATAAAGCCAAAGCGCACTGCCAGCGAATTTACGATTTTACGCAGCGCGGCGGTTTCCTTTGACGCGCGTTTAATGGGACACACACTTTTGAGAAGATTGCAGGTTTTAGCAAATGCTTCATTGGTTTTTTTTTTTTTATAAAAGGCAGCTTTAAGTGAAGACTAATGAATATTTGCGAAGGGTTTTTGGGTGCACTCTCAGATGGATAGAAATGGTGATGTTTGCTTTCATTAAAAGTTATTAAAAACGTTGACCTTTGGTTTGGACCTTTTTTTTGAAAATACCCAAAACGTAATTGAGAAAAATTTATTTATTTTCAATTGATTTGTAAAGTACGCAGATCAAAGATTGAATTTCATGCAACAAGCTGAATTCAAGAAACATAATCGGATTTTTCTACATAGACTTTAGCTGTGCAACAAAACTAAATCAGCTTTTTCTTGTTTCTAATTAGAAAAAAAATCATACCTATTTGATTTGAATTTTTCAAGACCCATTCTTTCAAATCATCTCAATGCTTCGGTATTTTCTGGCCAGAGGTTCCTTAAATAAGTCGAGCAATTCAGTTGATCCGCAAAAACTCTACTGTACACTTCTACAAAGAAATGCTCCGAAGGTTACTTCTTTTAATCATTTAAAATTCAATTGATTTTTGCTAAAGTGTAATGAGTTGTTTAATTTTTTTGTTTCGAATTTTCGATAAGCATTTGAGAAAAAAAAATTGAAGAAGGTGTTTTTATTTTGAATCCATACTTATTTGTACCTTTTTTTATTTTTCTAGTTTTGAATTTTTAGAAAATATTTAAAAAAAAATTTCAAATCAATCTTTTAATGAAACCATAATACTTAAAATTTTGAAGGTTTTATTTTCTTCTTTCGGACTAAGGTGTTTTTATTTTGAATCCATATTTTTAGCTTTAATACTTATAATAATACCATAATACTTTAAATTTTTAATTTTTTCTTCTTTCGCACTTTATGAAAACATTTTATAGAATGCTTCAATAAAAGTGCATATTTTTGAGCGAATGGAGATACTTTTACTGCATTGTTAAATACACATCTTCCCATTAATTGTGGATTAAATTATGCGGCAAATGGCACCGTGGCTTAACGAATTTCATGAAATAAATTTCATGACATTTTGACAAAGATGTGGCTCAGGAGTTGAGCTCAGTAATTGTTGGTGGTTTCTTTGCATAGATCAGCGATTTCACAAAAGTTATCAGAAAGAAATTGCAAGGCTTTGAATCGAACGATTTTGGTGGCCAGTTAACATTGGAAATTTGAGTGATGCAAATCGGTCTGGAAATCGCTGCTCCAATACTCGTAAATCATTTAATTTCACAATAATAATGTGTAGCGTTCCATTTGAATTATCAGAAGAACTTTAAACACTCGCTGTCGAATTTCAGCGCTGCCAATTGCACCGAACTAAAGACCACTTTTTTTGGACACTCTATAGAAGCCTCGTACAACTACTTGGAATCAAAATTTTAACAATTAAACAAAAACAGTACCTTAGTTAAAAACATAAAACAAACAAAGACAAAACAATTTTGCTATCATATTTTAGAAATGTCTTGACCCACTCACAATTATATTAAAAACATTAAACACTTTTCCTACAACAATAGTTCCTAAGCAGTTGATTATATACTGGTTATACTCATATATAGTCTCGATTACAAGACCCAGGCTGAGTTATCCAAAACCATTAAATTTTGTATATGAATGTAAGGGACCTCAAGTTTTCAGGCATATTTGTGTTAAAATTACTAAAGAATAAATATGGTTCAGAATGGACTAAATCGACCGCTACGGCAAATATCCATAAATTGGTGGATTATTGTGACTCATACACGAATTAAAAATTGGCAAATTATTGTAGCTCATAAGAAAATTTTCATATTTAAAGATTTCCTTCATTCTATTTAGGTTTGCTTTCACAGACTGCTTACTTTTGAAATCTATACATTTTATGTATACATCAACTTTTTCTTCTTCTGATATATCAACTTCTTCATATGTCGTTTATCACAGACATTTCTTGAAAGATTGGAAACTGGATGCCAACTTTCTCAATAGCTTCCAAAGGATTTTTCACAATATGATTTTAACGGTGTATTACTGAAATATTTTAATTAGGTTAGGTTAGGTTAGAGTGGCTGTCTGGGCGATTTGTGGATAAACTCCCCAACAAGTCTCTGATGTTCACTGATCTTAAGTTGTCCAAGTTGTCGAAGAAAGGAGCCTAGTTATTTCAATTTTTGACCGAAGAGAGCCGTGCAGTGGCACAGAAGGTGGATTAACCCTTTCGACCCCGAATTTTACCCTGTGTCTCGATATTACTTTTTGGTATTTAAATCATGAAATACTTTCCTAAGAAGTGTGCACACGACATTTGAAGTCGCCACGCCTCTTTGTGGTGCCTACTTAAATGAAACCCATAAATCAATCATAGCTTTTGCTGGAAGATGACAAATAGGTGAAGTTGCTCTCAGGCAACTTTGGGGTCGAAAGGGTTAAAGTCTCTTCCTAGGTTAAGTCATACAAATCTAAAGATATCTGAAACTCCATACATCCCAGAACATAACCTTTTCTACTCTCTACCAGCAACAATTACTTACATGTCTGAAAAATAATTTCCGAAGCAACTTTCTACCGTTTTCAATGAAATTTCCTGCATTTATCTGAAATATCATTCAACACAAAATACATCCCTTTCTATTGTTTACCAGCAACATTTATTTACACGTGTGCGAAGTAATTTGTGACGCAACTTTCCACCGTTTATAATGAAATTTTCTGCACAAATATCAAATTGGTATTTGTAGCACTTTGACGCCCAACAAATTTTCAACCACTTTCAACAATGATATGTATGTACATGCATTTTTTTCTCCAAAGGACCCTGAATAGAAAATTTTCCTTCATACTTGCAGCAAAATAATTACAGTGTGGCTTTTCCTCTATCAACTCCGACCTAGTAAAAACGCCCGTCTGAGGGACAACAGCAACTTGTACTCGCACAGGCATTAAAAAAACGCTCCCCTCGGGGATTTGTGCGGCCACTAAACGCACTTTGACATGTTGTGTGTGTTGTGTACGTCGAACGCAAAGAAGAGGCAAGAATAGAAAAAAGAAATAAACGAAAAGTAAACATTAGTGGCTGCCACTGACGTTTCTACGCCTTTATTTCGTATTTCGTGCTTGTATTGGCCCACTTGGACCCACTTCACGGCACGCCGGGGCGAGCTAAACATGCAATTATTAAACTGAAAAATGACTTTTAATTTATTAGACTGCAAATAGGGTCGCCCGGGTGGGCGAGGGTGGCAAACGGCGGCACGAAACAGCGACGCGCGGAATGAGAAATGTTGCGGGCCGTTGGCCAATGTGGGACTGGGGGTGGCGGCGTCGCATTCCGCGGGGACCTCACCCTGTTTGTTCGGTTCTGTTCTACACAGTTTTTCTAAGGTGCAGTTCAAAGTACTTTGTTGCCTCCGTTGCTTGGCTCGTGTCTAGTTGGTTGTCTAATCTTGATTCTAATCGGTTCAGCTGGACGCTTGTTTAGCTGAAATTAATTATTAAACAATATTTGGTTTTTTCGTTGAAGCCATGGAACCTTACACACGCACCACGTGAATGGTTTTGTTAAATTAAGACCTAATTAACACTGGGTGTTGTGTCATTTTTTTTTTTAATGAAACTCAACTCGCAAATTAGAACTTGAATTGAATTGAAAATTGCTTAGAATCCAAATAAAATTGTCTATGGCTTCATATTCTAATAAAACTCTTTAGGAATTGAAGAAAAAGTAGAAATTAAATATAATCGGTGGCGGACAAAGCATATATGCCGCCCGAGGCAAATCGCCAGAGTGCCGCCCTTAAATTTTTGTATTAAAAAAAAAAACGAAAATTATCAGCCACATGTGATCTGTTTAAATGAAATTTTTTTCATACAAATCGATCGATATTAAAAATTATATTGAACATGTAGGAATATTTATATGAATGCAACTTAAGGACAGTAGTTTTCTGAAATTTGGCGCCCATTTCAAATATTGGTTTCTTCACGTAGAAAATTCCCGCCCCTTCTAATACGCCGCCCCGCCGAGGCTTATGAGGCAAATGCGCTTTGACCGCCACCGAATAAAATAATCTGCTAACTGAATCATTGATATTACATTTTCTCAGAATTCAAATCAATTTTGTTCTTTTGTTCAATTTTGTTGTTTAATATTCTAGTAATGAAATAAAATTTAATAATTCGCTAACTGAATCCTTGACATTAAAATTGCTTAGAATTTAAATAAATTTTGTTCTGGTTTTATATCCTAGTAAAACTGTTTAAAAATTGAAGAATGGACACATTGATTTATACAAATGAATCCTAAATAGCAAAGTAAAAATAAAATTTAATAATTCGCTAACTGAATCCTTGACATTAAATTTGCTTAGAATTCAAATAAAATTGTCTCTGGTTTTATATTCTAGTAAAACTGTTTAGGAATTGAAGAATGGACAAATTGATTTATACAAATTATTCCTAAATAGCAAAGTGGAAATAAAATTCAATAATTTAATAATTTTATATTCTAGTAATGAAATAAAATTTAATAATTCGCTAACTGAATCGTTGATATTAAATTTGCTTAGAATTCAAATAAAATTGTCTCTGGTTTTATATTGTAATACAACTTCAGTAATTGAAGAATGGAAAAATTGTTTTATACAAAATATTCCTAAACAGCAAAGTAGAAATTAAATTTAATAATTCGCTAACTGAATCGTTGACATTAAATTTGTTTGGAATCCAAATTAATTTTTATGTGGTTTTATTAGAATATGAAACAACTCAGAATGAAATGTTTGGGTTTATTTGAAATTATTTGAATTGAACACAAATTTCTGAAATATGCTAAAACCTCTAAGCTAACTATAGCCGACTTCTGTCCACATTAGTTGCTCGAAATATTTAGCACTTGAAACCTGCCGCTTATAACTGTGGAACGGCATCTTTAACATTTTCGTTTAGCAAAGTTCGAAATTTGCCATCGCACAAGTTCGACGAATTTAAATCCTCGCATCGATAGAGGAAAACTTTGGCTATTCGATGAGTGCACACACTCCATATTTTTCCAGACCATAACGAGCTTAACTAGCAAACAATGAGTTGCCGGCTGGGAGTGTGGGTCGTTCGAGTGCGCTGTGCCGTTAAAAGTGTCTAAGAGACGCACACGAACACAAACGCCGCGAGCATTTATTGGAAATTCAGCACACGTGTCACATGTGCGCCAAAAGGAAAAAAACCAAAAGGACTCACACACACATGCAACGTACATGCACGCACAGACGACTGGTGGCAGCTATGTACAGCATAGAGCAAGACTTGGCAGCAGCGGCACTTAACGCGCTTTTAATTATCTCAAAGGCCTTTTAGGCTATGTCCCTGTGCAGCGAGGCAGATATGGTCAAAGCCAAAGCCAACGGCAGCGAAACGAAATGCAAATAACTGCAAACACAACACACAAACAAAAAGCTAAAGAAGCAAACAAAAACACAGAAGCGTGCTAAAACAATAACAACAATAAAAAGTGCGCACTGGCTCAAAGTAAAAGCCGCAAAACTAACCAAAGCAACAAAGAGCACTCGACTGTGTGGTCGCAGTGGAAACTATGTTGAGGAGAATGGGGAGAATGAGGCGAATGAGAAGGAAGAGGAGGAGGAGGGTGTGCAGGGTGTCAGTTAGTGTGGAGTAGTGGAGGCAGTGGGCCAGCGTGCAGCAAATAAATGTGCTTAAATTATAAATTAAGGCGCGCACAAGGACACACAAGCGACCGCTAACTGAGATGGAGCGGTTCTGTGGTGTGGCGGGGGGGTTAACAACCAACACGCTCGCTACTCATTTATTAATGCCTTTTTATGCGCTGCACATACACACAAACACACATACACAGCTTATAGAAATGGGGGCGAGGTGGGGGGAGAAAAGGTGAAAGGAGAAGGGACAGTCGACATGCACAGAGCGCAGCTGACCACAAAGCCAGCGTCAGCGCAACGGGACAAATGGGTTAAGCTGACACAGTGCGTGTGTGTGTGTGTGTGTGTTTTATATTAGGGCCCACTGTAGCCGCTGCATGCAAGCCTGAAATGGGCGGCACCACCAAGGGGGCAGTCAATTGTATGCAAATATGTTATTGTTGTTGTACTTTTACTCCCATTATTCATGAATAATAAATTCCGGCTACACATGCAGGCAGCGGCGCTGATAAATTATAACCAAAAAAAAGAAAAACAACAACAAATACATATTGCAAAAACAACCAAACATAAATAATAAAATGGAAAGGTAGCCAAACACACAAACACACACACATTTCTATGCATATGCACACATGTGAACAGGCAGCAAAAAAGCGTCAACTCTTAGATCCACTGTGCGATATTCGCTGATGGACGTGACCGCGTTTGTGTTGTTGTTGTTTTTGTTTTTGTCGCTTAGGTGTTTGCATTTGTGTGCTTATCGATGTGTGTGTGTGTTCATATTAAAATATGAAAGGATAATGCATTATTTTTGTGTGTAAACAAGGGTCAGCTTGTTTTTTGCCACTTTACACTTGAAACTTTTTTCCTAATTTTTGGCAACGTATTTGCGCAGCTGCGTGTTTGGTTGTGTGTGTGCGTGTATTATGCGGAGATAAGAATTTGCGCTGGTACACTTTTTCTTTTGCAGGTTTAAGAGATATGCCGCTGCAACCAGCTTTTACGCTCCTCAGCTTATTTTTGAAATTTTTTCAACATTCATTCAACTTTTTAATGATCACTTTGTATACTTTTGATGAAGTTGTAGGAGATTTTACATCCGACTTGTGCAGATTTGGTTGGTTTTTTTTTTAACATTTACCCAACTTTTAGATAATTAATTCGGTTACTTTTGATGAAGTTGTATGAGATTTTCAAATGACTTGAGTGGGTTTTTTTAAAATTGTTTTCAACACTTATTTTACTTTTAAGTTTTAGATGATCAATTCAGGTATTTTTACCTTTTGATGAAGTTGGATAAAGATTTTATATCCTACTTGTCTGGTTCACACTAGTCAGACAACAGCAAAAATTATGCTTTGTTTTCACTATGCAAGCTTGACTGGAAAAAGTAGGAAGTTAAAGGGGATGTTTAAGTCTAAGTTTTTTGTAAACGAATTAAAAGTTGTTTTCTATTACATTTCTAGAGTTTATTTATTAATGCATGCTTTAAGTTCAAAAAAATTAACAAAGGTATACTAAGTTCCTGTTTGTCATACCATCAAAAAAAGTTTAGTGAAATTTTATTTTTTTTTTAATAAATATGAATATGAAAGTAGAGAAATTGTAAAAACGAAATATTGAGATTAACAAAAATTGCGTCTATTTAAAATTTGGTGTTCGACTTTCATATTTTTTTAGAACTTTTCATCATTTTTGTGTACTAACCGAAAAATTCGAAATTTTAGAGTTGATTTTTGTAGAGGCTATGGATATGTAGACATACATATATACTTAATTTTGCTTCAGTACAACTGGAACAATTTTTTTATCGAGACACTTCTGGTAGAGGCTGGAGATATATGTATAACATATATCAAGGCAATCGGTTCAGTAGATCTAAAGATATCGTAATCAGCGGACAATGCAGTGGGACCAGAGTCAATAATAAGTTTTACAGTGGACCATGTGGATTGCTCACATGGTTAAATGCTTCGGAGCGGAATTTTTCAGAATCGCAAAGTGTTTTTTGAGAGCACCGAGTAAGGAGGGCGTACTTTCTGCTGAAGAGAAAGAAACTGCGTCTCATGATCGAAGCGATCACAGGACATGGCTAATGCATGTGGCCAACATAAGGTAAACATACAAATCCTGTCTCGAGAACGTGGACACAGCAGAGCATTTCATCTGCCACTGTTGAGCGTTCTCACTTTCTCCCCCTCTACCTTTTCCCGACCTCCTCAGATTCCTCAAAGAACCTTGAAAGTTCGAGGGAATGTGGAGCCTTAGGTTAGGTTAGGTAAGACAGAAAGCTTGCTAGTTTCTAAGCCTCAAAAGCCCCATTGGGATGCCCAAAGAGCTACTTTATTCTGTGTTAAGTTTTGGCTGAAGCACCTAAGCGTTGCACGAACCTGGCCTTCAGTGGCATGGATCCCTAACTTCATTTACTAGTTTCCTCTTATATTTCTTTGCTTACGTCTACTCTTCCTTTTGAGCACAGTTCCATAGACCGAATGGACTGAGTGCTATGCAAAGTTTGTAGCCTTCCTGTCAATCCTGACATCGTCATCATCGTCTCAGATATCCTGGCAACTATAAGAAATATGAAAATTTCCGAGAAAAACGCTTTCAAAGTTTTGCCTGTCCTTGTGACGCGACTGCTTTATGAATCTTTATGGCTTTTTGAACTAAACATTTTTTGATATAATATCTGCGAGCGATTTATTCAATGTTGTAATTGAATAAACTGACTGACGACGAAGCGGAAAATAAAAAAGTTAGCTGCTTTTGGGAGATAAACCAATCCGATTCACGGAGGTTGCATAACGAATTGTTACATAACACAAAAAGGTAAACATTGGGCAACAACAAAGTCAGAGACTGAGGATCAGAAATAGGAGCAAAGAGTGAGATTATAATTCGGATCGACACATCACTAACCAATAATTCTTCAGAAACGGAGCAAAAAGACTTGATTTGTTTAAATACTAAAATGCAATTCCTCCTTTGGTACTTTAGGTCTGCTGTCACCATACGAGGATACATTATGAAGAGCTTCTTCGTTATTTTCAAAATTTTTCTCTTTCAAATTAAATATGTATTCACCGAACTACAAACAGCCATTCAAACCATTACATTTAATAAACACTAAACTCCATATTTGCTTAATTTTGAAACACTATCGACTCATTGTTGTACTACGAGCGTTCTTGCTATTTCTGTGTTTGATTTGAATTCGAAATTAGATCAGCAATTACTTTCACTTTTATCGCAACATTGTTCCCATTAGCGCCAACAACAACTAACCTCCCATACCGATGCCTAACTATGTCTTTAGTCCAGTGTTATTCTTTAAATAAAACTAAAAATAGCGCTGATTGAAGGCTTTTCGCTGGAAAAGTGTGTAACCAAATCGGCCTCCGGGGACAATGTGCTCGCTGTCGGGTTCTATGACAAAGCGGCACAATCGATCTAATTTCAGCCAAACTGTTGTCCGTTGCGGCTTAATTGTGCGTCAGGCCAGCGACGATTGCACCAACAACAACAACAACAACAACAGCACAAAGCTTACAAAAGCGACTGTCGCAATCGTCGGCCTGCGACTGCCATCAGTTGACCGCCAGAGACCAATGTACACACACGGTTGTTGTCGTTGTTGTTGTGCTCCTTTTTTTCTGTACAAAAGTACAAATGAAAATGTTTATAAATATGACAAAAGTTGAGCGCTTTTGTTTACCCAAATGCGACAAGGCGCGCCAAGCGAATTGGGGCGCGCGGGATTTACGCTGCGTTATTATTCGGTTTTTGCACTGTGTGTATGTGACAAACGCTGTCGAATGCTCCTCCGGCGACCGACTGGCCAAAACACGCACACACACACACACACACACACTTCTGCATAGTTGCGTGCGTTTATAATTTAGCGTCTGTGTCTTTGTTTGTTTAATTTGGAAAATATTTCAACGACAACTTTTCTCACTTTTCGCCGAAATGCAAAGCGACAGCAATTCCGCCTCAGTTGTTGTTGCATTGTTGAGTTTCGTGGGCGGTTGATTTTTAATTTGCAGCGCAATGTTAATTTCAAGGCACTTAAAGGATTTTCTCGGTCGTTTTCAATTGCGCAAACGTGCGACGTGTCCTGCGTCAATGCGACAATGCGACACGCCGCGTCAGTGCAGTCGAGTACGGTTTGTGCTATTTTTTTGAGGGTTGGTTGTGGTTGGTGTTTTGTGGCTAAGGTTGGTTGGCTGTCAAATTACAATAATTGAATTTTCTTGTCGTTACACACACATACACACAAGTACGTGTATGTGCAAATGTTTCAAAGGCGGCATTATGAACTAATTATTGGGTCTTAAGCTTCGAGACAGTCGCAGTGACTTGAGAGCTGAAATTGAACGACCAGCAAATTTTCTGCTTGACTTTTAAGGGCGACGGTCAGAAGTTTACGACATGTTTAAAATGTCTTTTGGAGACAAAAACTATTTCAAAGTGTCTGCTGTGGTATGGGTTTGTCTTTGCAGGGTGGTTTGCTATGAGCAGAAGGAGACATTGAGATATTTTATTTTGAATGCAATTAATTTGATTTGTACCATAAATAAGCAGAATTTTCTACAATGAAACCACTTCTTTTGGCAGTTTAACCCATTCGACCCCAAAGTTGCCTGAGAGCAACTTCACCTATTTGTCATCTTATAGCAAAAGCTACGATTGATTTATGGGTTTAATTTAAGTAGGCACCAACAAATTAATATTTTTAGAAGTGAATTAAAAGCAAATTACAAACATTTTACTGTTACCCCCAAAATAATTTCCAATAATTTCCAGCGATATCAGGGAAAGTTTGTGTTCTAATTGAAGTCTACGAATTGGGCGCGTTTGATCAAAACCCTGTTTCTTTTATAATGGTTAAATAAAATCAAAAAATAATTATTTTGTATTTTTCCATAGATATGAAATAATTTTTCTGTAATTACAAAATATTAATATAAAATTTATTTAACCCGTTATACTACAAACAAAAAATCGAACATGAAACCGCTCATTGAACTAGTTTGAGCTTCTCACAAAGCCTAGAAGACTGTGACTAGTCTTATCGACTAGATCCCCTAGACTGTCGAAGAAGTTGCCCAGGTAAAAAAAGATGAAGTGGATTTTCTTCCTTGTCCAAACAACTACAAAAGAAATCGTTTTATTAAAGCTATTTTCAATTTTTCATTTCTTTTCAATTTCAATTTGTAACCCTGAAGTTTGTTCTGGAAAATTCACACTTTTTGTGGGACAACAACTCAACTGCTTCAGCTTCCTTTGTGTTTTGCATCTGAACTTAAATTTCATACCAAAATTTGGTAACAAAATGTTTCGCAAGCTTCCTCAGTTTTTTGTGTATTCGAACTCAACTCTAGGTTTATAGATTTGTTTATAATTTTTTTTATTTTTATTTATTTATAATTCAGTCAAACAATAATTAAATTTTAACAGACCATCGTTTTAACTCTTTGCTTACATTCTCACTTCCATTTTTAGCCCTTAAAATTTGAAATGTAATTTAAAATTCGCTCCACTTGCTTTCACAAATGTGTCACTACTCTTAATTAATTAAGCAGTCCATAATCCACCTCAAGTCAATCCCTGCGCCATTTATTTGCTTGCGGAAAGCTTTTGTGAACCAAAGATTAAAATCTTTTCAGCCATTGGTGCCGGTACCATGTCAACCAAAAGCACGGGTCGGCCGCAAGAAACAAAACATAAAAACACCAGTAAAGGGCCCCGGCAGACGCTGCGACGGTCTATCGGTTGCGCATAATATTCCAATTAGGCTAATCTCCGATGCTCGCAACGATTTTGTAAATATTTTTAATGAGCGCGCAGTGCAAACTCGGCGAGCCTTAATTACTTTAGGAGGCGCGCCGAAATAGGCAAACGCGCCTTGAAAGCGCCGAGCAAATGTCTTTTTAACTGCTGCCCGAAAATATGGCCGAGAGATGCAAAGATGCTCGGCTGCTCGCAATCGGATACTTTACCCACACACACACACCAACAAACCAACACATAAACATTTAACTCGAGCGGCGCGCAATTATTAAAAAGTACTCAAGCGAAATGCCAGGATACGCTTTTGCTTTTTTCTGCCGACTTGGCCATATTTTTGTGGCCAAGCTGCAGCACTTGCGCGTGCAGGGCCGGACGGCCACTCCCCGGGGAGCGGAGCCCAGCCGAAATAGAAAAGAAAGTGGCAGCCTTTTCCTACTTCGATTCACGTCAATGCTGCCTTTTTGTTTCGACTAAATATTTTGCGGCCATTTCTGCGCGCGTGTCCTGTCACTGGCGCGTTTTGTCGGCACTGTCAGGGCCGCTCGCAGGCGGGGCCTCTGCTGCGCGCCTAATACACTGACAGCGGTTGCCGCCGCTCGCTCGGGGATTGAAGTTGTGACATAAACGGATTGTGGGAATCGCTTCGGCTTTCGTGGTGTATCAGTGTGTGTGTGTGTGAGCGCTAAAGTATCTGAAATGAAGCAGCAGACTCTGTCAGGGATTATCTTATTTATGTGGTGTTCGAGTAAATACAGACAACCAGTGGCCATTTGAGTTTTCACTCTCCTGTTTCAAAGAAGTTTGCATTCAGGCGGGGAGCAAGTCAGCGCTGTGGGGTTTCAAATTTTTTATTTTGGCTCTTAAGGCATCAAGGTTTGTCCGCTGTTGGTTTTAATTGGTTAGTAGGGATTGAAGTGTCTTGAAAAATGGGATAACATTGAAAAACAGTTTGTATTATTTAACAGGATATGCGAATTTTTTTACACTTGGAGATTTTTTGCATTATAATTGGGATTTTAAGAATAAAACTAAATAAATATAATAATTAAAATTGATTAATAATTTTCTATAATAATAAAAATTGTTTTCGCTCTCCTTTTTTACAGCACAATGTCTCAGCACCGCTGACCACTGTTATAAAAAGTAATTGAAAAATTGTGTACCTGCAACGTTCGCTAATGTGTGTCAAACTGTAATACACAGCAGTGATTATTTTCTCTCGAATGAAAGTGAAAAGTGCGAAATTATCAGAAATGTGTGGGCGCCAGCGAATCGCAGGTGTGGCGCTGTTAATTGTGGGAGTTATGGCCCGTTTCGTGCAGGGCGAACAGCATCCGGCCACGGCAGATGAAGGTGAGTGCATGATTTTCAACAAATTTTATTTTCTACTCAATTCATAGAGTTCTTAAAATTTATATGAAAAATACAAAAATTTTAGATTTCTAAGATTTATGAGAAAATTCAAAATATATAATTTTTCAAAATTTATTTTCTACTCAATTCATCGAGTTCTAAAAATTAATATGAAAAATACAAAAGTTTCAAAGATTTCAAAGTTTTATAAGAAAATTGAATTGAAATTGAAAATTTTATGGGACGAAGATGGCAGCACTCGCCAACAAAACGTAGGGAATCTGTTTGTGTCACTTATGAAAGGAACTTACCATAATTTCAGTGGTCTGAAAAGTTACCAACCCAAAAAAGATAAATTCATCAAATTTATTTCTATTATTAGTTCTAAGTTTGAAAAATTCTTAAAAATTAAACCAAACTGAGAATATTAAATCCAATTTGAGTTCCTAAAACTTATATATATATAGAACGATTTTTTTTAATGACTATTCATTGCATGATTTCTTTCATTTTTACATTTAAAAAAAAAATTATTTCTATTATTAGTTCTAAGTTTGGAAAAATTCTAAAAAATTAAACAATACTGAGAATATTAAATCCAATTTTAGTTCCAAAAATTTTATTTATAAAGAAGGAGTTTTTTTACAACTATTCATTGCTCGATTTTTTCAATTTTTACAAAAAACAAAAAACACTCACTTCAACTGACTAAAACCATTGTCAAACAATAACTGCGCTTCAAAAAAGGCTGACATTTTGGTGAGTTCCTTTCAAAAAGGCGCAAAAAGATTCCCTCTCTTTTGTTGGCAAGTGTTGACATCTTTAAATTGAAATTGGAAACTTTTCAGAGCTCTCAATACTCAACTTTCATCAAGTAAAAAGTGAAAATTATTTAATTGATTTTTTTATTTAAAAAATTTCAATATATATTTGATCAAATTTAAATTGAAATTGGAAACTTTTCAGACCTCTCAATACTCAATTTTCATCAAGTAGAAAGTGAAAATTATTTAATTAATTTTTTCTTTAAAAAATTTCAATATATGTATGTATATTTGATCAAATTTAAATTGAAATTGGAAACTTTTCAGACCTCTCAATACTCAACTTTCATCAAGTAAAAAGTGAAAATTATTTAATTGATTTTTTATTTAAAAAATTTCAATATATATTTGATCAAATTTAAATTGAAATTGGAAACTTTTCAGACCTCTCAATACTCAATTTTCATCAAGTAGAAAGTGAAAATTATTTAATTAATTTTTTCTTTAAAAAATTTTAATATATGTATATTTGATCAAATTTAAATTGAAATTGGAAACTTTTCAGACCTCTCAATACTCAACTTTCATCAAGTAAAAAGTGAAAATTATTTAGTTAATTTTTTATTTAAAAAATTTTAATATATATTTGATCAAATTTGAAACTGAACACTTTAAATTCAACACTTGAATTCAGAATGTATTAGAATTCCAACTTAAATTTAACTTCTTAAGAAGAACAGAATGATTCGTTCGGTCCTAATTTTCGCTCTTCTAGAATCAATATACAACTCTTTACTTTCCACAAGTCTGCTTCTTTGTTCCAGCATAGATAATACAATATAATACAGTTTAATTTAATACAGTTCCTTGTTTGAAATCCGCTTGCAGTCATTGTTTATTATTTGCCACCAGTCTTCTCTCCTTCTTTACCCATTCGCTATCCTTTCTCCTTGCCAGCTCCAACTCCAACTTCCCCCGAATGCTTTCCACAATTTCATTGCGCCACTGTTTGTCGTGCCGTCAGCCACTTGAGCGCGTTGAAATAGTGTCAAAACAATTTCTACTTCTTCGGCATTGCAACCATAAAAAGCCATAAAATGCAATGCTAAAATTTATTTGAACGAGTTGTTGGCCACTTTACGATTCGCCGATTGCCCGACAACAGCCCGAAACGGTCGTCACACAAGCGTCAAATGGCAAAAATTAAACTTCAATTATGTGAAATGAGCGAGAGCCAAGCACTCATATTTGCCGGCAGCGGCGCTCGTAAAATATTATTTAAATCGCACTAATATCAGCTAATGGCAATTGGCAGCGCAAATAAAAATGCAAACACTTGAAGCGCACAAACTAACGAACACACACACACACACACACACACACAAGAACACTTTGGCACAGGTGCACAGACAGCGTCAGCGCCTGACGTCTAATTGAGTTGAATTCGCCGAAGTGCATTCGGCGGCCGGCGTGTCGGTCTGTCTGTTGTGCTTTGCATGATTTTCGCATTACACGTAAATGTCACTTGAACATGCAACATTAGAGCTGTAAATGTGCGCGTGATTGACAACGAAACGACGCCGGCGCTGCATTTCGTTTTCCTCGTCGCTGTTATTTTGGTTTCTTTGTGTTTTGCTTGTGCCGCACGCTTTGGCTGCATTTCAATTTCAATTTAATGCTTTCAGCTTATGATGTGAACATGCAATTGTGGCCGTGTTTTGTTTTTTTGCTTTGGCAGCTTAATGAATATTCAAAACGCTGGCTGAGTGTTGTTTATGATTATGTTGTTTTTGTTGTTGCTGTTACGGTAACACGCACGTGCCGTAAACAGCGCTGCAGACCGATAGGGGGCGGGGCTGTAACACCTGAGAAATGGCCCCAAGCTGAAATGTTAATTTATTGCAAGAATTTCTTTGAACTGCGAGATTTGTATAAATGCAAATTTTAAATTTTTTATTACTTAACTGTTCGGCTTTTAAAGAAAAATGTTGTCAAGTTTTTTTCAGCTACATAAAATATTAAAATTATAAAAAAAAAATTACAAAAATTGAATAAAAATTAAGAAAACGTGAAAACAAATTTTTAATAATAAAAATTTTAATAAAATAAATGAGATTAAAAATTGATAAACAAGAATAATTAAAATATTTTATCTAAATAAATTGAAAAAATTTATGAATAATTAAAACATTTTACCTAAATAAATTTAAAAAATTGTTGAATTGAAAAAACAAACAAATTAAACATTTAAAAAGAAAATAAAAAAAGAAAACACTTAAAAATTCAAATTCATTTAAAAAATATTGAATAAAAAAATTTTAAATGAAGTAAATAAAATTAGAAATGAAAAGATTAGAATAATAAAACAAATTTTAATGAAATTAGAAAATGTTTCAATAGGAAATACAAACAAATTTTAAATTAAAAAAAATAATAAAACACAATAATATTAAGTTATAAATAAATTAAAATTATAAAAAATTAAAAAAAAAATTAAATCAGAATAAAGAAAGAAAATAAGATTAATTAAAAACTTTTAAATACATTGAGGAAATTTTTCAATACAAAAATTTTAAAATTTAAAAATAAAATAAAAAGTAAACATTTAAAGTATAAGTTTAAAAATTCAAATTTAAATTAATTTAAGAAAAATTAATTGAAGACACTTTTATTTAAGAAAATTAAAATTAAATAAATAAAATTTAAAATTAAGAAATTAGAATAATAAAAACATGTTAATAAATTTAGAACATTTTTCAATAGTAAATACAAAAAAGTTAAATTCAAAAAGAAAATAAAAAAGAAAAAATCAAAAATTCAAATTGAAAAAAATCAAAATTGTTGAAACAAATTTTGCATACAAATATTTAAAATGAAATAAATAAAATTAAAAATTCATTCAAATTCACTTAAAAATAAAGAAAAAATTAAGTGAAAACATATTTTGAACAAACCAAATTTAAAACGAAATAAAAACGAACGAACGAACTTTATTAAAATTTAAATAGAAAATAAAATGACAGTGTAAACATTTAAATCTTAAAATTTAAAAATTCAAATTCAAATTAATTTTAAAATTAAGAAAAATTAAGTGAAGACAAAGTTTAAATAAAAAAATTAAAATGAAATAAATTAAATTAAAAATTAAGAACTTTGAATGAACATGTCAATAAATTTAGAACATTTTTTAATAGTAAATACAAAAAAAAAGAAAAGAAAATAAAAAAGCAAAAATCAAAAATGCAAATTGAAAAAAAATCAAAATTGTAAAATCAAATTTTGAATAAAAAAATATTTAAAATGAAATAAATAAAATTAGAAATTCATTCAAATTCACTTAAAAATAAATTAAGTGAAAACAAATTTTGAATAAACCAAATTTAATACGAAACAAATAAATTTCAATTTAAATAAACTGAGAACATTTTTTAATAGCAAATACAAAAACTCTGAAAAGAAAATAAAAAGTAAACATTTAAAAATTTACAAATAAAAAATTAAAGAAAAAAATGCAACAGATTTAGAAAAAGAAATAAACAAAAAAATTAAGGAACAAAAATGAAAAATGTAAAAAAATACATTAAACAATGTAAAAAACAAATGAAATAAAAAAAATAAAATTGAAAAAGAAAATATAATAGCAAAGCATTTAATATAAAAAATAAAAAAAAATTAAAACAGAAAAAATTAAATTAAAACAGTTCTGTAGCGGCCAGAAACTTGCCGACCAGGTTTCATATTACATTTGAATGAAAACTTGGCATTTATGGCTTTGGCTTTGCTCTATTTCTACTTAGAATGCAGTTGAAAAAAATTTAAAAGTATAACTTCATTTGTGATGTACATAACTCACATAATTTTTCTGATAAAACTATGCATTACTTTTCAATGAAAATTGCACACTTATTGTTCGGATGAAAGTTTGTTTGCACTTTTTTAAGCGTTGCTTTATTTCTACTTAGAAGGCAGTGAAAAAATTTTTTGAAAATAGAAAAAACTGTTTTTAAGTGCACAACTCTTTAAAATGTCTTGAAAAAATTTTCTTAGTGAAAACTATAAATTTTTCTTCGTATTCAGATGAACGATACTTCGATATCTTCGATGCATTGCTTTATTTCCACCTAAAAACCAGTGAGCAAAATTTTTGGAAAATACAAAGACATTTTCTTAGTTTATGACTCCTTAAGTTTTCTTGATAAAACTTTACACTTTTGCCCATTCATAGGACCAGATCCCATGTTTAGTGTCGATAAAATCGACCTGAAACAGAACATTCAAACCTGGGCCCACCAACATTAACTTGAATACTAAATTATACACAATTGAAAGTATATAAAATATTGAAAATAGAAAAAATTTTTATAATATTGCTGGTGTAATTTTAAGTTGCATGAAAAGTTTCAAATGAGAAATTTTTTCATCATTTGGACAAACGCTAGAAGGCGACTCACCTTAGCTCTGATAAGCGTGTTTACTTTTTCTTTCGTTGTGATAAGCTTATTTCACCGTTATGCCAATTCACGCTACGAGTGTAACACGACATGAAAATATAATGAGAAAATTGTGCTGGAAAATGGGAAAACAGAAAATGTCTCAATGGTTTGTGCTGCGCTTTTTTATTTCTCTGCGTCGTAAATGCTGTGAGTGCATTAAAAAAAATTATTAAAGCATTACTGTGTTGCTTTTGAAATATTCATTTTCTAATAAAAGCTTTAATGCATTAAAACATTTTAAAAGAGAAAAATAATACGAAAAGAGATTTTAAAAGAAACAAATAATACGAAAACTCAACAAAACATACAAAAAATAAGAAAAAATTATAACAAAACCATAACAAAACTTTTAAAAAATTTAACAAAATAAAATAATAAGAATGGTAAGTGTGAAGCTGTAATTGTGCAGATGTTACATAAAATTTAAGTATAACATTTTTAGCTCCCTTCAAAAATATTAAAGCCCCAACTAAGGCACTGACTTACTTCCTTTTGCTGCTCCATTTACTGGGCAACTGGACCCACTTTGTTTGTTTGTTGTTGCCACAGCGCTGTAGTGCGAAGTGGACGCGCCCCTTCTACCATCCCGGCAATTTTCCAGCACTGCACGCCCAATTACAGACCGACAGTCCTTAGAGCCTGTTTTCGTATGCATGAAAATGGCTTAATCATCTTCTATTATCCTGCAGCGCTCCTTTGTTGCTGTTTCGACTCCTCGTGCTTTTGTTGTCTTCCCTAACATTTTCTTTATATATATTTTGTTGATCCTTCAGCTGCGGCGCGCTGACTCTGGGAAAACGAAAGTTTCTCGTTCCACTGTCCATTTGCATTTTATATTCAAAGGTCAAATATAATTAATTCATGCAGCCACGCGCACAAACATTCGCATTAATATAAACACACTCGATGTCTGTTTGTTTACATTCGAGTGCAAGCTCAGCATTACCGCCAACTTTTCAAATCCTGCAAGCAGCTGGACGCCCTTTCACTCTGTGTAAGTGATTCTTTCGTAGCTGCAAAGACAGGGGCGGAACGCACACAATACATCCTCATAATTTAACCTCACTTTCTTCTTAATGAGGTAGACACACTTTTTGGTTTGACTTTGACACGTAGTGTCAAGTATTATTGGCTGCAATCATTCTCTACTTACGTTACTTATATGCTCGCATCATTGTTGGAGGGTGTAAACCCTACTCGCACAGTTCATATGGCTGTAATTGCCCAGACGACGATGAAGAAGAGGAAGAAGAGGAATAGGCATTGCATTGTTTTTGTAGTTTTTTACTCTTTGATGGGAATAATTATGAATTCCTCGCTTTTACATGAAATTCGATTCGAAGCCCTTGAAATGGAAATCAATTTGTCCATCAACGCGGGCGACATAGAAAGGCTTATGAAAAGTGTCTGCAAGTAAGATGGAAAATTCCCACAGACGAGCGCCTGAAAAAGTGTAATAGCAGGAAAACTACGAGAAATTTAAGCCGCGCCATAATCGCTTCAGCTTCACTGAAGGAAAAAAAAAGAAAAAAGAAGAAGCGGCAAAACTTGCCTTCACTTTCCACACTTAAGTCGATCTTAAGCATTATTGCTTTCATGCAGCGCGAAGCGAGAAGCAGCCGTGGAGGCGCGCTGGCACCACTTGAAACATTAGCGACGTTCACGCTGCCAGCAATGAAACTGACAGACTGACTGAATGCTGCTTGTAGATTTTATTGGCATTTCAACAGTTTAGGCAAACATTTTTCCATATTCCAGCAGAATTTTGTCGCTGATAGTGAGCACCCCCACAGTTTTGTGCCCGCATTTGTATACAGCAACAACAACAACAACAACTGCAAACGACAGAATATTCCCCAGTCGTGGCTGCAAACGACTTGCGCGTTTATCCACGAATCCGAGTCGAATGAAAAGCGGCACGAAAATCACTCAAGCAAACTAACAACAAAACAACAACAACAACAAATGCATGCAACAATTGTAAGAAAAATCAAATCATGTTGCAAAGTAATTGAAAATAATCGAAGTTTAATCTCATTTGAGCGCATAATCACAAAGTCATGTCGCCGGCAACAGCAACAACAACAACAACATTAACAATAAGCAATAATGACAAATGTCATTAAATGCAGTTTCCACGCACAAATCACTTCGAACACAACGACTGACACTTGCAGACGACGCGAGGGGTGGGAGAGCATGACGCATTATGTTGCCGAGCTACGCAAAGTGCCGAAGCGCCCGAAAAGCGTCCAATCATAATCACACTCGCCGCACCAGCAAAGCCTCTGGGCGTAGCCGCCCGCCCCCTGACGACTGCGACGGCAGGCGACTTCATTTGGCACGAATGCATGAGGGGAAAAAGTGCTCTGTGTGTGTGCGTGTGTGTGTTGTGTCGTTGTAATTTCTAATGAATTTTTGCTGTAATTCAAAACTGAATGAATTGTGACAGAATGTGCGGAAAATGCGAAAAATGTTATCGAGGGAAAAAGTTAAAAAGAAGACCAAAATAACGAATGAACAACGCAGCATCCAAATTTTTAATACAAAAAAAAAAAAAAAACAAAGAAAACGAATGGAAAAGTTGCTGCGCAAACGACAGAATGAAGCAGCAAAACGGGCTTTCGAAAAAGTCGAACCGAAATTCGTCAAACAACTGAAGCGCAACATTCGACAACCGACCAATGACGAAATGTCATTGAACGTGCTGAATTTTGTGATTGTTGTTGTTTTTGTTGTTGTTGGCGTTGTCATTGTGCGCGGCACATTTCCGTAATGCGCCGGCAACGAGTGGGCGACAATGCCAGATGTGTGTGTACCCACCCAGCCAGAACATGACTACAAATAATTTGCCTCTCTGCGCTGCCGCTATCGGCTTTCAATTTCACTGTTGTTGTTGGTGTTTGCATTTCCATTCTCACTCGCAGCTCGTTACGGCGCTAATGTTTCAATTTCAGCGTTTGATAATTGTGCGCTTTTTGAGCTGCGTTCAGTTTTAACATATTTTCAATTTTGTTTCTATTCAAAAACACGTTCTCCCTTGATTGCTGGAATGTTTTCCGAATAAATACAGTTGTGCTAGTTTGTTGAAAAAAAAACAAAATTGATAAACAAAATTTTGTTTTTTCATCACACAGACTTTTGTTTGGGCACAGCAACAAAAACTCGATTCTAAAGTTCCAACTCAAAGCGACAATGCGAGAGGAATTTTTTAAAGTTAGTATAGATAGGACAAAAGTTAATGGAAAATACAAAAAATTGAAAAAATAAATAAATAGTTACTTATATACAAATATTGCATGAAAAATATTACCCCATTTAGAAGATATAAACACTTTAGCTATTTTTTTGGCATATGGCAACATGCAACTTTATGAACGATTGGGCCTTCTATGGTTCTAAGAACCAAACTGTTACTAGTTTGTTTATAAGAAAATATTTTTCGTCAGACTTTTTGGATAAAATAAAAAAAGTGATGTCTGAGGTCGATTTCGCTGTTTTAACTAAAAGCGACAATGCGAGAGTAGATTTTCTTTTAAGAAAATGTATTTTAAAAGTTATAAAAAAGTTCTAAAAATATAAAAAATTAATATTAATATAAAAAAATGTTATTTATTAAATTATAAAAATACAAAATATATTTACTCTTTTACGGCGCTGGGTACCACCAGAAGCTATTTCGCTATTTTTTAGTCATATGGCAACATGCAACTCTGTGGACGTTTAAGCTTTCTATGGTTCGAAAAGTCAAACCGTTACTAGTTTGTTTATAAAAAAAATGTTTTCGTTAGTTTCTTAATTTGTATGAACTTGAAAGAAATTTAAAAGTCATTAAAAATATTTAACGACTTTTTCGTTTTGTTGCTTGTTTGTTTGTTTGTTTGTGAACTTCGCCTATAAATAAGTAATCAAATCAAATCAAATAAAATTAACTCAAATCAAATCATAGCAAATCAAATTTAATTAATTCGAACCAGATGCAATTTTAAATGCTAATAAAGAAAATTTTAAGCGGTCATCAAAAGGCAAGAAAGTCTTTTCACTGGAAGAAGTGATTTGTTGTTTTGTGTGGACTATTTCTAGAGAGATGGATTTTGCAATTTTGTTCATTGGTCATCACTGCAGAGATAATTGAAAGTATTTTCAAATCTTTATGCATATTTTCATTACTTTGATTCTTCAATTTTGAAAGTCGTACTTTACAATGAACAAAAGAACTTAGGGAAAGCGCGAAGCATTGGTCAGTCGCTCTGCTTGTTTCTTTTCATAATTCCATAACAGAAATTTTCTAAAGTTTGCTTATTTCTTTTTGTATTCTTGTTAACTCCGCTTAGAAGCTTAGGGCTTCATCAAGGCCAATAATTTACGTGGGTTAAGTAAATGCATTGAAGTTCTGTCAACGTAGGCAATTGCGTCTTTAGCTCTCAGTGATGGGCCTCCATCTGTCGTCTTTTAGGAGAGACGCCTCCGTATGTAAAAGTTTATTACTGCGTTGCGTAGAGCGCGCTCTGTGCATTCATTGTTGCTAGGTAGGAGGTGTTGTTGGAAAACGCAGAGGTTGGTGTCTTTGACAATTTTATTTTTGGATGCTGTATGCGCTGCGAGCTGCTCATCACAACTGATTGATTAGAGTGGGAAGGATGGTAGCTTGTCTAAAGTTAAAGGAAGGTAATGCTGAAGTGATGGAACAAAATGAGAAAAGAAAAATTGAAAATTTAAAAAGTGCGGGACCAGACAAGGTTGTGATCCAACCCCTGACTTCTGGGATGGGTACTAGAAAGTGTCTGGATTGTGCATCGGAACAATAGGTGTGTGTACAGGATGAGTTTATTTTCAGGAGAAAAAAAATGCACAAAGTCAAATTTGAACAAATAAATTTAACTTCTAAGGACAACAGAACAAATATACACAGTGAGAAATTTTACAGTATTTTTATTTATTTTTATATCAACAATGCAAGCCAATGCACTTCAAACTTGGCTACCGAGGCTATTATTTCTACATTGCTTCATATTTTTGACATTCACATTTCGCTTTCACATTTTGACTTGTTTGTTTCTTAACATGTTTTACAGGACTATTACAATACATGACTTCTCTTTTAAATGTTAGCTTCGCTGGTGTTTCCCTAAAAGGCTTTATTCGAACTATTTAAATCAAAACAAATTCCTGCCCTCAATCACGTCTCCAGACTTAAGTCTGACCCTCATTGTCACTTACATCAACTTGATAATTTTTTTTTATGATTTCGCATCATGTAAACTTCAACCCCCAGTGACATTCCAGCTAGAAATTGTCGAAACATGCGACGAAAAATTACCAGCAATGGGAAATGAATTGCTGCCAACAAAACTGTCTACAAACTTTTTGTGGCTCCAGTGGATTTTGGGAAAAAATGAAAGCAGTAAGCACTAACGTTTACGCAAATATTACGTGAAAAATACTGCACACAATACGAGCAGCGCAACGATTCAAATGCTGTGCGGCAACAGCAACAATCGTAATAGCAGCAACAACAACATTCTCAGCAGCAAAAGGAAGTGAAAATTGTAAAAAATTGTAAATAACATTTAATAACCTGACCTACTTCAGGCATGCCGCTCCTGCTGTTCTTAAAATTGCGCGAGCACACTTCACATTCCGCCAGCCCCGACCCCACCCCCACTCCATCTTGGCGAAAAGTTCAAATAGCACAGCAGTGAGGGGAAAAATATTGCAGTGTTTAAATATTTACCGCGAACTGTAGAGAAGTGTGCCGGTGTTGCTGCTTTGCACGAGAAACTCGTCGAGTTCGCTATGCGAAATATGGCAAAAAAAAGTAGCGAAATCTTGTCAGTGTTGTTGGCGCAAAAACGCAGCTGCCCGAAAAAGCCAGAGCCAGAGCCGAAACGGAGCGAAACGAAATGAAATGAAGGTAGAAAAACGCACGTCGATTTTGAACATTAAATATGTCTGTGTGTGTGTCCATGTGTGCGTGTGATTGTGAGTGTAAGTGAGCAGCGAACACTGGCGCTGCTGGCAACGATGGCAGGATTCGCTGCTTGATCCGCGTGTTTGCGCTGGCAGAAGCCTGCGAGACTACTTAGCCAGGCCAAGCAAATTGTGCCAAGTGAGCTTTTTGCTTCGTTGCCAACTTTGGTCGCTGTCCTGTGTTGCATCTTGGCGCCAGCCCCGCGGCTGCCTACGCGCAATGTTATGTCTTTACTTTGCTTTGGGGCGCGCCGGTTGGAACAGCGAAACAGGAGAATTATAACGTCAGAGCGGCTACACGACGCGCATAGAGCAACACAGTTGAATGAAATAAAAAGGACCTTAATAAAAGATGCATTTTAAAGTTGTTAAAATTGTTGGCAGTTTTGAACCATGATTTCTGTTCTAAATAAAATATTTAAATTTATAATGTTTCTGTATTGAACTGATGTGGATTGTGGGATGTATTTGTCAGTGCATCTGTTATGGGTGGAAGGAAACAGTGAGGCGGCAGGAAACAGTGAAATGGGCAATTACAGTCGCATCTAAAATCCCTTTCGACCTATGTGTGTGTGTGTGTGTTCGAGTGTTATGCGCCAGCAAATTGTTGTTGGTTTCTTGTTGCCATTATTATGATTTTTGTTTTTGTTTTTCGTTGTTGTTTTTGTACTTTATTTTGCACAAGCCTCATGGCATATTTCTCATGCGGCGCGCCACTTTAGCCATAAATCCGAAGCCAGAAGCTGTGAGCCATGAGAGATGGTCCTACTGTTGCGCTCGTTTTATAACCTACGCCTTGACAGACAGTCACACACACACCCACACACCCACACACACTCAAACACAGCCACGCACATGTCATCCACACATGGACACATGTCGCCGCCCACGCCGCACCTTTATACCTTATCCGGCTTAGGCTTTAAATTTCGCTATGTGCGACGCCGCGACCCATGTGCCAATGTCATTGTGATTTGCCGCAACCGCCAGTCAGCCAGTCAGTCGGCCGCCACCACACGCGAGCAAATGCACGTCGCCTGCCGCATGTCCTTGCGGCCGCTGCCCGTCCACATGTCCGTCCGTCTGTTAGTCGCTCCAGCGCTGCGCTGCGCTGCGCTGCGGTGTCACACTGTTCATCGCAATAATGTTTTCCGCTTACCATTTTATTTATTTATGCCGTTGTGTGTGAATGTGGCGAATAATTCAAAACATGCCACACATATGGCAGTTTTTCGCCTCTCGGCGCGCAGGATATGCTCGCTAGTTGTTTTTATGCTTTGTGTGTGTGTGTGTTGCGATTCTCCGTTTTTTACGCCTTTTGTTTGCATTTTTTCTACTTCGTTGGCACTTTGTTCATGTTTTTGTGTTTGTGTGTGAGTGTGTGCAAGGTCGTTCTGTGTTCATTTCGAATGTTGTTGCTAACCGTTCTATTAAAATCCTTTCGCTTTTGCTGATAAAGTAAAAAACTGACAAACAAATAAACCAAACCAAAAAAAGTTAAATTGACATGGAATATTTCTGGCTCAAATTGCCAGTTGCTGACGACGATTTAAACGTCAAACTTTTTTGCTAGTTTTGCTGATGACATGGTTTCACGGTTCCGTTCGGCTACTCATGGCGCGTGACATCTCATTAATTTTGCTGTAACCTTGAATCGGTGCTATCGGTGGAGAATGTTGTTGCACCCATTTAAAATTTAAATGAAATCGTGTACAATTTTATGAAATTTACTGACTGATTATCTCTTTGGTGTTTATGCTAATTTTGATTTATTTGAAAAACTTGAATACTAAATTATTATTAATAAAAATAATAATAATTTGAAATACATATTCAAAATATGTTCATACATGTTTATTGTTAAATTGAAATTCAAAATTTTAATTAAATCAAGCACAATTTTATGAAATTTATTAACTTGATAATCTTTTTGTTGTTTATGCTAATTTTGATTTATTTGAAAATAGTTGTTATTAAAAAATAATAATAATTTAAAAAAACATTCAAAATATGTTCATATATGGGGCATTCCACCTCAAGTGTTCCCACCTCAAAAACGAAACATTTTTTATTTAAAATTGTAAGTCCGAAGATTTGTTGATAATGGAAAGCAAAGAACACGTATCCTTATGTATTTTTTCCGTACTTTCCAAAAAAAAATATATAAACAATTTTCCATGAAATTTAATAACATTTTTTTAAATTTAAACTTTGTTAATAACATTTTTTTAACAAGAGCCTGTTGGGATTTTTTTGAAACTTACCTTATAATACGGTTCATTCCCTCCCCTACAAAAAAGTATATATAGTATTTTATGGGCAAATTTGAATTTCTTCTCTTTTTGAGGCTCCAAACCCAAGCATTTTAACTTCTTCTAACAAGTAAAATGTACCACGGCTGAGTCGCGCATCGGGCGCGGTAAACGCGTTGGGTTTGGTGCTTCAAAAAAACAAGAAACTCAACTTTGCCCATAAAATACCATATACACTTTTGTAGGGGAGGAAATGAACTGTATTATAAGCTAACTCTGAAAAAAATCCCAACAGGCTCTTGTTGAAAAAATGTTATTAACAAAGTTTAAATAAAAAAAAATTTTATTAAATTTCATAAAAAATTGTTTATATATTGTTTTTTGGAAAGTACGGAAAAAATACTGAAAGATACGTGCATGTTGTTTTTTCGTTAGCAACAGCTTTTTGGACTGAGAATTTAATTAAAATCGACGTCCGAAATAAAGGGCGAAAATTCAAGCCCCTGTATCACTGCAACCCGTGCATAAATCCGCCCCTCCTTTTCCACAATCAATGTACTCTGATAGTACAACAACTCTACCAAATATCATCAAAATCGGAAATGTTTCGTTTTTGAGGTGGGAACACTTGAGGTGGAATGCCCCATATGTTGTTTGTTAAATTGAAATTCAAAATTTTAATTAAATCAAGCACAAATGTATGAAATTTATTAACTTGATTATCGTTTTGTTGTTTATGCTAATTTTGATTTATTTGAAAAACTTGAATTTATTAAAAAAATACTTTTTAAATATATTCAAAATGTTTTCTTACATGTTTATTGTTAAACTGAAAAAGATTATATTAAAACAAATTGATTAAAATTTAAATGAAATCGAGCACAATTATAATAATAATAATAATAATAAAAATAATAATAAATTTCATATTGACTGATTATCTCTTTGGTGTTTATGCTAATTTTAATTTATTTGAAAAACTTGAATACTAAATTATTATTAAAAAAATAATAATAATTTGAAAAACATATTCAAAATATGTTCATACATGTTTATTGTTAAATTGAAATTCAAAATTTTAATTAAATCAAGCACAATTTTATGAAATTTATTATTTTGATTACCTTTTTGTTGTTTATGCTAATTTTGATTTATTTGAAAATAGTTGTTATTAAAAAATAATAATAATTTTAAAAAAACATATTCAAAATATGTTCATAGATGTTGTTTGTTAAATTGAAATTCAAAATTTTAACTCAAATCAAGCACAAATGTATGAAACTTATTAACTTCCATTATCTTCTTGTTGTTTATGCTAATTTTGATTTATTTGAAAAACTTGAATTTATTAAAAAACATACTTTTAAAATATATTCAAAATGTTTTCTTACATGTTTATTGTTAAACTGAAAAAGATTATATTAAAATAAATTGATTAAAATTTAAATGAAATCGACCACAATTATAATAATTATAATAAAAATAATAATAAATTTCATATTGACTGATTATCTCTTTGGTGTTTATGCTAATTTTGATTTATTTGAAAAACTTAAATACTTAGTTATTGTTAAAAAAATAATAATTTGAAAAACATATTCAAAATATATTCATAGATGTTGTTTGTTGAATTGAAATTAAAAATTTTAATTAAATCAAGCACAATTTTATGAAATTTATTAACTTGATTATCTTTTTGTTATTTATGCTAATTTTGATTTATTTGAAAAACTTGAAAAATAATTTAAAAAATACATTCAAAATATTTTCATACATGTTTATTGTTTAATTTATAAACAAATTTAAATTTAATTCGGCACAATTTTATGAAATTTTTTGAGTCAATTATTAAATTCATTATTTTTATTATTAAATAACAATTTTATGAAATTTTTTGAGTCAATTATCTTTTAGTTATTTAAGCTAATTTTGATTTATTTGAAAACTAATAAAATATATTTTCATTCGTGTTTATTGTTGAATTGGAAAATATTAAAAAAAATTATTAAAATTACAATTTTATTTTCAATTTAAATTAAACTCAGCACAATTTTATGAAGTTTTCGGATTTAAATATCTTTTAGTTATTTATGGTAATTTGTATTTACTTGAAAATATATTCAAAATATTTTCATACATTTTTACTGTTAAATTGGAAAATACTAAAAAAATATATATAAATGATTTGATAAAATTTTTCGAGTTAATTATCTTTTTGTTATTTATGCTAATTTGGAGTTATTTGAAAAACTAATAATTGCAAAATTTATTCAAAAAATGTTCTAACATGTTTGTTGTTAAATTAGAAATTGTTTTGTCTATATGTACTTATATATTTTATTCTCATATTTAAGTTCGTCAATAGATTATAAAAAGTGAGTGTTGGACTGCACTGAGAAATAAAAATGAAATGAAAATGAATACATTTTTTTTTAGTTTTTTATTTATTTTTTTTAATTCTCATATTAAGTTTTTTGTTGATAAAACTTAATATGAGAATTAAAAAAAATAAATAAAAAACTAAAAAAAAAAATAAGTGCCTCACTGTACTGAAAAATGTGAATACACAGTTTTTTTTTAGTTTTTTATTTTTTAATTTCCATATTTATGATAGTTTTGTCAACACTCACTACCAAAGTGAATGTCTGACTGTACTAAAAAAAGTGAGTGCAACAATTTTTTGTTCTACGCTTTTTGTAATGAATTTGTGTCTGTATTCCTTCTGTACTTTTAAAAATCAAACAGATTTTTTTATATTTTTTGTTTTGATTCAAAAACTGCTTTTAGCTATTTTTTTATTGTTCTAAAAAATATGAAGACAAAAGTTGTTGTTGCTTCACACTTTTTGTAAGAAATGTGTTTATTTATTTGTGTTCTGTTCTTAAATTGGAAACATATTTTTATATTTTTTCTCGTAATTAAAAAATTTATTGATGTTGACATTTGTTTTCCATAAATTTTTTAGTTGTTTTGCAAATGTTTATACATTTTGACATACTTTTTCAAGTTAAAATCACAACCATTGGTTCGGCAGTGTTGCCAACTATCAGTTATCAGCTTATAATAACATTTCTAATTAAGGCAACAACAACAAATTGCGTGAATTTTCGCTCCATTCACCACTTGCTGCGGTTTTCCACATTTTATCGATTAACTTTGGCTTTTCAGACCCGACTGTGGTATTGGATTTTACGTGATTTATAATGGAAATATTGAATAGAGGTTTAATAATGTTTTTGCAGCGATTTTAATGGCTTCTTTGTTGGACTAAAATGTGCATAAATATTTTGCAGCACAAAATGCGCATTAATTCGAAAGCTTTAACCCTGCAAACTGTATGAACCATGACTAAACGAAAAGCCATTGGGAAAAGTTCAGCTTAAACATTTTCAATCGAGGTTCAAGCGCATTGAAATCACATTAAAATGATTTTTAAATATTCACTGCTTCTGTGCTCCTCTCCCGGTGCTCTTCTCTTCATAAATGGGCTAATTTAAATCCATATTTTTCTAAAGTGGCAAATTCACTGCTTTACAAATCGGCTGTGCACTGCCGCTGAGCGCATTTCCTGCCACTCGCTGCGCGCACGAAGCGTGAACGGCGAACGTGCTTTTCCAGCGCTTCGCAATATTAAATGAGACATAAATGGGGCATGCCACAGTTCCAGCGCTGCTCCGGAAAAGCGTAAAGCAACTGAATACAAAAGGAAAAAGTAAAGTGCGCAGCGCATCGGGAGAGAAAAGCGAACGCATGACCCGAACAGGCTGAAGGTTTACTTTTGGTGCCAGCAGCAGAAACAACAACAAACCACTCAGCTCAGCAGCGAAAGGACACAACATCAACAGCAGCGACCATGTGACATGTGTGTTGGCTTCTTGGCGGCGGCGCCGCTGCTCAAATATGCCGACTGACTGCGATACTGACTGACATATGCAAACAGCAGACGACATGTGGCGCAGCCTACAACAAATTGCTCGGGCCGTGTAAATATTGTTGCAGGCACTTGGACTTTCACAACCAAATCAATGGGCGCGCCCGAAAATGCCAAATGACAGCAGAGTCCTTTTGCGCACACACACTCACACACACACAAACACACAGATGAAGACAGGGCAGCAGTGTTGCAGTGCGCTGACCAGCAATTTGCGTCTGGCGTGAGAAATTCCTCACTGAAATTTTTTCGGCATTGTTTCAATATTTGTTGTGCCTGTTTTGTCTTTGAATTTGTGATTTCTGTGCATGTGTATGTGTGTGTGTGTGTGTACTAATGCGTACTTTGAAAATATAGAAAACACATAAAGATCGAAATCTGTTGCGGGTGAATGACTCCAGCAACAAAAAATTATAATAAAAATAGATTTGCAGCTGAAATGTGGGCCCACGAAATGATTTTTGTTTTGCCGAAAACTGACGCAATAAAAATAAGGAAGCAGCAGCCGCGGCAAATGACTGCGTTAAATGACTTTCGAAAACGTCAGAAAGTTGCTGCGTGCCAAACTTTCCGCCAGCCGAAAGTGCCAAGCTGGGTAAATGAGTTGCAAATTAGTTGAGCGCATGTTTTTTTCCATTTCGACACCTTCTGCGCCCACAACAAACAACAACAACAGCAGCAACAGTAAGAAAGAAAAGAAGCAAAGGAAGAAGTAGCAGCAAAGTACTTGCAGTAAATTTGCCGCGTAAATAGATATAGTCCGCCGAATTTATGAGGCTTTATGGGCGCGAAGGGAATGGAAAATCATTAGGCCGACAGTTGGTCGGCGGTGCGCACTTAGCCGCAGCTGTTGCTCCGCGATTCCATTTGGGTCAAGTCTGAAGGTTAAGCATGCCACATAAATTTAAGTTTTCAATTTTGGGCTTTAAGCGTGTCGGCAATTTCCCGGGTCACAATGACTCGAGGGCGCCGAATGCTTTCATGCTTGCAACTTTAATGATGGCATTCAAGTAGCAACAACAATGGATCAAGCGACAATTAAAAATGCTTAGTGGGAAATAGGCGTCAAAAAAAATGTGTTGTGAATTATGTTAGATTCGTTGAGAAGTTATTGCTAGAAATCTGTGAAATGGACGATCTGAAAGGCAAAAGACTGAGCTCAGAAATGCATTGCCATTATGTTTAATGGTTCAAAAGTTATAGATAAAACTATTTGGAATGACAGGATGAGCTGAAAAGCAAAGCCACGAAGGTTCAGAAGCGCGAGGGACATTGAACCAGTTGGACTTAAATTGGATCTTTGACTGCATAAAGACTTGATCTACTATTTACTGGATCTATATTGATTGGTTAAGAAATTATAGGTAATAATTTGCAGTAGGATATAAAAAGTAAAGCAACGAGGTCTCAGAAGTGCGAAGGACATGGAACCAGCTTAAACTGGACCTTTGACTACATAAAGACTTGATCTGCCACCTGCTGGATCTATAGCGACAGTTTAGAAGATATAGGTAGAAATCTGTGAAAATGCTAGGACCATTGTCATTATGCCAATTGGTTCAGAATTTATAGCTTGAAATCTATGGAATGGCAGGCAGATCTGAAACGCAAAGAAAAGCAACGAGAGCTCAGAAATGTGAAGCACATCGAACATGTTTGCTTTAAACTGGAATGCCAGGATCTTTGATTACATAAATCCAGGATCTATTATATTGAATCAATGAACATCTTTCTTCCTGAGAAATTGTCTCAGTTGTTGTCAATTCTATACTTCCTTCTGACTCAACATGGCGCCTTATCCTGACTGCTTAATTTGGCATAAAATTTTACAACATTGCACGAAAACGTCAGAAACGTAAATTCTCGCTCCGAAGCGAGTTTAAAATTTCCACTGCGACGCGCAGTTAATATTATTAGATAATAAAGTTCTCAATGAAATCTACGCCGTAAGACGTCAGCGAAAGCAAGGAACCCAGTTTTTGGTTCGACATGTCAAGCGGGAGAAAGGAACATGAGAAAGTGAGGGAGGGATGCAGTGGGAGAAAGCGGAAGACAAAGTCAATTTTCTTTAAATGGGAAATAATGCCTACCAGGACGAAATTGATGGCAGAAAGCGACAGCGCCAAAAAAGAACATCGGTAACATGAGCAACACGCACACACACACACACACGCGCGCACTGGCGTGGAATCCTTTCGGCAATAAACATAAATTATTTTGCGCTTAAATGAGAATGCCAGGCAACCAACGCGTCTACAGCGACACAACCAACGCGAAAATGGGCCAAACGAAATCAGCGTCGAGCGAGCAGATGAGAAAGCACTAAAAAAAAAAAACAAAAGCAACAACAACGAAATAAACGTAAAACCAACAAGAGGAAATCATTGACATTGCAGACACAAGAAATAAGGCAGCAGGAGGAGGCATCAGACATCGGGCCGAACAAGTAAGTAAATATGGATAATTGCGCCAAAGGATACGCCCGCCGCAACGCGTAGGAGGGGTGTGGGTGTGGGTGTATGTGTGGAATTGAATGGAAAGCGTACCGAAAAAATGCGCTGCGCAACGTAAACGAATTTTCGCCATTGCCGAAGAAGTTCAAAAAGTCATAGACACAGACAGCGACGAACGAGCGGAGAGTGAAGCCCCGCAACGCCACGAAGGATGTGTCGAACTTTGGTGACGTGCGCCGCAACGATAATAGGCGGGCCCCGACTGGCTGGCTGGCTGGCAGCCGAGTATGTAATCATGAAAATGTAATTGAATAAGGCAACAGAACCCTAATTTTTACCGAAAACGAAAATGAAAAGCGGCAGCAAGAAAGCCACCGAGGCAGCAGAAGAGGGGAAAATTAAAAATCACTAGCAGCACAAATGGGGAGAAAAATAACAACTAACAGCCCAGTCAGTTGCGCCCCGAATTGTTGTGGGCTGCACGAGTTCCACTTTTCAGTTGCCTTAAAAAAAATCGTCACTTTAACTTTCCACAGAAAGCAAGCAATGGGCGATGGCTCAACGAAAGGAAAGCGGAAAGAGAGAGAGAAAAAATTAAGGATTTCGCCTTTGCCATCGGTAATGACTGAAATTGCTTTATCTCCTACTCTTTTTGTTTTTGTTTCCATTTCTTCTGTCCTTTTGTCGGTATGTGAACAGCTGCCAGCCTACACTAATTACCGTAAGTTGTGTGCGTTCGTTAGGAAAAAAGGAAAAGCCTCCAGCTAGCTGGAAAATTCAAAGTCATGCGAATGCTTACTTACATAGATTTGAAAAGCATGGAATGAGAAATGTTGTAAAAATGTAGTTAAACGTTGCAGTTTACAAAATTAATTTGTGGCAATTACAGTCGAGAGAAAAGTTGATCAAAGTTCAACTAAGTATTACTGATAAGTTTTAGAAAATATTTAGGACATGTGTGTTTGTGTGTTTGTGAAAGTACAATGGACAGCAACGTCCAACTGTCTGTCTATAAGAATGAGTTTTTATTTGGCCATAACAAATCGCTGTGGAACCAGGCACCGATAGTTGGTCAAAGCAAATCGTTAACAGATTCAGACCAACCGTAAACTCACAAACCGATAAGGATCTTATGACTGTACTAATTAATGACCTGGCAACTTCCATAAAGTGAAAGTAATGGCCAACAAGCGGCGAAGCCAGTCATGACAGATTTTGTTCTGAAACTTGAATTTGATGTGCTCAGGTCCGTTGGATAGCTGTCAGTCTTCTAATGACATATCACTTGATCTATTCAACTAGTTCTATGACTGTCTATGTATCCGTTTACTTATTAATTCACTCGTTTTTAATTTAAAAACCAACCAATTCTTGAAACCATATCGATTGGTTCAGAAGTTACAAGTAATAAGCTGAAAAATGGCAGGCAGATCAGAATCGAAATGTAATTAAGCTCAGAAACGCGTTCTCACTACGTCCATTGATTCAGAAGTTATAGGTAGAACTTTGTGGAATAATAGGAAGATTTGAATAGAAAAGAGTGAAGTAAACATGTTGGATCTGAACTGAAACGCTGCAATCTTTGGCTGCCTAGAAACTAGATCTAGATCTGGATCCAGTAAAAGATCCATAAGTATTTTGGATCAATATATTTTCTCTCACATCTTTCTTACTGAAGTATTGTCTCAGTTTTGGTCAGAATGTCTGGATCCATAAAAGATCTATAAGTAAATTATTTCAATATGTTTTCTCTCGCATCTTTCTTACTGAAATATTGCCTCAGTTTTGGTCAGAATTTCTGTGCTTGAATGCTTCTTTGACTACATAAAAACTAGATCTACTAAATACTCTGGATCTCTGTCAATTGGTTCAGAATTTATAGGTTGAAATCTATGGACTGGCAGAAAGATCTAAAAGGTAAAGCAACGAAGGCTCAGAGCTGCGAGGAAGGTAGAACATGTTGGTTTTGAACTAGAATGCTGTGTTCCTTGAGCACATTAAAACTAGATTTACTTAGTATACTGAGACTATATTGACTCGTTCCGAAGTTATAGGAAGAATTCTGTGAAATGGCAGGGAGACTGGACTCGCAAACAAACGAAAATTTAAAAGTGCGGGCGACTTTGACTTTGAACAGTAATGTGGGCATCTTTGACTACATAAGAAATAGATCCACTATATTCAATCCATAGGTATAATTCTTATCAGTGGCGCACACAGAGGGGTCTTAGGGGTTCAAACCCCCCAAACACAAAAATTGCTAGTACAAAATATGGCTTCGAAAGGTATTCGGCTCAAAAGTTGTACTCAAACCCCCCCAAAATTAAATCCTGTGTGCGCCACTGATTCTAACTGAAAAATTGTTTCCTTGTTTCTTAATTTCAATCACACTTTTTATGGAATATCGACTCCTATCAGTCAGGAAGAATATCTCTGTCTAAATGTTTTCTCAAAGCGTTCTGAGAACCTTTCTTCAAGACATTCACGCCTCACTCTGATACCACATGACATTTAAATTAGCACTCAAGTCAGTCATTCCACGTCCTTTTGACTTTTTCTCCATTTCGCCAGCATTTCATTCAAAATAAAATAGAAATCATAATCAAAGTCGAATCTGCGATTGTTTACAAAAATGTCCAAAACATTTCCTGTGTAAACAGTTCGCATTTGAAGTCCTATAGAATGTCAAATCATATACAAAATATCATGTAACTGTTCGTTTATGGGCGCAGCGGTAATTAAACACTCGGCGCATTTATTTAATTTCAAGCGCAAAGAGCCGCAACAACAAATGTCGCAGAAAACAGCACAAACAAATTACACATTAATAAAACTACAAAAAGAACAACAACAAAAATTCCCCCCTCCCCCACAAATATAGTGAAAATTGAAACGCAAACGGCAAAACAAACCAAAATTAACGCAAAAGTCGAAACGAAAAACTGCAAACGGAAACCGAAAAAACAGAAATGCCAAAAACAAAAAACGCCAAACGAGCAAGAAGCAAAATTTCACTTATCTGGCAAGCAAAACACGCAAACACTGTGCTTAACATTTTTAATTACCATTTAAACGTGTGGCAGCACCGCACCCGCACCGCGCCGCCGCGCGTCCTGCGCCCGCCGACGCCAACCAATCCAAAATTAGCCACACTCCATCAACTCGCCCGAACCGAGCTGAACTGTGCCGCGACCGCCAACTGGACCTGGACGACCTGCTGCGACACGAACTGGGCCGCCCAGCTGACCGACGATTCGAGGCCGCCGGCGGAGGGGCGCCGCCTATCTTTAAGGTTACTTAATTTAATTTTTCACTTTTCGCTGTGCACCGCTTCGCCAACGCGCAGATTGTCGGCGAGTGGTGCGACGAAACACGCAAAAGTCGCATGAGGTTTTTTGTGGGCTGCGCCGCGACAGGAAAAACGCAACAGCAACGAAAATTAAGTGATAAAGCTGGAAAATGGCTGACAGACCGGCTGGGGGCGTGGGGAAGTTGCAAGTCGACAAATGTGTCGAGTTGACTTAATGAATAAATTGCAGTGCGGCAGGGCACCACACAAATTTGTGAAGGAACGAAGAAATATATGGAGTCAATAAATCAGCTCTAACATGCAGTTTTGAGGTGATGGGTGGTCGAGGAGGTGGAAGGTTATGACATCAAAAGCGATTTGGACAGTTCCAACTACAAAACCACAGAGCTGAAATGTGGCCTTTGGTGTGGTAGAACCACTTAAGGGGACTTGAAAAAATAGAACCTATGTTTTGAAAAAGTGTTCATCAACTGCTTAGGTATAATTTTAATGTATCTTTGAGTTTTAAAAATTCAAGAAAGCGGAGATATGAATTTTGCTATAAGAAAAATTGTGAGCTATTCAAAAACGGCCTCAAAGTTCCCAGGAAATCCAAATAAATCGAACTTGAAAGAGAATGGAAAAAAGAAATGAGTTCTTTGAGTTTCGATACGATAAACTCAAAGATCTGGTGATCTGATATATTATCTGTTCATTAGTGAAATTTGTAAGCTTGCTACTAATGGGCTCAAAGTTTTCTATATTCCTCAGAAAATCAATTCAATATTAAGAAATATAAAGGATGATATTATTTTAGGTATTCAGAACCTCAAAAATTCCCAGCGCTGTGATGTTCACAATATTTCGTGCTTTTTCCTTAAAAAGTCTGTCTCGGCAATTGCTGAACCCCTCTTAATGCTTTTCAATTTATCATTAAAAACTGGAAATTTTCTAGATGACTGGAAAGTTACTTTTGTAAACCCTATTTTCAAAAGTGGTAGAAAAAATGAGGTATCTAATTATAGGCCAATCTCGAATCAAATTTGAAAGAGGGTTTTCGAAACAGTCGACCCTTTGCATTACGTTCAACCGTTTGTATCTCCTAAACCCAAACAACTAGCGACCTATTGACATATTTGCTAGAACCACTAAGGAATTTTCCAAAAAGTTCAAAGCTCAAAGTTCCTAAAATGCCACAGAAAATGCAATTGAATCAAAGTTGAAATGTGGCGTTACACAAAGTTGACCTTTGCAATCGTTTTACTGCCTGTATTCCGTTAACAAATTTTTTTGTAGAAAACTCATGACCTTTTCAAAGCGTGGGCAGTAAGGACAATGTAGAAAAACTCATGTGAATCAGAGCTAATTTGAAAAAATGTTTGCTTTTGTAAGTCATCCAACAAAGTTATTCATAGCTTGCGGAGAATCCATCTGAATCACAGTTGCAGGAAACTTGAAAGTCTACTTTTGGAAATGGTTTAATCATCAATGAATCAAAAACCAGAAGAACTTTTTGTGACAGAACTGTATCGTGTAGTAAAACATCCCAAGAGTTTGGTAAAACTTTGCTTCAAGTTGCTTGTAATTCATGGAAAATCCAGCTGAATCACTGCTAAAGGGAACTGGAAAGAAATTCTGCTTTTAGAGACCGTTAAATCATCAAAAAATCAGAAGCCAAAAGAGTTTGTGATGTAAAATACGGCTTCTCATGTAATAAAACTCATAAGTCTAGCAAAACTTTGCTCAAAGTTATTATTAAAAAGCTATTATTTTATGAGAAATCCATCTAAATTACTATTGAATTTAATTTGGGAAAGCCTCAAGCATCAATGTATCTCTAAAAGAACTAGCAAAGTGAAATATATAGTATATGCCATGACTTTGGCAAAGCTTTGCTCAACGTTGCTGGTATTCCAAAAAAAAAATCTCACTTAAGTAGTTAAAGTTCAGGGCACTTTGGAAGCAATCAGACCTTTTTCGAATCATTCAACTGTCGGCTTTTAGGCCCAAAGAACCAAGTTTTCCAAAATGGGCAGAACTTTATGGAAAATATCCCTTAAACTCGGTTAAATAGACACGGAAAGCTGACTTACTTATTTGGCCATAACAACTCGTTACCAGTTTAATTATTTCAGATCTTGTTTAATGAGATTATTACCTTTCAAATTACATTAAATCAAATGACATTAAATTTTTATAGTTTTGTGCCGCTTCGAAGCATTGTGCGGCGTAAAGTTCTCTAGGCGTCTTTTTTAGTTGGACACAAAAATTAATGGTAGGACAAAAGGAGTGCGTCGTTAAAAATTGTGACATGCAATTTTGCTAATAACTTCGTTAACACAAATTCAAGTCAACTTTTTTTTGATCAGGTGAGCCATGAAAACTCTGTCATTGAATAGTTTATGCGCATTTAGGGCATTGATCGAGTATTTAATGATTAAAATGGCTGCTGGCTTCTACCCAGAAAATTAACAAAGGAACAATGAAAGCCCTTATGAGGGGTTTTCCAGAAAAAGTTAGAAACTTTACCCTTGAAATTGAATTATACTTTTTTCTAATTAATTCTAAATAATAAATAATAGTAATAAATAAATTTTTTTTTCTAAAAAATCTACACAAAAGACATGTTAAATAAAACCAAATATTTCAAAAATTGGACTAGTGGTTGCTGAGATGTTTTAATTTTTCGATGTCACAATTTTTAATGAAGCACTTGGTTCTTCCCTCTTTGCCGTAGATCTCCAATTACCGTGTCGAACTTATTTTTTACCAAAGTTTCATTGTCCATACGTGAGACTTGGCCAAACCAGCGTCGCTGTTGGATGTTGATTCGCTGTGCTAAGTCCATGTCTTCAAACAGCTCATTCAGCTCATTGTTCGATCGAAGATTTATTGGCGATACTATTATGGAGAGAATTTGGGGGTCAAACTCTTCAAATACAAACATTGATTGTACAAAATATGGTTTCAAATGGAATTGAGCTCAAAAGTTGTACTCAAAATCCCCCAAAACGAAATCCTGTGTGAACCACTGGGAGAGAATTTCGAAAAGGGACCGCAATGTGGTTCGTGTCCCGGAACAGGTGATGTAAATATTTAGTCGGTAAGAATTCGTTGAATGTGGGTCCACAAGTTCAATGCGAATTTCCAACTTCTGCATTAAAAAGTGTTAGTTGCGCGACCGACCGAAACATTCTCCAAGTTGGTTAAGCAAAAACTGTCTTTCGCTGCTTTAAAGACGCTTCAAAAATGTTCCAAACACATAAAAACTACTAAACCAAATTGTAAATACGCCAGCAGCATGAATACCAAAGTGGCCAAATTATTTTGATATCCTTTTCGTTTAACGTTGGGTTATAACTACCTGCAATAATGGCCGTCATTATGGCAGAATTCCGAGTTAAGAGTCGAAGTTGGCCACAGCACCCAGGCTGGCATTCTGCTATTCCAGCCAGTTCACGTATAAAATTTTATTATAATTTATAAATGCGAGCGTGTGTCTGTGTGTGTGTGTGTGTGTAAATGTTGCGAAAACGCCTTAATGGCCTGTGTGGTTTTTTTTGCTACTTTGTTGTTTTATATTTGGTGTTTTTGTAATTTTTGGCATATACACACACACGCACACACATACGTGCAGCGTTGCGCCAGTTGGCGCTCAGAAACGCTCAACGCGCCACTCGCCATAATTCAAAATCAATCGTGGTTATGGTTTTTTCGGCGTTTTTCTACACCATTTCATTATTGTTGTTGTTGTTGTTGGTGTTGTTGCTGCATTTGATTTTATGTTCTTATGTGCATTGTTGTTGTTGTTGTTCATAATGTATTATATGCATTTGAGACAGTAAGGCGAGCGTATTAATTTTATTGTTATTTGCGGTTTGGTCTAGTTGGGGCCGATATTGTTATTGTTGTTGTTAAAATGGCTGTTAGTTGGGCTGTTAGGGTCGACGAGAGCTGCTGCTGTTCGAGATCTTTTATTTTAATGATTTTTTTTCGTTGTCGTTGTTGTTTTTGTGATCGTTCTGCTCGTTTGTTGGCCAAATTCTTGTTGTTGCTGCCGTTGTCGTTGTTTTTGTTGTTTTTTTGATCATTTGCACCCATTGCTGTAAATTGGCAAAAATCATGCAAATGCTTTTTATTGATTTTCTCGTTAAAGTCGGCCGACCGCACGCTCCGCTTTCTCGCATCCTGTGCCGCTGCTCCTTTGGTCGCTCGCTGCTCCTTGGCCGCTGTGTGCAATCGCTTAAATTGAGTGTTATTAATATTATTCATAAACACACACACACACACACAAACATATATATATAAGTGTGTGGGTTTGTTTGTGTTTTGCATAATTTTTGGCATGTTTCGTGCTTCTCCTTGCACGATTTTTTCTGACGGAACGTTTCCGTTTCCCAATGGGGCGCTTCGACTGCCCAGAAACAGCGCCGCAAAATATCGCCGCTGTCTCGGCGCATGTGCATGTCCGTTGCCAATTTGTTAGCGCTGAATTTCGCTCTTAATTTAGATAAGGCGAGCACGAATTGTGAATTTAAGTTTTCGGTCTTTTTCTACGTTGATCGTTGTGGTTGTTGGTGTTGTTGGCGCATTATAAATGGTGTATAGTATTTCATCAAAAATTTGTTCGCTTGCAGCTGTCGTAAGAAACTGCAGGAACCATGAAACATCCTTTTTGGCACCTTCGTTTTAAGGACCTTTTGTCATGCTCGCTCCGACCGAGCGTCTAATGATGGTTTTGCTGGTGTGATATGGAAATTTCAGGGGTCTGGCTGAAGAGCAGTGATTAAAAATGCAATCTGTCTGGGCCTATTTCAAGGTTTGTCGTGTGAGCAGGTAATTTGTGTTTGAGGTCGACTCGTGAGGTGTATTCAAGGAAAACGGAAGACTATGTGGTGGCCCTCTAACCATAAAACAGGACGCAGATATTGGTGGCCTATGACAGAGACCTCACCAAACGTGGTCAGTGCTTAAAGGATTCTTTAAAAATCTATAGCACAAAGCAATAATTGCAGTGTATTGAATACAGATCGAAGAGTGCAAAAAAAGTCTTGACATCTAAAACTGAAAAACATGGCGCAGATTTTGGTTTATGGCAACAACGGTCCCAAATCTGAAACACCGTCATGTGCAATTCGATTGTTTAAAAATCTGGAACCTATAGCAAGATCAGCTCGTAATTGAGTATGGAAAATAAAAGCCTCAGTCGTCACTAATGAAACTGAAAAACATGAATTAGATTCTGACTTCTTATGTCCAAACTTGTATTCAGTTCTGGAATGTGAAACTTTTGGAGTCAATTCTCGGACTCATTCATACGTTTTTGGATATTCTTTAGATCAGGAACCAATGACACCATCCACTTATTTTCGTGTTATTCTATAAAAATTAAAAAATTCAGATTTTTTAGATCAGAAAAACTGATCTGGTTAATGACCACCATCCACTTATTTTGGTGTTATTCTACGAATGGAAGTCTCGTATATAGATGAAAAATATGCAGAAAATACTCTCCTTCGAGGTTACTGATGCTGAAAAACAGGACTCGGATATTGATTTCTCATGGCAAAAACTTTATCCAATACTAAACTGTGAAGCTTTCAGAGGGAATCCAAGAACCAACTCGTTTCCTGTTGTATTTTTTTAGATCTGGAAATAACGATACCATTCGCTAGTTCTCTTGGTACACCGAATTGACTACTGAATGACTACTGAAACTGAAAAACTTACTTACTTTTGACTTGACGACAAAAACTTTCTCTAAACTTTTTAAAATTTCTTCATCCAAACTTTCTGTCTCATACTGAGTTCTTCTTCAACAAAAACTTTATCTAAACTTTATAAAATTTCTTCATCCAAACGTTTTTTCTCATACTGAGTTCTTCTTCTTTTTTTATATCTGGTGCCAATGACAACATTCAATATTCTTGCAATTGTAGCGAAAAAGAAAACACTCTGTCACGACTTTTGAAAGTGAAAAACATTGCATAAGATTTTGGTTTCTTATGGCAAAAGTTCAGACAATTCTAGAAGGAGAAACCTTAGAAACGTTCCTAGGATTTTTTTAAATGTGGAAATCAGTGCTTAAAAAAAAACAGCCAAACCGAAAAACTTAATCGTGACTTTTGAAACTAAAAAACATGGTTCAGTGACTTGCAACGAACACTTTCCCCAAGCTTTCCAAACATTCTTCTTGCAGACTTTCTCCCCAAAACTTTAATAGATGATCCCAGGATCCTAGGAACTAAAAAACATGGTTCAATGACTTACAACAGACACTTTCCTCAAACATTCTTCTTGCAAACTTTCTCCCCAAAACTTTAATAGATGATTCCAGGATCCTAGGAGACCTATCACACCGCATTGGTCTTTTTTTAAATTTAGTACCAATCACAATATCCGTTTTCAATCGTAAAAAGATTTCGTTGTAATTATTGAAACTGAAAAACATGGCCTAGTGACTTGCAATAAAAACTTGCCCCAATTTCGGAAGGTGAAACTTTAAGAAAGAAAGAAGGTGAAACTTTTTAAGAAAAGTAGATTTCAAAACATGTAACTTAAAAGTGGATTATAGGACCTACTCATACTTTGTTGGTCTTCATATCGTTGTCTATAGGGTATACAGATGAAACCATAGAAAAGATAAGACTCTGTCACGGTTTTTGGTTTCTTATGACAAAAACGTCACCTAACTCTTAAAGAATACACTTTTCAGGTGGATATTTTTCAAGATCTGGAAGGAATGGAAACAACTGCTCGCAATAGAAACCAAACAATCAGATCATTCATTCTTTTTAAACTTCAGGGTCTAAACTTTAAACGTCTTTTAGAATGTTTTGATTCAATTTAGTTCTAGAGAACAGTCCTTCAAGTTGGGGCTAACAGATTTTCCATGTTTCGATTAACATTAAGTTCAGCCACTAACAACACGATGCAACAAAAACCATTTTTGTCGAGACCCATTCAAAAGATGAACCAAAAAATGTTTGATCTTTATAAATCCAAAAACAAAATATTTTCTGTACTGTATATTTTTTATAAATTTTATTTCATTAAAAATCACCCTTTCTGCTTCATGCAGACCCAAAACTTTTGTTGCCAACATTCCCAGAAATGTTTAATTTTCGATGGGCCTAAAATAATTAAATTGTTTTTCTGTCAACAAAATCCTTTTAAGCACTTCCGCTTAGTTGCTGCAGGGTTAATCAATACACAATATAAGGAAAGCAAAACTCTTGAAACACACAACAACAAAACTTTTAGCATGCTTTCAGGCGTTCGCCATCGTTCGTGTCTTGTGCTCAATTAACCGGGAAACTTTTATTAAACCTTTTCTCGTTTGATTGTTGTTGCTTGTTGTTGTTTGTTTACCTGGTCGAACTTATGTATGCTGATTAGTTATTTTAATGATTGTTGTTGTTTTTGTTGTTGCATTACTACAAAAAGCCAACTGGCTAAACTGCTAAATGCTCGTTAACCTTGTTTGCTAGTAGGTTGGTTTGTTTGTATGTTTGCGCGCCTTTCGAACGTTTCCAGTGTTTGTAAGACGATCTGCCGCGTTGTCGCGGGGGTTGGCGCTGGCAAAAGTTTTCCTATTATGCTGAAAATGTACTCATTCGCCGCTATAAAATTCAATTTTAATTGTCTTACGCAATGCGCAGCCGAGGCAAAAGTTTTAATTACCCGGCCGGGCCGCAGGCGCTGTGCCGAGCAACGCGTTTTAATGAGCGGCCAACTAATGGCCAATAGCGAATATCGAATTCGCCAATTTGTTGGCAAGTTTTCCACCGCTTAGCGCGCAGATCTCTGCGATAGGCAGAGCTCCAACTGCGTCGAGCTGAAATTTCAAGGTGAATGGCAAAAGTCACGTTGGGCGTTCGAAAGTTGCAACAAAGTAATAGAAGATAAAAAACATAGAAAATAATAGTAACTCGATGCCAGCTCTGTGATGGGCTCATCTCATTATTTGGACACCCAACAAGTTTTTTCTCAAAATTAAAATCGTTCTTAATTTTTTTTTACTAATTCATCATGAAAATGCAAAGAAAAAAATGTTGCAAACAAATTCAACAGTTCTCTTTCTACTCACATGTTTCAATTGTGGCTTTTATTGAAATATCCCAAAAAATTTTCATTATTCCAGAAAGGAAATTCTACGCTATTCTCGCTTGTCATGTTGCAATGTGAAATCTTCTTCTTGTTTACTCCACAATGCGCCTTCGGTCGTGTTTCATAAAAGTATTTTGTTAATATGTCAACCGACGCTGACATTCGTTACGTGTTCAATGAAAGTATTTTTCCCATTAGGTTTCAAAGCCGTCAGGACATTTCGGCGCTCATTAATCATGATTTTTGTGCTGCCGCTGCTCGCGCGGCAATGTGTAACATTTTATACGTAATAATAAAAATAATAATAATGAGGCATTCAATAGATGCAGTGATGCAGCACTTAAAAAGAGCGCAAAGCACAACAAAAAACAACAAAAAAATGTAAAATCTTGCCTTAAGCAGCCTTAGGTGTTTTCAGGGCTGCTATCGAATATGTAAGAAAAAAAAAGATTTGTGAAAAGGTTAAAAAAGATGTAAAAACTTTGTTGTGAGGACTTTAATTTGGGTCATTTTTTTGCGGTGTTTAAGAATTTTTATTTGTTATGTTTACTGCTGACAACATTATTTCAAAATTCAATGCTTGAACACTGGGTTGATGTGAAGGATGTGATTGATGACGATGACAGTGCTTCCTGGGAGTTTTCATGTTTACTTAGTTTCTCTTGTGAGGGGTTTCGTCTATGCTCGTAAAATGTCACTTATCGGCTAGTGATGTCTTCAGAAGAAGAAAACAAACAAAGACGATGCAGAAAATACAGAGACCATAGATAACTTTTGCTACAATTTTTTGGGTTGTAATTGAAGCTGAACAATCGAATCTGTTGAAGTGTTTCTGTCTGCAAAAGGTGTGATGATGAAAAAACGGGAATGACAAATTTTTTTGGTTCTAATCTGTTCAGAAGCTGAACTATCAAATCTGATGAGCTTCTTCTCTCTGCGGAAGATGTGGTGATGAAGAAAAAACATAAATGATACTTTTTCTCTAAGTTTCTGGGGTTCAGGTTCTTTTCTGGTTTGATGAACGCAATAAATACTGACCTATCAAATTTGATGAACTTATTTTGTCTTCAAAAGGTGTGGCGATGAAGAAGAAACAGAGCCCGTAGAATAATTTTGCTACCATTTTTTTTGGGTTCTACTCGGTTCAGAAGTTGGACTATCGAATCTGCTAAGCTTCTGTCCGGAGAAGACGTGGTAGTGAAGAAGAAACGGAGATGATAAAATACTATACAGAAATCCTGAACTATCGAATCTGCTGATCTTTTGTCTGCAGAAATGTGATGAAGATAAAACGGGAATGACAAAGTTTTTTGGTTCTACTCGGTTCAGAAGCTGAACTATAAAATTTGATGACCTTATTTTGTCTTCAGAAGGTGTGGCGATGAAGAAGAAACAGAGCCCATAGAATCATTTTGCTAAAATTTTTTCTGGAACCGATTAAAATCGAATAATTTTGTTATGTTCAGGTTCTTGTCTGGTTTGATTAATGCAGTCAAACCTGAATTATGGAATCTGCTGAACTTCTTCAAGGAGTCTAATTGATATAATGACTGGAATTCGGATAAGAAAAAATTGGATATTACTCCACCTCCACTTTCAACATATTTTGAACATATTTAATAGAAATTGAGTCACAATACTACTGAATTCTAAAAGTTGTTTAAGTTTTACTATTGTTCGCCTTCAAGCAATTTGGGGCATTAGAGGTTCACTTGGCTGTGTGAGGCAGTAAAACTCTCAAATAAAGGTGTGTTCCTAATAATAAAAAATAAAAAAAAAATGTTAAGATCTCAGGCTTTTCATAGTTTGCAAGAAGAAGAAGACAAATAGATCAAATCAGCTGACTGTGCCAGTTGGCCACTCATAGGCAATATTGGGTCTCTAGCACTACAAGTTAGAGGTCCTTAGTGTTGCGAATCGAATGAGAATGTGAGTGTTCCTAGCGAAGTTCAACAGCGACTTAGCGTCAACCTTGGGGACCTCCTCTAACTCGAAGTAGAGCGGGACCCCTAAGTGGGTAAGACTCAATCTTGAAAAGAGTGGAACAAGAGTAGAGAATATGCTCCAGGGTTTCCATAGAACATTTTTTTTTTCAGCACTCATCCGACTCAGTAATGCTCGTCTCTTGCAAGTAATGAGCTTAAATTGAATAAGAATAATTTCTTGCAATCATTCATGATTAATTACAAAAACCCCAAGGATCAGTCGGAAGAGATCTGTGTACGTACCTACGAAAAATAGGTTTTTCATCATTTGCTGTTCTTGTTTCATTTAACATCTAATGTCCTCTACTCCATGTGGAAGACATGGCCAAACCATGTTCATGTTCCTGTCTTAAAGCAGCTCATCAAATTTTTGTTGCATTTTCAGCTATTTTTTAATGCCTCAAGCGAACTTTCCAGCCGTCGCTCACTTCTCCTTCCTACAGTAGTCGGAAATGCCTCTATCTGCACATAAATTTTAAAATTCCACTCACTTGGCCCATTTTCCGCATTCGAGTTAATGACTTTAGTTTTGAAGCCTTTTATTAATTGGGCCTTGCCGCCAGCGTTTGTGTGCCCCCGTCCGCCAACTCGGCGTCACTTCAACGACGACTAAGTGGCAATAAAATGTGAAATTAATCAAGTGGCTATGACCTGACGAAAATGAGCAGCATTTGTCAATTTAATTGGCTACCGGTACGTGCCGCCACTCAAATCTTAAACTTTAATGTGTCTATGTGTGTGTGTGTTGGCGCAAAATCCGCTCAAGTTGCTTGCTTCAACATTCAAACTAAACGCCCACATAATGCTGACAATCAAAAGAAAAAGCAAAAAGCAACAACAAATAATTGTTGTTGTTATTGGCTATTGGAGCGAAAATAAGAAAAAAATGTGTATGCAGCTTTGGGGCACATCTTGTTGTGTTTGAAGTATTGCTTTGTTGTTGTTGTTGTTCGAAAACTTTAACTTGCACGATGCTTTTGACTGAAAATTCATGTTGTTGTAGTTTAAGAAAAAATTTACAATTTTCAAGCTCAATGCGCAGTGTTGTTGCTGGTTTTGTTGTGTTTTCAAAAAATTCCTTAAATGCTGCACATCGCTTCTGTATGTTCATTGATTTTTACTTTTTGCTTTTTTCTTTTTCTTTTAATTTTTTTTTTTATTAAAAAGTGTTTTCTCTCTGTTTGAATACTAACAACAACAGCAACAACATTTAGAAACAAGCTACTAATTCGACGACCTGCGCGACCCGCGTCCACTTCATTACGGGTCACTTTCGTGTCAGTTGCCGCCATAGAAGCGTCGAAAAGAAAACAAAACAGGCACGAAAAATGAGCAAATGGCTTCATTTCATTCGATCCGCATCCGCTCCACATTTTCTTCACATTTTTTCGCTGCCGACGCTCCGCGCCCGCCGCCCACTTCAGCGTCGCAGTGCGCTTTAATGTTTTGCCAGCGAAATGATGAATTTTTGGTGTTGTGTGTTGTTTGAATGCGTTCGTCTCTCCGATTTGTAAAGATCAACTGAAAGTTGCGACTGAAAGCAACAACAACAACAATTCGCCAGTGTTTTCCTTCAACTTTATTAACGGTCGACGCATTCCCGCGACATTTTTCCCAGTTCGAAAATACCGAAATAGCTTTGCCATAGCTTCCAATCGCGTCCGCCCCCGCCGCCACGCCAACGTCGAAAAGTGCCAGTGAAATATTTACGTGTGCGTTGAGGTATTTATAGGTTCGCCGCCGCAGTCAAAGCTGTCAGGCGGTAGGATGTCAAGTGACATTATTGCTTTTCCCCGCCCCAGCGCCAATGTTGTCGGCCCGCGGCAGCGACAACAAATGCCAGTACATGCGGCAGTCGATGTTAATGATCGATTTGTCTGCCTCCAGTGCGACACAGCTTTCCTGCCCGCTCAGCCGAACCCACCGGAGCCGCGCCGAAACGCAGTAAAAATGCGCCCAAGTGTTGTTGTCGTCGTGCGCGTTGCTCGCGTTTCGCCGCAAGAACTGCAATTTTTCATATATTAGCGCCAAATTACTTAAATCCGGCAGCACCTACGCTTGTTTTGGCATTCTTACATACATCGTGAATGGAAAGAAATTTACAAATTTAGAAATATTCCATATGGCAATGAAACTGGAGACCAAAATAAATGACGTGAAATAAAATCTGTGCAAATTGGCAGATATGTACAAATACATTTGGGGCACTTAAATTGTATGAAGTGGGTGTGGCTTTTCTTTTTGACTAAAAAAATACATTATCTCTAATTTTTCTTTGAAAGTCAAACAGAATTTCCCATTAAAGTTGCATCTGAAAGTCAAACAAAAAATTCCACATAAAGGTTTTGAAGAGACTTTAATATTTCAAAGTCATGACTTGAAGTCAGCAGTTATCATCCATTTCCATTCCCCTACTTCTTTGTTTTTCTAGTTTCAAAGTTTCAGTTCCCATTAAGAATTAATTTTAAAGTCAAAATATTTGTCATTTAGGTTTCGAAAAGACTAATATTTTTTTTCGCCAGAAGCCCTTTGGAAGACATCTTCTAACTTTAAAGACGAATCTTCCTCACATCTCTAGCGAAAAAAAACTACACTTTCTTTCTTTTTATTCTATCAGTTTCCCATTAAAGTTTGCTCTGAAAGTCATAAGATTTGGCATTTACGTTTTGAAAAGACTTTCATTGCAGTTCTGCCTTGAAGCTTCAATTATCAGCCAGAAGCCTTTTGAAAGTCTTCTTCTAGCTTTTAAGACGAATCTTCCTCACATCTCTAGCAAAAAAAACTACACTTTCTTTCTTTCTTTTTACTCTATCAGTTTTCCATTAGTTTCCCATTAAAGTTTGTTTTGAAAGTCAAAAGATTTGGCATTTTGGTTTCGAAAAGACTTTAATACTTCCCCAGTCCAGTGGTCCAGTATCGTCTCGTCTAATTCTACATTTTCTTCTTTCCCCCATAATTCTTTATTTCTCTATCAAAGCAAAAATCGATTTCGCATTAAAGTTTCACTTGAAACAAATTATTCGAAATTTAGGTTTTAAAAAATATTTTAATAAATATTTAAAAAATTTTATAAAACCCCAATTCCACTCTACTCTGTACTCTCTGCTTCTACATTTTCTTCCTTATCCTATACTTTTGTATTTTTCTATTAAAACGAAACCCAGTTCCCATTTAAGTTTTCTCTGAAGTCAAAAGATGCGGCATTTAGGTTTTGAAGAGACTTTCCTGTCCTGCTTGAAGCCCCAATTATCATTCTGTAGACCTTTAAAATACTTTCTCAAGGATTTCTCATGATTTAAAGTCGCAATTGTCAAGGATTATCTCTTTGAAAACTATATCTGCTGTCAAAAGATGTCACTTTTCCGTTCCATAATGCCAAATTATTAAAAAATGAACTTCTGTCGATTCTAATCATTCCGTCTTTTATGAGACTTTTTCTGGCTATAATAAAGAAACTCGTTCCATTCGATCTGAGTCACTTCTCGGGCTATAAAAAATGAACCAGCTCCTTTCCATTTTAATCTTCAATCTTGTATGAGATTCCGTTTTGGCTATAAAAGTTTAACTAAATTCTTTAAATTTCCTAAAACCCTAACTCATTCCTTTCGATCTGAGTTCTCGGGCTATAAAAAATGAACCAACTCTTTTCCATCTTAATTTTCAGTCTTTTATGAGATTTTTGGCTATAAAAATTTAACTAAATTCTTTAAATTTTACAAACACACTTCTGACGTTTTTGAATGTTTTTGCTGCCTCAACTGACCAACTTTATGAGTCTTTCCAGCTTTAATAGATTTTTTCTATCGAACCAAATCGTTTTCTCCCCTTTCTTCAAATGAAAATTCTCTACAAATCCACACCTAACTATTTATTTTCTTCCCCAAACTCTCTGTCTGTATGTCGCTTTCGCTCTTTAAGTATCACTAAAGTTTGCCATTTTCATTTGTAAATTTGCACAAAACTCCTAAACGCTTTCGTGCACTTGCAATCCGCTTATGCGTTTTAAGCTCTTCACTTCCGTCTAAAGCGCGCATATCTTTTTTAATAAAACTGCATTTTTTGTGCGTCCATAAATTCCACACCCCCAAGTTTCCGAACGCCGCAGCCGCTGCTGTCATGCATATTTTTGCATTTCATTACATTTGGCAATTTTCAAGCTTTTGTGCGCCGCACGAATACGCGCACATCAACACACACACATGCATAGATATTCATGTATGTATGTATGTTGTGCTGGGTGTGCGACTTTCGCCTCATCGATCCGAAAAACGCGTCAATTGTTAACCTGAATTTCGCTATTGTTAGAAATTATGCAGCAGCGCCACGACCCAGTTTCATAAATTAGAACGCGGTTTTAGGTTTTGGTTTGTTTGTTGTTGTTTTTGGTTACACTCGCCCATATTGCAAATTCGATGTTTTGTTCTTTGAGTTTTTGTTGGGAAAAATCTGCCAACAACAGTGACTAGAATTGTCTGTTCGCGGTGAGAGACCAATGTCGCATTGGGACCGCAGTTAGTTGCGTTCGGGGGCTTTGGGAAATTTGGCGTTGGACTGGATGCGACGAGCAAATTGCGGACCAGCTTTGAGCGGCGAGAGCGTCTTTTGTAATCGGTTTTATTTACTGTTTGTATGGGAAATTCAAAAATATTAGTTAATCCCAAACGTAATGCGGTTTTGATGGCACAAATTTCGACTTCTTAATTATAAAATATCATTCTTCTTTCTTATGAATCGTTCGACGCATTTGACCAACCATGGCCTTAGTGGTCGACCTGGCGATCTTCTTTAATTCGGCTTTTCCATCATGAAAACTTTGGCTAATTCATAGTCGGGAATTCTGCGGACATGATCTCGCTTAGTGATCGACCTGGCGATCTTCTTTAATTCGGCTTTTCCATCATGAAAACTTTGGCTAATTCATAGTCGGGAATTCTGCGGACATGATCTCTCCTAACGTGTAGAACAACGAAAAAGATAAAAAAAATTTTTTCAGAATTAATTTCTGCAATTCTGAAGTTTAAATTCAATAAGTCGCCAACTAGGTGACAATGTATTTAAACTTGAAGATGTAAGTCTCAATTAGATTTTTTTATGAATTAATTTACAAATTAATGAATTTTTAATTTTCAATTGAATAGTTTGAATCAGCGCTGCGAACCACAAACATTTGCAAAGTGCTTTGGTTCAGTGGTTCAATATTTTTTCATCAATCAATCAATCAATTCATGAACTGTGAGTTCTAATCACTCTTGGATCAATGGATCGACTCAGAAATGGAATGAAAGCTATAATGGTTCGATTTTTCATCAAAAATTCATTAGTTCAGTTTGTAGTTCTGTTGAAAGGACCAAAAAATTCAATTGGTTTGCTTCAAACCCGGTTCAATTCAAAATAATATTACAGCTTTGGTTTAAAGGTCCAAAAAGCTCTGCGACTAGCATTAAGACAGATCACAGACAGACCCAGACAGCCGCTTTAACCTCTGAATAAAGTGGCTGTCTGGGTCTGTCTGTGATCTGTCTTACTGCTAGTCGGAGAGCCTACAAAACCCTAAGGTCTGGTTCAAAATCGTTTCAGTTCGGAACGAATTCACAGCAATGGTTTGTCCTCTTCTATGCTTCTCTCTCTCTCTTTCTCGCTCCCTCAGATCAGCATCCGTCCTGGACTCATGCATGAAAGCTTTTCTAAGCGCGAGGTTCTCATCCGCAGTCTCTAACCTTTTATAACTAAAGCACACATTTTACCATAGAAAAATATCGAATTCTATTGAAATTAGTTTTCTTCTTCTATTCCAGGTAAGATGTCGCCGCTGTCCCCTTCTAAATCTTTTCGATTGTGCCAGGATAACAGTCAACATGGTAATGGAATTCCACAAATGGCGCAAACCACTTTGTTGCGCTTCCTTTTACCTGCTTATTAATAGATATGTATATGTGTGTGTGTGTAAGAGTGTATGTGTGTTTGTGAAAGCCGAAAGACAATCAAGAATTTCCATTTAAATCTCTCAAAGTAGAAAATATTCAAGTAAATAAAACGCACAAAGAAAATCGCGGCAAACTACAAGTGAACTTCTTACGTTTCAACACTAACAACAACAACAACAACACCGGTTTCCCGATTGCTCCCTCCGCTACGGCTCCGGCGCTTTCTACGGCCTGTCAACTGTCAAGTGAAATGCGATATGCAGCGGCGGTGACAGGCCGACGAGCGGCCAACCCGTCAAGGCGCTGGCGTTCGCATTCGGCTGCAATGTTGCCACACTGGCTGCGAAAAGTAACCGGCAGCAGCAGCACTCGAGCCATTTTTGCTATTCGCTGTCGAGAAAACGTACAAACGAAAAAAATGCGCCGCAGCGGGATGCAGAAGTGGCGAGGAGCAACGAAACAGGAGTGAAAAGAATTCCTAACAATTGTTTTATTGCCGGCATGAAAAGTAAATCAACCCAAAATGCGCGTATAAATAAATTTTATATGTAAAAATTCCGAGAAAAGAAATCTTAGAAGTTGGCATTTTTATGCAAAACAACAACAACAAAAACAATAATAATAATAATAACAACAGCACAGTACAAGGGTAAATAAAATAAACTACTAAGCAATACATAACACCAACAACAACAAAAGCACAAGTGCCAAAAGGGACTAAAAGTAGAGCAACGAGCAGCAGGAAAGTGCGGGCGTCAAAGTGCCAACGGAAGACGACGGCATGGAAGAGACGCGCAGCAAAAATGGAATGCGCAGCATTGTTTATAAACACGACGCAGCAAGTGTCAAACGCAACACACATTGACAAGTGTGCGCAATTGTTTTGCCACCCTCGTACCCCTCTCGCCTCCCCACACAGTTTTCCGCATTCCCGTCGGAGCCCTTTTTTCTGTGGCTCCAGGGCTGCCACCATTTCGGTCGATGGCGTTGGGAAATGGTTTTTGATTAATCGGTTGTCTACTGGTTGCAATGGTAAATGGTGACTAGGCAGAGCCTTGCACTTGTGTAGACAATGAAGAGTGATATGTAGAAAATTATTGTGAAATGAGTAGATAGAGAAAATGCTCAAAAGGATAATTTTAGAGGACAATTTGATAAATGTAAAAGAATTTAGAAACTAAGTAGAAAGGGAAAACATAAATAAGTCAACGTTAGAAAGAGAGTAGATGAAAGCAATTGTCACGTAAATAATGTAAAGTTGTATGTAGAAAACAAGTAATAAGTAGATGAAGAAAATTTTCCAACGAGTAGTTAAAGATTCTCAAGCAAATTTATCAGGCTGCATGTAGACAAAATTAAGACATGAATAGTTAATTATCAAGTAGACAACAGAAAGTAACGAGTAAATGAAGAAAATTGCGAAGTAAATAAGTTAGGATGCATGTAGACAATATTAGAAAAAAAGTATAGAGAGTAGAGAGTTAAAAAATATAAAGTTGCATGAAGACAACAACTAATGAGTAGATGAAAAACTTAACTAAGTAAGTAAAGTAAAGTACAAAGCAAGTAAATAAATCAAGGTGCATGTAGACAACAACTTTCCTGGAAGTAATGTAAAAATGCACGTAGATAAATTAGGTAGAGTAGATGAAAAAAATGTCATAAATAATGTAAAAAAAATTCACGTAGATAAATTAAGTAACGAGTAGATAGAGAAAATTTAATAACAAAAATTCTCATGTAAATAATGTAAAAATGTAGACAATATTAAGTAACGATTAGATGAAAAAAAAACTCAAATAGTTAAAGTAACGAGTAGGTGGACAAAATTGTCAAGTAAATCATGTAACGATGCATGTAGACAACATTCAGCAACAAGTAGATGAAGAAAATACTCATGTAGATAGCAAGCAATAAGTGGATGAAGAAAAGAATAGACAATGTAAAAATTCAGATAAAACAATCAAGTTATGAGTAAATGTCAAAGTCCTTAAAGACTGATGTAGACAAATATTTTTAGTTATTTTAGAGCAAGAGTTTGTTTACCTATATTTCTAGTCCTTTACTGTAGACAAGGAGTAACAATAGTAGTGAATTAAAAAGGCAAATTTTTATATTTTTCGAAAAAATTAACTCTCACCTATTAAGAGTACTTCTGTGTAAAAATCTATGTAGAAAATGGTCTAATCAAATTGTAATCCTAAAAATTATGTAGGCCATGTAAAACAACCCGCAGCTATGCACAAAATGCCCTCTCGCTCTTACTTTCTCTACAAATCAATGTAGAAAATTAGCAAATCGTACAGTAATCTAAGGAAATTTGTAGACAATGTAGAACAACCCGAAACAACCGTAAAAAGTTATGTAAAAAATTATTCCTTTGAATACTGTGTTTCTGTGTTTCTTCTTTCTAATGTTTCTTCAGGAATAATTTTCTATAAAAATCGATGTAGACAATGAATCAAAAACACCCTTAGTAACTACAAAGTGTTGTGTAAAAAATGTCAAACCATACTTCTGTGGAAAATTTAAAAAAGCCATACAGTAATCTATAAAGGTGTGTAGATAATGGGAGGATAATATCCTATAGTTGTGTCAAGAATTTCTGTCCCTGCTTCTCATTAGTACTTTTCTTTAAAAATTGCTGTAGACAATTAACTAATCATACTACAATCTTAAAAAGTATGGAGGCAATGTAAAATAATCCGTTGCTACTGTAAATAGTTATGTAAACAATGTCTCCTTACTTTGTATTAATTTTGAAAATTTTATAGATCATGTCAAATATTATGTAGAAAATCAAAATAGTAATGTAAACAATGATTTCAGTAGCAGTTCGTTTACTAATGAGCCAACTTGGAACGTCGTCAGTTGCAAAGTGTACATTGTAATGTGAAATTTGAAGCATTCTTGTGTCAAAAATTCAGCACAACACTGCCAAGAAGCCATGCAACGGTGCGCTTGGCACTTGCTGCATGTGCGAGTGGCAACCAAGCAGGGCGGCAGCCTGCCAAGCGGCGTGTGGCACAAAGGGCAGCTCCGATTTGTTGCGGGGCGGGGGGGGGGGGGGGGGGGGGGGGGAAGCAGCAGGCAGGCAGTGCGGGTGAAGTGCAACAGTGCGTGCGTTGTGTGTTTTTCTTCATTTCTTATTTCAAAACAATTGGAATTACAAAAACACACACACGCACATAAAGACCGCAGTGCGTACCCACAACTTGGCATTTCGCTTTGCCATTCTTCAATTTTGTGAAATTGTGCTGGTGTTGTGGCGATGGAGGTGGCAGGATGGTTCGAGAGAAAAAAAGTGCCAAGCGTTGAATTGCTTTTGTCATCGCATGTCAGTTGCGTTACTTTTTGACGTTTGGTGACACTTTTGTTTGGTGCTGCCACAGTTGTTCTTGTTGTTGTTGTTTTTTTCGTTTTTATGATTATTATGAGTTTTTTGTTTGTTTGGTATTCTTATTTGTGCGTATTGTTGTTGTTGTTGGCGGTTGTCATGAATTTGATATTAAAGCTGCACGGTTTTGCATTGAAAATTCGCTGATTTCTGGCACTTTGTGCTGAATGTTTTATACATAACTGGTGGAAATTGAATTTGACAAAATGGAAAAAGAAATATTTGTTCTTGTTTTTATTGCAAAGGGAAGCATTTTCAATTATGAAATCATGCGTGAAAAATGGTTTGCGTAGAAAAATGTGGACAGCAAATGACAGCAAAATCCAACATTTACAATGACAGATATTTGAGAAGATTTAACCAGAAGAATGAATGGGGTTTTATAAAAAAAAAGGACAAAGTGCTGTCAATAATAGAGAAAAGGAGTTTATGGTTTGTTGTCTTCAATACTTGAGGGTCACATTACACATTATCCTCAACATGCAGCTATGGAAATTTGCCGACTAGTAGGAAACAACCAGCTTTTAAATTTCCATACCTCAAACAAAGTTGACTCAAAATCTCATTGACTGGGCTCTCATAAAAACAAGTCGCCATTTGAGCCACAATTGCCACATTTGTTCGGATTTCATCGACTAATGCCGCAAATGCCGCCATAAAGCCACCAATAAAATTATCACCAACATTTAATTGATTTCGATTTCCCGGTATTGGAATGGGCAACTTTAATTAACGCATCTGGTTGGCTCATAAAACGCCCAAAGCCCGATAGCGCCTCGAAAGTCACGAATTACACTAAAGCAAAGCCCATAAAAATGCGACAATTTCCAATTTTGTTGCACTTTCAATTAGTGCAGTGCGTCCGCGAGCCGCTGAAATCTCCGAGCGCAACGCGTTTTATCGTCTTACGACATCGCACTGATTAGACTATTTACACAAAGTCGGTCGTGCTGCGCGTCAGAACGCCCCGGATTAGCGGCAACAAGTGCCCGACCGCATTCTCGATCATTGCCGGCCACTTCCTACGCCGCGGCCAACTGCCGACTGCCGTCCAGCCAACCTCGACTCTCGATCTCGCACGGCAGCAACGTGTCGTACATGCAGCGAAATTTGTGTGTCTACATGCGTTGTCGCTTCTCAATTTTCTATTTTCGATTCTCACATTTTGCGGCTGTTTACTTGTTCATGTCAACAAACTAATTTCAAACACAACAATCGCCGTTGGGTCGTCAGTAAACACGGCAACTTGGCGGCCGCACCCAGCGTTTCGATAATCGTTTGCCGGCTTGTCGCACTCTGTCGCTGATGTCCAGTCCGGAAAATATTCATTCTTGACGGCAAACAACTGCTGTCAGTCTGTGCATGCAGTGAACTTGTAATTCATCATAAATTTTTGACTTTTTTAATTTCCTGGTATTTTCTCTATTTACATAAATTGGTTGGTGTTGTTGTTGTTGGCATTTCGAAGTTTTCTGTTTGGACAGCAGTTTGTTTGTGCAGGAGTCGTGAAGTGCCAGCTGACGCCTGCCGGACACACGCACACTCGAGCGACGCCGCATTCCGATTGGGATTATCGATCGAGGCGCTGTCCAGCGACAGTTATCGGGTTTGTGGCATTTTCGGCGCTAAAAAAACACAGCCAGAAAGACAGACACTTTTATCGGACGCAGCTGGCGCAAGACGCGCACCGCTGCAAGAACAATTTTCTACAAACAAAATGACAATTGTTGTTAATATCTATTAATTACTTTAATTGGAATTGTTTTCAAGTTTTTTCGCTGCTGACTTTAACATTTTAGTTGTTGACTTTGACAAACTAACTAAAATGTTTGGTGGAATGGTAAAATTTTGTATTCAAGTTGTTCACAGTTGACGTTTTCTTTTGACTTTTGCGTTGTTATTATTTCTTTTATATATCAACATATATAGTAATGGTTAGAGCTGGCTGACTGATGGACTAATTTATCATCGCCCAGTCCCCGCTGAAGCTGAACGAAACGAAATGAAATTTGAATGGGAAGTGAGTCCAAGGGGTCGAATTTGTTAAAGAATGAGGTGGAGAAAAATGTGCCTATTGATTTCAAACTTGGCTAAAATACTTATTCAACTCGCCATAACAAGAGATGTCCCAATCATCTGAAGAGATGATTGGGACATTCTCAACTTGGTCCTTCCACTGGAGACATGGTCCCAAGAGATGATAGGGTGTCTTCCACTTAATCCTTCTACCGGAAACGCGATCACAAGCGATGATTGGTCGTTCTCAACTTGGTCCTTCCACCGGAGATACGGTCCCAAGAGGTGATTGGGTCGTTCTCAACTTGGTCCTTCCACCGGAGATACGGTCCCAAGAGGTGATTGGGTCGTTCTGCACTTGTTCCTTCCATCGGAGATACGGTCCCAAGAGGTGATTGGGCTCCTTGAGATGATTGAGATGCTTCCAATGGAAACACTGTCTGAAGAGATAATGGGGCGTCCTCAACATGGTACTTTCACCGGATATACCGTCCCAAGGCTTGATGAGGCGTCTTCATCTTGGTCCTTCCTCAGTTCCAAGGGGTGATTGGGGCGTTTTGAACTTGTTCGTTCCATCGGAGACACAGTCTCAAGAGATGATTGGGGCGTTCTCAACTTAATCCTTCCACCGGAAACACTGTGCAAGAGATGTTAGGGCGTCGTCAACTAAGTCCTTTCACCAGAGACACGGTCTCAAGAGGTGATTGAGGGGTTCTGAACTTGTTTCTTTCATCGGAGACACAGTCTCAAGAGATAATGGGACGTCCTCAACTTGGCTCTTACACCAGAGACTCGGTCTCCAAAGTTGATAGGTCGTTCTCAACTTGGTCCTTCCACCAGATATGCAATCTCCTTCCCGCTGTCGCAGCCGGACGACATTGCCGAACCAGTGTAATTGCTGGGTGTTTATTCACTTTGCGACGTTCGCTGTGTGCTGAAAATACTCCAAATCAAAAGTAATTCGATAAGTATTTTTCAACAATCTCACAGAGTTTGTACATGAAGAAAAATGCTAAAATTTGTTGTCCATTAAAAACAGAGAGTTGGAAGCCTTTTCTGCCAAGGTCGGGAAGGTCTTCTTATATGTTTTAGTGGAGTTTGTTGGATTGAGAATCAATGAATCATACCCATCGATATCGCAATGTAACTAATTAATCGGTGAACAATGGCGACTTGTATCTTTTTCACAAAAATTTTTACATGTCCAACTCCCCTTAAAACAAATTTTGTATACTTATTCATATACGTTAACAGATATTTGGCAATTCCATTGTGAAAACTAGAGCTAGCCAATGTTTTGTTTGGAACCCAATCACCTAAACTTCGCTTCAACTTAGTTCTTAAATCTAAGTGATCCAAAATTTGTTGCTTGATGGTTCAAATGCTGTTTTTGATCAAGAAACTCGGTCACCAGTATTGAGCGATGAGAGCAGTTTTTGGCCGACAGTCAACTTGTATAGAACCTAACCTAAGATTAGGTGCTGACATCCAATTTCAAGAATTTCAATGAAGATTTTGGCCGCTTTTTGATGAATTCAAAGTCAAGATTTCATGGAGTTGATTTCGGTTGGCTTACGTGTTGATCATCTTTTATGTCCTCACGACCGTTTTCAAACCATTCATAAACTTTGCCACAAAAAAAAACAATCATCACCATAAACTTGTTTCATCAAGTGAATTGTTTCCAAGTGAACGTTTTTCCAAGTTTGAAACAAAATTAATGATCGGCTCATACATACATACATTCTGTCACTTTAGACGTAATAACTCCGCCCCTCAGTGAACTTAATGCCATTTTTTTCGAAAATCCTGTTTACTTTAACACAGAACGCCACTTTTGCGGAATTGACTGATACGGCTTCACATACCAGCAGCAATGGCCACAATATTTTCTTCCTTTTCCTATTTAAATATTTATATTTATGTTTTTTAAGAACACACATTGCCTCGAATTTTTCAGCAATCACTCAACGATTGCTTGACTCCAACGCCAACCGGAAATCGAAGTGGTGCAACAAATATTGCACCAATCGATAAGAAATGTGAGCAATTTGTAAACGTTGTTGAAGTGTGTTGCTCCATGTTTGAACAGCACACTTGTGCCACTCGAAATGTCACAGCAAATTGCACTCAACTGCAATACGAAAAAAGTAGCACAGACAAACGACGTTCATATGGAAAACATTTTCTACAAATCCCTCTTGATTCCTGTTGAAATTTTCCATCAATTAGCTGCATTCATTCTCTGAATGTGTTGAAATATCTCAGCGCCAAGGTGTGGTCGCTAATATTTCGATTTGCCACCTAAAGCGCGCCGCAGCTGTCCGTCCGCCATTATTCAGTGCGAGTACACTTGCAGTGCGAATCAATTATCGGGAATCACACAACACGGCGCTTTGTTGTGATTATTTTGATTTATTATTTGGACGTGAAGCGTCGGCGCGCTGGGCGCCAGGCCGGCACTGGCGCCGACTACCTTCGACGCGCTCGCCACGGCGGCGGCGTCCTGCGGCTAACAAAATAAAGTAATTAATTTATTGCCAGCGCGCAGCAGAATTCGAATCAAAGGCAGCGCGCCGCAATGTGTCAAAATGTTTGGCCGAAGCATCCCAATATTCCAATGCGGCGACAGCGGCGGCTGAATGAAAACTTTCGAGAAAATCAATTAGTTTTTCAATTTTCACAGAAAAGCCACAAAACGGCTGGTTGGCCAGCATAATTGAATCTTTCGGGTTGGAGGCGTGAACGAACTTTGAACGAACGTGAATGATTTGAGCGTTGACAGCGCCGCCCAGACCGCTGTGCGTTGCATGCAAAGCGAGCAGTTGGCAACCCTGCCGCTGAGTTGGCTGCTTTCAAGCTTAAACCCTTTTTGGGTGATTTACTTGTGCGCAGCCAAAACATTTTGCTGCAAATTCACAGACGATTAGCCAATTTTCAATATGGGTTCAACTTTAACGTCCACCAACAACGCCTAAAACATTTCGATGTCGACGTCGATGGCGATGGCTATTTTTGTACTCAATTTAAGGACGTTCTGTTATTTTGTTGCTGCCCTTTCGATGGCGCAATTAATTTCGCTATGCGCCGCTCGTTAATTTCTTGACTAAGAAATAAAAATAAAAATTGAAAACATTTAGTTGAGAAGAGGTGCCAATAAAACGCGCAACGCATTTCAATTATCGCGCGCGCCAATGAAAAGCAACACTTGGCCAATGCTTGTTGTTTTTGTGATTGGAGTTGTTAATGTTTGTTTTGTTGCCGCCAAAACAGCCAACAAATGCCAACATTCCGGCGATTTAACGATTTGTAGCGCCGGCGCCATCGTGCACAAGTTAAATAATTCGATTTTTGCTGTTGTTGTTGTTTCATGTTGTTGTTGTTGCTGCTGCTGCTATTGTTATCAAAATTTAATTGCGCCCATCGAGGCAGAAAATTGTTAAAGGCTCATTGCAGAAGGAATTGGCATCTCATTCCAAAGCTTTCGTTGAAGATTTGCATGAAATTCTGGTTTAAGATTCGGTTTGTTCTTCACGTTTCTTCTTCTTATTATTCTTGTTTTAAATTTTTATACATTGTATTGTGTTGTTATTAGATTTTAATTGACTTCCACTTGTGTGTAGTTGGCCTAACCCATTAGCGCCTGAACGAATGTTTTTTTTCTTAGCAATTTGTTCGAGAGTCAGAATCGAAAGTCAACAAATTCGGTTAAATTACTTTACGACGTAGAATTTTCCAAACTTTTAAATGATGCAATCAAAATTTTATAAAAAAGCAATTTGCTTTTAAAAATACATTTTTTTTAGTGCCTGAGTGTTTTTCTGTATTTTTTCCAGCTAGTTTTTTCGGTAAAAAATCGAAGGACAAACCATTCGGTTAAAATGTTTACAAAGGAAAATTGTTAAAAAAAATGTTAAAGCTTGAATCATTAAATTTATCAAATAAAATCATTATTTATCATTATTTATTTATTAAATTTATTTATTAATATACTTACATTAAATTAAATTACTTTCGACGTAGAATTTTCCAAACTTTTAAATGATGTAATCTAAATTTTATAAAAAAAGCAATTTGCTTTTAAAAATAATTTTGTTTACCCTGAGCGTAGGTTTTTCTAAATTTGTTGCAGCTAGTTTTTTCGGTAAAATATCGAAAGACAAACAATTCGGTCAAAATGTTTACAAAGTAAAATTGTTAAAAATTTGAAAAGCTTTTATCAACATTTTATAAAAATTAAATTTTATAGAAATGAAAATTGCAAAAATTATGTTAGCGCCTAAAAGAAAGTTTTTCTTAAGATTTTTTTTTAAATTGTTTCGGTACAAAATCGAAATAAAAACAATTCCAACTTAAACATGTTGATAAAAGTAAAAGGTAAACTAAAATTGTTAGAAATTTTGAAAGCTGTTATCAACATTTTATACAAATTTTATAAAAATTAAAATTTCAAAAATTATGTTAGCGCTTGAAAGGAAGTTTTTCTTAAAACTTTTTTTAAGCAGTATTTTTTGGTACAAAATCGAGAGACAAACAATTCAGTCAAAATGTTTCCCAATGTAAAATCGTTTGAAATTTTGAAAGCTAAAAAATTTCATAAAAATTCAAATTTATGCCTGAAAGGAGTTTTTCTTAAGATTTTTTTAGCAAGTTTTTTTGGTACAAAATTGAGAGACCAATAATTCGGTCAAAATGTTTCTTAATGTAAAATTGTTAGAAACTTTGAAAGCTGAAAAATTTTTTAAAATTCAAATTGCAATAATTATGTTAGGAGTTTTTCTTAAGACTTTTTTTAGCAAATTTTTTTGGTACAAAATCGAGAGACAAACTAATCAGTCAAAATGTGTCTCGATGTAAAAATGTCCGAAATTTTCGAAAATTTAAAATACAAAAGTTATGCTTATTTGAAAATAACATTTATGAAAATAAGTTTTTTCGTCCTCTTAGCAAAATTTTGGGTTTGGAGTTAAAAAATGTGACAGAAATGTACAAACCGAGAGAGAGAAAGACAGAGACATTGAATGAGCGAGAAACTGAGTGACTAAATGAGAAGTGTGAGTGTGAGTGCTGTGAGCTGTCCTTTTCCTCAAAGCTACTGGCTTCTTACGGATTTTGCCTGCTTGTCATTAAATTCGAACTCTGAGTTTCCTTGACCGCAATTCTCGCCCTTTACTTGAACTTATTGTTTGTTTGAATCAGCCAGTAATTTAATGAGTGACTGAGTGAGAAATGTGAGTGTAACTGCTCTGAGTTGACCTTTTCCCCAAAGCTATTGACTTATTAACTTCTCTAAATGCCGAATTTGACTGCTTTGCCAAACAAATTCGAACCCTGGGCTTCCCCTTCTTGGTTGCGCTTCTCGCTCTTTAGTTGAATTTAGTGCCTAAATGTTCATTTCGGCCAACAAGGCTCACTTAATCACTTCAAATCGTTTGCCTGAACCAACATTTATTTGCACTCTTGCCTCGTTCAGCAGTTCATTAAACCAATTGGCCAACAGACGCTGGGTAAATGTTGAAACTTTCAGGGTCGCGACAATTGGCTCCATTACGGGTGAAAAGCTGCGATTTGTAGAGCCAACTGGGAGCACAGGTTGAAGGGGTGCAAAGCGACCGCTTAAAAATCGACCACATTTCCGTAGAATCAGCGGGCAATTTCCGGCTCGTTCCGGTGCCCGAAGAGTGCGAATACTCACAGCCGTGTCAAACAGAACAATCACAACAACAAAAACAACAGCAACGGCGGGAGGGGATATAAAATGCTGCGTGCAAATATTTAACCGCAGCGTAATTAGATTTCTCCGACAGGCAAAGAACACGTACACAACAAGCAAAACACGAATCACACACACACACACACACATACATACACGGTGGTGTCGACAATAGGCGCAGCGCTGCTGCAATTCAATAAAATTGAGCACTAAGCAAACAACGGCAACCGAAATAAACCAACACACACACACACACACAGAAACACACAACTACACATAGAAACAAACATGGAACAGCGAAAACACTTGAACTTTGCTGCTGTTGTGCCACTTGTTCCGTTGTTTTCGCGCTGCAAGAATGTCGGCAACACGCTGGAAACGCGCCAAGCAACAACACACCAGCAACATAATTTCAGCGCCAAAACGCGCAACAACATCATCAAACACAGCAACGGCGGCAACGGCGAGAAAAGTGTAATCAAATGTAAACAGAGTGGCAAATCACGTGAAAAACATAAAACACAAAAAACGCGAACGCGAACGCTTACAACATTTGCCGTCGCGTTGCTTTTTGCTTGAAATTTGATGAAAAGCGCAAATACGCAGCGCCCGTTCGTCCGTCCGTTCGTCTGTCCGTCGCACAGCATCAGCGGCGGACGTGTGGCAGATTGGCCGCTGCCGGAGTTGGAGCATTTGGCAAGTGGTGAAAGCTTGGGCGCGTTCGCACGAGGGGCAAATGAGTTGCGGAATGAATGGCGGAAAGCGAACCAAAGCGGCGCGAATTGCGTGCAATGTAAATTTGATGCATGTTTTCCACTTCTGCCGCACAGGCAACAAAACACAGCAACTCCACTTTGTGCTAAAGTGGCGGAAGGGGGCGGCGAGCGGGCGCTGTTTTGTGGTGTTTTGTGCGGCAAAAATACGCAGCAACAATGTTGTTGTTGTTGTTTTGTTGCTGTCGTCAATTGCTGCACGTTCGAATGTCTTTTTGCGAAAATGATTTTCATTTTGCGTCAGACGCTGACTTGGCCGACTCGCCTTCTCGCGTTCGGTCTTGACAAGCAATTTTCTTGCGAGCGGGTCCGAGGGGGAGCGGAGGAAATGGCGTTCTAGGCTGCAGCGGTTTATGAATTTTGTATGATTCCATTCAAGCAAGTTGACCGCTTGCTGGGTTCATGATTTTCTTAAATAGTTTCATGAATTGCAGTCTTTTTTTAAAATCTGTTTTGTTCTTTTCACTGCAAATTTGCAGCGAATCCTGTCCAACACATACACATACAACTACACACATTTGTGGTTCATCAACTTTTGTCGTTCGTACAAGGCAGAGAATTAAACGTTTTAATTATTGCGGTACTATTGAGTCCACTGGAGGTCAAAAGGTTAACTTTTTCCCAATTTCGTAATTATTCACACTTTTTGCCGTTCACACGCACGAAGCAGCTTTTCAACCCATTTCTGTTAGGTGTCAGAAGAAGCAATGGAAATATTGAGATGATTTTTGTTAAGGTTTGTTTAATAAAATAAACGGAGATTAGAATAAATTTTGAGGCTAGAGTTTCGTTAGATGGAGTCGCATCGAGGTCAAAGTTCACAAAAAAGCTGGGAAATTTTACAAGTTGCTCCACAGCTGCTCAAACGTTGCTCTTAGAGGGTTAAAATCTATGACTGACCCCCACTAGTTTTATCTACTGAACATTTCTTTCAAACATATTTAAACCTTATCTCCAACCCTTAATGGGGCTGCCATACAAAATGCTCGTTTTTATAAAAATAGGCTCCAACTGCTTCCATGTTAGCCTCACACGTGTCAAATGTAAGACCGACACTAATTTATTTTCTCTTCCGAATGTTTCTTCCAAACATACCTACCTGCTATCTCCAAGTCTTAAGGTGGCTGCCATACAAAACTGGCCATTTTCTATGGAATTGGCTTCCCTCTTGTAAATGTGGTAAGCGATGAAACATGGTATCTCGGAAACTACTGAACCTATTTGAATGATGTATTCAGCGATCGACAACATTCTTGAGTACAAAAAATACAAAATAAATTACTTCAGTTCAGAAAATCACCACCAGAGGGCGTCTCCCATACAATTGGAGTTGTGAGTCAACTTTTGTGAGTCAACTTTTGGGTTTTCTATGATCATTTGTACTGTCGAAACCATGTTTACCTCCCTATTTCGAATATAATTGTAATTTAAGATTAGTGTCAGGTTAGATTAGGTTCAGAGGAGCATCCCACTCTAAGGATCTTTGAGATATAGGAACAAGATTTAACATGTTATGTTTAAAAAATTTTAACGATTTTTTTCTCTTAACATTCTAACTTGTAACATTATAAGTTTCAGCTTTTTTAATCGTAGCGCAACCATTAAAGGGGATTTTAATGTATTCGGAGAATCTAGAAGAGAAATGATAACAGATATCAATCATGTGCCGATATTTGTTAGGAAATCTGTCCTAAATACTTGCAGCAGAGACACAAATAACCCAGTTTTCTATTGATTTTTCTTTATGAAACATCAAAATCTATATAACCATTTTCTATTTAGTTAGTTTAAAGTACAGTAAATTGTTTGATTAGTCAGCTGATGAAGATTTTTCAGCTCAGTACTTTTGACAGCAAACAGCTTTACGCTTAAAATTTAACCACTGGGAGAAAACGATAAAATTCTGAATTAAATTAATATTAAAAATTTCATTGATTAAGGAAACACGTGAAGATTTACTTGTAGCTCGTTGGGAACTCTGAATATTAAATTTTTATTAGAACGAAACAAGTCAGCAATCGAGTATCGAATAAACATACAAACCAAGTGTAAAGTTGCCTCGTCAACAGTTCTATTATTTTATATATATTTTTAAAAGTTTTCATCAATTTCTTGTTTCTGAGTTTATTTAAAAATCTATACAAAAGATGATTTTTCAACTCGCCAAAAATTTTAATTAGTCAATTTTTTTAATTTTTTGGTTCCTGAGTTTATTTAAAAATCCCTACAAAAGATGATTTTTCAACTCGCTAAAAATTGCCGTTAGTCAGCTTAAAATCCAAGTCTGATCCTTGCAGCATGTAGTCAAAAGATTCAGCTTTCATACAACACAACTAACTTGATTCTCCCTTCAATGACTGATTTTTGTTAATTTTTCAAATTTGCTGCAAACGGCAACACAAGTCGGCCGCGTACGGGTTAACATTTCTGATTAAATGCTCAATTAACACAGCTTTCACTGCGGTAAGCAGACGTGCTGAAAAACCGGCGCGTTGAATGAAATGTGCGAAAAAAAGGTGCCAAAAGTAGCAGGAACGGCAACGCCCGCCTTCCCTGTCCCTGTCGTCTGTACGAGTATGAATGGCCAATAGGGGCGGCAGTCAACTTAAAAGCGCCAAATTATAAGCGAAAGAGGAAAAGCAAAATAATATACTAGCAACAAATCTGCTGAACACACTTTTTCAAGCGACATTAAAGCAACCAAAGCCAAATGCAAAAATTTTACTGACCGCTTTAAGGCGCTGAAGTTGACGCCTCCTCTGCGCATTTGTGCTGCCTAACCTCAAACATTTGTTAAACCTGCACTGAAATATGTCTTACCGCCTCCCGTACACGCCTATAATTTTCCAATAGCCGACCGATTGCTGTACTTTTTTTAGACGGCTGGCAGCTGTGAAGCCTCGTTGCGGTCAAAGGCGCGCAATTTTTAACATTGCGAAAGCCACATTAGCGCGGTGACGCTGCGAAAAAAACCCACACAATATATACCTGACCGCAACAACAATAACAAAAGTAACAATAACAGTAAAAAATATGAACAACAAGTGTAAAAAAAATTGCACAAATGCGCTAAAAGCCGACAGCAGGCGGCGCTCGCGCACAAAAAGGACGAACCTTTTCTTATGCAAATCACCCGAACGGCCGAATGCGCAGCGCAAAATTGCTCAATTTCGCCATTATTCTTATTATTGCCTTTGTGATTTGATTCGTAGCCATGTCGAGCGGCCAACTGCCGAGCCGCCCAATGCTACAAATTTATTGCTTTCGGCTCTTACGTGTGAACGTTACCAATTTCGCCGAGTCCCCAACATTTCCGACGCGTTCTTTCGTTTATAAACTCCTTTTGTTGTTGTTGTTGTTGGGTGTGAAGTCAAGCGCGCTTTTGTCCTTGATTTAAGTTCCTGCAGTGTTTATTGAATTCATAATAAATTTGACCGGCACACGCACCGCTCGATGCGGCCGACGTGGCAACCGTTTACTTTTTTATTTGCTCCGAATTTGTCTTTCGAGTCACGTCGCGAGCCACGTGGTCGGTTAGTTTGCTGAAAATTAAACATTTTTCTCACACTTACAAGAACGGATCTTGCGGCGGTCGTTGGCGACATTTATGGCTGAAATTGATTTCCTGCATTATGGCCAGAACGGCATTGCAGAAGCTGTGGTCAGCTGAGGCTTGTAAACAGCGACTTGGACAACAATTGGTGTCATAACCCGAAGCGAAAACAGTAAACGAACAGTGAACAGGCTGTACGTGGACTAAGCCAAACGTTGGCGACAGTTACAGATCGAACAGATGTAGTCAAAAGACGGTAATCATATTTTTTTTTTAACAAATTAGCGCAAGAATTAATTAGAAGCAAGAAACCGAAGCGACTTATAGCGAAACTGAACTGAAGTCAAGTCAAAGAATATTCAGAATTTTTTGCATTAAACTAAATGTCAGTAAAGCCCAAATTTACTCATCAGATAATTTCGAATCACCCAAAACCTCCCACCTTTGAATGTCCTATCCAATTCATCATGAAGTGCTAGACAACCCATTGGGAAGTTGAACTAACTTAGGAATTTTCAGAACTTTCAGAATTTTTCTATTAGATCAAACGTCAGTAAAGCCCAAAATTTACTCATCACATAATATCGAATCTAGCACCACGCAGTCGATGCGCTTCTCTCTCAAATTTCAAAGCTCTGACTGTCCCCTCCAATTCATCAACAATTAGTAGACAACCCATTGGGTAGTTGAACTAATTTAGGAATTTTCAGAATTTTCAGATTTTTTGTATTAGATCAAACGTCAGTAAAGGCCAAAATTTTCTCATCAGATGATATCGAATCTCCCAAAACTCCCAGCTCTGAATGTCCTATTCAATTCATCATCATCATTAAGTACTTGTAGGCAACCCATTGGGTAGTTGAATTAATTGAGGAATTTTCAGAATTATTCTATTAGTTAGATCAAACGTCAGTAAAACCCAAAATTTACTCATCAGATAATATCGAATCTAGCACCAGGCAGTTGAGGTGCTTCTCTCAAATATCCGAGTTCTGAATGTCCTCTTCAGTTCATCAGCAATAAGTAGACATCTCACTGGCTAGTTGAACTAATTTAGGAATTTTTAGAAAGTAAAGCCCAAGATTTTATGGTCAGAAAAATGTAGTTCCATGCAGACGGTGCGCTTCCTTTAAACCTCCGAGCTTTGCATGTCCCCTTCAATTCATCCTGAAATGCTAGACAACACATTGGATAGTTCTTTATTAGATTAAACGTCAGTAAAACCCCGACTTTCGCTACAGAGAATATACCAAACACTGAACGTCCCTTTCCAATTTATCATCAACTCCCCATTGGGTAATTAAGAACTTTTTATAGATTCAACGTCAGAGAAACCCCAATTTTCGCTTCGGATAATATCTTCCAAAGCTTTACGAGTTCCCAATATGGGCAACGTTGGTATCAGTTCACTCTCAATTCATCATCAATGAGTAGACAACTCGGCACGGATCAGTGCCTGCTTCCCCCTTCGATTGCTTTGTCATAATCCCCTCGAACTTTGACGCCATGTGCAACTCTTCTTTGCGTCAATGCACAGCTGCCAAGTCGCGCCCCACTTGGTGCAATTTTCCAAAGATCAAAAGCTACGATTTCTGCCCCGGCAATTAGCGGCAAAAGTCATGCGGAGCACTGCGAGAAATCCCAGCATGGCATCGATTTGATTTACATGCGTCAATTAGGCAGTTTTTCCCATTTGAACGGCCGCTGTCGAACGCTCCAATTGCGTTGCCAGCAATAGCGGAACAATGCGGCGCAAACGGCTCGTTTGACTGACGGATCGACGCGGATCAAACGATGTCAATTTGTTAGATTTACGACGGCCTGATCAGACACAGTCACACGCACAATCAAATGTCGATTTAATTGATTCGATTATTGGCGCATTGAACGATTTATTACACATGAAATCTTTTCATAATTTCCACATTTGAAGGCATTTCGTCGCCTGAGAATACTAATGTCGTATGTCTTACTAGGCTTAATGGAACATACGACATTCGTTTTCTGAGTCGACGATTTTTTAAAAACACTTTTTCGGTTTACGAGGCTGTGCGCTGTCACCTCGTTGTCGCATAATTCAATTACATTCGGCATTGTTGTTGCAAGGTGTGGGCGCTTGGATCACGCTACTCGTTTGATTTTCCTCGAATTTGGGCGTTTGTTGTTGGTGTTTTGTTTACAGCCAACATTAGCAAGTCGCAAAGCTGTATGTGTGTGTGTGTGTGGATGTTTTATATGGCAGTGCACAAAGTGCGCCCACGCAATTTCCACATAACTTCAAAATATTGATTTGTGCGCAGCGATAAGATCGATTCATGTTGCAGCGCCGATAAGCATCGCATTGATCACTTTTATGGCTTTATTCGAGCTCGAGTTCGTTTGATATTTGAGCGATGGAATCGACCGGATATTTATGAGCAGAAAATTTGTTTAGTAAAAATGAAATACGATACGCGCGCTTAGACGAAAGAAACGGGTTGAGCAGCGTTCCAGAGTTTGGGAGTGAAAAAATGAACGAGGAGTTGATTTATTTATTAAAAAATTGTACAAAAGTTATTTCAAAAAGAAATTGAAGCACCTCCACGTTTTCTTCTTTCTTTCTTCTTTATTCCTTCTGAAAATCTCGATTGAGCAGCGTTTCGAAAACTTTTGAAGTGAATGAATGAATGGACGAAAAAGGAACAATTTGTAAAAAAACTTGCGAAAGAAAGAACGAAGAACAAAAATTTATAAAAAATTGTGTAATTACTGTTTTCTAAAAAATAATTGAAGCGCTTCAATTTAAAGTTTTCGGCTCGAGCGGAAGATTTTCTTTTCGTTGAAAAGAACAATTTTTAAATTACTTATGAAAGATAGTACGGACAGTTTAATTACTTATTTATAAAAAATTGTACTTTTACAATTAAAGAAAAGAGAATTGAAGCGCTTAAAAAAGTTTGCGGCTCGAGCGTTAGATTTGCTTTTGATCCTTAGAGGAAAAATTGTATGGAGGAATTGCGAAAGAAGTCGATTCAGCGGCCTTTCGGAGACTTTTTGAGTAAGAGAATTATTAAAAATTTTGTAACAACTGCTTTATAAAGAATAATTAAAGCGCTACTATCAAAGATTTTTAGCTCGAGAGGGAGATTAGCTTTTGCTTCTTAGAGCGAAACTTGTGAAAGAAGTCGATTGGACGCCTGTCCTGAGACTATTTAAGTGCAAGAATGAACGAAAAATTTCATTATTCATAAAAAAATTTTAATCATTTTAGAAACAAGAATTCGAGCGCTTCTATCAAAGGTTTTCGACTTTAGCGGGAGAATTTGTTTTATTCCTTAAAGGAAAACTTGTAAAAAAACCTTTTGGAAATAAATTGATAGAGCGTCGTTTCACAGTCTTTTCAAGTGAGAAATTGCAGGAAAATGTGTTGTTTTTATAGAAAAAATATTACAACGCTTCTTTTTAAGATTTTCACGGGAGATCAGCTTTTGTTCCATTCATTCATTTTGTAAAAGAGAAAAAGTCAGAGCCATTTCGAATGGTAGAATGAACAGAGGGTTTTTTGTTTAGTTTAAAATTTGACAAATAAATATTATAGAAAAAAATAATTCGATGGGAAGACTTTTTTGTTCCTTATAAGAGAAAAACGTCGAACATTTTTAGGTTAGGTTGGGTACAGACATAGTCAGTGGCGCAAACAGGATTTAATTTTTGGGGGTGGAAAAGATTTTAGTACAACTTTTGAGTCCAATACCATTTGAAATCACACTTTGTGCCACAAATTTTTGTATTTTGAGGTTTGAACCCCCAAACCTCCCTGTGTGCGCCACTGGGAATATCCCATAGTATATCTGTTCTTGTTGAACACTAGAGATAACCATTAGATTAGATTCGCTCACATAGTTGCGAATATTTTGATGATCATTCTTAAATTTTATTTTCCAAAACCGTGAAATCTTCGTAAGAACGCAAACTTCATCTAAAACATGGGGGACTGATTCTGTGTATTTTTATGACTTGAGCTTGGGAAGATTTTCAACATTAGTTTTCACTTAGATTCAATTGACCCAATCTAACCTAACTGAACCTGACTTAACTTAACCTAACCTTTTAAAAAAAATTATCTTCAATATCTCTCATCTTTATTGTTCCTGACTTAAGGTGTGCCCCCAAAAAATTTCCAAAATTCCTTCTTAGAAAAACTTGAAAAATCTCTCTAACTGCGATCTTCACTTAGTGGCGTCCATGACATAGTTAAACATTTTCTTCTTTTTCAAGTTGTCAACCCGTGTTTTCAATTAAATAATTCCAGCCAATGCTGCGCACTCAAACGCCAACGACGCAACATTGCGCTCTCCGCATACTTGGGCCCGACTCAAGTTCTCCGCTGTGGCATAAGTTCGCTTCAGGCATTTGAATCCCGCATCGAATCGTGTCAACTTGTTGGCAGCAATCACGTTTTTAATGTGATTGCTTACTACTCATTGCAACGCTGAAGTAGTTCTTCTAGTTCGACTGTGTGTATGTGTGTGTGTGCGAGAATTTTTGTTTCTGCGACATCACTTCGGCTCCTCGACGCGCCGCCAACTTGACTGATATGTGTCAACCTGCGCAACTGCAGACGGTCGCTGCCGCTGGGGCGCACTGTGCCAAGTAATTGCAGTACAAGGCGGCTGCACGCTCTTCAATTTACTTAAGTGCTGCTGCCGCTCGAGCTGCCGCAGCCGATACGTGCGCACACATCCTCCGATGCTTACAATTCATTATTTCTTTGCTGTGCTTTGCAGCGTTTTCCTTTTTGCATTTGTTTGTTTGCATTTGAAAAATTGCTCCAAGTGCGCAGTGAAGCCGTGTTTTTCGCAACGTATTTTCTCGTCAAGATTCTGTGCTGATTTTAGTAAAATTGCATTTCGGTTGGGCGCACCACAAAAATTGCTCTCAAGTGAAAGTAAATTGGAAAATCAAAAATAAAATGAAGAACACATGCAAACACGTTCTAAATATATAAAATGTATTCTTTTAATAAATTAAATAAAACACTTTTTTAAATGGTGACTGATAAAAGTTGACTTTTTGAGAGTCAAGGAGAGTCGACGTTGCTGAATATGGGTCAACTCGCAGTGTAACTTACGAGTTTTCCGAGAATGGAAAACCCAGTTATACAAAACTTCAACAAGTCCTTGTCCAATGTTCTGCCTCTAAAAAGGGGAAGGAAAGGAATCTTTATTTATGGTATATTTGCATTCCGGGAATTGGCTCAAGGTTGCCGATATTTGATGAAAAATGTAATGAAATTAAACTTGAACAATGCCCTTGAAAATTATTAACTTTTTCAAACTCGTTCCGCAACTTTTAGCTCTTTAACCAGATGAGTTAGCCGCCTAAAATATGGCTTAACTTAAATTAAGTTACAGAAGAGGTTGAATGGGGACATGCACTTCAAATTGCGATTACCTTCATTGTTCATCAGTCATCTACAAGGAAGATCGAGCCAGGATCTTTTGGGAAATATGATTTGTCTTTTAGTCAGGAGGGTTTTGGGGTTCAAAGCCCCTCAAATAGCTGCTTGTTACAAAAATTGTGGGTAACAAATATGGTTCCAAATGGGATTTGCTTCGAAAGTTGTACAGGAAACCCTCCCAAAATGAAATCTTATGTGCGCCACTGCTTGTAGTAGAACTCATTACAGTACCAGAAAAGGCTCAAAGTCGCCAAAAAGGGTCTAAAAATTAAAAAAAAAATTTTGAAAAAAACACATATAAATTGTTAAGAACTCTGCCAATATTTCCGATTAAATCAGAGTTAATTGAAGAATGCATGCTTAAGCTCTTCGCTACTGCAGGGGCACTGGTGCCCCGCGGCATATTTTCCTGACCCTGGAACTTGCAATTTGTATTATAATTTCAACCAAAATGTGTCTAAAAGTTAAATAAATAATTTTGAAAAAACCCATATGTATTATTAAAAACTATGCCAGAAAGTCATGGACAACTTTTGGCCACTGTAGGCTAAACATAACCGCAAAATAAATTTAAAAATATTTATAAAGATTATACTTTATTTTATTTAAATGTCACTTAGGTGGAAAAAAATGTGGAAAAATACATATTGCATAACACTATATGAGAAATATATAAACAAATTGAATGATTGTACTAAAAATCTAAAGGATAAAAAAATTTGGAGAAATTAAAAAAAATACATTTTAGGTTATATTCACTTCTGGATGCACCGATTTTTCTGTGAAGTGATATGTATGTATAAAGTTTAAAGTTATTAATTTTTGTTTTTATTTATTAAATTAATTCCCCCAGATCGGGGATTAGCTATTAAGAATTAAAACTATTAAGAACTAACTCTCTCTATAAATTATTACTTATATAATAACTAATATTAAAAAAAATATAACAATCGTTATTGGTTTGGGGCACGTTATGAGCTTTAAAAAAAATTTGTATTTCAAATTGTTATTTTTTTATTCTTTAATTTAATTTTATTTTGTATTCATTAATTGTATTTAAAATTTTTATTTTTTATTATTTAATTTCATTTATTTACTTTTTATTTTATTATTTAATATAAAATCAAATATGTTTATTTTATTTTCGTTACTATTCCAAAAATGTGTGCAACAAAAAAATTCATTCCAACTGCAAAAATTAGTTCCAATTAAAGTTCGAAAAAATTGTATTTTAAAACACAAAACACTAATTTTTATTTAATAAATCTCTCAGATGTGCAGTTGTTGAAATCATTATTCAAAACCTGAATTAATAACTCAAACTATAAATCAATTCCGCTCGTGAATTCTGTTCTGCCACAGTTGCGGTGGTTGTTGTTGCTTTTCTTGTGTCATGTCTTGCATGCAGCTCAGACCTGAAGCAGTTTCAGCACAAAAAGGGGGCTAAACTCATTTCCCTCTTGAGTTTGATTGTGGTTGCCTCATAGTTGTTGTCGTCGTTGTTGTTGTTGGCTGGCAACCACAAACATCACACGCGCATGCGTAGCAAAGTTTTTGCCGCTACATCGATGTGTAGTGCACAAATTTTACTCTCGAATTGTTTATCTTTGGCAAAACATGAAATTCCTTTTAATGCTTCGGCCCTTTCTGCCACTCCACACCATTTGTTCACTCACTCACCGAACGCAGGCGACGCAACGCAACGTGAGCGCGCATCGTTTTGTGGCTTCATTTATTTATTTGGTGTTGTTGTTGTTGAATTTGTTGTGCTGTGCCTAAAAATATAGCAATAACGAGCAGGACACAAAAAAACAAAACCCAACTACAACTACAAAAACCTTAAAACAAGTGAAACGAGTTTGCAGCGGCCGCAGCTCGTCACACGAACGCGCCAACTGTCGTTCTCCCCATTGCACTTGTTGTGCTGCACGAGCCGCGTCCCAACACATGACAACACGGCTGGCCACAGCTGCGCGCCAACGATTTGTGATTGGAGTTTATTAATGTCACAGGCTAAGATTTATTTATTTGCGCAACAACAACAACAATGACAACGAGAAACTTGCATGAATTGAAGGAATTAAGAAGGCTGCAGCTACCGCAGCTTATCTAAGTCGCCTGCAGCGCGCACGACAGCTTCCAGTCAGCGGTAACCAGTTGTGCTGCATTGCAATCGCCGGCATTGTTGGCCGTCGACTCTTCTTCGTTGACATCGGTGTCGTCCGCCTCGCAGGCTCGACTTAATAAATTCAATAATTAAAATGTTTATCTTGGAAGCTAAGATTTTTTCGTTTGTAATTGTTGACAAGAGTGGAAAATTGAATTTCTTATGGAAATTTTGATTAACATTGGTTGGGATTTTTAATGCAGAGTTTTTAAGATTAAACTCTTTGATTGTCTTTTTTTTATAATATCTAATCTTTTTATTTGAATTTCTTATTGAAGTTCGGATTAGCGTTGGTTGAGGTTTTCAATGCAAATTTTTAAGAGTTAACTCATTGTTTTTTAATTTTTATTTTGAAGAAACTTTTTGAATTTTTTGAATTGATTTTCTTATGGAAATTTTTATTAAAATTGGTCGGGGTTTTTAATGCAAATTTTTAAGATTTAACTCATTGATTTTTTTTTTAAATCTTTTTAATTTCTAATTCTAATTTTTGTTTTTTAATTTCTTATTGAAGTTCGAATTAGCGTTGGTTGAGGTTTTCAATGCAAATTTTTAAGAGTTAACTGATTGATTTTAATATGAATTTTCGAGGACAGTTTTATTTTTTTAAATTGAACTGCAAATTAAAATTTTAATTAAGATTGGTCGTAAATTTCAATGCAAATTGTTAATATTCGCTTCATTGATTTTTTTTTCATAAATTTTTAATTTTTTATTTGAATTTCTTATGGAAATTTTGATTAACGTTGATCGGGGTTTTCAATGATAATTTTTAAGATTTAACTCATTGATTACTTTTTTTCTTAATTACTAATTTTTGAATTGAATTTCTTATTGAAGTTCTGATTAGCGTTGATTAAGGTTTTTAATGGAGATTCGCAAGATTTAACTCATTTATTGTTTTTTTCCTTGTAAAATAAAAATGAATATTTTCGAGAAACTTTTTGAATTTTTTGAATTGAATTTCTAACTGAAATTTTGATTAACGTTTCTTGATGTTTTTAATGTAAATTTTGATTAGTTAAGTCACTGTTTGTTGTTGTTTGGTGTTGTTTTTTTCTTTTCTTCTTGTTTTTTTCTTGGGTTTTTTATGCAAACTTTTAAGATTCAACTTATTGATTGTTTTTTATTAATATATAATTTTTTATTTTAATTTCTTATTGAAGTTCGGAATAGTGTTTATTTATGGAAATTTCGATGAACGTTGGTCGGGGTTTTAATGCAGATTTTCAAGATTCAGCAGTTTGAAGTTTTTTTTGAAGTTCGGATTAGCGTTGATTGAGGGTTTCAATTTTCAGATTTTTAAGACTTTTTCAAATAACTTTTTGCCGTTCATTTTGCCTTCGCGTTGAGCCCAGCCAGACCTCATCTGTCGATAATTAACTCATTAATGTCGTCATGGCGCACAATGTGGCTTAAGTGCTGGTGGCCGCAAAAACTTAATGACCATTTCGCAGATTTCTTTTCGCAACATTCTCGCCGGCATTTTTCCGCTTTTTTGCGCTCGATGCGCAAGTTTTTGTGTGTCTGCGTTTGCTAGAAAATATTTTAATATTTCTGCAGTTCCACTGGCAGAAAAAACCAAAACAAAACAAAAAGCGACGTTAATAGAATCGTAAAGTTTGAAAACCACAAGTGCGCTGGCAGTGCGCTGGCAGCGCGGAGCAGCGCCAGCACTCGCAGTTAAGTGCCCAATTGTCTTTATTGTCAAACAATAACAATTCAGCCACTTCCCCCACGGCAGCCAGACGCGTTGTGCGCGGCAAGTGACGCCAATTGCGCGTAGCGCCACCGACGGACGACAACAAATTTTCCAGCGTGCAGAAACGTGACCGAAACGTTTTTTCCGCAAATGCGTTTGGAAATTGTGCAACAAAACCAACAAAAAAAATTCATAAAAAAAATAAAGCAGTGCTAAACACTACAAAAGGATTAAAAATCGGAGAGACGAAATGAAAATGAAAAATACGAAAAACGACAACGAACAATTTCATTAAAGTTGCAAATGACTTGAAATTTTCATTTGCAACGCACCAATGCTACAACAACAACAATAGTAAGCAATAGTTGTACGTTGGTGCATGACGTTTGAGATTTGATGGCTGAAACTTCCTGCCAGCACGCCCGCGTTGCCGCCTACAACAACAACAGCAACAGCGACGCGATGTTCAGTTGTCATGGACGGCGCGCATGGAGGAAGTCCACAATTGTCATTGCTGCCAAGTCATTTGTGCGCATGCGTTGCGTTGTCCCCGCAAAGTTCGTCGCTGCAGCCGTCGAGTGCCACTGTTTGAGTTGTTCTTGTTGTTGTTGTTGTTGGACAGCGCCACGGTTGACTGATGGGCCGCACAATGCGTTCGACTGTTGTGGCCAAACGGCGCGGAAGGATGGAAGGAAGGAAGTGATAAAATGGGAAAAAAAATTATTAAATAGTTGTGAAATGCTCACACCATAAATTAAATATTAAAAATAATTTGATTGCCTTGGTTTCATTGCTTCGAAAGTGTCGTGCCGTGCAGTTGTTGGCGTTTCGTGTGGTCATCGGTTCTGGTGAACAAAAGTTTAAGTCATAAATATTAGAATGTTTATCGAATTAAAACTTTGTTTTTAATTTCGATGAAAAGTTTCGAGTGGCGGCATTCACGATGTGCAAAGTTGGAATGAAGACAGACTTCTCATACTTAGAGGTGGCCACTTTTTTATGAAAAGTGTTGCAAAGTCAACTAAATTTTCTTTTAGTTTAGAAACGACCCATGCAACTCTGGGTCTGGCAAAAGAACATTCAAAACACACTCGAACTTTAACTCATTGCTATGATTCAAGAAATCAGGCAATAGGATTTAACAAATTGATTTGAATTGAACGTATTTTGCTGTTATGTAGCTGTACATTTATGTTTTCCAAAGGTCGTAAATAATGCTTATCCCTCTTTTTTATAGAAATTATGAGGCAAGGACTTCATTTTGTGGCGTCTACGTAGACATTTTTGAGTCCAATTCCATTGCAAACTATCTTTGTGAGTAAAAATGTTTGTAGCATACAGTTTTTGGGGGGTTTGGGTCGAAAAGACCCACTGAAAGGTGTAAAAACCATTGTTGTGTCAGGAGTGAACTACGCTACAGCGACCATAACTGGACTTTGCGATAAGCGCTTTCACTTTAACCCACTATGCTTTTTAGCTTACAGATTCCTTCGCAAGGACGCCAGGAAACTTCTGCCCAAATGTATCACAAATACAATGTTTACTATCTCAATCCTCAATTGTCCACCTTGAGTCCCCAGGGACTCCGTACAAACTTCTTCTTCCATCTGTTCTTTAGGTGTTGGTTTTGTCTATCAAAAAAGTGAATTTTTGCTCAAGTTACCCTAACATGTAAATGACGTTAGGGGACCTTAACAGAGGTCCTTCGAAACAAGCCAAATGCAGTGTTGCCAGACCAGTAGAGTTCCTCCTAGATTTAGGAGTTTCTTGGCCTTTTAGGAGAATTTTTGGTAGAAATAATTGTTTAGGAAAAAGTTTAGGGGATTTTAATGGTAATGCATTGTAATCATTAGTGGAACTGAAGTCTTGAATATTGAAAGCCAAAATGTGTAATTTATTTTAACCCTAGTTAGATAACGTTATTTTTTTAGACTGAAAAGATAACGATACGTCTGAGAGACGTATGCTAGTTTATATCCTTTTAAAAGTGTTGCTAGAAGGAATATTGATAATGTTCTTATTGAGATCATTTATTTAATAAATTTCTGTTAACATTAAATAATTTTTGAAGTAAAATAATGTTTGTTTAGTAAGATAAAAATAAAATTAAAATTGACGATTGAGAGAGAGAGAGCAAAAAATTCAAAAGGCGTACGTCTCGCAGACGTACCTTATCTAAGCAGGGTTAATTAAATTTTATACTTTAAAGTGTATAATTTATGCAATGAATGAACGAAGTTTACAAAAGCGAATTTCATACCGATCTCATTTTTTTATGTTTAGTTTGGGTTAAGTTGTTGTTAAGCTGAAGCTGAATGAATAAAAAGGCTGCAATAAAAAAAACTAAATATATTTTAATTATTTATGAGGTTTTTAATTCCTTAAATTAAAATAACAAAAATAATTTTAAAAAATTTTCAGTAAATTTTTTAATTTTTTGGGAGAAAATTTCAGCTTTCTTTTAAGATTTAGGAGAAAGTATTTTCTGGTATCTGGCAACACTGACCCAATGTCATCTATTTGCGAAAGCCGAAATTTCTTTCTTGCTTATCAACTTCAATTGGGCAGGAATTGAAGGTCAGCGTATATGTTACCTCCCATTCTCCTCCAATAAAGTAAATTTTGTTTTCCTATTTCCAATTATTAGAGAAAGGAATAGACATACTTCAGCACTTAGCAGAAATTAACTTCAGTTAAACTAGTTTTCAATATAATTGTCTTTGAATTCTGCAGGCACTCATTAGTCTTCGATTTGCCCAAACCCCTCTTACTCTTTCGCCGAACTTTTGATTTCTTCTTCTTAGCTCACAACATGAAAGTTTATAATTAAATCATAATTTTTTTAATGAGTTTTTTGTTTTGTTCAAAGTCGCCCCTCAGCTAAAACTAGACTCAAACACTTTGTGGTAATTTTGAAATTCACTTCAGATCGAAATGTAAGATATCTGTCTGACAAATATGACATTTTATTGAACTCTTTCGCCTTATCGACGATGCAATTTACATAATTACGCGGCATCAGCTGGCGCAGTGCTGACACTCGGAATGCAAACTTGCCGGCGTCGAGTCTGACGCCCAGCCCTCGCCACATGGCGTACACTGTCACTTACGAAGCGTTGCATTGGCGCCTCGAGACGAGTCCCCACCCAGCAGTTGAGTGCTTACTGCAGCTTATGCCGAATGTGTGTGTGTGTGTGAGAGTGACCGATAAAATTTAATTCGCCTGAGGCGTGTTAATGCGTTGCCGAGTTATTAAAGACGTTTTCAACAGTTATTGTTTTTATCGCAGTGGAATTGCGGCGTTCGATTCCCCCATTTCGGGCATTTATATTTTTGCAGCAATTGTTGCTGAGCCTGACAGACGCGTCAGGCATGCACGCACAACGCAAATAAATAAAAATGTGCGGGGAGGGGGAGCGAGTTGTTTTGTTTACTTGGCACATTTTTCGAAACGTTGCAACGAATTCAAACTGCACAGTCATTATTTTTTATTAATATGGCTTTTTTAATTTTATTAGTTGTTGTTGTTTTATTAATTAAACATTTAGACTTGGCAGGCAAAATTTTATAAAAAAAATTTACTTTCATAATTTCTTTTTTTCAAGTCATTACTTGATGATCACCGATTGGCCCTGGTTATGGGTTATCGATGACTGCTCCTCGTATTAAACTCTTTTCAATTGCATTCCACGGCCGCCATTAGCAGTCGACGTCATTGCAATTCAATTTGCCTAATGTACTCGCACACTTTGCGGTCCGCCGCGCGCCATCGCTGCGTTCTGTCGCCCTGTCATTTACCATTTTATTGCTTTATTATTTGTGGTTATGACGTCCAGTGTTGGCTGGCCAGCTTTTGATGTGGCCGCCAGACAAAACTTTGTATTCGTAATTTGTCTTTTATTGTGCAATGTTGATGACAAAAAACTAACATTGTTGTTTTTTGTGTTGGCCGCGATTGCTCTGGGGCGCGGTGGGGCTCGGCGCTTTCGGGCCAATTATTACCGATGCATGTGTCGTTCTAGCGGCCAAGATTCGACACAAGCTTGCGGCGCGTATGTGCGCAGCATGGCCAATGGCCACGACGACTGTAACGACTGCGCACGTCTGTGCCGATTGGCTAATTACGCAGGCCGGACAACGTTTTCCCATTCAAGTTAATTAGTTAATTAATTAGCGCCTAATTGCTGTCGCATACGCAGCAATCACATGCGACATGTGTCTGGATATGATCACAGTTTCGTTTCTTTAATGCATCTCTGTTTGTTTGCAGGTCCGCTGTCCGAGGTGCAGACGGCCGTGGGACTGGAGGTGGCTCTGCCGTGCGACCTGATGCCCGGCACCATGATTGCCGACAAGGTGCAGCTGGTCATCTGGTATCGACAGGGCAATGTGAAGCCGATTTACACGTAAGTGGCACTTTTGATAAGACATTTTCTTAGCACAGTTTCGGTGGAATATGTTAGAAATGTGGAATTTGTTGAGCTGCATTTATAAATAATTGAGTATATAAATGAATATTTTAGAATATTTTTAATATTTGAAAATGATTGAAAAAATTTAATATAAAATTAATAATATTGATATTTTTTAATTTAAAAATGATCAAACAAATTTAATATAAATTAAGTAAATAATTGAAAATAATGAATACTGAAGATATTTTTGATTACTTTTAAATTTTAAAGTTATTGTTAAAAATAAATTAAAACTAAACACAATAAAATATTATATAAAAGATTCATAGATATTTTTATATATTTTTAAATTTTAAAATAATAAAAAAATAATATAAAATAAATAAAATATGTAGATATGATACTGAAAATATTTTTTGAACTTTTGTAATTTAAAATTTATGAAAAAAGAATAAATATAAACTAAACAAAATTTAAATTTAAATAAAAGGTGTATCGAATTTTAAATTTGACATGTTATTAAAAAAATAAATAAATAATGGAAAATAATGAATATGATACTGGAGATATTTGTAAATATTTTTAAATTTGAAAATTTCTATTAAAAAAAAATAATTTACAATAAATACAATTAAAAAGGAAATAAAAGGTCTATAGACATTTTTTAATATTTTTAAATTTGATAACTATTAAAAAAAACTTATAAAAAATAAATTAAAAAATTAACATAATGAACATGATACTACAAATATGTTGAAATATTTTTAAATTTAAAATTTATTATTAAAAAATGATTGTGAATAAAACAAATTTAATAAAATGTTTATAGATATTTTTAAATTAGAAAGTTACTTTAAAAAAATGAATATAAAATAAATACAACTAAATAAACTAAACATTTAAATAAAAGGTATATTGATATTTGTGAATATTATCAAATTTGAAAATTAATAAATATTTAATATAAAATTAAAAATTTTTGAATATTTTTAAATTAGAAAATTTTTATTGAATTATCAATGTAAAATAAACACAATTAAAAATTTAATAAAAGGTATATTTATTTAATATATATTTATTTTTTAATATTTAAAATTTAATAATTATTAAAAAAAAAATTAATAACACATAATCAACTAATTGAGAATAACAAATGATTAAGTATGACACTGAAAATATTTTTCAATATTTTGAAATTTGAAAATTATAACTAAAAAAATTCATAAAAATAAACACAATTAAAAATTAAAGTAAAGGTTCATAGATATTTTTAAATAATTTAAAATTTAAAAAGTAATAAAAAATTCAAAACAATAAAAATAATAAAAAATTTGGAATAATGAATATGAACTGAAAATATTTTTTAATATTTTCAAATTTGAAATTATTATTCAAAAATTAATAACAAATAAACAACCAACAAAAATTAAAAAAGGCATATTATAGGCTTCGTAGGATCAATTCCCTGGAACTGCTCTGGTTGGCCGTAGGTCAGATCTGTCTTGCCGTGATGCATGTTTGTTCATTGAACCATCTGGGACTTGCAGCGTTGGCTGGATGTTTGTGTGAATGGTGATGTCCCTGTGTGAGATCGCATGAGTTTAACTTAAAAGACGCTACAGTGGTCTGGTAGTCTGAAAGACATTCGAAGGTACAGATACTTGCAGTATACACTGCTGTCTTTCATCTTTGAACCATATTTATAGTACATAGCTAGACTTCCTCGCAGTTGTCCCAAAAGAAAATTTTAGGAAGAGAACAACTATAAATAACTCGGATCAAATTGCAGTCAGTAAAAACTTGCTCCGATAGATATGACGATAGATAACTCACGTCTTTGAAGAATGTAATAATATTAAAAAATATAAACAGAACATCAACTATTCAATTCCCCACAAACTTCTAAATGGCCTCAGGTTGGCTTCAAAGGCAAATTCATTCAATCATCTCCAAATATTTGATTAACCCTGAATTGGAACTTAATTAAATTATCACTTTAATCACAATTAGTCAACTGGCATTGAAGTGCGCCAGTCATATTTCGTGCCGAGTAAACAGATGCCGAGCTCAATTCCTTTTCTGAGGCAACGAGGTGCCAACAACTCGAGTAATCGCAGCAATGTTAACAAATTTCTGTGAGCTTAAATTCAAAGTTTATGTTGAAGTGTAACAAAGTGATTAGCAAAATGTTTTCGACACTGTGAGCCCCACTTAAACGCCCCCGGCAACAGTGTCTGGGCATAAAAATGAACTCACGCCGAGCTGAAGTCCGAAGACTGAACAAAATTCGCTTCAAATGCACATCGGACAAAACGTTGCCACGCTGCAGGCGGCCGCTGCGTGTCGCCCCACACGAGTGAATGTCACTCACGTTGAGCGAGCGTTTTGTTGCCCAGAAACCAGCTGCAACACGCTGTGGCAACAAACATGTCAACAATTCAATAATTTCCAAATTATGAAACTTGTTATGAATTCTGATAAAAGCCGAGGCGATAAAATCCATTTTCGCCTGACAGTTGCCCGAAAATGCAGACAAAGACAACGATGAAGAAGAAGCAGCAGCAGCAGCAGTGGCGGCCAGCCTGGGCGCAGCAACATGTCAATCAATAAAATGTTATAATTTAAATATCGGCGCGGCTGTATCGACACTTTTGTGCGCACATTCATAAAACGGTCGGACGCAACGTGTGTGCTCGCATAAGTTTGACGATTTAATGGCGCATGTTCTGTCACCATAAAAATGTTGCATTCAACAACAACAACAACAGTAACAATTCAACAAGAGCCCTGTCACGTTTTGGTATTGTTGTTGTTGTTCCTTGGAGCGTGGAAAAGTGGCGATTGCGGCCGTCTATGGTCGACTGACACGCATCAAATTTGCAGCACCACCACCAACAACAACAACAACAACAAGAACAACAATATGCAACAACTCGAACAGCAACAGTGACGAGAAACAAAACATTTCGATTAAAAATTCTATTGCTGTTATTGTTGTTGTTGTTATGCGTGTTTATGTAAAATACACAACAACAGTAACATGAAATAATAAAACAAAAACAACAACAACAACAACAGATGACACATAGCCTACAAGAAGAAAGCAACAATAACGGCCAAATTAATGTTGGCAGCATAACAACAGCAGCAACGGCAACAGCAACAACAACAACAACATCAAGAAGTGTTTTATGAAAACTTAACAAAAGCAGCAATAAAGAAAAATGGTTCACGTCGTTCGCTCGGATGGTGACGTAGGTTTGGAAGGGGGGGAAGGGGAGGGCGCGAAACGCGGAGGGAGAGAGGAGAGGTGGAATAATGGGCGCATGTGTCGCGGTGTGTATTTAATAAACGCGTTGCCAGCCCGGCGTTGGGTTTTTTTGGTTGGTTTTCAGTAAATTTATGCAGAACATTTTTTATGCCCAAACTAAATCTAAACAAAATGTTAAAAAATGTTAAAATCAAAACTGTCGTAAAGTAAATAAAACAATTATTTATGCATTTCAATTAAAAAAATAGCACCATTTTAATTTTATTACAAAAGTATAATAAAAATTAACAAATGGTTTTCTAAATATTTTATAAAAAAAATTAAAAAGCGGAAATCTTTTTTAATTAACTCAAATTGTTAACATAAAAATAGATTATATTACATTTTTTGTATATATTTTAAATAATTTAATTTTTTAGTACCAGGAAATTAATTGAATTTTACAATTTTTACATTTTACATTTAAACATGTTTATTTAATTATTTTAATTAACTCAAATTGTTAACAGACGATTGGATTATATTAAATTTTCATATATATTTTTACTAATTTAATTTTTAGGACCAGAAAATTAATTGAATTTTACAATTTTTACAAATTAGATTATATTAAATTTTTTATATATATTTTTACTAATTTAATTTTTTAGTACCAGAAAATTATTTAAATGTTATAATTCTTACATTTTACATTTAAAGATGTTAGTGGAGTGCACTCTTCATAGCATTTTAGGTGTAAAGTTGCTATCGCAGCAATCTGTCGCTACAACTACTTTCGAAAAAATTGCGAAAATTCAAAAATTGCTACAATAACAAACACTTAAAATGCTATGAAGAGTGAATGTCGCTATTGAAAATTGTTAATTTATCTAATATAATAATAAATAAATTATTTTATTATTATTAGTTTTAAAAACTTATGTTTTTATAAAAAAAATGTTTTTGTGAAAACACAATAAATGGTTTTGCAAAAATTTGGAAAAATATTTATATAAAATTAAAAAAATGTGTGTTTTGAATTTTATTTAGTTTAATTTTAATTAATGGTTTTGTTTTTGTTAAGAAACAATAAGAAATAAATAGTTTTTATTATTTTTTCACACATCCATTTTTATAAAAATTGAGTTTTATAAACACACCGGATATAATTTTAAAAAAATTATAGAAAATAAAAAAACTGAAAACATTATTATAAACTATTTGAAATTAATTATTTTGAATTCTGTTTACATTAAAATTTAATTTTAAATTAATAAAAATTTTTTCTAGAAATTACTTTATATTAAATTTATTTAATATAAATAAGGTTTTGTTTTTGTACTCAACAGACGCAGAAACATTTGATTTATTTTTATAATAAATTTTTTTAGTTGTACTCGTAAAAAACAAATATATAATTTATGTGCGAGTAGGTTAAAAATTGTTTTTGGTGTTTGTAAGAAAACAATAAATTTTGTTAGTCTTGCTTATAGAAACCTAAACAAATTATGTAGATTAAATTTTTTTATTTTCTAAAAAAAACAAATATGTATATAAAAAAGTAAAATTCCTTAAAAATTTCTTAAAATTAGTTTTTTATATCTATCTTTTTAATCTTTTTATTGAGACGAGTTTTTAATGTTTTTTTTAGTGTAATAGTAAAAATAAAAAAATATTTAAAATTTTTCTAAAATTTTTTTTTATTAAAAATGGGTAACACTGTCGCGCGCCTATCGCCAGCAGTGATGGTGTGAACTTCTGCCTTCGGGGAGTCACAATGTCGCGTTGAGCGTCGCGTCTCGCCATGTTAGCAAATTCAAAAGTAAAACAAAGCACAAAGAACGAATAAGGAAAGCAAATAAATAATAAAAAGCAGTAGAGGAGCGTGCGGCCGAATTGTCAGACTGACAGACGGCGCCGTCGTCGCGCATCCGCCTTATTTGACGCTGGGGACTAGCGCGCCCACCCACACGGACAGCGCCGGCTCAATATGCCAAGCGGCCATAAACCGCACGCGTCGCCCCCCTCCGCGGCCGTCAACAAAAAATAACCAAATGGAAGAAATTCCAATCTGAATGTGGTGACTGAATGTGGCGGCGGCGGGGTGGGGCGACAGGGTAGGCTTGGGTCAATTTCAGTGGCACGCTGGCGTGATTGAAATCGGGTTTGGAATGCGTTGCGGCTAATTTTATGTATGAAGGAAGCTGTCCGCAAACGAATTGAAAGTTGGCCTCGCAATTTTATGCGTTTCCACATCGATTCACCGCGCGCAGCTGCTGCTCCACCAACAACAACAACAACAATAACAAGAACGCTCCAAACACACAAAAATCGATTAACATTAAAGCATCGCGCAACTTTGGGTGTCAGGGGTTTAACACTTGAAATGATTTATGAGACGGAAAAAACAAATTACAGAAGAGCAACAATAACAACAACAACAACAAAAACAATGACAGCAGCAGCAGCGGCCGCAAGAAAATCAAACCGACCGTCCAGCAGCCGCCGAAGAGCGTCGGCCATGCACCGAACACGCGCCGCAACTTAATTTCCTGTTTTATTACACATAAAAGCCAACAACAACAATGACAATAAAGACAAAAACAATGGTTGGAAAAGCGGCACTGCTGCCAGCCGCAACAGCAAATAAAATTAACTTTCTTGCTGCTTCGGGCGCGCGTAAGTGCCCCAAAAACAAATTATTTCGCCTCCCCCGATGGTCGAACTGCAGAGGCCGCCAGCCGCAGACCCCAACGCAAGGTTTACCGATTTTTATGTCTATGCCGACACACGGCCCCTCCCCCTCCCCTCCCACTCCCCCGTTTCCCCACCCCCCATCGAAGCTCTATAAAAAGTGCATTTATTGTTGTGGTGGTTGTTGTTGTTGTTGTGCCCGCATGCCATCAATTTTAACGACGCGCGCGCATAAACGTCGCTTTTACTTTGCATTTCAAATAACGGCAAACAATTTCTTGTTGTAGTTGTTGTTGTTGTTGCTTTTATTGTTGTTTGAAATAACATTTGAAATTTGCTGCCATAAGTATATTAATTGCATAATAAATGCACCGTTGTTGCTGTTGTTGTTATTGTTGTTGAGTGTTGTTCGAATTTTACAGCGCCTCGACGCGTCTTGAACGCCGCCGCCACCGCAAATGCTCCACTTTGGCGGCAGCCGCCCGTGGCGCATGTGGGTCCATAAAGCCGTCTCGGGACTCGAGTCGTTGGCATTTCGATTCAATTCATCCATTAAACGACGCATTCATCATCCGCGCCGCGGCCACAGTGCGCGCACTTTTATGATCTGCGCACTCATTACATTTGTCATTTCGGCGTTTAGTCATTTGTTGCTAGATTTGTCACAACTAATGTGTTTGGATTGTGTGTCTAATGTTGGGGAATGTTTTAAAAATAAATTCATAAACAGCCATAAAGCTTTTAAGTCAATTATGACCCGTGGACTGTGAGCGCACAGCGGTCGCGTGAAATTGGAATTTAATTTTCATAGTCGAATAGTTTTAAAAAATTCGATTTCGAAACGCTTTGAGTGGCTTTTAAGCTCAACGCTGAGGTTTTTGTGACGAGAAAATTCAGACAACAATTGGTGAATATTTGTAAATAATCTGAAGTTTCTCTTCAATTTAATGTGATTCCCAAAAGCTAATGAATTGCTTTAGAGAATTCCCTCATCGATTTTTTGAAGACGAAGAAAGCATTGCATTTTTTATTGAATGAAACTAAATTTTTTGATAAAAGGAATAAACTTTGGAGCTAATTTTTGGTAATGAAATTGAATGACAAGAAAGTTTCAGTTAAAAGACTAAAAAATAAAATAAATCTTTGAAGAAGCAAAAAGTCTTCTATCCAAACAAACAAATTTCAATTAAAAGACGAAGAAAGCACTGAATTTTTTATAGAATGACGAAAAACCAAAGATTGTCATAAGATTGAAGAAGAAGAAATTTCTATCAAATTAAACCAGAAATAAGTGTTCCTTCAAAAGATTGACAAGCAAGAAGTCTTCCATCAGAAGTTTTAAAAAAGAAGTCTTTCTTCAAAAGACTGACGAATAAATAAGTCTTCTACCTAAAGATTGCAGAAGAAAGAAGGCTTCTTAAGAAGACTGAAAAGGGAAAAGATTGACAAAGAAATAAGTGTTCCTTCAAAAGATTGAAAAGCAAGAAGTTTGAAAAAATAAGTCTTTCATCAAAAGACTGACGAATAAATAAGTCTTCTACCTAAAGATTGCAGAAGAAAGAAGTCTTCTGAAGAAGACTGAATAGGGAAAAGATTGACAAAGAAAAAACATATCCACAGATTGAATAAGAAAGAAGTCTTCTATCAAAATACTGAAAAGGCTAGAAGACTGAAGAGGCAAGACATATTTTATCAAAAGACAAAGAGAAAATCTTGCTTCAAATGACTGAAGAAGAAAGAAGACTAAAGAGGCAAGAATAATTCTGACAAAAGACTAAAAAAGAAAAGTCTTGCTTTGAAAAACTGACAAAGAAATGTTTCTCCGATTAAAAGACTGAAACAGAAAGAAGCCTTCCTCCAACAGATTGAAAAGAAAAAGTCTTCCATCAAACGACAGAGAAGGCTAAATATTGAAAACTAAATACATTTTCTATTAAGACATTGAAAACGCAAATAAAAGAAGAGGAAGAAACATGCCTCTTATTAAAAGACTAAACATAGAAGAAGTATTCTATGAAAAGATTGAAAAATACGGAATACTTCTATCAACACACCGCAGCAGAAAAAGGTCGCCTGTTAAAAGACTGTAGAAGCAACCAGTCTTCTATCAAAAGACTCAAAAGAAATATGAAGTATTCTACCAAAAGATTGAAAAAGAATGAATACTTCTTTCATCACACTGAAGAAGGAAAAATTTTTCTATCAAAAGACTGAAAAAGAAAACCAAATTTCATAAGAAAGAAAATAATAAATAATAATAAATAAATAAGAAATAATACAGCTTAATGTTTTCTCTAAAATATTGAAGAGGAACTAAGACTTCTATCGACAAACTGAATGAATAAGAACGAAGTCTTCTATCTAAGCACTGAGGAAGTAAATGGTTTTCTAAAGATTGAAGTAGAAAGAAGGTTTTCTTAATAAGACTGAAAAAGCAAAAAATTAAAATAGAGGTTTTCTACCAAAACACTGAAGAAATAATCCTCTTTCAAAAGACTGAAGACGCCATGAAATATTCTATCAATAGATTGAAAAAGAAAGAGGAAAAAGACTTTGGAAGAAATATGCCTCCTCTTCAAAGACTGAAGACACAAGAAGTATTCTTTCAAAAGATTGGAAAAGAAAAAAGTCTTGTTTTACCAGACTGAAGAAGAAATAAGTCTTCTATTAAATAACTGAAGAAAAAACGATTTAAAAATAATTAAGTCTCCGTCTTCTTCTTTGACAAACTGGCTGACTTGACGATAACAAAACTTCAGCAGCATTGCTCACTTCATCAAGGAATCTTCAATGACGGTTCTCCATAAAATATTGGATAGTTCTATGATACAGAAATGATTTTTTTCTCAAATCCGGGCCTAAAAGCATTTGTGAGCCTCCTTAAACCACGACTAACCTAACTCATAGTAAAATAATATTATTTAAAATAATATCATTAAAAATTTGACAATAGAGATTTTGAGGGGAATCCTGCTGAACATTTCCTGATGAAGCGAGCAATGCTGCTAAAGTTCTTAGTCGCCATGTCAGTCAGATTGTCAAAGACGCGCATATCAAGAATAAATAATATTTGAAATATTTCTTCATTATGCGTTGAGTTAGTGGCACCTCGAAACAGTCCACTAATGTCACCTTCCCCTTTCCCTGCGAATTCGACCTGTGGCTGATTTCGAGATGATGAATGAAAATCACTTTGAATTGCAAAATTTTAAAACATTTTCCGCTGACAGCCAAATATCAAAAAATCCAACAATTGCCGAAATGCGTCGTTTGCTTTCCAAAGTGTCAAAGTGAGTAATGTGCGGCCCGCTTCAAGCGCCGCCCATTAAAATGCGCCAAAACGTACGGCGGCGAGTTAATAAAAATGCAATTTTCGGGCGTGTAAGTGTAGAAATAAATTAACGTGGAAAAATGTGTCAAATTGCTCATAAAAAAAAAATACAAATGGAACAAGCAACACCCGCGACCCAGCAGCAAGCAACATTTTCTTGGCCGCTGCCGAAAAGCAATCAAAGACCCAAAAGAATAATTTTTCGAAAGTGAGAAATTTTATTGAAATTGACAGCATTTTTGTTTATGACGCAGCCGTTCAGTTTGACAAAATGCGCGCCGCCTGCAACGCGCTGCGCCGCGGCGTCGTGCGCGACCTGTCAACACGCCAGCAACGACCGATCGTTAACAGCGAATGTCGGCGGCCGCAGACCGCTTTTCAACGCCCAAACGCGCCGCTGCTGGCGTGCGAACTGCCACTGCGCAGTGCACGAATTTTCATGGCACTCGGCGGCCCATTATTGCAACGACAGCCAGCACAACAACAACAGCGGCAAATGCGTTCGAGTTGGCGTTGGCGACGTCAGTGGCACTCGTGTTTCTTGTCTGTTTGACACAAATTTAAATGCGATGCACTCAAATTTTACGATGTCATATTTTGTAGGAAATTTCAGCGACCGCCCGCCGGCGCGCCGCACTCGCTGCCCACCTGAATGTCTGTTTAGATTTGAAATTTTACACGCACATTTTCACATTCCTCCGAGAACGAGCGAGGACAGTGAGAGGGACGAGCCACTTCCGCTGCATTTACACATTCAGTGCAACGCAACAAATCAACGGGAAATGCATAAAAGCCAACTTTGGCCAATGCCCAAATAAAAATAAAAAATAAAAAAAAAATAAAAAATAAAATATATAAAACAGACTTTCGGAATTGAAGTCACAATCGGTACAAATCCATCAAAGTTATTAGCCACAACTGAGATTAGTGGCGTTGGAGAATTAAAAGCGCCAACCATAAAAACGATCCAAAGCGTTATGACGACAAACGATTTAATTTATGGACCACAAAAATGCGTATTTACGGTAAACAGTGACTTTACGATAAGCGCTGGCCACCAAAAGCCCAAAAGCATCTTGGCCAAGTTTTACGATTTGGTGTCTTGTGTGCTTATGAGCTCGAAAACTGCGGGCCCGAAGCACACAAAAGAAGTGGGCATTTCATTTACTTGTTTGTTGGAGCTAATGGTTGTTGCAATTACATATTCGATATTTTGTTGAACAAATTATGCTAAATTGGTTAGTGTAGTTGAATTTCTCAAACAATTTAATTTTTTGTTTTGTTAAAAAAAAAAACTTAAAAATTGTCCCAAATCACAGCATGACATAATTTTTCAATAAAAAAGTTAGAGGTTTTTTCCAACTTTGGTTTGAAATTCTAAAAGTAGAAGTTTTTAGCAAATTTCTCAAACTATCTCACTTTTGGTTGTAATGAAAATATAAAGAATCACAACTTGACAATCTTTCGATAAATAAAAGTTTTAGGCACTAAAATTTTTTTATATTTTTTTAACTTTCGTTTCAAATTGTGCTAAAAGTTTGACTTTTCAGCAAATTTCTTAAACTATCTCACTTTTTTTATAGTAAAAAAATCAAGAATCACAACTTGACACAATCTTTCGATTAAAAAAGTTGTAGGCACTCAAATTTTGTATATCCTCTCTTTCCAAACATTTTTAAAACTATCTCACATTTGGTTGTGGTAGAGAAAACTCAAGAATGGCCCCAAATCACAACTTCACATATTTTTTGTTAAAAAAAAAATTTTAGGCATTCAAATTGTGGATGTTTTTCCAACTTTTGTTCCAAATTATCCCAAAAATTTAAGTTTTCAACAAATTTCTCAAATTATCTCACATTTTACTGCAATAAAAAAAATCAAGAATCACAACTTGACATAATCTTTCGACAAAAAAAAGTTGTTTGTACTAAAATTTTTTATATCCTGTCAACTTTTGTTTCAAATTGTGTTAAAAGTTGGACTTTCCAGCAAACTTCGCAAACTATCTCACTTTTGGTTGTGGTAAAAAAAGTCAAGAGTTGTTTTAAATCACAACTTCACATATTCTTCTATAAAAAAAAGTTGTTGGTACTGAACATTTTTATATTTTCGCAACATTTGTTTCAAAATGTGCTAACAGATGAAATTTTCGGCAAATTTCTCACACTATCTCACTTTTGTTGTTGTAAAAAAATCAACAATTGTCCCAAATCACAAATCACATTTTTGTTTGTGAAAAAAAAGTTTTCGGTACTAACATTTTTTATATTTTGTAAACTTTTTCTTCTCAAACTATCTCTCTTTTGGTTGTGGTAAAAAAAGTGAATAATTGCCCCAAATCACAACTTCACATATTCTTTTGTCAAAAATAGTTGTAGGCATTACAACTTTTTGAACCCTCAAAACTTTTGTTTCAAATTATGCCAAAAATTAAATTTTTTTAGCAAATTTCTCAAACTATCTCATTTTTTACTGTGGTAAAAATAATCAAGAATCACAACTTGACATAATTTTTCGATAAAAAAAGTTTTCGCCACTTAAATTTTTGATAATTTCCCAACTTTTGTTTAGTTAGACTTTGCACAAACTATCTGAAGCTATCTCAATTTTTTATTGAAAAAATATCAATGGTTGCCATAAATCACCGTTTGACATAGTCGTTTCATATAAGCAAAAGCTGTGGGCACTCAAATAGTGTTGGATTTTTTTTAAGTTTGCTTCAGTTTTCTCAAATTTGTTGGTCTGAAAAGTTTTCAATTTCAATATGAAGACGGCAGCACTCGTCAACAAAAGGTGGAAAATTGTCAAAAATCTCAGTTATCAATTATAACCTCACAAATTATATTTTGAAATAATCGATTATTTGCATATAACCTCAACAAATAAGTTTCTGAAGGATATTTACTTGCACACAATTTTTGTAAAAATCTCAGTGACTTTTCCAAGAGACGTTGTTTGTTGCCAAAGGATGCAGTTCGCCACCAGGCGACGTGTTCAATGCAATTTCAGGTCTATTCACTCAGATAACCTTAACTTTTTGTAACTTTTCAACGCGTGTAAACTTTCATTCGAAATCAATTGGTTTTAAAAAAATTTTTCTGTCTTAAGTACCCAAAACTCAATTAAACACTTAATAGAACAATTCTTAATATTTACTTAAACAAAACTTGAATCATGTCACAACAATTCTTTAAACATCCCACATAACCAAAACAGTACAATTACAAAAACAATGCTTATTATTGTTGTTTTTATTTTGGAAAAATTTTAAACAAACGAACTGTTGCGGAAAACTGAACCTCAATGCCGCAATTAACCTCAACAATTGAACTTTTCACAGAATTTTCCTGCGCCATTTACATAGTCGTTAAATTCAACCTAACCTCAACTGGGAAAATGTCGACCGGGATTTAAGTTGAGTGGCATAGAAATTCACTCGATTAAAATTCAATGACCTTTAATTATAAAAACAAACAAACGGCGTCGCTGCACAAAGTAAAACGAAGCATAAAGCGAAGAGCGCGACACCACTTCCAGTACAGTAAATGGACAAGAAAGACCACAACAACAACAACAACAACCAAATAGAAAGAAAGAAAGCAGAACCGAAGAAGAATCAAAGTCTGAGTTTGAGCAGGAATTTGAGCATTGAATTAATTAAAAAACATTGACCCTACTCACGGATTCATTGGGCGAAATTGTACGTGGCGGCAGCGACGACGGCGACGGCCGGTGACATTTACAACGCAAACATTTCCACTTAAGTGCACAACGCTGTACAAACTTCTGAGCGAGCTTAGGAGAATTCGAAAGTAACAAGAATTATTTTGAATAATTTTCAATGTCACCGTCGGACCGCAGAGGCCGAGTGAAAAGGGTTAAGGCGTGCGTGGGCACAGTGCAGGTCAGAAAATTGTGCTGAAAAACGTTGGGTGCATGACGAGACTTGTGACAGATGAGGAAAGCACTCGCAGCCGCATAAAACAGTTTATTGATTTTGTTTGATTATTTTGCTGCATATTTTGTGGTTCATAAATGCTTTGCTTCCTTGGCCTCTGAACTGAACTGTTGGCGCACTTTAATCGCGTTTTGAGCAGCAAAGTCGAAAGAGTAAATGCGTCGCTTAATCGTCTTAGCCTCTAAACCGCTTATGGCTGCTAATTAATTAGCTGCTTATTAATTCTTTTCTCATTTCGGCGCCGTCAAGAACGACGACTGCACAACCAGCCCCAACAATCAAATATGCACGAATGCGAAAGCGAAAAGGCAATGCAGAAAGTATGCTTTGCTGTGATAAAAATTAATTAAGGCAAATACACTCACACACCCACACATGAACATGTAAACACACACCCAACAGTCACACATGGAGCAAGTTGGCGCTGGCTGCGTATGAATTACGGCGATAATTGGAGTGAATTTGTAACGCAACATGTGCGTCAGCTGTGCGGAGCATTCGAGTGCTTGTTGGGGGGGGCGCGGCGACATGTTTAATACACCAGCAAACATTTAGTTACGAGCCGAAAGCTGCGCGCCAGCCGATTTTGCGGCATGCCACAAATTTGCTGCGTGCCGGCAGCGGAAGTGGGCCACTCGACTTTGCGCGAGTAGCCAAAAAATTCAATGAAAATAAGCCGCCGGATGGGGGATGGCGAATATTAATAACACGCCAAGCTGACAGCGAGCGGCACTATAACTGCAACAGTAGCTCATGCAAACACACACACACACACACACAGAGGCACAAATGTACGATTATATTTCTCAGCCAAAAACCTAACGTCAAATACACATTTAAATGGTTTTTTTTTTGTTACATTAAAGAAACTTTTTGTCATCAGTTGTGCTTTTTTCTTGTGCGCTCCAAGTAACAAATTCCCCATTTATTCAATTTTCCTATGCCAACTCACGCACACATTCAAACATTCCGACATTCACTCATTCGTTCATTTGGTTATAAATTGTATTTCACGTTGCCATTTGTGCTTTTTTCGTATTATTGCAGGTTCGACGCGCGCGGCCGGCCCCTGCACCAGGCGATTCCCTGGGCCGACGAGAACGTTTTCAAGAACAAGGCGCACTTCTACTACGACACCAATCCGCCGGCGCTGCGCATCAAGAACATCCAGACGAGCGATGCCGGCCTCTACAAATGTCGCGTCGACTTTCATAAATCACCGACGCGCAATTGGCGGATTAATGTGACAGTTTTGGGTAAGTTTCAGCGGGATTTAATGCGGCCACACCCCACCGCACCACACCGCCACTGCGTCCAACTTCACCGTCTAACGATTTAATATTTTTCACTTTGGCCCCTTGCCGCACTCGTTCGGCAGTGTCGCACTTGGGCAAACACTTCCGTTTCCGTGCATTTTTCATTTCCGCCTCATGCGACATTTCCTGATTTTTCACACTTTTGCAGCAGTTTCGTCGCTGAGAAAAATGCGAATAAATAAATAAAAACATCAGCAACAGCGCCAACAGAGGCGATAGCCACAGTGGCAAAGGGCAGCAAAGAATGTGAATGTGTAAGGAAGTCTGGCACAGAGTTGCCATAGGCATTTGAAATGGTTTGAAACACATTCGTTTTCAAATTCACATTTCGAGTTGAAATCGAAATTAATTGTAGAAAATGATTTCCTTTTAACCTTTTACTAAAATGCAAAAATCAGTAATCATGTTTTTAGTTCCACCAATTTCAAAATTCCTCAAGTTAAAAATAAAAAGTCTGGGGTTTCAAATCGTTTGCAACACTATCTGTTCAATAAAATATTCGTTTTCAAATTCGCATTTCAAATTGAAATCGAAATTAATTGTAGAAAATTATTTCAATTTAAACTTTTAGTAAAATGCAAAAATCAGTAATCATGTTTTTAGTTTCACCAATTTCAAAATTCCTCAAGTTAAAAATAAAAAGTCTGGCATTTCAAATCGTTTGCAACACAATGTGTTCAACTCATTCGTTTTCAAATTCGCATTTCGAATTGAAATCAAAATTAATTGTAAAAAAAGATTTCCATTTAAACTTTTAGTAAAATGCAAAAATCAGTAATCATGTTTCTGGCTTCACCAATTTCAAAATTTCTCAATCAAAAATCAAAAAAGTCTGGTCACCTCGACACACACGTTGTGTGACATTTTTATAATATTTCTCCAGAGGTGCTGTTGCAAACGCGGCAGTTACTTACTCACTCAACAACCTTTAACACCATTTTGAATCATGCATTTTTGTTGTTATTTTTTTGGTTAGTTGCGTGCAATTCTTGTGCGTTCTTTTCATTCACTCACTCACTCACTGTCCGTCTCTTTCTTCTTCTTTTTCGGCTTCGTTTGTGCAGTGCCGCCCACGCAGCTGACAATTCTGGATCACCACGGCGCCGCCATACGCGAACAAATGGCCGGCCCGTACTTGGAGGGCGAGAGCATCAATCTGACGTGCTTGTCGAGCGGTGGCATACCGCCGCCGCGCGTCTCCTGGTGGCGCGAGCACGCGCTGGTCGACGATTCGTTTCACGTGCTGCCCGACGGCACCGTACGCAATGTGCTGCACTTGAAGAACATTGCGCGACGCGACTTGCTAACGGTAAGTGACTGCGAAGGGGTCAGCCAGAATGATTTGGATAACTAAGTAGTGGGTGTTTGGCTTATGAAGTGAAGATTTTGTTTAGTCTGAAAGTCACAATTTGTAAAACTGCTTAGGAAAAGTTGGTCTTTTTAAATAAAATTCAGATAAATTCTGAATGTTTATGTGTCAGAAGAAGAAAGTAGGTAAGCAGATGAGGCAGCTCTCAGCCATGATCGACTAGAGACACACGTAGACCTGTTGTGATACCTCAGGACTAAGTCCCTGACCTTTCGACCCCGAATTGTACCCTGTGTCTCGATATTACTTTTTGGTATTTAAATCATGAAACACTTGCACACACGACATTTGAAGTCGCCACGCCTCTCTGTTAGAGTTCTAAAGCTAGTTTACTTTTGAACAATTTTAGCTTAAAACGAGTTAAATAAATTTTGTATCGATATTTTTTAATTACAGAAAAACAATTTAATATTTATGGAAAAATACAAAATTATCACTTTTTGATTTTATTTAACCATTATTAAAGAAACAGGGTTTTGATCAAACGCGCCCAATTCGTAGACTTCAATTAGAACACAAACTTTCTCTGATATCGCTGCAAATTATTGGAAATTATTTTGAGGATAACAGTGAAATGTGTGTAATTTGCTTTGAATTCACTTCTAAAAATATTATTTAATTTGTTGGTGCCTACTTAAATTAAACCCATAAATCAATGGTGGCTTTTGCTATAAAATGACAAATAGGTGAAGTTGCTCTCAGGCAACTTTGGGGTCGAAAGGGTTAAGACGTTTATGTTGATAAATAGGGGCAATACATCAAGTTCTTCTTCTTCTTGTTGATCCCATCAGATTTTTATGAGAAAATACTTATCTAATTATTTCTCATTTAGAGTGCTTTCATCACATTTGAAGTAAATTAGCGCATTAAGTCATGTTTTCCCATACAAACTCTTAACCCATCGTTGACCCATATTTTTATTTTCAGATTTTTATCTTCGAAAAATAAAAAAACACGTGTCAAATTAATTCTTACTAAGAGTACGTTCATCAAGTTTGAAGTCAAAAGGCGTAAAAAATCATATTTCTTTATACAAAGTTTTAACCCTTGGTTCACTGCTTTAAGTTTTGATTTTCAAAAAAATTAGAAACACGTGTCAAATGATTGTTTTATTTCAATACACCCATCGGTTCATGGCTTTTTCGTAGTCTTTCTGAATACGCACCTTAACCCATTATGGACCACGTTAAATTTTTAATTTCGAAAAAAATATGTGTCGAATTATTTTTAGTTTTTAAGCAAATGTGAAATCAATAGGCCCATAAGATACAGTTTCTTCATGCGTCCCACGTCCCAGATGTACCCACATTTCAAATTTCATATTTGTAGCTTCAGCGGTTTGGGTCAGTAAGTCAGTCAGGACAAACAATTATATGTATATGGATTGGAGATGTCGAAGAGGTTTTCTGAACAAAAGAAACCAATATATTACCTACTTTTCTGGCTAAACAGCCAAAAAGGTGCAGAGAAGGTTGAAGAATTGACTGCTCTTCTTCGTCGTCCCAACATTTTCCGCACAGCTCGTTTGCTAGGAGGTCTAGACTTATTCTTTTGTCATGTGCGCCGAGAATAGACTAAATTTACCTCTAACTAGGAGTGAGCAGACTTTTGATGCACCTCCAGTTTAATTTTGCTCAGATCTGCTGGCAAAGAAGAAAGTAAATGTTTTAGAGTTAAATCTACTTTAGTGTATCTAATGTTTGTATACTGCAACCTGAAGGGTCATTGTGTTATTGGGCCCCTTGAATCATTTAGTCATTTTTGTTTCTCACATCTTTCTGCAATAGTTGCATCAGTTCCTCGTCATTGAGCCCATCTTTCCCCAGAAACTTTACACGTCCGTCTCTTTAAGTCAAGAAGGGATTCACAATGTGCCAATTTGGCCTCCGAGTGCAAGTGCACCCTTCCCTACCTAACCTAATTTAACCTACCGACATCTTAAGTGTAATCCCTGTATTCAAATTTACTTTGTTGGGCCCAGGTATGAATGTCCTACTTCAGGTTCATTTTACCGAAATTATACACAGAACCTAGTCCATGAATGAGCTTTCCGCACCCTTTTCTGCTTGGATGCTTTTATTTTGTTTATTAAGAAAATTACTAAACAAAACTTGATTATGAGCTGATCTAATGGTCCTTTTTTAATGCAAGCCTTTTGGTTTTTTACTAATATGGAGCAGTAGACTGAGATCTAGAACATGTATTTTTTCAAAAGGATTCGTTTAAAACATTCAAAAATATTGAAAGATACATTTTTATTTATTTATAGATTAGTTAAACAACAAATTTTTGAGCCTAAAAGTCTAAAATAGTCTAGAAAACAATTTTCCTCTTTACTTTTAGAATTTTACTCACACATTTTGGTCCTGAAAGTTCAAAATAGAAAAATTATTCAAAAGGCGATAATTTTTCTCTTTCTTCTCTCGATACCCAAATCTATATCATTGCAACAGACTGAGATCTGAAACATGTATTTTTTCAAAAGAATTTGTTAAAATATTCAGGGATATTGAAGGATAAATTTTTGGAAGGATTTTACTGACACATTTTGGTCCTAAAAGTTCAAAATAGAAAATTTAATCAAATGACACATTTTGGTCTTTAAAGTTCAATATAGAAAAATTATTCAAAAGGTGATAATTTTCCTCTTTCCTATCTTGATACCCAAATCTTAATCATTGCAGCAGACTGAGATCTGCAACATGTGTTTTTTCCAAAGGATTCGTTAAAAATATTCAGGGATATTGAAGGATACATTTTTGAAAGGGTTTCACTGACACAATTTGGTCCTAAAACCTCAAAACAGAAAATTTAGTCAAATAACAAATTTTGGTCTGAAAGTCCAAAATAAAAAATGTAGTCAGAAGGCGATAATTTTCCTCTTTTGATGCCCAAATCTTTATCGTTGCAGCAGACTGAGATCTGAAACATGTATTTTAAGGAATTAGGATTCGTTAAAAATATTCAAAAATATTGAAAGATATATTTTTGAATGGGTTTCACTGACACAATTTGGTCCTGAAAGTTCAAAATAGAAAATTTAGTCAAAAGGCAATTTTTCTCAAGAAGCGCAAATATTTTAATACATTTTTTGAAATGTGTAAGTACATCTATAAAAATTTTAAGTCCGTACATCGGATTAGAAAATGCAAATGTATCCTTTTCAACTGCGCTCCTTATCCTCTTCAACTTAGCTAATTGTGGAAAAACGTGTAAAAAACCTCAGCGAAATTGAATATCTTGTACAACTTTTCCTAACAATCACCCAATTGAAATCTTCCACTAATGACGTTCCACCACTGACGTTGCCACCACTTCACTTAAAAGTCTTCTCGATAATCTGCTTAGTTGCCTTATCCGTTTATCTGACTGTCACAATCGTTCATAAAAAAATCTCAACTTTTATCTCAAACACAAAAATTCAATAACTTCCAACAATCCGTGCAATGTGCACAATTACGTTAAATAACCCAGGAAAACTCGACTTGTTAATGTTTCTATTTTAAAAAAATATACAAAAAACTCGCACAAAACCCCGTAACTGCCTCCTGGCGCGCTCAAGTCATAAACAGCTCAAATTTTAAGACGCGCTGTGCTTATCGGCGCATCTCGTCGGAATTAGGCGCATTGACGCAAATTGAAATATTCTTCAGCTCCGGGCCCGTTGACATCTCCATTCCGGGCCGGGTCGAGTGTTTATGTGGAAATGTTTGTTTGCTCTGCTCACATTTCCGCAACGCCGCTGCACGCCATATGAAATTTTATGGCGCCGAAAATCCATTTCACTTGGCCACCTGCTGCCGCTCCCCGCTCGCCTTCCACCGTCCTCAGCCTCTTCCGCGCTGCACAAATGCGTACGCAAACACAAATATGGCAACAATTTATGCTAATTCATTTTCATGCCATCATCCTGTAATGTGTACATTTGTTGTTGTTGTTATTGTTGTTATTATTGTATATTAATTTTTCGCCAAGTTATTTGCTCGAAATCGGCTCGTTGTATCATTTGCTGCTGGCGTCAGGAATCTAAAGTTGCGCGCATGTTTTGCGGGCGCAATACAACCTTGGCGCATTGTTGTTGTTGTTGTTTTGTTTTTTGTTGATTTTTTCGCTTCTCTCTTAATACAATATTTGTTGTTATGTTATTTTTTTCTTATTATTATTTTTGTTTTGTTATTGCATATTAATTTCCAACTCCAATTTTCGTTTTATTTACTTTGCTCGTAATTTGCCGCCTCACGCCACCCATTTCCTACCCATCCCGCCCCCTCAGACAGCGCAATTTTTTGGCATTTCCTTTCTGGCGCTCTTCCTTCCTTTGGTGCCCTAATCCACGTTATTGTTGCTATTGATTTCGTTGCTGTGCGCTGCTCTTTCAACCTTTGGCCAGCCAAGGGAATTGTTCGGCTATGCTGCCAGGTGGCAACGCTTCTGCTGAATGTAATTTGCGTCATTGAACGCGGAGAAAAGCTTTTGTGTAATGTAGCACATTTAATTAACATTTGCATACAATCGATGCGAATCCATTCGATTCAATTCGAGCGCAACCGTTCGGCTTATTACCGTTAAGTAAGGGTTAGGTTGACTTAGTCGAAATCAATTTGAAAACCACACCGAAGCCATTCGCACAAATTGAGCCAAAGTCAATTCACAAATTGATAACAAACAAATGTTGAGTAAATTTGTTGTGGTGCATTTTTATGAAACTACAAATTTTGTACAAAGAGTTTTTGATTTTTTATGCTATTATTATTTATTAACTTATTTATTTTAATTCTGATTAAATGTTGATTCTGATTAATTTTTGATTCGTTTTGATTTGTTTGCTGACGAAACTGTTTGAGTCAGGTTGGTTCAGGTTGATTTGAGATCTAAAAATTAAAAGCTAGGTTGGAACAGTAGGGTTGCCAGATCGACTTTTCAACCAGCAATTTATGAGATTTTAAACCATTCTGCGGGCTCCGGTTTTGACAAAAAATGTCGTTTTAATTTTCTAATTTTTGTTGGTCTTGTTCTTGCTTGCTAAAGAAACTTTTCGAGCGGGCAAACAAGTCGAGTTGGTTCAGGTTTATTTAAGCTTCTTACGAAGAGAGATTGACTTGACATGGACTAAACTAGACTAGACTTGACATGGACTAGACTAGACTAGACTAGACTAGACTAGACTAGACTAGACTAGACTAGACTAGACTAGACTAGACTAGACTAGACTAGACTAGACTAGACTAGACTAGACTAGACTAGACTAGACTAGACTAGACTAGACTAGACTAGACTAGACTAGACTAGACTAGACTAGACTAGACTAGACTAGACTAGACTAGACTAGACTAGACTAGACTAGACTAGACTAGACTAGACTAGACTAGACTAGACTAGACTAGACTAGACTAGACTAGACTAGACTAGACTAGACTAGACTAGACTAGACTAGACTAGACTAGACTAGACTAGACTAGACTAGACTAGACTAGACTAGACTAGACTAGACTAGACTAGACTAGACTAGACTAGACTAGACTAGACTAGACTAGACTTGACATGGACTAGACTAGACTAGACTAGACTAGACTAGACTAGACTAGACTAGACTAGACTAGACTTGACATGGACTAGACTAGACTAGACTAGACTAGACTAGACTAGACTAGACTAGACTAGACTAGACTTGACATGGACTAGACTAGACTAGACTAGACTAGACTAGACTAGACTAGACTAGACTAGACTAGACTAGACTAGACTAGACTAGACTAGACTAGACTAGACTAGACTAGACTAGACTAGACTAGACTAGACTAGACTAGACTAGACTAGACTAGACTAGACTAGACTAGACTAGACTAGACTAGACTAGACTAGACTGCTCATTTGCTCTAGAACCGCAGTTTAAAATTGTGCAAGAAACCCTATGCTGCCTTCAACTCATCTTAGGTTAGATCCTTGTATGGATTTTGTATGAGTATAAAGCTTACAGATAAAAAGAAGGACCCTTTAGTCGTACCCTGCTGAGCGAGCTTGTCTACCCACCTACTTCCTGCTTACCTAGAAGTCAAGTCTTTGAAATTTGCTTTAAGCACTCGTTTTCTTCGAAGCGGCTCCATGCTTCATGTCTTTAAGCCACAACACTCGTAACTACCTAACCGCTGCCTCTACCCAACCTAACCTAAAAACATCTAAAGCAACTCTAAGTTCCATTGTTCTTAATCGTTTGAAATGGTTCTTTGTTGCAGGGAGCAACGTTTGCAAACAAAACAATCGAATCGAAATCCTTAAAATCCTGTCCAAACATTGTCCACAACAAAGCGAACGTAATTGAAATTATCTTCATGTCGACTATTGTGTCGCTGCCACACAGCGCAGCTCGCAGTTCAACGGCTGCGCGCCACAAATTCACTTTTGCCGCCTGGCCGAGCCAAACTAATCCAGTTTTGGTCCATTATGTCGTCTGCGCTGTAATGAATATAATGTAAATAATAATTTCGAAGATTTTGTGGGGGATTTGCTGTACACACACACACACACCGAACGGACAGAACAAACGACCAGCACAACAACAACCAGACGACACCAAAGTAGACGTTCCCATTGTGCTCCAGCCGAGGCGTCGATCTCGCTCTGCCCAGTCATCGTTGCTATTCAGTTGGACCGGTTGAAGTGTCTGGGTTCGCTTCTGTGTTGCCAGTTGTGCAGCAGCTACAACAACAACAAGCAAGGCGACAAGCACTCGAGTTGTGGCAGTGTTCTTGAAATTTGATTGCCGGATTAGGTGGCCGCACGGTGGCATCATCCGAGCGCAGAGCAAAAGTGCCGTCCGAGTGCGCGGAAGAAAGCTGCAAGCTTGCGAGTTTTTGCGTGGCCGCTGCAGCTGCATCGAAGCTATTTCGATGTCGCCAGAATTCAGCTATAAAACGCTAAGCGCCGATGTGCCAACAATGCCTCGCAACTGTTACATTTCATTAGTTGCGCCGAAACGCACTGATCCCCTGAAAAAAAGTGGGCCAACAGTCTCTCGAAATTGTGAAGACAGCTTCAGCGTCTGAAAGTCGCTCAAATTCATTCGTCAGCTTTTCTTTCTATTACCGAAGTAATTTAAAAATGAAACATTCCCCCCAAAAATCTCATGGCCCCACTGCACTGTGCCGCGCAGCAATTGTTCAACACCAAAAACTGTAACGAAAATATTTTCATTGTGGGTTTAAAACCTTTTTGGCCATTTATTTTGTTTCTTTGGGGATTTTGTTATTGAAATGCTGCCCGAGCCCGGCTTAACACCCACCCGGAAATGCAGCTTAGCTGCGCTTCTCTCGCTCTCCCTGTGTGTCCGTCCCGGCTGCGTATCTTCACCTCGAGCCACGCATTGCCCGCACACACTTGAAAGTGTTGTAAATTGTGGCCTTAAATCTATTTTTCTTTTCTATTTTGCCCTAATTTAATCCAGCAGTTTTTCATTTTCCCTTTCAACCTCCACTCCGCCACTCTCAACCAACACACAACTCATCGTTTTCCGTTTGCCCTCTGCTGCCCCCTCTTGTCTTCACTAGCAAGCGTATTCGCACAGCTGCTGCGAGTTGTTGTTGTTGGTGCTGTTGGTCAAGTCCTGCACTACACTTCTGCCGTTGTCATCAATTCTGTTCGGATTAAATTTTTCGAGACGCTCCTCTGTTTTGTTTGACTTTCATTCTGGTCATTTTGCGGCATGTCCGGCCGTTGTCTGTCCGTTTGCTGTTTGTCTATGCGTTCGCTGTCCGTTCCGTTTCGTTCCGTTCCATTCGATTCGATTCGTGCTGTGCGTGCTTTGCCATTTTCGAAAGGGAATTCGTGCAACTGTTGTAAATTAATTTTTACACCTGACTTGCATTTTCCTGCTGTCCAATGCCTTTCTTCCGTTTCTCCTTGCCGACCACATTTTCGCGGTAAATGTGTGCTTTAGCTGTCGCCATTGTTGTTGTTGCTTTTGGCGCCCAACCGTTACACTAAGTTTGTGATATTTCTGTGCTGCGAACTGCCACACGTGCGTGAGTGTATTTTCCGCTCTGCTCCGCTTTGCTCCACTCGGCCCGCCTTGTGGCTCATATGTCACGCCATCTGCTGGCCGCCCAACCGCCCGACATGTTTTAATCGGATTTCGTACATAAGTTATGGGTTTTAATTTTTCAATTAGTTAAAATTTTTGCTGTTGTCGTTGTTGTTGTTGTTGACTTTTTTGTGAGCCAACCAGGCTTGTAGGCAGAACGTGGGTGTGTTAGATGAGCGTTTGTTTAGCATTTACAAATACGCAGAAACGCTGCTTTGCCATCAAATTTAGTTTTGGCCAAGTTGAAGTTAAAGTTTTGAGAGGCGAAAAATGTATGGAAAGCATTAAATAGTTTTCCTAAAAAATTGGAATGTGTATCACGTTCATGATTGGTTGAAGCATTTGCTTGAGATTACTTAGAGTCTCTCAAAAACTACCCCACACTTTGTGGCTTTTAAAGGACTTGAAAACTTTAAGCTTCGTGTAACTTGATCCTTAAATGCATGAATAATTTTGGACAAAAGTGTCTATTAAAGACCAGCTAAAAGGCTTTTGACTTAATTGTTAAATGTTTGAGTGCAAATTTCCTGGTGAATCTATTCTCGTGCAGCTTAAAATCGACTCAGTTTTGGGGTTGAATTTGTAAAAGTAAGACAGGAAATGAAACTGCAATAAGATTTCAATATATCAGGTGTACAACTTTGCTTCCGCCGTTTTTTTCCAAAATTAAAAGCTTTATTGCGAAAAAGTGCTTACAGATGTATTATTCAAAGTATTGTCCGTCGCTAGAGACAACTTTCTCCCATCTTTCCGGCAATTTTCGGATCCCGGCTCGAAAAAAGGAGTCCTCTTTTGACGCTATCCATGAAGCAATCCATTTTTCCAATTCTTCGAAGGATTGAAAATGTTGATCTGCCAGGCCGTGTGCCATCGAACGGAATAGGTGGAAGTCAGAAGGGGCGACATCTGGGGAATACGGCGGGTGGGGCAAGACTTCCCATTTCAGCGTTTCCAGGTACTTTTTGACCACTTTTGCTCGATGTCCCTCGGTTTCAACTCGTACGGCACCCAGTTTCCTTCTTTCTGAATCATGCCCAGGGCCTTGAGACGTTTTGAAATGGCTTGCTGACTCACTCCCAACGATTCGGCAAGCTCTTCTTGGGTTTGGCACGAATCTTCATCAAGCAATGCTTCTAGTTGTTCATCTTTGAAGGTTTTTTCTCTTCCACCACCATGTTTGTCTTCGACATCGAAATCACCATTTTTAAAACGTTGAAACCACTCCCGACACGTTCTTTCACTCAGAGCAGCATCACCGTAAGTTTCTGAGAGCATTCGATGCGCTTCAGCTGCATTTTTTTGCGAATTGTAACAGAAAAGTAAAACTTCCCGCAAATGGCGAGAATTGGGCACATAAACGGACATTTTCGAGCGTGAATAATACGAAAACAAGAACAACTGTCACTGAAACGGCGATGACAATTCGTTAGGCACTGTCCACACTCAGTTTAAAGGCATTACCATCTATGTATTTCAACCAGCCTCAGCCGGTACAGCCACCTATCGGAAAACGGCGGAAGCAAAGTTGTACACCTGATATCTTTGGACTGGTAGATTCAGAATTCATACCATTAATATTTCCACACTGAACGAGAAGTCAAAAATGTGTTTTGTATGGGTTTTTCTGTGGGAAAAAGTGAAGTAAAGTGAGTGTATGTTCGCCCTTCTTGAGTCTAATTTATGGGTTTGAGGGTTAAGTTAAATTTTTCTCAGAAAGCTTCATAGATAATGCAGCCTTCTCCTGAAAGAACTCACTTAACCCAGATATGCTGAAGGTCCTATATGTAGATAGGTAAGTCTGCCTCTGTAGAGACACACTTAGACCTCTTTTGGGCCCATTGTGATACCACAAATTTCGCCCGTTTGAAATGTGTATGCAACACTGGTTTTTCAACATGTGTTACAACACCCATTTTAAAAGGATGGTGGGAGAGGGGAGGGGAATGGCGGTTTTTTTTGGCAATTTCTTTTCACATTTGGAGGTGAATAATTCTCATCTGCTTTATGTGGATAGCGGTAAAAGTAGTTGAGTGTTTCACCAGCCCGAGCTGGAAATCGAACCTAGGGCCTCTGGTCCTAAGGTCTTGCATGTAACTATACCAATATTTCATGTCATCGGTGAAAAGTACTCAAAGGGGCATCATCCACGAAAAGGCAGCAATTGTTTACTTAGTGTGTCCTTTTCATAGGACATATATAGCAGTTGTCGCTAAACCCACTTTTCTCATATATCTCTTATGGGTGTTAACGAGCTTCATTCTTGATTACAATCGTTACGTTCTTGGCGAGTGGTTTTGTCACCGACAGAACGAAAAATTGGTCTGCCTGTTGTGTAACTCTACAGATTATCAAGAGATTATCCATTCGAGTTATAAACACCACTCAAAATTAAAATACCAAAATATGCCAGAATATCACCAACGCTAATCCATGCACTGCCAAAAACTAGCAAACCTTCAGCATTAGTTTTGTCAGTTATTATCTTTAACATTGGTCTTCGTTGGCAGCTTGTATTACTGGCACACGACTTCAAGCATAGCGAGCTATACCAACTTTAGTTGAAATAATATAATTGGCTCTTACTTTTCCGTTGAATTGCTAATTGAATTGAATTGCGTTGATGGCTAACTAAAGAAATAGGAAACTTCTATTCCTTAACATAAACTCAATTTAATATATGCAAACTGCTCGTTAGTTAAGTAACTAGTTGTAGTGTCATCAAACATTGTTCTTTTTATTGTTATAATGTTTGTAATAAAAAAAAAAAAAAAAAAAAAAAAAAAACTTTTCCGTTGAGTTCAGGAGGCCCATTGATCCATAAAAAGGTTTGCCTATAAAAGCAGTTCAAAACTTTCAGTCCAGTGACGTAATTTTATGGCATTTTCTGTATGTGTTGCGTTGAATTTCCATACAATTTGTATATAGGTGAAATTTCACCCGAACGTCGCCCACGTAATTTTTTTATAATCACCGTTATAATGAAATAATCAATATGTTGTAGATAATTTCTAAAACTTATATTGGTTTGCTAAAAATACAAGAAACCTTAATCATTTTGATAAATATATAGGAGAGTTATAGCATCCCAAAGTTGAAAATGGGTGAAAAATCACCCGAACGACGGATTAGGGTTAAATAATTTTTTTGTATTGAAAAAATATTGATACAAAATGTTTTTAACCCGTTTTAAGCTAAAATTGTTCAAAAGTAAACTAGCTCTAGAATTTTAACAAAGAGGCGTGGCGACTTCAAATGTCGTGTGCACATTTCTTATGGAAGTGTTTCATGATTTAAATACCAAAAAGTAATATCGAGACACAGGGTAAAATTCGGGGTCGAAAGGGTTAAAGAACAGTTACCGCAGCAACTTCAAACAGGTGTACTACATCTAATACGGTCGGCATATCTGGGTAAAAGCACAAAAGGATGACTCATAGTGATCCCATGATGGATTAATTTTATGTTTAACCCTTTCGCTATGACTTTTGCAGGGTATTTGTACACTTAACTTTATTTTCAACTTTTTGGAAACCATTTTCGGTTGAGTCTATAATACAAAATAACAAGTTTCAGGCTCAACTGAACATGGCGTGCGAGACCAGTGTCCCTGAAGGGACTGAAGGGAAAAAGGGTTAAACCGTCCACGCTCATTACCAAGTTCTGGTTACGCCCCTGGGAGAATTAACGAATCTAACTTTTTTGCCAAGTTTCTTTTAATATTACGAAATGAGTACCTACACAACCAAAGCATTTTCAAATTACGAAATTTCTTCAAAGTTAACTATTTTCTCAAGAACTATTGAAAAAGCATAAAACTCTGCTAAAAGAAATATCCAAAGTCGGTAGAAATAATTCAGAATGTATGAACTCATAACAAACGTTATTTACAGTAAATAAAACACTACGCTTTCATTTTTTTCCCCATCAAAAATTCCCCCAAAAGCCTCAAACGTCGCATAAAACTAATCAGCTTTGGGTGCCACTTAGCATTTTCGGCCTCGTTAAGTCGTTGCGCATTAATTTTCCTAACAGCATTCGAGTTCCCCACTGTCGCCGCTGCGAGGTTTGAGTCTGTGATGTGTCCCACTCCTCTTGCTTCACCACCCACTGTGTGGCTTAATTGCTTCATAAAATGTTGTCTTCACGATTGCTTCGGCGCCCCCCACAGTGTCCTTTTTAACATTTCACGTATAGGAAAACGCATAAATTTTAATTAAAAGCTACTTTTTATTATCCACACACACACACACACACACACACGCACGTCATAGACTATGTCACAACCAATAGCAACAAACTATGAGCTGGTTTAATTTCCAATTTCCGCATCAGATATTCCAGCAGCGCAATGACAACCGACGCGTTTCATAAACTCAAATTGTGGAAAATCGCTCTGGCTGTCAATGGAAAACGCAGCGTGTTGTCTTTGTTTAATATTAGCCAACACTTAATTCCAATGATTCGGCGGCCAATTAAAGCCAACTGTTGGTTCTCAGTTGTTAACGTTTCTTTTTAAACGTTTTAGACCACTGATGGCCACTCGGCTACTCGCGCATGACATCACTGAGACATTCTAGGTTTGTTTTTATTTGGAGCATTGAGTAAATTTCTTAAATTGTTTAATTTTTTTTTAATTGTGCATGATTTTTGATTAAATTTTATATATATTATATTTTTATACATATTATATTTTTTATATATATTATATTTTTAATTTTTAATTTAGATTTATTTTCTGTTTTCATATTTAAATTATATTCCTTGTAATTGTGTTCTATTAATAACTAACTTTTTTTTCGCGTTCTGCGTCTGTCTCATTAATCGAGTCAAGTGTTCTGATTTATTGGTTTCTATTGGTTAATGATGCCAGTTGGTGTTTGTGTGCGTGTGCGTGTGTGGGTGTGGGTGTAAATTATAGTGTTTCAGATATCATTCGATTAGTTGGTATTAATCGCATATTAATTGGTCGCATTATTTCTGAAAAAAAATAAATAACCATTAATGGGGCGAAAATCGAATAAACTACAATCAACGTTCGTGTTTTTTCGTGTCGATTTGTGTTTCGTTATACTAATTCGTAAATTTCATATTTTATTACATTTCAGATTTACACATGTCAGGCCACTAATGGTCACGTTGTGGCGGCATTGACCAAAAAAGTCATATTGGATATGAATCGTAAGTATTTTTCGAGGAAGAAAAAGTGGGCGGAGAAAAAAAGGAAGTGAAAAACTGAAGAAACAAATAGAGAGAAGGAACGGGAAAAATACATTAAAATTTAATTTATCAAATTTTCACTTCAAGTATTTTTACATTAATTCACGTCAGTGTTTTGTCAAATTGGCTCAAACTTCGGCTCATGCAACATTAGGCCAGTTTAAGTTGGGTTAGGTAAGACAGAAAAGGGTTGAAAGGTTGTGTTGTGAAAATTCAAATTTAAAAAAAATGTCTCTCGGTGATAAACTTCTGAAAAATCTTTCGCTGCATAGAGAAATTTTTTGCTCATGCAGCGTTAAGTTAGATTAGGTTGGGTAAAGTAAGACAGGCAACTCGCGTAGTACACTCAGAGGCCTTTAAGATCCATCGTAATGCTAGAATAGTTTGGACAGTCCTCTACCAGTCTATGATGTAGAAGAGCTCACTAAAGAAAGTTTTCTCTCTGAGATAACTTCTGGAAAATCTTTCGCTGCTTTACTAGAAGAAAGCATGATCCAAAACGAAGGTACAAGATGCGTTTCAAAGTAAACACAACCATTGAAATTACTGCAAGCATTGTAAAAGTAGATTCTTTGACAATTTCCAGTCAAAATTTCATGACATTTAGTTCACTAGAAGCAGAATTATTGAGTCTGAAGTGATTTTGACATGGCACAAACAGTCATCGGTACAAAAAAGAGCATCAAACAAAGAACCAATCAAGGTTTGTTTAAATTTTGTAAAACTTTTACCAAAACATTTCAATTGATAAACCAAGTTTATGGTGTTAATTGTTTATCCAGAGGCAGAGTTCGCGATTTGGTTATGCAATTTAAAAAAGGATCATGGGAACATAAGTGATAAGTCACTCAACCGAAATCTGTGTGAATAAGTTTCTAAGTCTATCATGAACATCTGAGACGGGAAGCAAAAATGGGCGGTACATAAGTACAGAAGGAGCAGAAAAGGATGGGATTAGAGATGGGATCGATAGATCACTAAGCTCAGTAGAGACTTAGCCACAGTTGTCAGCGCAGATTCCATCAAAACTATGACTGGATTCACAAAATTTTACTCAAAATCTTCATTGAAATACCTGAAACTGGATTTCAATATCTCAATAACATAAATTTATTGCATTTTAACTGAACATTTGGTCTACTGAGGAGTGTGTTTACAATTTGTTTCGTTCAAGTTGACTGACAACCAAAAATTTGTCTCATTGGTCGACACTTGTGACCGATTTTGTGATTGAAAATCACATTTTAACCATTAACCAGTCTGCGTCTTTGCCTGATTTAGCACATTACAGCTTTTATTGTTGCAAAAAAATGCATTTGCCGATTGAAGGACAACTTTTTTAGCACATAGAAACCATCCAAAAAGGCTTGTACCGACATCCTGAAGGACATCTACAATCTAACACTATCAATCAATCTAAAACACTAATTTTACATGCTTCTGAATTGTGCAAATTGCTGCATTAAGTCCGAAGGACACTTGTTTGAGTAAAATTAATCGGTTTTGCCCCAAAACAAATGTGTTGTTATTATTTTTAAATGGTCCTGTTACTTTGAAACACATCTTGTCGAAACTGTCATTCTCATAGTTTGTGAAGAAATAAGTAACTTATTGTTGATGATTGTTAATATTAATAAATTAATAAATAAGTTAATAAGTAAATTTTTCTAAAATTTTTGCAAGTCTAAGAAAAATCCTTTACTGGGGTTTTTAGTTTTATTTAACCCTTTCGAACCCGAGTTTTACCCTGTGTCTCGATATTACTTTTTGGTATTTAACACTTCCATAAGAAATGTGCACATGACATTTGAAGTCGCCACGCCTCTTTGTTAAAATTCTAGAGCTAGTTTACTTTTGAACAATTTTAGCTTAAAACGGGTTAAATAAATTTTGTATCAATATATTTTTTAAATACAGAAAACCCATTTAATATTAATGGAAAAATACAAAATTATCACTTTTTGATTTTATTTAACCATTATTCAAGAAACAGGGTTTTCTTCAATTAGAACACAAACTTTCCCTGATATCTCTGCAAATGATTGGAAATTTTTTTGGGGATAACAGTAAAATTTTTATAATTTGCTTTGAATTCACGTCTAAAAATATTAATTTGTTGGTGCCTACTTAAATTAAACCCATAATCAATCGAAGCTTTGGCTATAAGATGACAAATAGGTGAAGTTGCTCTCAGGCAACTTTGGGGTCGAAAGGGTTAAGTATCTCATTCAGGAATATATTATAGTTTTTTCCTATTCTATAACACAGCTGTACTGAGCTATTTCAATAAATTTGAAGCTCTAAATTTTGGAGAAAAACAGTCAAGACGGCTTAGAATTTCAGCTGTTGTTATGTTATGAAGCAGAAGAACTGAAATCGTTGGTTGCTTACAAAGTAACTGACTGCCTAAACCGACTAATACGTCTCCCCTTATACACTAACATAATTTTTTTTAATATTTTTTATTTTCTGTTACTTAAAATTCTATTGAAAAACATTAACAAACACGCGCAGACGTCCGACTACTTGAATCGCATTTTCCTCGAACAGCGTCTTTGCAAACCCTTTACAGACTTCATGCTTTTATGCTACCAAATTTTTTAAAGCTTTTGTCCGAAGAACCACAAAACGTCTCTGATTGTTTGCTCAGAGCAAAGCTTCGCTGTGCAATTATGCCACTGAAACATTGCCGCCGTAATTGACGCGCTCGAGTACGCCGAACCGACGGCGCAGAGCAAATGGCGGACCAAAGGGCAAATAAACATTTGAGCGCCGCACAGCAGGAAAAGAAGTCATTAGCCCCTAACTCACTAATAAGTGCACACTAAAACTTAACCTCAAAGCTTGCATACTTTTAGTAATGTTGTGCTGGCCGCGTTTCCCCCACTGCATGCCGCCAGTCGCGGCACTCAACAAAAAGCGCTCGCTTTGAACAAGGTGTTTTAGGGATATGAAAGCGGCAATGTGACACGAGTATGTATGTATGTACACTTAAATAAATTCACACACACACACAGTAATACGCGCTCAAACAACAATAAATTCTTCAAGCGCTCCTTTCAAGCACCTGTTTGCCTTTGCCTTCGTCTTTGCCTTTGTCTCGGTTCGTGTTTTTGTTGTGCGCCAGTAATGGTTATTATTGTTGTTGCGTTGGCCTTGTCCGACATGTTGTTTCCTCGCACATATTTTATGGTATTACCAATGCTTAAGTGACATTCATGGCCCCCGGCCGCCGTTGCATAGTTGGCATAGCGTTGCATGTTTGGTGCATATCATCGTTAAAGCGAACCGAAGAAAATAACATGAAAACGTGGAAACTCTGCCGAGTTGCGGTCGCTGTTTTGCATAGCACTGTACTGCGCGTAATTAGTAAAATGCGGTCGCCTGCATAGTGTAGTTTCCGGAACAGAATTCAAAGTGCACTTTTGGGGCCCGAACGCGTAGAACTATGAGAGAGAGTTCAGTTATGGACTGAACGAGTGCAGAGTTGGGGAACTGGGGAATACTTAGACTGTGAGGGAAAGAGAAGTGCGTCGTTGTTGGAGTCTTTTAACCGTCATTAAATTTTTTAATGCATTTTCATGTTTTTGGGAGTTGTAGAGTATTTAGTGTATTTTGTTTTACTGCTATTACAGGAATTTCATATTTTGCATAAATATTTCATAGATTAAGTTACTATCTGTGATTAGTAAAATTAAACTATTATGTGTCTAATATATTGCGTTGGTTGTTTAGTATCCTGCATTGTAAAAGTGTAGTTGAGTTACGCTAAATGACGTTGAAAAGAAAAGATTTCCTACTAAAGGAACTTTTCAGACAGTTTTGCTTGAGCGTGCGTCAAAAACCGACACCAGCAAAGAGAAAATGATGTATTTTTTTTATTTATTATAATTTATTATATATTTTTTAAATTTATTTTTATTGTAAAATTTTTTTCGACAAAGGAGGGTGAAATGTGAATAGTATTTATGAACGGACACTGTAACAGCCATTCACCCACAATTCGAGTTTTGCCGATTTTTTTCAGTAACTTTGATATCAAAGATGTCAAGGTTCTGGAAGGAAATTTCGAAAAAATCATGGAGATGGTCAAGTCCAAACATCATGTAGGTATTACTTGGATTGTCCAGGAACTGAACATTGCAGAACAAGCCATTTGAAACCACCTAAATGAGACTGCATACAAAAGGAAGCTCGATGTATGGGAGCCAAGTTATTGCAAAACCACCTCATGAATCGAATTTCCATTTGTGAATTGTTTCAACAAACTGAATCCATTTCTGAAGCGAAGCGAATGAAGACTGATGATGAAAAGTGAATCACTAACGACAACGTCAAGCGAGAACGATTGTGTCGGAAGCAGTGACCAAGCCAAGATTGACAGTCAAGAAGGTTCTGCTGTGTCTTTGGTGGGATTGACAGGGAATCATCTACTATTCGCTGCTTCCCTACGACTAAATTTTGAAGAAAGCAATTGTCCGAAAGCGGCCAGCTTTGACCAATTGAAGAGGAGTTGTGTTCCATCAGAACAACGTTACGATACAAACATACAGGGTGGCGCAAAAGTTGTCACCCAATGCTCTTTGGCTCTAATTTGTTTGTACGGATGAATGAATTAATAAATGAATGAATGAATGGTTGAATGATTATTATACATTCACCTTACAGCTTGGATCTGGCACCAAGTGATTACCATCTGTTCCTGTCTATGGTGAATATTTTTGCTGGTTGACTATTCAAGTTTTTTGTCCCTAAGGACGAGGGTTTCTATGGACCTGGCACCAAGTGATTTCCATCTGTGCGTGTCTGTTGTTGATTTTGCTAGTGAAAAAGTTGTCTCACGGGACAAGGTTTTCTAGGAGAACTATTATTATTATTTATTTATTTATTTTAATTAAAATAACAATAAATTTTCAGCACTAGCTACCAGGGCTATTGGCTTTTTTAGGAGAAAAATTAGCTTAAAAATGGCACCAAGTTATTGAACGAAAGGAAGTATTGCCAGATACCTGAAATGACTTTCTCCTAAATCTTAAAAAAATACTGAAATTTCCTCCCAAAAGTTAAAAAAATCTCATAAATTTTTAAGGAATTAAATGTCTCATAAAAAATAAAAATATATACATACATTTTTTTTAATGCAGCCTTTTTTATTCATCTTCAGCTTAACAACAAAAACTTAACAGAAACAAAACATATAACAAATGAATTAAACACAAAGTGTCATTTTTGGCGGGATTTCATTGTGACAGCAATAAGTGAGAACGAGATAGACCGAGCTTACATTTTGTAAGCTTACAAATTTTTAATACAACAGGGTGCTTTGACTATTGAAATAGTTGCCAAAATATATTTTGTTGCCAGTGTTCCCGATACATCATACTCAGTTATCCAAAAATCTCCCAAAAATCCACTAAGGGTCCGAAAAATCCCCTAACATAAAATATAAATCTCCTAAACTTTCTCCTAAGCAATTCTTTCTCCTAAAAATTCTCCTAAAACGCCAAGAATCTACTAAATCTAGGAGGAAATCTCCTGATCTGGCAACACTGAAGAAAGGGCGCATAATTGACCATTAAATCGAATTATTCTATCTATGCTAACTAAAGCCTTCTATTTCATGTAAAATTAATGGTTTCCTTTTTATTGCACCTTTGATTTCTATGGACGAATAATTTCTTTTAGCCGAACATTTCCCAGTTACTGACAATCTTACAAAATATCTTAATTGCTTAGAGAAATTACTTTCATTTTTCACATAATCAAAGGCAATTTTCCTTTCTTTAATGCATTTCACTTGAAAAGGACTCGCACTCTGAGTGCTAACAATAAAATATAAATTGTTAAGGCATATTTTAAAATATTGCTGGCTGTCACAGAACTCCAAACAATACTCATTCATTCATTCATTCATTCACTCACTCACTTAAAAATGTCTTCGTCATCTACTCGAGTGGTCGTTTCCACTCGCACCCCATGTGAGACGTTTCCATAAATCAACCAACAATGGCCACCAATCATGGCAGATTACACTCCGGCGCGTCGAACAACAAAGTCGAGTAGTTAATGAAAATTTAAATAGCAGTCAATCGGGGAGATTAAACGAGAAATAAAAGCACCAATGATTCTTCCCTCGCAGCGAGCCGCTGGAATGCCGAAATGCTCGACAAACATTCGGCCAACAAAGGAAAGCGTAGCCATTGTTTCGATAAACCCGACAGGCACATAATTTGGCGCACTCAAAGCAAATAGCAAATGGCCAAAAACAACAGCAACAAAAGATAAGCACACAAAAGCCAAAGCCAAGCACAGCAACAAATCGTGGCTGGGTGCCGGTGGCCGTGTTTTGGCGTTGCAATGTCTCGCGGTTGCTTAGCAGCCGCCGAATTGTGCATTGCATGTGCACACTTTTCAATTACCAGCAAATAATACACGGCAACACCCCAAGAAGTGTGCGAGAAATGCGAACTGCCGCGCGTGTCTGTAATTAGACATTAACAAAGGGACGGCCGAAAATAATGGGAAAATTTGTAGAAAGCACGCTTTCGAGTCGAGAGCGCACACACGAACTGCACACTGCTGTCGAAACAGGAAGCGGAAATGAATTGGTGGCAGCAAATTGAAAAAGAAAAGGCAGCCAGCAGAGCCACAAAGCGAACATTTCATTGTCGCGACAATGCAGCGCGAATTGCAGCGCGTCACACTCGCCGACGAGGGCGGCAATTTCTTTCGCCCTCTGCCACACGCACCGGGAACGCGCTCGCACCCTCGTCGAAGCCGCTGCACGGCCTTTGTGGCAGCAGGGTGGAATTGCGTAGCCTTTGTGGGTTTATTAATAAAAACTGACACTATTCATGGCTTGATTGCTGTTGAATGGCAAACGCACCAGTTGGCTTTTGTGGTTGCAACTTGCTGCAGCAAAAACGCACAACAGAAGCTGCGCAAAGATAAGACACAAGTTTCGTTATAATTAAGCAGTCTGCTGATTATTACAAAGTTTGAGAATAACCTTTCAGTGCGACAATCGAAGGGGTAGAAATTTGTGTCTAAAACATTTTTCGTCTTATCAAAAAGTCTCTGTTTTTTAATTATATTTTTGTATGTTGTTGGAACAATGTAGAAACTGATGCACTCAGACAGAGATGCGTCCATTGTTTTTTACTGTACACCCATACCTCACTTTGCGTCGTGGTTACGTTCAAAAAAAACACGCAAAGTGAATTATGATTTCCTATAGGAAACCATGTAAAGATCGAAGATAGGTTCCAGGGTTACGAAAATACTACTTTTAAAAAAGAAAATTGAACAAAGTAAACATTTAAAAAACAAAAATAACATAAAATTGTATTACATACATACAAAAAACAAAAAAAAACAAATTCAATTAAAACAAAATCAAATATTCAATTAATTTATAAAAACAAAATAAAAATTAATCACTGTCTGATGAGTCCATAGTGGCTGTTGTCGTAAGTCGGCTTTCTTTCACAAAAGTTAGAAAGGGAATCCCCGAGTTTTGATGGCATGGCGTAATTAGAAACAAAAGACGTGCTATCTTTTAGAAAAAAAAGATAATTTAAAAAAAAAATGAAAGACTCGAACCCAAAACAACGCAACTTCGAAAATCTAACGACGCACAGTGAAAATTAGTACTAATTCAGCAGCGACGCAACTTCGAAACAACGCAAAACGAAACGACGCAAAGCGAGGTATTGGTGTACTTTTCATTTGCCCGATCCAACTCAGTAAAGGGAGACTGTTTCATCATCGCTCAACCCGAACAACTGAAGCTACAGACATGAAATTTTAACTGCAGATACGTGTACATTAAAAAAATTAGGCGACGAGGTCAATGACGGGTTAAGGGTTTGTTTCGAGTAACTGTAAAAACACTTAATTAATGGGCTTTTTGTCTTGAAAATGTATGAAAACACCTGAATTCAAAAATAATTAGACACATGTGTTTAATTTTTTTTAACCAAATTCTGACGGGTCAACGATGGGTTAAAATTTTGTATGGAGAAATATGATTCAATATGATATGATTTTCTTTAATCTTTGTGAAAGTGCTCCAAATAAAATAAATAAACCGACTCGTTTTTTCATTTTTCGAATATCAAAATCTGACGGGTCAACAATGGGTTAAGAGTTTGCATGGGGGAAACATGATTTAAAAGGCCTATTGACTTCAAATATGGTAAAAGCACTTCAAATGAGAAGTAATTAGACAAGTATTATTTCATAAAAATCTGACGGGGTCAACAGAGGGTTAAGAGAAACTTGATTTATTGGGCCCATTGACTACAAACTTGCTTGCGAAGTCACGAGCCCTGCTAGTTTTTCATATATAAAGTATATTCAATATATATCCATTAATTTTGCTTTAAATTGAAGGTTAGAATTATTCAATTTATGTCAAATATGCAACATTTTGTGCAATAAGTTATAACCTTTTGGAACGTAATTCGATTATGTTTCTTCCATAGAAGTCTTCGCCCCTATTGGCAATAGTCTTCAGCTTTAGTCAGCTTCTGTTGGGGATAATTTTTCACCAGCAAAATAATGCACCAATGACAGCAACAAATGGTAATCACTTGGTGTCTGTTTCGTACTTTAAGGTGAATGCATAAGAATCTCTTAACGAAGCTCCCGGAACTCTTGGCGAGTCACTATCGATGTTCGTAACTTGTCGTTGTTTTGATGGAACACAATGATCCTTTTGTAAAGCTGTCCGCTTCTGGACAATTTTTTACTTAAGACGGTCCAATTGTCGACAGTAGAGTGGAGAACATCCAGACTCTCTAAAAAAGTCCATATTGATAACTCAAACACCGAAAACTATGTATTGTAACTATGCATTGAAAACTTAGTATTGTACCAAACTGACATCTAATGTTGTCCTCTTCCAATAAATAAATAAATTTTATTTATTTTAAAAAAATTTTAGGACTAGTTCTGAAGTTTCGTGGTAGTGATGAAGAACTATTTGCCTGCTAGAAAAACACAGAAGGTGTAGAAGTTTAAGAAAAAAATGAGCTCGATAGAGATGTAATATGGGGAAATATTTTAGGTGAGTTTTTGCAGGTTAGAGGGTTAAAAGATCATGTAGATGGAACTTGGTTGTTCTTATATTTAGTTCATTGTTGTATTCGACAAACTGGGAATGCATTAAGGCGTACTTAACACTAGAAAACCCGCAAATTTTCCATACCTACAAAGACCACACATTATATCCGCGGATATCTGAAAAAGTACACATCGGCTAATTGTAATTGTAGAACCCTAATTGTAGAACTCGCTAAAAAATAAAAGGCATCAAAGCAAAAGGTGATAGAAATACTAAAGAAATGAAAATGAAAAACCGTCAAAAGCATCGCAATGGTCTTTCTAGTGTTAAGCGGATATTCTAGCCAAGAAAAAGATATTTGTTGAGCTATTTTGATGAATTCTCCTTGTAAAGAAATTCAATTCTTAAATTAAATATTTATTTGATTATATTTCCTTCATCTTTTTGCTTGCTCTAAGCTTGCAGAAATACCCTACTTAAGGCATCATTGAGCCTTTTTCCGAATGTGTCAGTTGAAATTTCAAAATTCTTAAACCTCAATTTCAAACTGTAATTCCTATTCCTCAAATGGCAAATATCTAAACGTTTTGCAGCACAATTTCCTTCTCAATTAGTTTCATGGAAAATGTCACACATTAAGTTATCCTTAAATACAAAATAAGCCCAGCTGCTTGAAAAAAAAATCCTTTATGTGCACAACACAAATGTCCGTATCGCTGTCAATATTCATTGTGCTCGAGCGGGCAGTAAACCCAGACATGATAAATTGTCCCCAAAGTGCCGAAATTCGTGCGCTCTTACTTAAAGTTGTATGGATGGACTTTGATTTAATAGAATTTCGTGCAACAACCAAAGTTTGGCTAAAACAGTAAACTTTCATACTGTCCGCTCGCCTTTGACAAACTTTCAATCAAATTTGGCCGACAAAAATGCTGGCAAATAAATTCCGAATGCCTTCGACAAAGCCTGGCAGCTTAGTTCAGCAAGTGAGTGAGCGAGTGAGAGAGCGTCATAACTGTAGGTATGTGGGATATGCTTATGTGTGTGCGTGTGTGTGTGCCGGATTAGGCTTAGAGATCAGATTTAATGGAATGCAGTTGATACATTCAAAGCTGGCCGGCGCCCGCCCAAATAAATACATACAACATTTTTTTGTGAAAAACATGCGCCACAAAAAGCGAATATTTTTGTGCGGAAAACACACTGAAACGTGCGGCTCCTAAGCCCTAAAGTAGGCTATGCTGCGCGTACAATTGATGCGCCGCATATGCGGCCCTAAGTCGGGGCATTTGTAGGCGCATGAATAAAATATGTATGGCATAAATTTTTAGTTGCTATTGTTGTTGTTGTTGTTGTTGTGTTTGAATGATGAATAGTTGCGCTGCTACTGGCGAACTGGGGCAAACATATTGCGGGATTTTGACAGTTGTTGTGCGCATTAAAGCCGACACATTGGGCAGTTTTAAAGCGATACAAATCGACAGCATGCGAGAAATGTTTTGTAAAATTCAGCTAATTTTAAACAGTCGATTGCATCAATGAGCTGTAAATTGCGTCCTAGTTGGCCAACGTTGTGTTAATATTTCAAGTAGTTGCCACCATTTCTAAAGCATTCGCCTTCAATTTGTTTCTTTTCATGCGCGCAGTGCCGCCGCTGAGTCTGCTGCTGCAGGGTCTGAATCATGCGCTCGTTGCCGGCACACGCACCCACGTGACCTGCACCGCTGTGGGCGCGCGACCGTCGCCGCAGATAGTCTGGACAAAGGGCGGCCAAGTGCTGAAGGGCGCCACGCAGTCGGTGAGTCGGGCGGCGCTAAGCGCCCAACGCGAGTGTTGCTCATTCGAATTTGCATTGCAGACATCCAGCGACGGCAACACCACCGTGTCCGAGCTGATGCTCATTCCGGTGCCCGAGGACAACGAGCGCCAAGTGGTCTGCTCCATTTCGCTGAATCCGTCCATAAGGTCGCAGCAGCTGCACGAGGGCGACACCACTGTGCTGACAATGCACGGCAACGGCAACATGGGCCTCTACCTGAAGGACTCGCGGGTGCTGAACGTGACGCGTAAGTAGCCAACTTCCATTGCTCCACTCCAACTTATTTTCCTGATTCGCTCTCCTCGTCCTTTACAGATGCGCCCATTGTATCGCTGAGCCTGGGCGCCCCTCTCGATCCCAATAACCTAATGAAGGACACCGACGTCTATCTGGAGTGCGATGTGAAGGCCAATCCGGGCATTACGCGCGTCGAATGGTATCACAATGTGAGTTCATGCAAAAACAACAAAACACTCGTACTTTTATAAACTGAAAATTGCCGAGTTTCACAGTTGTGCTTTCCAATTTAAACAACAGCAACAACAAGCGAAAAGTCCCCAGGCGCGAGACGCACAAAAATGAAAGCGCACCAAAATTACGCACTCACAATCAGTCCGGCGGCCATGGTTAACCCTTTCAGCCTGCTTGGTGGTGCCCTTTTCATGCGGCCCTCTGCCGCTCCCGTTCGCTCGCAGCTCGGCAATAAAGCAACAATTACACTTGAGACGCAAAAATGCTGTCGGCTGTGTTTAATATGCACTTCAGTGCCATTGTTTCCAGCGCAGAAAGTCATCAGCAGCAACGTGTCGTTGTCGTTGTCGTTGGCGGCGTCTGTGTCCCTGTTCGGGTGGCAGTCGGGCAGGCATTTTTGCGCGCTTATTAAAAGGCCAGCAACCCCCACGAGCCCAGCTTGCCCTAAGTACACATTGTTATTATTGTTGTTGTTGTTATTGTTGCTGATGCAGTAAAAATGGTCCAACATAGAAACATGATTCATGCGCCTTCGAGATTGCAGCGACGATAAGGCAAAGTCTGCGCGCGCCAATCGTTTCCGGGCGAATCTGCCTATTTTTCCCAAAAAATAAAAAGCCAAGCAGACATATTTTACAACAACAACAACAACAACGAGTACTTGTGGCAATGAAGCGCTGGGCAAACAGTGCATAAAATTTTAGATTTTTCTGCTGCTCGTTCAATGTCGACAATGCGTGCCAAGAACTGTTTATGGCATCACACTGCATTCTAACAGAACCACTCTCACTCCCACAAAATACAGGACGAACACACAAACAAAACACAGGACTACATACACTGAGGACGCACCAAAGCACCACTGACAGGCGCTCGAACAGCCTCGATGGGGGTTCCCGTGCTACTAAATTTTTATATATTCATCAAAGAGCTAAAGCAGAAAATCTGAAATTATCACTCGAGACAAAAGACATTCGACACACACACACACACACACATACATCCACACATCCGGAAATGACTGACATTGATTTGCTTGTTGTTTGTTTGCGAGCTGAAAAATGTCTTAAGCACATTGCTGCAAGGATTTGTTTATTTATTTATGTGCTAAACTTGTTGTTGTTGTCTGTTTGGCTCGTTATTTGCACATAAAATAAACAAATATAAATTCGAGTCTTGAGTTGCTCCGGCTGCATTCTCCACAGCGCACAGTGATTCGTTCCATAGACAAAATTCAAAAAATTTCTAGTCTCAGAATTTAATGATTTTGATGTAATTTGAAAGGTAAAACTCCAACTAAGAAAACCCCAAAAAATCTGTGTAAAAAATTAATTAGTGTGTGTGTAAAAGCGGCTCAAAGTTGAAACTTTTTTCACAAAACAATGTAAACACATATTTTCTGTTTTTTAGTCTATTGAGTAAAAAAACTTGTAAAAAGACATGGTTACCAAGAAGTTGCTGAAGCTTTCAATATAGATTAAGAAATTATGTTGCCATTTTCGCTTTTAATTGTTTCTCAAAATTTGCAAAGCTTAAGCTTTTACATCACTTTTAATTCAAAATATTTTTCTAAATTAAAAATCTGAAAAATGGCAAAACTTAGGGGAAAATATCTAAAAAGTATGTGAAAGTATGTTCCTGGATTTTTTTTTATTTTAAGAAGCATTCTTTCTTTGTCGGATAATTTAATTACATCCTCCGATATCTTTCGATCTAAGGAAGTAATTCAATTTGAAAAGTGGTCTAAACACCTATTTTTCGACAAAACTTATTTAATTTATCCCTAAAAGTATGCAATCAGCATGACAAATTTATAAAACTGCAAAAATGCAAAACATACGTCTATTATTATCATTTTTATTGCAAAACTAAAGGGTCCTAAAACAATTTCTGTTACTCTTTACAATCATCAATGTTGACGTTACCGATTAAATGTAAAATCTGAAATATCTAGCCAACACACTTTGTGCTATAGCTCACCAAAAATGACGAAAATTTCTAATTTAAGTCTCAGGCATTGCCAAACTACAAAAGTTTAAGAAAAACAAAATGGAGATTTCACTTCAGCAGACCATGATTAACTAGTATACCAAATTTTATGAAGAACGGACCACTCCTTCTAATTTTGCCCCGCGGTTGTATGGAGTCGAATCACTGTGCAGCGCCATGAAACATGCATGAGGCCATTTGCCAGACGGGCTAAAATTTCATACTTCATATGCGGAAATGCACTGCTCTGTTTGTTTTGCTGCTTCTGTTGTTGTTGTTGTTTGTGCAATCGTTGTTGCACATTTTAAAGCATTAATGCCAAAGTAGCAAACAAGCTAAAAGCTCGACATGCACTCGAACGCAGACGCTGACGACGTTTTAATATTTCATGGCCATTCAGTTTGTAGTTGTTGTTGTTGATGCTGTTGTTGGTAGGATATGTGTGCTGGCATTTCTTGGCTTTGTTTTCCCCCTTTCAGGATGTGAAAAAATGTTGGTATATGGAAAAATATTGGAAAGTCTGGGCGGGTTCTTGTTGACTTGTTGTTGTTTTCTGCTCCCTGTTTCTTGTTCTGCTATGGAAATTTCAGTACTAATTTGAATACGTTGAGCAAGGCTCCATTTGACTTTGTAACACAACATTATGACTCGAAAACTGCGGCAGATATAACTTGAACTTTCACAAAACTGAACTGGATTGTTTGAAGAAACTCAAAATTAAATTACTTGTTGCTCTTTTATAAAACAGGACAAACAGCTCCACTCATCGCGCGGCATCATCATCTCAAATCAGACTCTGGTACTCCAAGGCATCTCGAAGAACTCGCACGGCCAGTATTTCTGTCGCGCCACCAACATTCAGGGCAGCGTTTCCAGCAACGAAGTCTATTTGGATATAAAATGTAAGTGCCCAACCCTTCGATCAGCCATCGGCAAATACCAATATTTCTTACTAAATATTCGCGCCATTTCAATTCGATGGAATTTAATTTGATTCTCTTACGCATCACCGACAGATCCGCCCGTCTGCAAAGCGGACGCGACCACCATACGCGCCGCGCTCAAGCAGACCGTCAACATTACGTGCCAGGTGGACTCGAACCCGCTCGATAATCTAAATTACAAATGGCATTTCAATAATTCGCTGGAAAACCTCATCGAGCTGCCCGCAACGGCGGCGACCGCACCGGCCGCCATGCCGCTGCTGCTGCATCCGGACGCGAGCCACGCATCCGGCGGATATTACCAGCGCAGCAAGCGGAAACACGGTCACGCGCAGAAATTCGTGCTCGGCCGGCACGGACGCGTGGCGGCCGCCGCCAGTGTTGGCATTGGGGCCGCCGGCCTCGAAACATGGCCCAACATTCGCTTCGAAGACGAGGACGAGCCGCACGACGACTATGCGGACAGCGACGACCGCGAGGCCGCGGCGCCGCAACACGAGCTGAGCGGCGCCGATCTGCCCTACACGCAAATGGTCTACTCGAACGTGATTTACAAAAATCACTTGGACGGCAAACAGTCGCCGCAGCAGCAACAGCAGCAGCAGTCGCAGCAGCTGGGCCGCATGGCCGGCGGCGATGCGCTGTCACACAGCAATCAGTTTCAATTGGCGGAGCGCAAGCGGCTGGCGGCGCTGCACAAGCAGCAGCACCATCGCATCGCGGTGACCACCACGCCGCCCGCGCCGCTCAACAACGTCTACAGCTACCACATCGAGTCGTACGACAGCTTCGGCGCCATCTCGTGCGTCGCCAGCAACGCCATGGGCCAGAGTCAGCCGTGTTGGTATCACATACAGCCGGCAGGTGAGTTTGTCCAATGCGCTCGAGTGCGCGCGCAAAGCGAAATTTTTGTTGTTGTTGTTGTTGTTATTGAGAGTGGGAGAGTTTGTGTTTACAGTGTTTACTGGCTTTATGGAGAAATTTGCAGGGCCCCTAAGGATGTTTAGACATTTATCGGCGTTGTAGAACTATGTATATGTGTACATAAGTATGTATGGATAGAATTATACATATTTATGCCCTGAAATCGACTAAATAGTGGAAATATTTGGCTCGCACTGTGAGGTTAACTTCAGCTCACATGTTGCTCTCCAGAATTTTCAATGCTTCTTTTATGGACCCAAATCGGAAAACAAAAGCACACAACAGCATTGAAATATTTAGCTTTAATTTTTTTGAGGTTAGGTACAAAATTTTGAAAAATATTCCGACTAAGATTTTTGAGGTTAGGTACAACATTTTGGGTAATATTTCGTTCAAAATGTTTGAGATTATGTACAACATTTTGGGTAATATTCAGTATACAAGTTTTGAGATTATGTAAAACATTTCTTAAAATATTCAGTCTAAGATTTTTTAGGTTTGTTACAACATTTTGTGAAATAATCAGGTTAAAATTTTTGAGGTTAGGTTCATAGTTTTTTAAATATACAGTTTAAAATATTTGATGTTAGTAACAACATTTTGTAAAATATGCAGTTTAAAACACTTTGTGAAATATTTCGTTCAAAATGTTTGAGATTAGGTACAAAATATTCAGTATAAAGGTTTTGAGGTTACGTAAAATATTTTTTGAAATATTCCGTCTAAGATTTTTGAGGTTAGGTACAACATTTTGGGTAATATTTCGTTCAAAATGTTTGACGTTAGATACAAAATTTTCGGTAATATTTAGTATACAAGTTTTGAGGTTATTTAAAACATTTTTTAAAATATTCAGTCTAAAATTTTTGAGGTTAGTTACAATATTTTGCGAAATATTTCGTTCAAAATGTTGGAGATGAGGTACAAAATTTTGGATAGTATTCAGTACAAAAGTTTTGAGGTTACGTAAAATATTTTTTGAAATATTCTGTCTAAGATTTTTGAGGTTAGTTACATTTTGTGAAATACTTTGTTGGAAATGTTTGAGATTAGTTACAATTTGTGAAATATTCTGTATAATAGACTTTAGGTTACATAAAAAGTTTTGTGAAATATTCAGTCTACGATTTTTGAGGTTAGGTACAACACTTTGTTAAATATACAGTTTAAAATATTTGAGGTTGGTTACAAAATTTTTTTAAATATTTCGTTAAAAATGTTTGAGATTATGTACAAAATTTTGAGTAATATTTAGTATAAAAGTTTTGAGGTTACTTAAAACTTTTTTTCGAATATTCAGTCTAAGATTTTTGAGGTTAGTTTCAACATTTTGTGAAGTATTTAAGGTTTGTGAGGCAAGGTTTATAGTTTTGTGAAATATAAAGTTTAAAATTTTTGAGGTTAGATACAACGTTTTCTGAAGTATTCACTTTAAAATGTTTGAGGTTAGCTACAACATTTTCTTAAATGTTCAGTTTAAAGTTTAAGGCTAGTCTAGTTTAAAATGTTTGAGATTAGGTACAAAATTTTGAGTAATATTCAGTATAATTTTCAGGTTACGTAAAACATTTTTTGAAATATTCAGTCTAAGATTTTTTAGGTTAGTTACAACATTTTGTGAAATATTCAGTTCAAAATGTTTGATATTACGAACAACATTTTGGTTAGTATTCATTATAAAAGATTTGAGGGTAATATTCGGTATACAAGTTTTGAGGTTATGTAAAACATTTTTTGAAATATTCAGTATACGATTTTTTAGGTTAGGTTTTATAAAATATATTGTGAAATATTCCGTTTAAAAATGTTTAGGTTAGGTATGTTACAACATTTGTTTATACGTATATTCAGATTTTTATTTTTGAGGTTAGGCACAACATTTTTTAAATAGTCAGCTTTACATTTTGAGGTTACTGAAATTTTTTGAAACTTGAAATTTCTAGGGTTAGCTAGAATTTTTTTGGGTTTTCATTTATGAAAATGTCACTCGAAGCAAAAGAAATTGAAAACTGTTTTTTTAAAAAAGATTAGTTTTAAATTTTTGAGGCCAGATACATACAACTGTTTTTTAATATTCGCATTACATTTTTGAGGTTAGGTACCAAAGTTTTGAAATATTCAGCTTTTTATTCTTCAGTACAAAACTTTTTAGAATTATTTACCTACCATTGTTTGAGGTTAGGTGCAATTTTTTGTGCGTTCATTTAACCCTTTCGCCAATGCAAGTCATTGTTGTTTAGTGACACCTGGCCACCTTGTCGTTGTGTCGCCGTGTCGCGCTGCAGGTACACTATGTGGTAAATATTCATGCATAGCACTCGTTGATGCGAGCACTTATTCGTGCGTACCCCTGGCACCGTGGCGCAGGCTTTATGTATTTTTCGTTTGCCGGCCCGACTACATGCGAGCAAATGAAAAATTCAATTAAATTTTCATGCCACCGCAATTGCGCTGCGTGTGCATTTATCCAAATTAATTAATGCCAGCAGGTCAACAGCGCAGCGTCCAAGCGAGGGGTGTCATTCTTTTTGATGACGTCTCACACACACACACACACAACCACACGTTCACACATTCACTTACACTTACCAACACACGGCCGCATACATAGATGGGCGAAATATAAAAATAAAAAAAATAAATGCTGTGGCAAAAGCTGGAATGCTTTTACATTTATTCATTGTGTGCGGTAAAATCACTTGGGGTATGTTGGCCTTTCACTGTTATTTTGCACGTCGCTTTATTTGTGTTTTCTCCTCCCTTTTTGATAATGAAAATGAAAAGTGCGTTGTTACGCGGACGCTTGTAAAACTTGCGGCTGTCAGACATGCAAATAAATTTTATTGCAATAAACTCACGTTTGGCATACAAATTTAAGGCGAAACGTGTTGGGAGAAAATTTTGTTCTTTTTTTTCAAGTGATGTCGGTGAATCATTTTTGTTAAAGCTTAATTTGATTGATTGAGAAGCAAGCAAAAAATTTATTATACTTACAAATATGTTTTTTAAAGAATTTAGAATAAAGTCAATTGAGAGGTTAAGGCCTCATACGGATTGATATTTTAACAATGCATAAAAGGAACTTTGTCTGATACCAAACGGCAGGGATTCAACATCAGCCGGCATTACCTAAGCTGTTTTAACTCAATTGAAAGCCTAAGGAAGCCAGAAGGACTAGCGACCCTAAATATGGCTCATCATATTGTGAGTCAACTAAAAATGGATAGAAAGTCCTCTATGTATATTTGAAGGGGTCCTCGAGAAAATCAAAGTTTTTAGTCTTAAAAAATCGTATCCTTTCAAAATCGTTTTTAGTCTTAAAAAATCGTATCTTTTAAAATTCGTTCATTGGACAGTAACTCAAACCAGAAATATTTTCAGCCACCAAAAAACATTCCAATTTTATGAAAAAACTCTCCCGCTTTTCATGAATAACCTCAAAGTTGTGCCTAAAGGCCTAAGAAATCTGGTGTTATCGGCTGCAATGTCAGTTGAACCAATGTTATAAGATAATTTCTCACTGATCAAGCAAGAACAAAGCAAATAGTGATTTCAAGACAATTTCCTACAGTTTGTACAAGAAAAAAGAAACTAGACGGAGTTCCTCGTTGAAGATTAATCTTCGTTGTGTCGTGAAGTATCTCTTACATTTTCGTAAATTTGTTTTTACAAAAAACTGTATATTACATTCATCGAAAGTAATTCACCTATGCTGTGTTTCCTGAAATAGGGACATTCCAGGGAACTGAAAAGCGGATGACTGAAGAGTATAACTGAACAATTATGTCAAGACAGGCAACGATCTGTGCCTCTCTTTTAGTCTGTAAGCTTTGTACTCAAACAAGCTCCACACAAAAAACAATTCTTAGATGGACTGAAGGCAACCTTAAACTTCCGTGGTTCGGGAGGACTTTTCTCACTAAAAAGGGACCACATGAGAACTGTTATTGACGGGTCACTGTTTTGTCAGAACCCACGCAAGAAGGTTCTCAAAGAAAGAAGTAGAAAAGGATTGAACACGTTCTGCATTCTCCAGAAGAAACAAGACTCACCAAAGACAATTCTTCTTCTAGAAAAACTAGTCAATATGTCTATTTACAGTCTACTAGGTTTCCTAAGGAGCTCTAATCAATCTGAACTAACCTGACTTACCTTCCAATTCTAAGAATTTCCTTAGCAGACAAGAAATACCCAACAACAAATTATAATTGAATACATAAAAACTGAATTTTTAAGCATACGGGAGCCAGAAGAATCGTTTAAAATCACTTGAATCGTTGAAGAATCGCTTGAAATCTCCTGAATCTCTGCGTGAAAAGTCCGTTTGACAACCATACTATGGAAGAATGGAGAATGGCAGTGGGCTTACCATATTTTTCCTCCAAGTGTACTAGCCGAGTAATCGGCAACCGCCTGCTTGGCCGAACCTAACCTATACCAAAATATTCAAAAGCTAATATCTAATTTTTGACCAAGCATAGCTCGATGATTGCTTCTTCAGTGCAATTAACATCAAAAATCAATCTATCAATCTAGTTAAAGTGATATCTCAGGACTCTTCAAATGCGTCAATTTACTTATGAAAAGGACTCAAGCCACATTGGTAAACAAAAAAGTCTCATTGGTACTTTGAAAAGCATTTTTGTCTCGTGATCTAATAATTTAATTTGCATTGCTCTGAATAGCTGAATAGCTCTGATTTTGCTTAGATGCAAACCAAGCATTCGTTCCAAAATTCTTCGCAAAATGGGCTACAATTTGGCGTTTTACATGGAAGCTGCGGAAATGAGAATTCAATAGAATCAATCGACTACCTGCTATGCCTAAGTCCATCACTACAGGAACTACGGCTTCAAACTATTGAAAAAAGATTACTGATCTACACATTTTCCTTGCCAAGACCAAAAGGTTTTCAAAAGATCCCAAAAAATCTGCGAGGAACTCAACTCAGAGAGGAAAAAGCGCTGAATGCAAAATGAAGGGAATCACAATGAACCCAATCAGTGGCACATACAGGATTTCATTTTGGGGGGACTTCTTTTAACAACTTTTGAGCCCATTAAAAGGTAAAACCATACTTGTCATCCAAAATATTTGCAGAATGCAGATATTTAAGAGGGTTTGAACCCTCTTGCGCACGACCCAACTGAGTCTCCGAGTGGAAGTGCACCACTTCTATAACCAAACCTAACTTAGTGACCTCAAACTATCTGCAAGAATTGTTAACAGAAGTAAGAGGAAAATTATTGTCATTCTGTTGTTTCTCTCTGAATCCCTCTTCACATATGCAAAAATAAATCAGGAAATTTGTAGCATTGCCACAACTATTCGAACAAATCGTTTTCAATCGAGCGGATAAATTTTCAGAGAACTTCATGCGACGCAAAATACACGAAGCAGCATAGCTAAAGTAAAAACCTTTAGATTTTCTAGTGTTAAAACTCCATTTCGATGCGATTACGAACAATGCTTCATGGACAGTGGAGGCCAACACTTGTGTCACATAAGATTTCCATTTATTTGTTGAAATATGTTCGTGCTTGCGACATGGTTTGAAACTTTTGCAAGAATATATTACAAAAATTATTTTACACATTGCAAAATGTATCAAAAGCAACAAAAGCCACTGGCTTCAGATATTCCGAAGTATGCATGGACTGTGTGTTGCTTGTGGCTGCAGAGCAGAAACCAACGGCAAACCACACAATGAAATCGGAAAATAAATTTTAAACGTGAATTATAATCAACAAATTGCTACCAACATATCAGGAACACTGCCAGAAATGTATTTTTTTCATTTTTGAATAATAAAAGCACAGCGAGCAGTGCTCGGCCGCCGCTTTGCGCAGTAAATGAATTGAAATGAAATTTTCTTTACTTCCAAGCGGAAATACACACACACACACACACGCACGCACTGCCACATCCGGCTGTTTGAGCCGTTTCGGAACAAAAGCTTTTCCATTTCACAGTTACAACATTTCAGTTGATGACATTTGTCGTTGTGTTTCGTTTGGCAGTTTTTGTTCTCCGTCTGTGTGGCGGGGCGGCGAGTGTGAGCTGAACGCTTATCGGGCTTACTGGCTGTACTCGTTATGTGTGTGTGTGTGCGACGATATATGAAAGATTTGAGATTTAATTGTGCATTTGTCAGCACTCAAGTCACTAAGCTCCATGACAAACATAAAAGAAATATTCGAAAAAATCGTCTGCTGGCATTTTCCGCAAATTGTTTTCATTTGAATATTTACAATAGAAAATTCCACACAACCACGTCGACGACACATTGTAGCTGAATACACTGGCAGCCTGACTGTGAGGGCGTTCTGCCGGCTCCTCCACCCACCTCCCACGGCCTCCGCCACTCTAAAGCAATAACTGTGCTGAAAGTTGCGTAAATCTGACAGTTGGCCACAAAATTGCTGCGTTGCCATTTTGCTGGTTTGGTTGTGCCGCACCGAGAATCGGGAAATTGCTATAACTTTGCATGAAAATGCCGATTTCCATGCAATTTTTGGCGTTTTTCGCAACTAAAATTTGGACAAATACTAAACATTTTTTTGAAATTCTTTGGGGGCCAAAGCGCTGCAATTAAGTTTTTAGTGCAAACTTTGTTGAATGCACTCAAACCCACACACACACACATACACGGAACACAGAGACTGCGCACCGAAATCACAAAAGGCACTTGAAATGCACTTAAAGGACTCGCAGCGCTCGATGCAGCCTTGGCATGTTCGTGCTTAGTGCGCTGGCGAACTTTAATTAATAATTGAATTTGCTGCATTTTGCATCGCGTTGAGTTTGCGGCACAATGCACGACAGCCGCAGCATGAATAATAAATGACAAGTAAACATTTTCACCAACGTTGTCCTTCAGCAGTTTATGAATATTTATGCTGATTTGATGTGATTTTCCTTAACAATTCAATGCCGCAAATTGTATTTATATGACGCTTAAAGACGGTTTGTGTTTGTCTCCCTATGTTTGTGTGTGTGTGAGACTTTATACAATATGAGCTGAGCATTTCTTATTCAATAACAATCAAACTTAAATATTTCATTGGCACCAAACACAACTTCAAGGAACTATTGTACACAATTGCTTGCATACTTTGAGGGGCTGCAATGTGATGTAAATTCATATAAAAACGCACGCATAATTGAAATAAACTGACATAAGTAAATACAAAAATATGAATTATGATGCAATAATTCTTTAAATTAATTAAAAATTTCTAAACATTTCGCCCAAAAAGGATATGCAACTTTTTGTGCCAAACCTGTCTGCAGCGCCTCGCAGCACCAAACCGCTCGGAGGCATTGCAAAAGGCAGCCGTTTAGGCTGAAGCGCTGCAACAATCACCGGTGCGACCCAGCTTTTAGGGTCAACAGCGCACTCGACGCACAGCGCACCGAGGTTGCAGCGCACATCTGCGCGTCCTGCGTGTGTCGCCCAGTGTCTGCCAAACTGTAACGCTGCTGCACTTTGTTCTAGGCTTTGTTTCACTGAAGTGCACTCGGGCTGCGCACATAAAGCAAAAATAATACTTGAAAAACAACAACGACAACAATAACAACGAAAATTTCTAGACAACAAAACAAAGCCAAACCCAAAAAGGAAAACAAAATGCAAACAAAATTTTATCAAAACGCTTTCATCTTGTTAATAATTTGGGTTGAGACCGAAGTGGTTTTAGGCACAAACACACACACGAATACAAATCGCAGGCACACAAATACACCACACACACACACACAGAGCAGGATCGATGTGTGCGTGGTTGGCTGCAGCCCTGCAAGGACAGTGACCATCATTTGATCAATCATATGACAATCACATCCCTGCAAGGACAGTGACCATCATTTGATCAATCATATGACAATCACATGTGATGAAATTTTGATCACAATCTCCCATCATTTTTCCACTAGCAGTGTGAAAAATGTGATGGGTATTTTTGTGTACATGTGATTCTGCATCACCTTCGTACACAGGCGATTTAAACCGTGGTCCAACATATAGTTGTCTCGCTCACTCTAATCAGCAATGATCAAATCCCAATCACGTGTGATTAGTCACTGCTGATGAAATTTCTCTCACCAGTGATATCAAATGGCATCACACTTGACGTATAAACCTATCACAGATGATTGAAAATAAAAAAGCCTTGGTATTTTATTATTTCATATGTTTATTTTTATAAAAAAGGTTTTCTATTATTATTATTATTATTCATTTTGAAAACTTACACATTTATAGTAGGTACATAACAAAAAATGAAATTATTCAAAATTTTCGAAAAATAATGAAATGAAATTCACCCACAGTCCACGACATTTTTGAGGTTAGGAGCGCTAGCGCTGAACACAATCTGCAAAGATTCAATGAAAAGAACGCTAACATTAGGTAAACAATTTTTTTGATACACTTCTCATCTACTTTAAATAAAATTTAATTTAAATATTTATTATAAAAAATAAACAATTGTACTTATCTTTTTTTAATTTTTCCACCGCAGACCTGCTTTTGACACACTTTTGTTTCACTTTTCACAATTTGACATTTGCGTCATGGGCGCAAGCGTCATAACGGCACGTGCCGTATGGACATATATTGTCATCTCGTTTTCTCATACAGGGAAATTTAGCGTACTGAAACTTCTTTTTCCCGCTTGCATGGAACATACTTAAAAATTTCCTTTGTAAATGTTAATGTGTTAGTTTCACCGAGAATTTTTGTAAATGTGTTGGAGTTTCGATCACACGTGTCTGGCAGGGAGGTTTTGCGATACGTGTGTCATATCGCACAAAGTCTGCGCCAAGTTTCTGCCAGTGTGTGGCCAGTCTTCGTGTCTCTTCGCCCTCCTTGTTGATCTCAATTATAGACGCGGTTGCATGGTCGCTCAGCGACTTTGCAGCTTTTTTGAGTCAGTAAACGCATTGCTGGGGCAACGTTAAATTCGTTTGGGTATATTTCAACATTAAAATGCTCGGCCACTCCAACTTTAGGGCAGGAGCTATGCTACAAAATAAGTATACAATTTTGTTTAGTGGTATTTTTAATTTTTTTAATTTAATTTGGCTTTTAAAATAGTAAAAGTACCGAAAGATTTTCTATTTATTTATTCATTTACTTGTTTTTTAATTTATTTTTGAAATTTATTTTTTAATATTTTAATTTAATAGGGGTACCGGTTAATTCGTGCGGTTTTTTGGGGAAAATTGAAGCTTTATTGTGAAAAAATACAAATTTAATATTCAAAGTATTGTCCATCACTAGCTATAACTTTTTCCAATTTTTCTGGCAATTCACGAATACCCTTTCTGAAAAATTGGGCCGGCTTTTCCGCTATCCACGAATCGATCCAATTTTTGACTTCTTCATAATTGGAGAAGTGCTGGTCAGCCAGGCCATGTTGCATTGATCGGAAGAGATAGTAATCGGATGGCGCAAGGTCTGGACTATACGGCGGGTGGGGTAGGATATCCCATTTGAGCGTTTCAAGGTAAATTTTGACGACCTGTGCAACATGTGGCCGAGTATTGTCATGCTGCAAAATTACCTTGCCGTGCCTTTGTTCATATTTCGGCCGTTTTTCGCGCAGTGCTCGGCTCAAACGCATCAATTGTCGTCGGTAGATTTCCCCTGTGATCGTTTCATTCGGTTGCAACAGCTCATAATAGATCACACCCAGCTGGTCCCACCAAATACACAGCATAACCTTCAGGCCATGAATATTCTGAACGGCCGTCGATGATGATGCATGGCCGGGGTATCCATACGTTGCTCGACGTTTTGGATTATCGTAATGGACCCACTTTTCATCGCCAGTGACAATTCGATACAAAAAACTTTTTCTTTTGTGCCGTTGAAGCAGTTGTTCACACGTAAAAAATCGGCGTTCGACGTCTCTTGGCTTCAATTCATACGGCACCCAATGGCCTACCTTCCGGATCATTCCCATTGCTTTTAGACGATCGGAAATGGTTTGTTGAGCGACGCCAAGTGATTTTGAAAGTTCTTCTTGCGTTTGGGATGGATCTTGGTCGAGCAATGTCTCCAATTCGTGATCTTCAAACTTTTTTGGTTGTCCGGGCCGTTCATCGTCCTCCAAGTCAAAGTTGCCACTTTTGAACCGTGCAAACCACTTCTGGCACGTACGCTCAGCTAGAGCATGCACACCATACGCTTCCACCAAAATATGATGACTTTCGGCAGCCTTTTTCTTCATAATGAAGTAATGAAGAAGTACTCCCCGCAAAAACACTTTATTCGGCACAAAATTCGACTTTTTCAGAGTAAAAAAAAGTATTGTTGTTTACGCTTCAGCTAAATGACACATACTGATTCTGAAACTACATGACAATAGCTTTCCAACACATATTTGGAAAGGTGAATCACTGTTCACAAAATCAAGTTACGCCATCTGTTAGAAAACCGCATGAATTAACCGGTACCCCTATTATTTATTTTTTAATTAATTGATTAATTAATTTTTTTAATTGTTTATTTTATTTATTTATTTATTTATTTTTTATTTATTTAATTTTTTATTTATTTTTTTATTAATTAATTAATTTATTTATTTATTTATATTTATTTATTTGTGATGTGCTGATAATTTGATCTGCAATGTGCTGTCAAAATGCCTGTAACCATCCTGAAAATGTTCTTCGTTCGACTCCTACATTACTGGAATCTTTTCTTATTGTAACGGCAAGAATTCCAATAAGTGCTCTGGAATGTTCCAGTCCTGGTTGATTACCCCAGAATTGATTTTTGTTGTGTATATTTTTCAAAATTGCAATATGGTCCAGGGACGACAAAAGTGTTGATGCATTCTTCAACTTTGACTGAAATATTTTCTTATATTATATAAAAGTATCTCATCTGCAGCCCATAAGTTTCGTGTTGATTATATGAAATATTTGCAGTGAAATTGCTTAGATCTACATTTGGTTTGCTCATTTTATTTGCAGATCTGCCCGATCCGGTGAGGAACTGCACCGCGTACAATGCCACAGCCAACTCGCTGCAGATTCAATGCATTGCCGGCTACGATGGCGGCATTCCGCAGCACTTTCACGTGCAGGTCTACGACGAGCTCAATCGGCAGATTCTCTACAACACCTCCTACAAGTACGCCGAGTTCACCGTGAAGCGACTGCCCAGCGATTCGGTCTTCGTGATACGCGTGACCGCTGTCAATGCGCAGGGCCCCAGCAAGGCGGCCTACAGGCTGCGCGGCCGCACGCTGTCCGCACCGCTGCTGCGAACCGGTAAGATGGACATGAAGAATTGAAGCCAAACAATGTTCCATTTCACGCTGAAAATTCGTTTGTTTCTTTCTATATTGCAGCCTCGTCGACGGCTGTGTTGGTGCAGCTGACGCCGCTGCTGGGCGCGTTGCTCGGCGTGCTCGCAACACTGGTGCTCGTCTCCATTTGCATTGTGATCTTCATCAAGGTGCGCACCAAGAACACGCGTCGTCCGAACGGCGACACGACCACCACCGAGGCGGACAAGGGCAGCGCCGAGCCGCTGTCGCGCAACATGGGCAGCCACTCGAGCCTCGAGGACAAGAATCCCGATGTGGTGCCGCAGGAGACCAACAGCGAGGACGAGTTTCATCTGGAGGAGAAGGCCTTCGACCGGCTCAACATCGAGTCGCAGCGCATTCTCTACACGCCGCCCACGCGCATCAACACCGCCTCGCCGCCGCCGCCGCCCTCGCTGTCGCCCACGTTCGGCAAACAGGTGAGCGTTGCATGCATAATTGCGCCCACGAGTGGGCGGGCAATTTGGCAAAAGTTGAAAATGACAACTAGTCTGTGTTATTTTCGCACATGCCGGCGAAAAGTTTGTCATTGTTGGCCTACTTTCGGCCTACTTTGGGAGCGAATTTAATTGGTTTTGTTGGCTGCAATCTCGCCGAAAATACATCGCGAAACTTTTAACTAATCAAACAAACAAACAAACAACACTTGGCGACTTGTGCGAAGCGCCTAAAAGGCGGCCTTGCTGTCAACTTTGCTCTAATCTAATTTGGCGTAACGCACGGCGGCCAACGGTAGACGGAAGCAAAAGTTTTAGGCGCGCAAAACAAGTTTTTAAGTGCACACGTACGCACGAAGACGTATGAGGAAGCGATAGGCGAAGGGGGCTGCAGTGATGTCAAGAATCGCTTTAACGAGAAAATCAAAGTTGCCCAAATCGGCGCTGCTTGCTTCAATCTTCAATCTACTAGACACGCACACACACACACAAACTACTCAAATTGCACATAACACACACACACACAGAGGAGTGGGCCAGTGTATTTCGTTATTTGAGTGCCCAGCGAAAAAAAAATTCAGCAGCAATTACATTCATCATGACCGCTTAACGATGCCATCAGGCACGCCGCCCATGTCATGTGACACCCTGCCGCGTTGTCAGCCAACCGTCCGTCCGCGCCGCCGAAGCTGTCGCTGTTGCGGCGGTCGACTCGCATATCCGGTGGCTGTGTTACTGTCATTGTTGTTGGCTTGTTGCTGTCGTCATTGTCGGCGTCAGCGAGCGACCGCTTCGCCACATTGTCTGCAACTAAATCAATTTGATAAACTGTCAATAGCGTGAAACAATTTGCTGCTGTCATCATTGTCGTTGTCGCCGCTGTCGTAGTCGTTGTTGTTGTTGTTGTCCTCGTGCACATCAACCCACGCCGCCAAACGGCAGCGCTGCTCCATTCATTTTGCGCTTTAATGACAAAGTGGATACCCATAAAATATGAACTCGTGCAACATTGTCACGTCGAGGCGATGGCTATGTACTATAAATGTTTGTATGTGTGAGTGTGGGTGTGTCTTGAAGCTGTAACTAAAACTGGGACGTCTGCTGCTGTTGCTGTTGTGCTGCTGCTGTGTTGATAGCAACATCACAACCATCCATACTAACCCCAACCCCTCAGTTGGGCGCACAATTGCCGCGGCGGAAGTTGTTCTGGCGCGCTGGCCGGAAGTGCGTGCTTTAAGCGCCTCGACGAAGGCAAAGTGCCAGCCGGGCAGATACTTACGAGACGCACTCAACTGGAGCACCAAAACATCGGCCATAATGAGCAGCCGCACAGCGCATTGCTTCTGCCTCGGCCTCGGCGTGTTGCGGCCTGTGATGGATACAATGCCACAAGGGCGGCGCGCAAAATATTTAGTTCCAACTTGCAGCGCGCCTCAAGTGTGCTCGCTCATTTGTCAGCCTTCAATTTGGTTTTGGTGACAACGGCGAGCGGGTGGGGCGAGAAGTGGGGTGGGCGTGCGCATTGTTGGCCGACAACACAATGAGTTGTCGTTGTATTCCTTACTCGGCCGAAGTATTGAGATGATGTTTGTTTTTGTTTTTTTTTGGGCCGCTGACTGAAGCCATGTTAGCACACGTCGTGTGTTTGTAATTGTGGGAATGTGTGTGTCTAATGGGGCTTAATCAAAGCGCCTTAATTGCGGTTAATTTGTTGCAAGTTGTTTTGTGCTGCCATTTCAAGAATTGTGTTGCACAATGCTGTTGTTGTGTGCAGAACATGCCAAAAGGAAATTAATGGATAAGGGATGAAATGCAGTTGTGAGTGGCATTGAATTATGAATCATAAAAAAAGATATTTCAATTTTTAAAGAATAGTTGAGAGAAAATGCCAGAATGTTGCTTTCAAGGAATAAAGAAAAGGCATTTGAAAAGGTAACTAAAAAAGAAATGCAAAAAAATGATTTTCAAGAATACAAGGAAACATATTCAGATATGCGGAAAAATTACTTTAAAAATGATATTTCAATATTGAAAAAGTAGTTGGGAGAAAAGGCAAAAATGTTGATGTCAAAGAATAAAGACAATTTATTTTAAAAAGGAAATTAAAAAAAGAAATGCAAGGAAATGATTTTCAAGAATGCAAGGAAACACATTCAGATATGCGGAAAAATTACTTTAAAAATGATATTTCAATATTGAAAAAGTAGTTGAGAGAAAAGGCCAGAATGTTGCTTTCAAGGAATAAAGAAGAGGTATTTTAAAAAGGTAACTAAAAAAGAAATGCAAAAAAATTTTTTTCAAGGATGCAATGAAACATATTCCGAAATGCGGAAAAATTACTTAAAAATTACTTTAAAATTGATATTTCAATATTGAAAAAGTAGTTGAGAGAAAGGGCCAGAATGTTGCTTTCAAGGAATAAAGAAGAGGTATTTTAAAAAGGTAACTAAAAAATAAATGCAAAAAAATTGTTTTCAAGGATGCAATGAAACATATTCCGAAATGCGGAAAAATTAATTTAAAGGTATTAAAAAATATCACAAAATCGATAGCTGAGAAGACTGGACTGGACTGGCTGGAATTCCCCTTGAATCTTTTTGCAGAAGCTGAAAGAAGAAAATTAGTGTGAGACACTCAAACAGTGGCGCACAAAGGGGATAATTTGAAGGTTCAAACTCCCCCAAATATGGTTTCAATTGGAATTGGGCTCAAAAGTTGTAAACAAAAAACTCCAAAATGAACACTAAATTTGCGACTGCCTTGTCTTGGCGTTCACTGACTGAATTTCTTAGAAATTAATCTTATTGGATCTTTAGCCAATTTGTCGTAGACAAGACTGACATACATCAAGTCCTATATGGACTGTAATGCTTTGTATTCTCTCCCATGTTGAACAAAATTTTGATCATTTATTTAATATTTCACAGCTGCAGATTTTAGGATTATTTTTTAATCTAAATAATGATTAATAAAATAATAATTATTCAATATTTAATATTATAAGTAGTTCAGACAACATGTCGAAAGTTACATCAAAGACCTGAAATAATGAGTAAAATCTATAGCTGAGAAGAATTAAAAAAATTATATTGACCCCAAATAAACTCACTCACAAAAAATTTAAAACTTAATAGTGAAAACGTCTATTGAATGAAAAAATGACTACAATCTTTAGCTGAGAAGAGAACAAATTACAAAGAACAAATTACAGAGAACAAATTACTTTTACCCCAAATAAACAAAAAATGTAAAACTTAATAGCGAAAACATCTATTCAATTATGATCCTACAAGTCCTTAAATTCTCCAAAGAATGCTGCAATGTATTACAAAATTTTACCTATAACATTGTGGAAACCTGAACTTAATTTACTTAGCCGGCCATAAAAACCGACAAAAATTTTTCCTCGAAATTCTGCTTGATCAAGTGGAAAAAATTCGGAGTGATCAACAAAGTCTCGATTTTAAATCGACTCTGCCGTCGTTTTGTTGGCCTCTCCGATGATTGTTGACATGCCTCGTCACCGGTAATGATGCCGTCAGTGGTATTTTGGCCCAAAGAAAGCACTTCTCTAGCGACATTAATCCGATGCTGTTTTTGCAAAAAATTCAGCATAAGTCGCGCTTCAACTCGTCTCAAGCCTGACACATTCTTCAAAACGCTCTGCACCAGATGAAACTTTATTTCATGTGATCCTAGATCCAAGTCTTTTAATAACCCACACAGCTCGTTGTTCGTTTCTATTTGATAGTCCTTGATGGATTTTGCAAGGAACCTTTTTAAACTAACCCACAAAAGTATGAAAGACTTGACGTATTTTCAAGGACATTGCGCGGTTTCAGTGATATGCAGCGAATTAAATAAAACATTGATCGAAATTACTAAAGCTTTCAGTAAAATAGCTTTTGCTGTCTACTATCGCTGAGCACTGCTGCCAGGCTGCGAGATAAAACTGACAGCCATAAATAAATTCGATTGACACTTGCAAGCAAAGCATCACCTTCGATGCGCTGTGTTCTTTTTTCTGTGTATGTGTGTTTGTGTGTGACACAGCTCGTGATGCATCAATGACAAAGTGAGCCAATGAAAAATGCATGAATTAAAATAAAGCAGCTAAAAGAAGGCAGGAACTAATAAATTAAACGCCAGGCCACCCACTAAATGCGGCGCTAAGAAGAAGTGGAATAAACCTACTAAAGAGCCAAACGGCGCAAACGTGCTGCGAACCGAGGCAGACAGACAGAGGCTTCAGGTTACTGTTGGTGTTATGTTGTCACTGTTGTTGTTGCTGTTTGCTTGCTACTTGCCATTCATGACATTTGACTGGTGCTGCAGCACGGCGCTGTGTTGTGTCACCTTTATGACACCGTAGAACGTGACAACGATTTTCAAATTGTGACTAGCGCCATATCGATCTATGTTGGCGATAGTCGTCGACGACGACGCCGACGCCGCTGCCGACGTAACTGGAGTAGCGATATAGCAACTCGAGAATTGTCGCGTACGTGAAACGCATGTTGCCTTTGTTGTCAGCGCTGGCTGACGGACTGACTGGCTGACTGACTTTGGCACCCTTCGTTGTCGTCAGTAGAAAACTGCGTCTGGGGGCCGCGAGTCGCTTTGGTTGGCGGGGCGAAAACTTTGCACCCCTCATGCAGCCAACAATTGCGCCAAAGTATCCGAACTTATCGCCTGCCAGTTTTTCTTCATCTCTTTTCTTCTCATTGTTGTTGTTGTTGGGGCCGCTTTGCCTGTTCAGTGCTTTGGCAAATAAATGGCCCGCCAGTACATTTCAATACGAAGCCGCCAGCTGTGGCAGAGCAGAAAAACTCACCTGCAGGGTCGAAGTAAAACAAACAACTACAACAACAATAACAACAAAGCAACGACCACCGCAGCACAGCATCGCAGCGAGCACGTACGAGAACAACTTTGGCACGCAAAAAAGCTGAAAAGAAAACCCCGCACACACACACACACACGACGAAGAATGCGCCAAACGAAAAAGTTTATGCCAAATTGACAGGTGTCGGCTGGGGCGTGAAGCGGCCAATTCAGTGACAGTGCTCCGTGCCAGTTGGCTGCTGGGTTCAGTTCCCGTTGGCGAACGAAAAGGAATGCGGCAATAATGCACGAAGGCAACTGTGCAGCGGGGCCGAGGACGTCTAATAAATTTATTTACCAATGAAATATGGCAAACAAACTAATAAAAGCGTCAATGGGAAAATTCAATTTATGTAGTTATGAAGGGACTAGCAGCAGACCCCTGAAATTGCCACAAAACGTACAGCAACAACAACAACAACTATACACAACCAACAGCCAACAGTGGAATGCAAAAGGTTGAAGAAAAAAATTTTAGTGAAATTGAAGCGAACTGGACCGAAACGCTCCGTCTGTCTCACTCACTCTTTCGCTCACTCGCCGCCAGGGGCGGATTTAGAAAAATATTTTGGGGGGGGCTTTCAAGAAGTAATTTTTTAATATTCATAAAATGCCAAAAAATGCCTTTTAATTTGTATGCAGTTTTAAAGTCGACCCTGATATTTCGGGGGGTTCAGCCCCCAAACCCCCCTAAACCCGCCACTGCTCGCCGCTCATTAAAATGTGTGCGCCGAAAAGTTTCCATGTGAATGTGCGCCGTTGAGGTTAAGTCGAATTTGCCGAACTTTGCGCCCGCAAAACTTACAAGTTGCTGCATAATTCAGTGTTCATAGCAACGCACAATTCGCCATTTTGAAGATATGTCGGTTTCACGTCATCAAAAATTTCTATGGGAATTTAAGGCTCGTTTCGTATTTACATGAAAGAGCCCCGAAATGGGCACAACGCCCCCGCCACATGTCACCATTAAATTGTTCACATATATTCTATTTTTTTTTTTAATTTTTATTTTTAATTTTATTTTATTTTTTAGTTAGGCAAGCACCCATTAACTTCTCTCTTCTTCTTCTTTTTCATGCTTATCTCTTGCAGTACGGCGAACTGTCGCTGACCACCAACCCGGCGTTCAGTTTGTACAACACACCGCAGCGCGCGCCCGCCGCCCAGCGCCCCGTCTACACCGCGCCGCCGCCGCTGCTCTCCACCCGCACGCCGCCCAACATCTACACGCGCATTCCGGGCCGCACCTACCTGCCCGCGTACGAGACACGCACCTCGCCCACCTCGCCCTACGGCTCGACCACCACCTGCACCATTCCGCTGCTGGGCGGCCAGTCGAACGGCTCGCTGCAGACGAACAGCAGCGGCACTGGCGCCGGCGTCGGCATGGGCGGCGTGCTGGGCAGCGGCTGCAGCACGCTGCCACATCCCGGCTCGCAGACGAACGGCATTTCGGCGGCGCTGACCTCATCGGTGACCTCGGGCAACATCACAATCGGCGCCGCGCAATCGCTGCTCACCTCGCCGCGCACGCAAACCGCGGCAGCGGCCGCAGCGGCGACGGCCGCGGCCAACTACGGCAGCGCCCAGTCGCCGCTGCTCAGCTCGTCGAGCGCACTGCTCGGCAGCGGCAACTACGAGACGGTGGCCTCCTGAGAGTTACCCAAGGACGACATCAAGTGTCAGTTCGTGTGCATCGGCGGCAGCAGCACGTGCACGAGCTCCGCGGAGCGCACCACAATCGTGTAGTGCCGCCGTCGCCCCTGCGCCGTCGCTCCTGTACAGTATTCTGTATTAATTGCGGTCTAGTTCGCCTGTCGTGTGGGCGCCATTGCTTGGTTTGTGTAGTTTTACGTTTGCACACCTTTCAGATAGACTTAAGCGCCACTACTTCTAGTTTTTATTGTTTGTATTGTTATTATTTGTTGGTAGTTGCTTGCGAAAATTCATAACATTTGATGCTTTCGAAAAGAAAATAAGTGTTTGCGAAAATTTTGAAACATTTTTGGTTCATAAATATTAAAATATTATTTTCACTGTCACTTGTTCTAAAGATTTGTGAAATTGGTTTTCAAAAAGCAAAACTCAAAGCAAATTTTAAAGAAATATTGTTTACTTAATAGTATTTTTTGATTGTTTCCTTTTTATTGTTTTAAAAATTACGAGAGACAATTTTATTTTATAATATTTGCAATAATTTGTACATTTTTTTATTCATTCTGATATTTTAAATATTATTTTGTCATGAAGATTTGTGAAATTTGTTTTTTTGAAAATTCCAAAAGTAAAACTAAAATGTTGTGTATGTTTAATATTATTTTGAAGTAATTTCAAAATTACGAGGAAAAATTTTTGAAAATTTTTAAAATTTTTTATTCATTCAGATATCTACGTTCTATTTTGATTGCCACTTATTCTAAAGATTTGTGAAATTATTTTTTAGAAAAAGCAAAACACAAACCAAATTTTAAAGAAACATTGTTTAATAATATTTTTAATTGTTTTCAAAATTAAATGCGAGATCAAATTTTATTTTGTAATATTTGCAAACATTTGTAAAATTTTGTTTATTCATTCAGATATTTTAAAATGATTTTGATTACGAGGAAAAATTTCATTTTATTATATTTGTGAAAATTTGTAAAATTTTTTATTCATTCAGATATTTACGTTTTATTTTGATTGCCACTTATTCTGAAGATTTGTGAAATTATTTTTTAGAAAAAGCAAAACGCAAGCCAAATTTTAAAGAAACATTGTTTAATAATATTTTTAATTATTTTCAAAATTAATTACAAGATAAAATTTTATTTTGTAATATTTGCAAACATTTGTAAAATTTTTTTTATTCATTTAGATATTTTAAAATTATTTTGATTACGAGGAAAAATTTCATTTGAAATTTTTGTGAAAATTTTTAAAATTTTTTATTTATTCAGATATTTACGTTTTATTTTGATTGCCACTTATTCTGAAGATTCGTGAAATTATTTTTTAGAAAAAGCAAAAAAAACACAAACCAAATTTGAAAGAAATATTGTTTAATATTATTTTCCATTGTTTTCAAAATTAATTACAAGATAAAATTTTATTTTGTGATATGTGCGAACATTAGTACAATTTTTTTATTCATTCAGATATTTTAAAATTAATTTGATTGCCACTTATGCTGAAGATTTCTGAAATTGTTTTTATTGAAAAATTGAAAAAGCAAAACTCCAATCATATTTTTTAAAAATATTGTGTAATATTATTTTTAATTGTTTTGAAAATTATGAGACATTTTTCTTTTATTAATTTTTTTTTAATTATTTTTTTTTAATATTGCACAATTTTGTTCCTTGAATCTGAGAATATTTTTTTTAAACATATTTATTTATATTTTTTACACATTGCACAACTTTTTTGTTTCTTAAAAAATCTGAAAAATATTTTTTGAATACATCACATTTATGTCGTAAAAAAAAATAAAAAGTTTGCCTTCAAACAATTTTCCTCGTAATTTTTTGATTTTTCAAAATAAATATTGCAAAGACAAAAATGCCTCACATTCTCAAATATTTTTGTTTTTTGTAATTTTGCTTTAAACAATTTTTACAAAAATTTAATTATTTATCTTTTTTATGCCAAAAAAACTATGCCTATTATTAATTTTGCTTTTATGTAGTGTAATATTTATTTATAAGATTCAAGCAAGTTCTCGTACCTTTTGCTGCGACTTTAAAATGGTAATTTTTTTGATTTTTTTTCTGGTTTTCTGATACTTGTTAGCTCGAAACATCACAAGTGAACAAATTTATAAGACTTCCAAACACAAATAAATCGTTGGTAGCAATTTTGAATTGCTATGAAACTTTCGAAACCACAAAGAACAAAGCATTTAACGTAATTAAAAACATAGTTTAATTTCTAACAGACATTTAAAAGACGTAAAACAATTATAAAGCATAGAGCAGTGATGGCCATTCGGCTACTCGAGAGTGAGTAGTCGATTATAAAGTAGTGGCTGCCACTCGCGCGTAGCACAATGGCCATCAGTGGCATAGAGAAACATGAAACTGCGCGTTAGAGACAACAAAACCAACTTGGATGCTCCATAGATCGAATTGTGTGAACGCCAAACGAAAGCGAAAGCGGAAACTGCCGACTCGAAGTAGAGCAGTGATGCTACTCGCGAGTAGCAGAATGGTCATCACTGACGTAGAGAAATCACGAGCTATGCTAATGGCGTATTTTGTCAAAACAAACTCGCTTGAAAAATTAAAAAATAAAATCTAAAAAATATATAAAAATAAACAACTGAATTGCTGCGGCGAAATTCTGCCAATGCCAACTTCACAATTCTATATGTGGCATCAAATCATAACTGTAAATAATGAAAACTATATGTTAGTGTAATTTAGCGATACGCAACCGTAAGTGTAGACATTAACCCTTAGGCTACGTCTAGTGTAATGCATAATTAGGTTAAATTCAACTAGTTAGCCGCATTGAATAGTAGGACGAGACTATCTGCAGAAATCTATATGCGTAGTTATATATAGTATATATATATGAATAATAGTCTTTATATAGATGCATATATATAAATAAATATATGAACTGTGTGTGTGTGTGTGTACTACATGGCACCACACAACACTGTATGTAGCATTAGCAGAACAACAACAACAACAACCAGAACAAACAGAACAACAAAATTCAAAGACAATTGCGACAACAACAATAATAACCACAACCGAAGCAAAAGAACCTAAATAAAACTTCAGTTGACCTATGCGCCGTGTGTCAGCAAATCACACACGCACACACACACACAAACAAAGTAAAGTCCGGTATTTATAGCGTAATAAATGAAGATTGAAACCTTTCCAACAAACCGAAAAACCGAAAATGCAAATGTAAAACTTTTCTCCCGCCCAAAAACCAAACAAACGCCAGCAACTCTATGAATTTTTCTACAAAACCTAACCAAAACTAGAAAACGAGCTGAAAGTGTTGGCGCCAAAACAGCAACAACAACAACAACAAACAAGAAAAACAAAAAACCCCAAACCAAAACGAAAACGCAAAGTGCTTTTCTTATGACAAAATCAAATTGTGTAATTGTATGTGTAAATTCTTCATTAGAACCGGAACTGTGTGGCACTGAACGAGCTGTGCGTAGGCGCAGCGTGGCAGCTAAACTGTGGCCAACTAAAGTGCACTATTTACTTGATTTTAAAACTAGTTTACCTTTAATTGATTAGATGCTTTTCTTGTATTTTTATGATGTTGTATTCTGATGCGAATTTGCAGTCGATTTGGTTATTGTTAAACGGCAACGACGACTGCTTCCTGTAAATAGTTCTAAAGTGTTTACTTGTATTTGTAATGTTTACTTTTATTGTTGCAATGTGTGTGTGTGGCAGCAAACATGTTGAATTCCCTACTGTACGAATACTTTAAGCTCTAAAATTCTTAATCAGTGATGGCCATTTGGCCACTCGCGAGCAGCAGCGACGCCGAAGTGCTAAGAGTAGTCGAATGGCCATCACTGTTCTAAATTAATTATATTTAATTGCATTGAACGCGGAGAAGGAAATGTTCAAAGATGTTCGGAGAGAAAACAAAATCCTTTCGCAAATGAAATCATATTTGTAAACTTATAAATTGACTACTTTTTTTACTTATGATAAATGATGGAAGACCAGATTTGCAGAGATATATATATATAAATAAAATGAAACATTAAAATAATTACAAAAAACAAAAATACATTAAATGGCGTTTCATTTCAGATGGCAAAGTGGGGTTACCAAAGATTGGTATAGTAAAAATTACAGTCGAAAGTCTCGTCCTGCATTTGTTATACAAATATTTACACTTTAATTTATAAATAAAAATAAAAAAGATTTTAATAAAAAAGATTTTAATAAAAAACACTCTCAAGATTCGGTTCACAGCCCAATCAACGCAGCGTTTATGCTAAAAATTAATGTGCACTCAACAGCTGTGATTTTGCACACACAAGTACCAGTTTTATGTATGCAAATTTGCAGCTATGAGTTCAATACGACATCAGGATAGTTCTGAGCTTTGGTGTTGTGCTGTTTGGCATTTGCGTCACTAGCGAATGGAAGCCGTTTGGATCCCAATGATTCAGTTCAATGCGAATGACTGCCGCACTCGAGTGGCGCTGTGTGTTTGTGTCCTTCGAATGCGAGCCCAACCAAAGAGCTGCTGGCGACTATGTGGGCGTAGTTGGTGCGGTTTGTGCCCAGCAGGAAAGTTTGAGCAAAGTTTATGAAACACTGCTGTGGTTGTACTATTTTTGGTTCGAGCCATGTATGGAGTTTTGGCCTTCGAGAAGCGCCCTCGGCAATAATTCGTAAATAATTTATTCCTAGTAGTAGTTTTTTGTCAAAAAAAATTCAATGCAGAAATATTAACTGAAAACTTAACAGAGACTTTTTAAGGATTTTGACTTTCTATGACTTGTAATTCGGAAGTCGGTCGGAATTAGTGTAATTTATCTCGAAGTAGCAAAATTACAAAAATCCGATTTTTATGACTGTTTTAGAAAGTGGATATACTGGCTTTAAAAACGTATGGAAATTAATGGAAATTATGCTGAAAAAAAAAAAGTAATAAATTAAAAATTAAAAAAATTAAAAGGAAATAATGCTAAAAAAATAAAAAATAATAAATAAAAAATTAAAAAATTAAAAGAAAAAAGTAAAGTAAACAATTTCCGTAAATTGTTCCTTTAGCGACCCGAGCGAAGTTTTGCTATGGAAATTAATAGAAATTTTGCCGAAAACATAAAAAGTAATAAATAAAAAATGAAAAAAAATGAAAACAAATTAAAAGGAAATTATGCTGAAAAATAAAAAGTAATAAATAAAAAATAAAAAAATGAGGAAAAAGTTGAGTTCAAAATTATTTCCGTAAATTGTCCCTTTAACGACCCGAGCGAAGTTTTGCTATGGAAATTAATGAAAATTATGCTGAAAACATAAAAAGTAATAAATAAAAAATTAAAAAACTTAAAAGGAAATTATGCTGAACAAATAAAAAGTAATAAATAAAAATTTTCAAAAAATGAAAGAAAAAAAAGAAAGTAAACAATTATTTCTGTATATTGTTGCTTTTGGCCACCCCAGCGAAGTTTTGCTATGGAAATTAATGGAAAGTATGATGAAAACATAAAAAGTAATACATAAAAAATAAAAAAAAATTCAAAGGAAATTATGCTGAAAAAATAAAAAGTAATAAATAAAAAATTAAAAAATTAAAAGAAAATAGTCAAGTAAACAATTATTTATATATATATTTATTATAATAAAAAAAATTAAAAGCATATTATGCTGAACAATTAAAAAGTAATAAATAAAAAATAAAAATGAAAAGAAAAAAGTAAAGTAATTTCTGTAAATTGTTCCTTTAGCCACCCCAGCGAAGTTTTGCTAGACCCCCCGTATGAAAAATTATGTTGAATCTCCGACTGCCAAACAACACTTTCATGTCCACTTTGCAATACGAACACTGAACGCTGAACAGTTTTTACTCTGCGATCTGCGTGCCGGCAACATTTCCTGCTGGGTTGTGTTGCACAAACGAATGTCTGTAGTTGCGTTGGTGTTTCGGTATTTACATATGTCATTAAGTGTGTTTTCGGTTTTGTTGCGAATGCGTCAGTGTGCGTTGCCGAGTGTGAATGTGTGCAGGTGTGCAGGCAACTGTGCGGCTGTGTGTGTGTGTGTGTGTTTACGGTGAAAATAACAGCGCATGTTTTGGGCTATCGAGACCAAACTGCCAGCCATTTGCATATGAAATCGTTACGCCCACACGCCCACTCAAGTGCCGTTTGTGCATGGGTGCGCGCAAAAAATGAAGCACACTTTTAGGGCGCTTATAGATTTGCTATCACAAATTGTTATGCACAAAATGGAGTGCTGAGTATGCTTTATAAATTTGTATAATTATGCCAACGTATGCGAGCGTCCGTGTGCGCTTGTTTGTTTGTTTGCATGTTTAGTTGTGTGCGTCTGTGCGTGGAAAGAAGCCAAGCTACGACGGCAGAGCGAGCCACTGTGCGACTCCCCAAGGCAATGAATGGCGCAGTGGTGAGCGAGAGCGGCTCAAATTACTCGAATTTCCAAAATAAAAGCAAAGCAAATACCAACCGAAACCTGCCAACATAAATGCTGCCTATATGTGTTTGTGTGTGTGTGTCTCTGCGAGTGTCAATATTTACCCACATCTGTATGTATGTATGTGTAGCACCGCAGTTCGAACAGGTGTGTGCGTTTTATTTAAAGCACAAATTTTGCGTAATTTTAGGCGCTTTGAATCGAATCGTGTTGGTCTGTTCCCGAAGCTAGAACCCAAATTCATTTGCCAGTTTTGCAAACTTGCTTTAATTATCGCCACAATGCAATGCGTTCAGAGTTCTTTTGGATTTTATGCCACACGTAGCGGCATTTATGTAGCAATTTGAGTGGGTGTGTGTGTTGCGCTCATTTCAATTTGTTTGAAATTTTCAATTTATTTGTAGGCAAAGCGGCAGCACATACATACAAAGATAAATAAGTATATACATACAACATCAGCGGCGCACACAGGATTTCATTTGAGGGGAGCGGGTGGGGATTGCATACAACTTTTGAGCCGAATATCATCAAAAACCATATTTTGTACCAGCAATTTTTGTGTAAAATCCCCCTCCCCCTCCTGTGTGCACCACTGTACAACATGCATCTGTATTGTGAGCAGAAAGATAGTTGAATGAGTGAGTCAGTTAAAAACTAATTTGTAGCAACAAAATTCGGTGCCTTAAACCATGAACGCTTCGCTAGGAGCAGCCAACTTAATTGAAAATATTTGATCTGAAACCACAAACTGTGAGCCAAAAAATGTGGCAAGGATAAATATTTGACTTGCAATCTCCTCTTTTTGTCTATCCTAAGTCCTAATTTTATACGAAAACTGGTGGCTGCCATTGCTGAATGGTTTGTGTATTAGATGATGCGACAGGTTCGAGTTTTAACTCATCACTACTTCTTTCGACGTGTTGATTTTTTGAGTTGATCAAACAGGAAAAAGTTCCAGAAAGCTAAACTAGATGAATTTTGTATGTAAGAATGATTTCAATGAAATCAAAAAAATCAAAATATTATATACATTAATATTAAATACATTTTATATTATATACACATATATAAAAACATAATTTCTAAAATCCATCATTGCACATGAAAAAGCTTTTAGCTGATGGCGCTAAAAACATTTCAAGAATATTTCTCACTGCTCTAATTCGCACATTGCATTCGACATTTGGCGAATCGTTTCGCAATTATTCGCGCGTATTACGCGAATGCCACATTTTTGCGCAACCACAACAGATTTTGCATTCGCATGTGGCAAGACGTGCAATTTTGCGTCTACCAGCTGCCGAGCGGAGTCGTTTGCTAATGGCGATCTGGCCGCATTATGACAGCCAAATGACGACCGCTGACGTTGTCCACATCTCACGCGTGGCCACGGTGACGTTTTGCTTTTTGGTTTTCGCTTCGGTGCGACGAGCCACCGACGACCAATTAGGTGCTTTATGTACTCCGGGCCACACTTTTGATTGCAGCGTCGTGTACAGTGGCGGCAACAGCAACAACAAACAGCGTACAGCAGTCTGCACTTAATTACTGCATACGTGAGAGTGACGCCCGCCTCGCTATCGGCGTCGCTGTCTGTCTTTCTGTCCATATGTCTTTGCCGACTTGTTTGTGTTGGCGTTGTGCTGTTTATGTTGCTGTTGTTGTTGTTGTTGTTGAGGTGTGTTGAAAAGCAGGCAGTTTGCATTCCAGCTCGTATTCGGCTGTTTGCATAATTCCCAGCGAGTCGCTTTTGATTTCGTGCCGAGTGGTTGTAGAATTCGCTGGCGGCGCTGCAGCACAACAGTATCAAAACAACAACAACAATACATTGTCTAAATGCTCGAAAATGTAATTTTAAAAGTGGAGCAGAAAGGCAGCTAATAGCAAAAGGTAAATCGTTTGAAACAGTTAATTAAATGCAAAAATTGAGACAGTCAAAAGTTGTGCACAGAAAAGTGAAGGGAAGCACTTGAGGGAGTAAAGGGAAGGAAATAAATGTAGGAATAGGACTGACAGAAAAATTAGAAATAAGTAAGAAGTAAAGGGAAGGAAATAAATGCAGGAATAGGACTGACAGAAAAAGTAGAAAGAAGTAAGAACTCACTAAGAACTAAACCGGAAGAAGAAGTAGAGGAAAATAGGACTATGACTATGACTATGACTATGACTATGACTATGACTATGAATATGACTATGACTATGACTATAATTATGACTATGACTATGACTATGACTATGACTATAACTATGACTATGACTATGACTATGACTATGACTATGGCTATGACTATGACTATGATTATGACTATGACTATGATTATGACTATGACTATGACTATGACTATGACTATGACTATGACTATGACTATGACTATGACTATGACTATGCCTATGACTATGACTATGACTATGACTATGACTATGACTATGACTATGACTATGACTATGACTATGACTATGACTATGACTATGACTATGACTATGACTATGACTATGACTATGACTATGACTATGACTATGACTATGACTATGACTATGACTATGACTATGACTATGACTATGACTATGACTATGACTATGACTATGAATATGCTTATGACTATGACTATGACTCTGACTCTGACTATGACTATGACTATGAATATGACTATGACTATGACTATGACTATGACTATGACTATGACTATGACTATGACTATGACTATGACTATGACTATGACTATGACTATGACTATGACTATGACTATGACTATGACTATGACTATGACTATGACTATGACTATGACTATGACTATAACTATGACTATGACTATGACTATGACTATGACTATGACTATGACTATGACTATGACTATGACTATGACTATGACTATGACTATGACTATGACTATGACTATGACTATGACTATGACTATGACTATGACTATGACTATGACTATGACTATGGCTATGACTATGACTATGACTATGACTATAACTATAACTATGACTATGACTATGACTATAATTATGACTATGACTATGACTATGACTATGACTATGACTATGACTATGACTATGACTATGACTATGACTATGACTATGACTATGACTATGACTATGACTATGACTATGACTATGACTATGACTATGACTATGACTATGACTATGACTATGACTATGACTATGACTATGACTATGACTATGACTATGACTATGACTATGACTATGACTATGACTATGACTATGACTATGACTATAATTATGACTATGACTATGACTATGACTATGACTATGACTATGACTATGACTATGACTATGACTATGACTATGACTATGACTATGACTATGACTATGACTATGACTATGACTATGACTATGACTATGGAAAACCCGCTTAAGGAAGGTTTGTCTAATCTGAAGCTGGCTGCTTTAGTTGCGTTGGTATCGCAATAATCTCTGTAACGATTACTAAGAATATAATTTGTTGTTGTTTATTTTTGTGTGGCCATTTCTCTAAGAAGCAATTTCATGTCGTTTTCCCCTTAATTAGGTCCCTAAGTAATCGACCGGCGCGTTACAGGTAGAAATGTTTACTGGCGAAAATATTCATTTCAACCAAAATGCGAGTATCAGATTGCAATAACAAACGGAACAGGAGTCGAGACGCGGCAAAAATGACAGAATTATGCGGCCACATTAACGACGACCATAGCATTGAAAATGCCTAACAGTAGCAACAACGACAATAACAAAGTGGACGGTGGGTGAGGCTGACAGCGGTAGCCGGCTTTAGGTCCTTTGGAGATTACATGTCGAGTAAATATTTTATTTGATTTTCTGCCAAAAGTGTTGTTTTCCAACAGGTTAGCATTGGGCGATTGAAATGCGCGGCAGCGGGAAAATAAATATGATTACCAAGCGACGTGATGGCGACACTTTTGATTTGCAGGAAATTTAACTCCAAGCAAAACTTTCGCATTGGCGTTTGGGACGCGCGTTGTGATAGACACTGAAAGGGTTGGCGTGAGATGAGAAGCGGTGCGGCAACTGTCACTTTTCACATACACATTGCGCCACTTGTTCTCGCATTGCTGCGCGCAACGCCAACAACAAAAAGCGACGTTCTCAGTTTCGGTGCGCCGCTGCCCTTGCGAAGCCCGGGCAGAGCGTTTACGTTGGTGCCGCAGGCTCTGTCGGTGCTCTACTCGCCGCGGGCGCGTGTAAGTGAACGGATTGAAGTTGGCTTGCAGCGCAGCGCCGGGACTTGGCAACCCTTCGGTCGGCTGGGCGCACTCTCGCACTTTATTTATGCATGAGGCGCACATTGGCCCCCGCACTGCTGCGGCGCTTTCTGCTTTTAAGCAAATTTCAAAACACACAAAATTCCGGCAGCGCGCCACGGCTGCTGCGCCGAGATTTGACTTTGAGATTGGTTGGAATTTATTTAAATATTTATGTTGATTTTTGTTATTATTTTTCAGAGGTTTTTCGGCGAATTATTTCAGCGTTGCGCACGTGTACTTTAAAGCGCTGGCTGACGTCTCGAACGACTGCATCAGGCAGGATTTGCGGGTATCGGGAGCCATGTGAGAAACCCATAATGCGATCGCTAAGAACGGAGATTGGTTGGTGGTTGAGCTGGTGACGCACTAAAAGACGCGAACGGCGAATGGAAAGTGTAGGCGAAGCACCATCGAAGAAGATAAAAACGAGAGCTCAAACGCAGCTTAAGGCGAATGTGAGAAGTCTGTTGAAAGTTATTTTTATGGCTCACTATCAGAGGATATTTGTTGGCTGGTTGCGAAATTTACATTTCCAACAATATAAATCGATTAGAATATGAAGTAGTCGTAAGGTCTCAAAGCGGCCGAATGTTTTTATGCACTTAAGCCGCTTGGCTCTTGAAGGGTTGTGATGCAACTCGCCGCAGACGTCGTGTCCTTTGTGCAGCTAAATTTACATATAGTATAATACTTCATACATATAAACACATATTTGAATATTGTTGTTCGCTGTCAGCGGCACTTGAGAAATTAATTACCACATGGATTGTGCATAATTTCGGCCACACACACAATCCGGAAATCCGGCTTCATCCCCTCCCGTTTTTAGATCACCGCTCAACATTTTCTTGCCACTCAAGTCGAAAACTCCCGCTGTGCGCGTGTCACATGGCAAATTTGTGCATTGGCGAAATTTATGCGTCGAGCTGTGCCGCACGGCGAACGATTCCGTGTGCATTGAATGTGAATGAATGGTATTTGACAGCTACAAAAGCGCTGTCAAAACTTTATAACAACTCGCATTCTATGCGCCGACACAGTGTCAGCGCGCGCGTGTCGTACGTGTGTGCGCTTCTAACATATGTCTGTGTGTGTGTGTGTGTTGTGGGTTTTTGTTAGTACCTCAGCTTGTACGTTGATTTGTTGTTGTTGCGCCTAAAATGCTGCACCCCTGCCGCAGCGCAGCGATTCACGTCGTTGTGGCGCAGTTTTATTGATGCGCGACTTTTGCCACGCAAACACACGCAAGTAATTAATTTTGCGTGACAAGTGTCTTTGTTCGACAGCAGCGAAGCAAAAAGCGAAAGGTTTTGAAATTTCAAGTTTCTGCAGCGAATTATTAGTGTGGATTTTCCCAGCGGCGCTGATGAATGGTACAGCAGACAGAACAGAAGAAGGAGTTGATTTATTAGATTTCGTTTGCTAAGCTCCATATGGATTCTTTCTTGATCAGGACAAAAATTGTCTAAGTATAACTTGTCTAGTTTCAGATCGAAACTAATTTTTCGGTAGGCAGAGAATTTGACGCTTTCGAATCCAAAGTTGCCTGAGAGCAACTTCACCTATTTGTCATCTCATAGCAACAGCTACGATTGATTTATGGGTTTAATTTAAGTAAGCACCAACATATTAATATTTTTACAAGTGAATTCGAAGCAAATTATAAAAATTTTACTGTTATCTCCAAAATAATTTCCAATCATTTGCAGCGATATCAGCGAAGGTTTGTGTTCTAATTGAAGTCTACGAATTGGGCGCGTTTGATCAAAACCATGTTTCTTTAATAATGGTTAAGTAAAATCAAAAAGTGATAATTTTGTATTTTTCCATAAATATTAAGTAATTTTTCTGTAATTAAAAAATATTAATATAAAATTTATTTAACCCGTTTTAAGCTAAAATTGTCCAAAAGTAAACTTGCTCTAGAACTCTAACAAAGAGGCGTGGCGAATTCAAATGTCGTGTGCACACTTCTTAGGAAAGTATTTCATGATTTAAATACCGAAAAGTAATATGGAGACACAGGTTAAAATTCGGGGTCGAAAGGGTTAAAGTGTAGATCAGAGCAGACAGTAGTCGGTGTTCTATATTCCTTTAGCTAAACTTTTTTGCAACAAAAGTCTCTTAGAAGCAACTTCTCTAGTTTCAGACCTAAATTAGTTTTCCAACAGTTCCAATTGTATCCCTAAATCTGCCATACATACATACATTGTCTGTATGCACCTATTAAACCATCAGGTATCGCTTGTTGTTGTTGTTTGTCAATGAATTTGTATCAACCACAAATTGTTGCCGCTGTCCTGTTTCGCTGGTAAACCAACATCATTTGCAGCCAACATGGGCCGTTTGCGAATGTGTGTGTGTATGTTTGTGTCTTTGTATGCACTACTTGTGTCATGTTTGTCGCTGCTACAAGAGTTCCCCTCGAGCTCGAGTGTATTTGTACAACCAGCATTCATTAACGCAACGGAAACGCATGACAGTTAAAGTCCCGAGTGCTGGCAACACTGCCTAACAATGATGACACATGGCTCTTGCCAATTGCCATGGAAGTGCCAGGAAAATGCACAGCATTTGTTAACCATTTAACTGAAACTATTTCGTATTTAATGTGTTTATGAATGAGGCATGAAAGTGGTTTAAGTCGGATTTATTCAATTCTTAATTTTCCGAAGCAATGGGTTTGCGAAATGGGTAAAGAAAACATAGTTGGTTTTGTTTTGGAGATGGTGTCGTTTTTTCCGTGAGCACACATAAGAAAAAGTCAACACTTGACGGAACGAACAACCCAGAGTGGAGATTCGAAATAGGGGAATGATTAGTACAAAAGTAGAGGGAAAGGATGGAAGTAGCGGTGGGATTGACAGACCACTAATCACATCACTCATTTAGCCAATTTATTTTGTTCTAAGTATAAACACCGCACACTCGAGATTCAATTTGAATCTCATGTAAAATCAGAGAAACCCCACAAATATCTCCTAATATCATAAGAATCAGATGGAAATGGTTTCTTCATGAAAATTTGCACTGAAATGCTTGGCTGCTCACGTTGTAAGAATATTCGCAGCGCTCAAATAAATGAACTTTAAGAATCTATCATCCAGCTTTTCATATAAAGGGACAAGACAAGGCAAGACTACCAAAGTAACTTTCAAGCCAGGTGCACATTATCAAAGGATATAAAGTTACTTTGTACTTCGGGTAACTTGGGAAAGCTGAATGCATTGAAAGTGTTTGTCTGAGTGCGAATAAGTCTGACAGGAAACCACTTTGTACTTCATTTTCTTCAATATTCAATATTGTTCCATAAATTAGATATGCTGGCCAAAGCAGGCGCAGTTCGTATCGCTGGATTGTGTCAAAATAAGACACACTGAAATTCTTTATCGCAGTTTACCAATAGTAGACACTTTATTTAACCCTTTCGACCCCAAAGTTACCTGAGAGCAACTTAACCTATTTGTCATCTATTTGTAAGCAACAGCTACGATTGATTTACGGGTTTCATTTAAGTAGGCACCAACAAATTAACATTTTTGCAAGTGAATTCAAAGCAAATTACCAAAATTTTAATGTTATCCCCAAAATAATTTCCAATAATTTGCAGCGATATCAAGGAAATTTTGTGTTCTAATTGAAGTCTATGAATTGGGCGCTTTTGATCAAAACACTGTTTCTTTAATAATGGTTTAAATGGTTTAAATAAAATCAAAAAGTGATAATTTTGTATTTTGCCATAAATATTATATAATTTTTCTGTAATTAAAAAATATTGATACAAAATTTCCATTCCGGGCTGCCTTTTATTCTTATCCGTCCGAAGCGTAACTCTTTCTTAAACCTTCTAGCATCACCTCGAACCGACGCTGCAATAATTCCTGCAAAATTGCCCCTAAATGTATACAACGCTGCTTCTGCCGACAAATGACCGTTCGGTGTGGTCGTGTTCACAATATAATTTGTTCAATTCATATGTACCTGAATTTTGTTTTTGTATTCTATTTGAAAATACAATGAACATATCGCACACGCACTACAAAAGTGACACAACTCAAAATTTTTCATTTTAGGGTTTATGTGTTAATACTGTGCACAATGCATAAATCTACCAATCAGCAAAAGCTCAGTATATTTTGTCGTTGTTAACTGTTACAAAAATACAGTTAGGTCTCTTTTCATGTCAGAAGTTTGATGCTATTTGATTGCTGCAGCTCAATGCAAAAGAGTCCTAACTCAAATTGTGTCACTTTTGACGAAATAAATTTTTGTTAAAGTTAATTTTAAGCAAAATTACAATTGACAATTGACAATTTTTGTATATATTTTTAATTTTTAAAATTAATTATGAATTTTCTAAATTTTTCTTTCAACTTTTTAACTGTCATTTATAATTATTAAATTCAGAAAAAGTGGCATAACTTGAAATAGTTCCGTAATTATTGAATTAAAATATCATCAAAACAGTCACAACTCAAAATTTTGGATTTTCTAGTGTAAAATAAAAAAAAAATTCTTGGAACTTATCAAAAAGCATAATCTGTAAGGATTTTCTACTGAACGGTCTATTCGTTATTAAAAAAAAATTTTTATTTAGCTCAAAAAGAGTTTTTTGCGTTTCCTGAAAAATCACAAATTTTGAGTTGTGTCACTTTTGTTGTGCGTGTGCGATATGTAATAAAATAAAAATTTTTAATTTTTATGTGCCTAATTCAGACTTAGTTTCAATTCAGCAAAATCCATTAATTATTTTCGGCTCATGCCTCAACATAATCGCTGAGTGATTAGTTATTTGGCATAAAAATTCATTTATTCATTCATTCATTGATTTGAACGATTTTGTGCAAACACAACAAACAACTCGTTTTATTTATTTGAGTGCATTGTATTTGTTTTGAAAATTGTCTTCAATTAAATCACTCTGACAGGCTTTGTGATCCAATTTGCTGAATTAGATAAATTCGAAGCGAAGCCATTGCAGCAGATTTCTTCACATAGTCTGCATGATTTCACGCATTCATCAATACAGACCCTTAAATTTTAAGCATGTGTGTGTATGTGTATGTAAATGTGTGTGTACATCAGTGGCGCTCTCAGCATTTCATTTTCAGGGGGGAGGCGTTTTGCGTATAACTTTCGAGAACAATTCCATTTGAAACCATATTTTGCACAGGCAGTTTTTGTATTTGGGCGAGGGGGCGGCGGTTGATTTCCCAAAGCCCCCCGCCCTGTGTGCGTCACTGGTGTGTGTATTTACCTGCACAATAGAAACTGGCAATTTGCCTGAATATTTATGCATTGTTTGCTATTTTATTAAAATTTTTCTTGGAATCTTGCCGCTTAAATGTACGGCACTCAATTTGTAAATTTATATCAGATACAAGAACACACACACATATGTACATACAAATTCACTCGTGTGCATGTGTTGTCTGCTTGTATGGGGCCCAGTTGTCTAAGGACATCAGTTGGCCAGTCGCACGCCCGTGTTGCACCAGTTGAAGGTTGCAAGTATGTTTTCATAGCGAAGTAAAAATGTGAATTATTTCTGGCTGCTTGTCTAATACGCCAGCGCACTTGTCCTGTCCTCTCCTTTCGTGTCCTGCCATGCCATGTCCTGCGCGCTCGCTCGACGTGCCACGAACACAACGTACAACTTGAAACAATGAATATTTTATGCATTGTTTATCTGTTCTCCGAATTACCCTTCTTCATTTTTTTGCATTGCCCCCCATCTCCCTCCCACTCCCTCTGCCGCCGACAACTGTCGGCTGCTGTCAAATTGCCGCGCAGCATCATGGAATGCTCCTTATTTCGTTATATTCATGGTTTATTAAATTTCTATTGCCAACTGCTGGCATGTTGCTGCTGCTATTGTTGCTGCTGCTGTTGTTGTTATTCTCCCAGGAATAACTTTTTTATGCGGGCCAGCCTCCTTGTTCGCTGCCACATGCGTTCTTTCGTATACATAAATATATTTTACCTACACACACACACACACACACGAAGACTGAAATATTTTCTCAGTTTTTGGTTGTCTTTGCAGCGTTCTTCACTGTCGCTGACATAATAAGTCGTTTCAATTATCGGGTAATTTCATCTGTTATTAACTTGTGCCCTTATTTTGCCGATTGTCCTGTCAAGTGCGACTACGCCTCACACTCGCCGCACCCGATCGTTTCTTCCTTTTGTGTGTTCGTGTGTGTGTGTGTGAGTACTTTCACTGTCAATGCGTTCGCCACGCGCTGATTTACATTCCCGTCAGTGCTGACTACAACGTTGTCATTCTCAATTTTATCCATTTTTGCTTATTATTTCATGCCATGTGCGGCATTCACTGGTTTTCGCAGCATTTCAACTCGATACGACACACCTCAGCCCCACTCGCTTCGACTGCAACGAAATCGAATTGAATTGAATCGAATCGAATTGAATTGTAATGTGCGCCATGAGTGACTGCTGGCCGAGTGGCCGTTAAGCCACGTTGTTGTCCCCTTGTCCATCAATCGAATCAGCCAAATCGACAGCAACGACGACAGCAACAGGGCCGGTGAGGCTTATTGGCATTGTTGGCGAATTGACGCGATGCTCATTCAAATTGGATTTTTATTTCTACAAATGAGCACTGATGCGCAGCTCAAATTATGGTTTTCATTTTTGCGCGACCGCACTGTCACTGCCCAAAGGCCAAACTGTCAGTTGCCTCTGGGCGGACATGGAAGCGCAATTATCGCTCGCCAGCCAGTCAATTGCCGCAGCCAAAATCAGGCAGTGACCTACTTGTTGACAACAACAATAAAAACAACAACAACAACAATTTGATGTTACTGTGCCAAAAGGCAGACTGCAAGCGTTGTCAATATTCGGACATAGCTAATTATTGAAAGCATGTCATTCGGTTAGCGCTAACCGAGTTAATGGCGTACATGACAGGTTAATTGGTCCACTGAAGTCTCTAATGTGGCATGGGTTTTGAACTTTAAGTCACGGACTATTGAAAATTGACAGGAAATCACTGCTTGGTCGACGACTTCTATTGGGAAAAGTTGGCAAAAGTGAGGTTATGTTGCCAAAATTGTTTCATTTATCGTGTGTCAAATATGGTGACAGATACTTCAATCAAGTTCAGCCTGAAGTTTTCAACAATTTCGTACTTTTCTACTTTGGTTTCCGTTAGTGTTTGGCAAATTGGTTGTTGAAAGAATTCATGGATGCAAATGTTTTTGAGCAATTTTCCTTGTTTTAGCTATTTTCAGATACGTTTCTACATTGTCGCCTCTTTCTCTCTCTGATTGTGGTTGTATTTGTCAATTTCGATAAGGAAAGGAATCGAGTGTGAATTATAGAGTCCGAGGCACAGTTGCCACTCGACCAAAATTTTGTTAACCAAATGTTTCTGGAAAAGTAACCAAAAACGTAGACAAAACCAAGTATCGGTCGTTTTTTCCTGTAGCCGAGCAATGAACAAATTTCATATCAATTATGTTATTTATTATTACGTCGATATGCATTTCTTCCCGCCTAACTGCATGCGAGCAACACAAAAGAAAGTCATCAAACACAAATAAAAGTAACCAAGTAACCAACCGCAACAAAATTAACGTGTTTTGGTTAAAAGTAACCAACTGCGGCAACCGTGGTCCGAGGTAGTTGACGCTGACTAGGGTTACCAGATGAAAAGTTGGCATCTGGTGGTTCTGGTCTTCATAACCTATAAAATCTTTTCTTTAGTGTATGAGACTATGGGCTTTGAAAAATAAAAAAGTATGGAAACCTGAGATACGACTACTTTTATAGTTGTTGTTGTTTTTTATATTCAATTTTTGATTTTCATGACAACATTGGTACTTGGATAAGATTTATAAAAGTAACTATTTGCATAGTAAGCACTGTGATCTGTTAGACCTATGGTGATCCCTTAGTTGTTCATAAGACAAATACTATATTATCTATAGATTCTCATTCAGAACAATGTTTTCCAGCAGCCTTTCCACCTTTCTGGATATCCAAATATTACAAAATGCTATATTGAACTTCTTTATACGAAAACCTGAATTTGATTTCAAGAGTAAATTGTAATTTATGGATCACCCTGCAGTAAAATATGAAATCTTTAAACACATATGAGGCACCCGATGCAGGACCCACTTGCTGTGACTCCGATAATCAAAAGAAAAGTCAGTGTTAAAACGTTTAACAACGTTCAAACAAAGCGGCACCCAGTCTTTACATAAAAAGATACAAACATGAGGGCATTTCTTTCAAAACTCATAGACAAACTCGGAGTTTGAAGAATCGTCTACACTCTCCTTATCAACAGTTGTAATAAAAAATTTTTTGTCAGATTGCCTTCTGTTATACCTTTACTAATATCAAGGAAGTCAGATAGGTAGGTATTTAGTAGTGGCTGCCTCTGTATGAGACATATTTAGGCCTCTTATATAGACCCGTTGTGATATTACAAATTCCTCTCGTTTGAAATGTGTACATAACACTGTTTATTAGTGTCCGACCGAATATTCGGTTTCGGTTTCGGCCCAAATAAGTGGTTTCGGTTTCGGTTTCAGTTTCGGCCAAAAAATGGCCGAAAAGCCGAAACCGAAACTTTCTAGAAAATTTTTTTACATTTTATTGTGTAGCAGATATATAGTGAAAGGAGGAGTAATTTGGATGCCACCAATGTAAATAAACTTTTTTTTTAGCATATAACATTAAATTATTTAATTTTGAATATTAGCGAGTAAGGTACGAAAGGGTGATTTTTTCATGTTTACGTTTTTAAAAAATGAATAAATTGTTTTTGTTAATAAGTATTTATTTATTTATGCTATGTTTGTTCTTTATTTACTTAATGTAAAATTCATTTGTTGAAAAAAGTGCTTGATATGGTGATTTTTATTTCAACTAGAAAGATTCGGTTTCGGTTTCGGCCGAATATTAAAAAAAAACCGAATATTCGGTTTCGGTTTCAGCCCAAAAAAGTGGTTTCGGTCGGACACTACTGTTTATTCAACGAGTGTTTCACCAGCCCGAACTAGGAATCGAACCTAGGGCCTCTGGTGTGAGGAGCTCGCTGGACTATCGAGGCCGGCCCAAAGAAGTCAAGTTGTTGCAGTCGAAAAGTATCTTCTTCTTTTTTTTTTTGACTCGAACAAACGCGCAGGGAATCACCCCTATTAATGCGAGGCATTGCGTAAAAGGATATAAAGGTTAGGAGATAGGGTTCTTGTCCACGATATGCTCTTCAAGCCATTAGTATCTTTTTGGTATTAAGACTTTACAGTTCGCAATCAGGTGGAGTTATAATGCTTTCTCTGCTCAGATTTGGCAAATGTTATCCAAAGTTAAGTGGACACTTGAAATGTCGATTACACTGTGCGACAGCTTTTTCTAACCCGGAACCGACCAAGACTAATCGATAGTACTCTTATAGAGCAACAAAACCCTACATGTCGCTAAAGATCCATTATTTGCATCATCATCTGCTTTACTTCAGCCAACAACTACCAACAGAATCAGACGAACAAGGCGAGCGATATCATCAGACTGCGCTTCCGTTTAATTAAAATTTTCATTGTAAAAACCGAATTTATTTGCTCAGATACAAAGGAAAGAAATCTCCTGAAGCCATACTGGCGGAAATTTGTTGGTGTAGCCAGGAAACGCAACCGGAGGATTTTTAGGAGAAAATTACGCTTAAACTGAATGCACAAAACTTTTCAAACAGACTGAAATATGTATACAATAAAATTTCAAATTTAGACTTGAACATTTTTTCACTTTATTTTGCAAACAAACAAGTCTTTGTGAAGTTAGAGGGTTCAGCATATTTTTTTTATTTTTGGCAATACAAATGCGTTTTTGCATTAATATTAAAAGAATAAAAAACACTTTTTGTATTACAATCAAAAAAAGTAAGTAAGTAAGTAAAGTTTTTTTACATTGGCCCCCAAAATTTCGATAAGGTGTAATAATTTTGTTACACAGTGTTCAGAGAATTTGTTCATCTAAGCATTAGCAGCAAGTTTGCTGAAGAAAGCAATACAAAATTTTGAATATCTTAAGACTTATAAAGAAAAAACTGGTTATAAAAACCCTAATACACACAAACTTTACACGGCTGTAACTTTTAAAAGGCAACTAACTCTGCAAAACCCAGCTAGGGTTTTGTTACTCTATAAGAGTACTATCGATTGGTATTGGTTGGTTCCGGGTTAGATTTCATGACCCCAAAATTGTCGCACAGTGTTAGTAGAGCCTGACCGATTAATCAGCTTTGGCGACATTCCAATGCCAATAATCGACCAAAAAAAAGGGCCGAATTTAATGTCTGTTAGTATTCTTAGGTATCAAAACGGCGCTTTAAGGGGGTAGTCAGGTAGATTTTTTTCAAAAAATCGGAATTTTTTTTTTGCAGTTTTGGTCTATTTAAACCCTTAGGAGTCATGTAGAAACCTTCCTTTAAATCGGATAGTATCCGAAAGCGATTGAAAATGAGATTAGCTGTAATGGCTCGCGCGCTCGAATCGCACACCTGGCGCGTGAAGTAGATGCTGTTGTTTTGAGCTGGCTGACACGATTACGGCCAATCTACTGCACCGATTTGCTTAAACTTTTTTTTTATATTTTCAGAAAAGGTTTGGCTATCGCGTGAACTACGATCATTATTGTCTATTTCTATGTAACAACGTTATGACACAATTATTAACAAAAAACAAGCAAAAAAAGAGGAAAAAACTTTACAATTGCACTAAATGTTTATTTATTAATATTTTTACAGTTATAGTTCAAACGAGAGCCATTCATTTGTACTTCAAAATGAAATTTGTTTGGTATATTTCAGATCATCCAAAATGGAGAAATCGTGCCAGCCAGATTTCAAAATGGCGTCTTCCGGTCGCCCATATCTCCCCCGGATATAAACGAAAATTTATAAAAAAAATTTTGTTCAGTACTTAAAACTATGTACAATAACATATAAAAAAATTTTGAATGTGGAATAAAAATTTGTATGAAAAAAAAATTACTTAAAAACATGGTCGATTCTACCTGACTACCCCCTTAAGTGCTCATTGGATGTCTTGTGAGCAACCAACCAACCGTTCCTAGGTTACTCGTAAATATGCTAAATAGTTCTTTCGCCCTTTTAAGATTAAAATATCCCAAAAAGGTCTTTGTTTGTCTTTGTTTCGGTAGACTTTTCTAGAATTGACTTTCAATTTGGGGTGAATGTTTCTTTAATATGCTTGAAGAGTCGTGACTCGTTTACAAAATCTTCTACACTTCACCTTCCCTGGACTTGTTCTGGTTTATCCAGAAGGAGAATGAATGACTTGGACAACTTCTTCTCCGACAGAGACTAAGGGACCTATTAAGACCGATAAGACTATTCGTTGTCTACTAGTTAACCTTTGTAAGAAGCTCAAACTAGTTGAATGAGTGATTGTTCTTGACAGCAGGTGGCATCAGTGGGCTCCGTCTTGGGACAGCCACTCCTACCTACCTACCTACCTATTTACTAAAGTGGCTCTTCAAATCGTTACGCCAGACTTGACATTCAACATAATTCACATTCACAAACGACACTTAACTGAGACATTTGCATCGCATTGAATATTCCGACTGCACAAGTCGTAATGAGCTTCCAAATAGCACAGTAACGAAAGGAAATGCACACTTACACACACACACACAGACACACATATATGAATATATGAACATGTGGCGGTCTTGTGGAGCGACAGTGTCAGTGCAATAAATGTGATATATGTGCGATTGCCGGTCAAAGCAAATGTCACATTTGACAGTTCGAAAGGAGAAAATCAAGTGGAACAAGCAGGAAGCAAAGCAAATGCAAAAGCGAAGATTGTCGCCAAAAAACCAAAGCAATACAACAAGTGAGCTGGCAGCACACAGCAGGACAGCTAGAAATCGCGTTGGATTCATCAATCATAACAGTTGTCATAATTTTTCATCCGCAACAAATTTGCGAGCACAAGTGCCGCGCTGCCCATAACGACGCTGACTGACCTCGGCTGCCAAGCGAGTCGATTTTTCATTTCCGCTGATTTTGGTGCAAAATCAAAATTTATATATCATATATGGTCGAACAGAGACGAGGCGACGAGCCAGAAATTGGAAATCCTTCCGCAACTGTGCGATTCTTAGTCGAATGCAAAGTTCAATGTGTGAGTGTGTGTGTGTGTGTGCGTGTGTCATAAAAACATTTAATGCATATTGAAAGCGCAAATTGTGAACCACATCAGTTCGGCACATGTGACAAAATGCCCGAATTAATCAAATTGCATGCAACGCGTGCGAAACGATGTCCGTCCTAAATGCGGAGTTGCCGCATGGCCGACGCCGAGAAGAATACACAAATTTCTGCCGTCTAGTATTTATTTATTTGCGTGGGCCGGGTTTCACAATCTGCATGCGTACACAATTTCACAATACACTCTATATTTATGTATGTATGTGTATGTGTATGTATGTGTATGTGTCTATCGCTGCCTATGTATAAAATTTCTCCAAGTACATAGCAAGCAGCATTTGAATAGATACCAATAAACATGTGTGGGTGTGACGTTTCACATATATACACACACACACACACATGGATATAGATACATTTGTATGTGAATGCATTGGAATTTAATTAGTTTAATGGACTTATAACTGAGGGCGTAATGACGGCCTTAAAGCGGTTATATAATTATGAGTGTTGCTCGCGCCGACTGGTGTGCCGGCATAGTCTGCCGCGGATCGAATCGCACTGATTAATTACTGCGATAAGCGTTTTACTGTACGGCTCGCGTCGCTATCGGGTGTCATCTGAAAGCGTTCCGGCGCGTAAGCCCCCATTGGCGGAATCGTCGCAAGAACAACGCTCAATGTGATTGCATTAAAATTATTACTATTATCACTTGGCCTTTTTTCAAAGAGCATTTCGGTCAAGTGAGCACTCAATTAATAAATATTAACTGTGCAAATCTCGGGGGAAGTGGATTATGCGAACGCAGCAAAATTGATTCAATTTGTTAATAATATGCAATTAATTATTCTGCATTCATTTGTAAATGAAAACTCTCCACAGTTACGAGTGCACGTCCTTGTGGTTGAGTTGTTATTACTGAAAATAAAATTTAAATATTTAAGAAAATTTTATAATAAACAATTTGCTATGATAATAACACACAAATATGAAAAAGTGTGGGGTGAGTGCATAGGGAACTCACATAGGTCGGGCTTGGTCTGTTGTGTTACCGCATAGAGCAAGTAAGGACAATACAGTTGCAGGTGGAAAAGCGTTCTCAACCTTAGAGAGTCTCTTCCCAATAAAAGCTGGACAGTGGTTCGTCATCCCAAGCGCCGCAGCTGCGAGAGTGTAAAAGGAAAAGAATCTTAGCATCTTAATGATCCTTCAGGACCACGGAAAAAGGAGTCTAAAGCTGAGAAAGTCTCTTCCCGATCAAAGTTGGGCAATGCTAAGATTAGCTTCTTCATCCAACGCGTCAAAGCTGTGAGAGTGTTAAAAGGAAGGAAAACTTAGCACCTTAATGACCCTAAAGGACCACTAGAAAAGCATTCTCAAGCTGAGAGATTCTCTTTTCGATCAAAGCTGGGCAGTGGCACACAAGGTGCTCAGTGTTGCCAGATCAGGAGATTTCCTCCTAAATTTAGGAGATTCTTGGCCTTTTAGGATAATTTTTAGGAGGAAGAATTGTTTAGGAGAAAGTTTAAGAGATTTATAGTTTATGTTAGGGAATTTTCAGGATCCTTAGTGGATTTTTGGGAGATTTTTGGATAACGAAGTATGATGTATTGGAAACACTGGCAACAAAACATATTTTGGAAACTATTTTAATAGTCAAAGCACCCTTTTGTGTTAAAAATTTTTAAGCTTGCAAAATGTAAGCTCGTTCTATCTCGTTCTCACTTATTGCTTTCACAATGAAATCCCGCCAAAAATGGCTTTTTTTGTTTAATTCATTTGTTATATGTGTTTTTTTTGTTTTTGTTGTTAAGCTGAAGATGAATAAAAAAAGGCTGCATTAAACAAAATTATATGCATTTTTATTTTTTTATGAGAAGTTTAATTCCTTTAAAATTACGCAAATTATAAAAAAAAAATTGTTTTAAAAAGATTTTTTAAACTTTTGGGAGGAAATGTCTTTTCTTAAGATTTAGGAGAAAGTCTTTTCAGGTATCTGGCAACAACTTAGGTGCTAAGGATAAGCTTCTTCATCCAAAGCTGCGAGAGTGTTAGTACGAAAGGAAACATGGCCACTGGGCGCAACTTCCGAAGGACCAATGACCCCTGAGAACAGCTACTGTTATGGCCATGGTATCACATCCCAAACCCAAAAGCTATTTAAATTATGTAATTTTAAACACTATGTGTTTTTTGTTTTCAAATTTGTTTTATTATCCACTATGTGGATCTGTTCAGCTTCGCGCTACAAATTCGACTGCTCTTAAAACTAAAACTTAGGTCTACGTCGCAATCCAAACGCTATTGCGGAAGGTGCCGCACAGGTGCTCCGTTGGCGTTGTTGTTGTTGCCGCTTTTGCGCTGCCGCTGCACAGGGCCTCAGTTGACGTTGTTGTTGTCACTGCTTTTGTGCTGCCGCTGCACAAGTCGATCGTGGGAATGGCAAACTGTTACGTCTTGCGTTCAGGTTACAGTTTGCCAGACAGATCGCCAGCGCTTTTGGTGGGAATCATGCACCGGTGTTAACTTTTACTTCTGTTATGATTTAGCCTGCGCTAGGTTTTCGTAGTAAAGATAAAGTAGACATAAATGATCATTAAATGTATCATTAATTAATTTTGAACTCCATAGCCCAGCGAAAATGCCTTGGGTTCTCATCCCAAAGGCTACCACACTTTTCAACATTTTTCAATTTTAATTCCCTATAATCATTTCCCATCCCATCAACATTACCCCATCTAATGTATTTTCTTGTGAAAAGTTTCTATACCTAAAACCCCAATCAGTTGTGATGAGCAGCGTGTAGCAAATCTTTATATTCAGTAGCCTTATAAATGCAACAACAACAACACCCGGCCAGTATGGGCTAACGATAAATGACATAGCGCCCATCGAAGACATCAACCCTATGATAGCTACTTCTTCTACCTATTAGCAACCGATAGCCAAAGAGGACTTATATATATAACTCAGTCAAAAACTTAACATACGAATAATAATTTTTATCTGTCGACGCCCTGAATCCCTTATTCGGGATAAACCAGTTCGACCTCTTAATGACAGAAAGCAGATCCGAGATTTCGACTTTCGCCGCGCTAGCCAGGTCCGTCAGTGATCTTAATCCCAGTGTACGTAGTCCACGTTTCTTCAGCGTCGGACAGTGGCACAGGAAGTGTTATATCGCTCCTACTTCTTCTTCATCTACACAGCTTCCAGTGACGCTTCATCTCCACAGCGTTCTGTGATGACTCCAACTATCTGCCGAAGGGGGTTCGACTTTGGGACAGTACAAAGCGCGTTGTCCTCAAGGACAGGGAAGGCCATTGTGTCCAGCCGCAATTAATTCTACCACACCATACTTTTTTGGTCCGCCTATCAATATTCATGTACAGGGCAGATATCGGACAGCACAGAATTATCCAGTTCGGTAGATAATGGGCACGGCGACCCTCTTTCTCGTCCGTTGTTTATTTTACTGCCACTCCCGAGTGGCACAGAACCCAGCCTAGAAGAGAAGTACTGCAATCCTGCATTATCTCCGCTTTTACAACTGATTGCAGCAAAAATTGTGGGTGATAATCTACTTTCACAGATTAGTTCAGCAGTTTTGCGGTTGGCAAAGATCTACGCTTGAAAGATACTACAGAGGTTTGGTTTGGTTTGGTACAAATGACCTGAGCGGTAGGTCCACGTGAAGACTAGTTCCTGTACCTTCATCCATCGAGGCGTCTCTCGTAACGCCTGCAAGCCTCCAGTACAGATTTTCAATTAATTTTATGAAATCTAAAATTTAAACTAAAAACGCAGATTCACGATATTTGGTATCCAGTTCTGCGAGTTGATTTTTTTCCACTATCAAAAAAATTCACTTCCTAAGGAAGGAATATTTCCTTCCTTCCTTAGGAAGTGAATTTCCATTCCATTCCATTTCTAGTTCTATATTTATTTGATCTCTTGCACAAGTTGCCGTGTACTCATTTATCCTTCTGACGTCTTTTGTTTATTATTCAAAAAGTCTTTTCGATTCACTGTTCCTCGATCCCTTTATACTTTTATTACCTCGCGTCTACTCCACCCATTCTCCCTTTCACCTTAAGCCTTTCTTCGGCTTCCCACACAGTTTTAAAAAGCTTTGACAAAACCCTGTTGTCATCTGCCGCATCGACATTCGTTTGTGCTGTTTTTACAGTCGTTCTCCATCTCCAATGTGTTCATAACTTTTTTGTCGTTTGTTGTTTTTGTTTTGTGTAAATTTCATGGCTGCCCGGGGAAAATCAATCGCTTGCAGCGCGCATTTGACATTTGGTTGGAATTTTCGTAGCATACTTGAGGGCGTTTATTTAAGAATAAACCAGCCAACGAACGAATGCGCGAGTAAAAATTGAAAAATTCTAAAATTGACAGCGAAAAACGTTGCGGCTACGGCGGCTGACTTCTCGCATCTCGGTACACAGTCACAGAAATAGATGTCGATTGGCTGGTTATGAAATGTAATAAAAGGCGAAAACGTTGCGAATTTGATTTGCTGCATCCGCGAAATTAACGTTGGAGGCGTGTTGCTATTTCTGCGCGGCATGCACGTGTCGGGCGTGTTGCCAGCACTGCGCCGAACCGTTGTCGTAAATATTTTAGCCATGAACGAGTAGAGCGCAGCGCGTTTTGCCGCTGCCTGCACCGCCACCGGGTCTATTTATTCAATTGATTTTAAATTGATATGATTGCTTTGGGTCGTACGTAGCGACCTGCATGCCAACGTGCCTACACACACACAAACATACAAGCATACATACCAACAAACAAACAGACAGATAGACAAGCTGAAATTTGTGCGTGGATGTTTCGGGTTAAAAATGTTGCTGTGGCAATTTTCGTTCTCCTTCGAGGCGAACCATGTGCAGCCATAAGCGGCGCAAGTGCTGAGCAATGAAATTTGATTTACCTTCGCGCAACAACACTGCACGGTGTACAGTTTTTTCGGATAAGTAGAAATTCAACAGAATTTCAAAAGCTTAAAGAGCATAAAAAGTTTTTCAGTCAAGCGTGTAGAATTTAGAGCGAATTTCTTTCGGAAATGGGGGCCAAAGCGAAGTTGCTTAGAGTCCTTTCAACTTTCATATCCCAAATTTAATTAAAATATTTTCAATTACTTGAGCCAGTCAGCCAGTGCTCGTTAGGCGATTATGCGCATTTGAATCTCTGATTCGTTGGTCAGTTCGGGGCCAAGTTTCGAATTAATTTCACGCACTTCATTGCGTATGAGTAATATCCATTTTCATAACAGATTCATGCACAAATATGTGGGGCCAGTTTTCAATAAACTATTACATGATATTTGGTTATGTTGGCTGTGTTGGCAGCACGTTGGCTGCAGTTGCCACAGCGCCAAACACATTCCACAAATTCACAAATTCGGCGCATTCGATTCAATGAACGCTTTTGCCGCACTGACTCGTTCACGTTGCAGACCGCAAAGCTGGGCCAAGTATCGAAATGCATTTGGGCGAATTGTTAATACATGATTGTTGCGCCATTAATTGCAGCTCGAAGCGTGCAGTGCGAGTGTCTGTGTGAGTGCATTGTTGCCTTGAAGTTCATTAATATTCGAATATGAATGCTAAATATATAATTACAATCATATGTATGCTCAGTGGGGCACGTAAAGTGGGTTCAACCCTCACAAATAACTGAATCTTGCAAACATAGAGGAGGAAAGCGTTGAGGAGGGGTTGAGTACAGAAGCACCTCTCCCCAAATGAAATTCTGTGTGCCACATGTGCACTGTTGCCAGTACTGAAATCTCAGATATTGCAGCGAAAAATTCATTTATTTGTCGAACCTCAAAGCCTGAGTGTCTCTTCGAAGCTTATTGAAACAATGTTGAGCAGAGTCGAAAGCCTTTGATGCTAGTGCTCACATATTTTTGTTGAAGAATGTATTATTGTACAAATTTTAATAATAAATAATAATAATTAATTAATAAATAAATAAAATAAATAAAATGAATTAAATAAATAAAATAAATAAAAGAAATAAAATAAATAAAATAAATAAGATAAATAAAATCAATAAAATCAATAAAATCAATAAAATCAATAAAATCAATAAAATAAATAAAATAAATAAAATAAATAAAATAAATAAAATAAATAAAATAAATAAAATAAATAAAATAAATTAAATAAATGAAATAAATGAAATAAATAAAATAAATAAAATAAATAAAATAAATAATATAAATAAAATAAATAAAATAAATAAAATAAATAAAATAAATAAAATAAATAAAATAAATTCAATAAATTAAATAAATTAAATAAATAAAATAAATGAAATAAATAAAAAAAATAAAATAAATAAAATAAATAAAATAAATAAAATAAATAAAATAAATAAAATAAATAAAATAAATAAAATAAATAAAATAAATAAAATAAATAAAATAAATAAAATAAATAAAATAAATAAAATAAATAAAATAAATAAAATAAATAAAATAAATAAAATAAATAAATAAATAAATAAAAAATAAATAACAAATAATAATAAATAAATAATGTCTAGCAATTCGGCAACTGGAATTTTCTATTAAAATATAACATCAGCATAAATTTTTCTTAATCCCAATTAACGAGGATCAAACACAATCACCATACACAATGATAGCACTAATCTTTTTGCTTTGGTTGTTTTTCTTTTGGTGTAACAAAACTCGCTTATTGTAAAAAGTTCTGAGGTCTAGAATAGCGTCGTTGTTATTTTTACTATTATATATTGTTGGAAGTGTCCTTGGACACATACACATAGACATTGCTTCCCCCCTTTGACCAGCAAATGACGTGCTCGCTACTACTTGAAACCCACTCCATGGGTGATTCTGCGGTTTTCAAAAGGAAGACGTTGACATCAAGTTTCCCAAAAACTTTGAATCTATTTCAGCTGGTCCGTCCCTTTTGTAGAGCAAAGAATGAGTTCCAGTCGTTCATTCTACAGTAGAGTCATGTTGCCACAGGACATGTGCCTGGAATATCCAAAAACTAGGCTTTCACTTATATAGCAACAGATACAGTGTTGGCTGAAAATCTAGCAATGGGTTTGCATTTTTTGCTCTTAAACTAATCCTCTCCATGCATTTAAAAACTGTGTGTTGGTTCTTAATGGATAAATTCTTACATCTAGTTGGCATAAGTGTCACGTGTCCGCGCACAGAACTGCAAAATTCATTTCGGCAGAGTTTCGAGAGCTGATTTTGGTAGCTTTTAAACCAGTCTCGCTAGCTCGTCTCGGCTCTTTGTGAGTTCCACCCAAGTATCGAGGTTGGTTTGCTGTCAGGTGGACCTCAACATCTCCTGTATCAATCATCCTCAACATCACGAGGACATCAACGAGAATGAGTCAGCCCATCCACCGAAGACAAGACTGCAATGCTCCAAGTCTTATCTGCACGACGTGGTTGGGTTAAATGCTGCCATATACGGACGACCAGTGCTAATTGACACACTCAGTACCATTGTCAGAATGAAGCGCAGTAAGCTAAACCTCACAGCACGGATCTCGCCAAAAGGTACCAAAAGAACTTTAAAGTGTATAAACCTACCTACCTACCTTCACCCAAGTTTGGCCGCTTATTTACATTTTCCAACATCTAATTTTATTTGACGAATTATTATACAATTTTCGAGCTCGGTTTCAATACAACAATTTTTAATTTTGCAATTCTGATTTCGTAATAATAAACAAAAATATCCAAATCAAATTTGTGTTGTCTATTTCCATACAACTTGAACTTTGCGCTAAATTCGAAAGTCAAACAACTCGCCATAAACAACCACTGCGGTCTGGCTGCCAAATCTGGCAATTTTCATCTTAATTAATTGTAAGCACTCGAGCCGCTGCGACGGCGCTGCTCGACCGGCTGAAACTGGCCGTTGAAGTGTTTTAAATTGTTGGCATTTCGAGTGTTTTTTCGTTTGTGTTACTACCATTAAAAGGACACCTGCAAACTTTGGCAATCATATTTAAAGTTGCTGTGTCTGTGTGTGTGTGCTGCTCCGGCATTGAGATAAACTTGAAATGGCCGACGGGCAATGGCCATTAGAATTTATTTATATTGTCGATGGCCGCCGTCGAGTGTTTCTATTACTTTGTGTTTACTTCGGCTAGAATAATATTTATTATATATTTGCGCAATTACAAAATTCTCATTTCATTGGGCACGCGCTGCTTTGTCCGACTACACAAGTGAGACATTATTCGTGGAGTCAGCATTACGCACACGTCGCTGTCTAATGCGCAGTCATCAGCAGCGAATAGAGTGACCATCACTCGAGCGGTCTAAGCATGACACACAGTTTGCGGCGCGCAAAATTATGCGTCACGCAAAATAACGACTGTGTTTTTCCGTACTTTAGTACATTAAATGCACACACACACACACAAACATAACAAATAGAAATAAATGTATGGACGAGCGGCAACCAATTACATACATCAGACAGACATTGACCATTTTGCTGCTCATCGAAAATATTGCCGGCTCTGCACAGAGCCCAGTGGCCGACTGCAATAAAAATTATATGCCCGGAAATATTTATGACGCGCTGCTGTGGCGACCAAATGAAGATATTTATCTGCTTGGTAAATAACTAGAACAAATTTTTATTGTCATGCGTGGAGCGCCGCATACTTTCCGCACTTGTGCGCACTTAACGACGGCATAAAGTGCGTCCGCGTAGACCAAAGCCGACAGGACTCTCTTCGCATAATCAGGCAAAGTACCTAATGCGGCGCAATACTATTGACAGTGCAATATTATTGCACAATATATGAAATGTACGGCACACTACATAATTACAACAACAACACACACATAATAAAAGCGAATAAACGACAGAAATGTTAAGCAGGTCCCACGAGACGGTAATATTTGTCGTCTGTCGTCTGCCAAAGAAGTGTAAGTAAATTTTGCATTTAGCTAATATTTATTTAGTAATCTTCTCTAAATAAATGTCAAAAGTCAATAAAATATCATTTGGCTTTCTAGAAGAAGCGAATTGAAAAAGCCAACATAGACAGAACGGAGAGTTAAATATTAAATCTAAAAAAAGGCTTTCAAAGAGTTAAAGAATAAATTTGCTGCAGTCCATAATACACCCTTTGCGGAACTTATGACAATTCTCATGGCTCATTGATTTCACTAAAGTCTCCAAGTCGAGTGTTTCATTTTATGTCGCTTTAAATTTTAGGTTAAGTCGAAACGGCTTAACTGCAAGTCGCTTTAAGGCGCTTTGAGTCGCTTTAAGTTGCTGAAAATTCCGCTTAATTGAAATAGAACTCTAGGTCCCATTTTTGTTTGGTAGTATTTCTAAAACTTAGTTCGTTTAACTGAAACTTTGCATAACTGAAAAACTCGGTTAAATGAAAGAATATTTTGGGCCCAAAAAATGTTTTGCCACATTTCATAATTTAAAAATACTTCCCTGATTTATTTGGCCGTATTTACATCCCTGATAACTGTATCAGCTGATTGCGTTAGTTGGTGCGGCATAAAAAAAAAATTTCGGAATTAGAATGTTTTTTTTTCACTCATTCGAAGTGTTTACGCTTGATTGAAAGGAATTTCACTTAACCGGAGTTCGCTTTACTGAAAACACCGTTAAACTGCAACTAACTATAAGGCCGGAAAAATGGACTTTCAGTTAATATTAACTTTTGTTTTAAAATTATAAAAAAATTAACCGAAATATTTCAATTGATGAACTAAGTGACTTAATTTACCAAAGTTGAGCCAAAATCTTCATTGAAATACTTGAAATTGGATTTAACCGTAGACCTACATTGGGGTCGTTTTCGACCCAATTTTTTTTTTTTACTTCTAATATTTTTTAAATTTGTTATTATTTGTAGCTGTTTTTTCATGGCTTTCCTACTTGGATATTATCTATCGAAATCAAACCGCTTTATATTTTAAAAACTAAGTTAGCTTTGAATTTTTTGTAATTTGTGTGTGTGATTTTTTTTAACGTAGGTCTACGGTTAAGCATCTCAATAACATAAATTTATAGCATTTTAACTAAACATTTGGCTATCAAAAGACACCATCTCATGGAAAACCACTTGTGACTAATTTTTTAATCTTTTTTTAAACATCAACCACTCCCCGTTTTCCATAATACGGAGCCGTGGGACTTTCACGTTTTCAAAACAATGCATTTGCCGATGAAAAAATAAATTGAGGACGTAGAAGCCATCCAAAAAGCTTGTACCGACATCCTGAAGGACATGCCGGCCGACAATTTAAAACCTTCATTAGACATGCATTCAGATTATGCAAATTGCTGAAAGAGACTTGGAAAAAACACATTGATTTTGCACAAAAAAAATTTGTTCTTATTTTTTAAGGACTTTTTTGCTTATGTGGTAACGCACATACCATGCAAAGTGATTGTAAATGTTGAATAATTATAGGCTGATGACGCCCAAAGCGCCCCCTCCTTGGCTACGCCCCTGATCTACCATCATTAGGATCAATTTTCATTTTTTTTAATAGAATTTGTTGTGTCCGACAGCGAGTTTTTGTGTCACTATAAACCAAGACTTAGCCGATAGTTTCCAGCTAAGATTCACGGATAGAACTGAAAGTTGCAAAAGGTTTTGATTTTGAACCTCTTTCAGTAGATTTTTGACTCTTCGACGCTGGTTTTTTGGCGTCTCGTGTCGACGTATCATGCATCGAAATCACTTAGCAATTAGTTAGTCGACTTTAGAGCTAAGATTATCGCCAAGTACTGAAAGCTGTGTAAGTGTTGGGCCTATGTCGACTCACTCATCGGAATCCCTTAGCAATTAGTTAGTCGACTTCTTACAGCTAAGATTCTCGGATAGTACTGAAAGCTCGGGAAGTGTTTAAGCTCTTTTAGGAAGTCATTGAAGCACTCTTCAGGATCCCTTAGCAATTATTGTGCCCAACGATTCCCTACGAAAATGTAATTCTGCAATGGTGTATTAGATTTCAAGTTTGCAATCGCCAAAGTTGCTGTTAACTAAAGCACACAAGTTGGGCCGACATCAAACAAATAAAGTGCAGCAAGCAGTAAGACTTCTTCCTTCCGCCGGAAACGGAAATCTGTATTTAACTTTTGTTTTATGGCGAGTGCTTGTTACTCTGCGCCATGTACACGTCTGTGCGCGCACTCGTGTGTGTGTGTGTGTGTGTGTGCATACGCAAAATGGCGTACATTTTAACGTAATAAGGCTTCTTTAGCGCTGGCAAATATTTACTTTTGCCAGAGATAAAATATCTGCTCCCAGTACGGCAACTACTCGCTGACTACTCACTACTATCGGTGTGTGTGTGCTTGTATGTGTAAGTCTTCTTGGCTTGAATTTTACATGATATGAATCTTCGCAAAGATGAAGCAAAGAACAAAGCAAATTACTTGACTATTTTTGCCGCCTGGCCAAAGTTTCCCCCTCCCCTCTCAAGCAGCTGCAATTACTTAGACGCTGCGGCATCACATGTCGAAGGACGTCCACAATTTCAGCGAAATAAAAACAAATGAAATTTTTTTAAATGCTTTCATCTGCTCAACTTGATGCTGAAAGTTTCAGATTTCAACATTAAAATCGAATATATTAAATTTTAATAGCACATTACACAGAATTCTAAGCATCCACTGGCCCGTCAAAATTGCAAATTTATTGCTGTAATTCGATTCGAATCATTACGTTTTTGTACACAAAACCTAAACACAGAAATGAGCACAAATACTCGCTTTTTTGTTTTACGTATTGGAAAGTTTTAACTTTAAGCCGAAAGCTTCAAGCATGATTGTCAATCACTTTGCCTCGCTCACCATAACAAAAGTGCATTCTGCACATTGCACTGCTGTCAAATTGTGCACAACACCTCAGCACATAAATAATTCAATGTAATTTCTGGCAAATCGAGACAATCAAAATATTTTTCAACCTCAAAACTATTTAATAAATTTTAATGCGATTACTATTGGAAATATTTTCACATTTCACTAGCAATCAGTTGGTTATATATGCCCAAATAAATGTATGTGTGTGTGTGTGTGTGTGTGTGTGTGAATGAATGAAATAAATTTTGAACAAAATGGGCTTCATAGTAATTATATTAATTGGTGAGATATTTGTTGCATGACTTGACAGCGTCAATTGTCAGCTTTTATTTATTTTCTGGGTATTTATAAAAGTCTTGCACGATTTGCAATTAATTTAAGCTTTAAATGCTGAGCTTGAATATATTTTGTTATTATAAAATATAATCTTCCTTCGTTATTTCTACTGTTTTTCTTGTAATATGGGCAAATGGCTCTAATTACAAAATGTTAATTAAAGAAAAGAATTGAAAAATAGGAATGCAATTAAAGGCTTTTATAGGCAGAAGTGAGATTCATTTTAATGGCCTTGAAGGTACTAATAGTCTTATCTCCAGTAAGTCTTTTTGTAGTAAAGAACGCTTGCACTTAGGCTTTGAGACAGACAAACATTAACGAATTTAACATCGCAGATCTTAGAAATTACTCAATTCCGACAATATTCCTGAGATTGAATTATCCAAAAAATATATAGTTTCTATTGTTGAAAATCTTGGAGAATAGATAGTTGATTCACTTCTGCTTCAGGTTTCCAGGATGCACTGGTAGGCCCCGAACTGTTTAAAGATAACCGGGGGGGGAGGGAGGGGGGCGGAAGAATGGCTCAGGAAATGCCGAGCAATGCACTAATAATTCGAGACTATGCCAGGCAAAACGGTTCTTAACTTCAGACAGAGAAGTGCCCAGAGAATCCTAGAAAGAACATTGAAACATTGTTTTAAAAAAGCTTTTCTTTCATACAAAAATTTTAAAATAATGTTTCTCCTGTTTTAGCAAGAAATTTCAACTCAGAGTTACGACTAAACTAAAATCTACTAAATTAGAACGCTTAAATTTTAAAACTTGTAGATTTGAATTTGCAAAATATCAGCTCAAAGAAAATCTTAAGGAGATTCTTATGGACTTTTTAAGTAGAAATGTCCTACAGGCCCTTTTGGAAACCACTCGAATAAAATATTCAAGGTGTGAATCTACAAATTTATATTTGTATTTATTTATTAAAAAATAAATTCAATCTATGAAGTAATATATTTGCCTAAATCAATATTTGCAAGAAAAATTATTTAAACCAAACATCAGCCAATAAAAAAATATTGCAAATTTATTTCCATTACCTCTGGCAAACGAATAAAATTGCACATCAACAATTTAGCATTTTCTACATCAAACAGCATTTGCCTTTTTTGCAAATTTTCCATCTAGTTGAGCGGAAAATCGACATGCACACACTTGCAAAACTCACACCCACACTCACACACAGCACTCACATTCCTGCAGTCATGGGGAGCAAACACAATACATGCTTCTTTTTTTAACAATTCTTTTTAATTTGCATCTGCATCAACACCTGCAATTGTTGTTATTGTGCTGCACACAATACATGCGCCACGCACGCACACACTCTCACACACACTCACACATCAACAAGCGCAGTGGAGCACGTGGATCGGCGTGGAGTTGCGCGCCCTTTGTGCCAACAGCCTCGAGAGTTTGAGTGGCGGTGAACTTTTGAGGAAGTGCGCCCTGGCGCCGAGTTTATTGTGTGCTGTGCGCCGCAACGTTGGGCGAGGTGTGGCTAATTGAATTAGCGATGAAGTCAGGCTTAATGATTTGCCTCCGCTGAGTCGGCGACAGCGCCGTGCAATCTGCCACCATTTCTAGACAGTGAAAGGCTGTGTTGTTTGTTCGGTGAGGAATTATTTACAATTATTGGCTGGTATTTTGAGAATTTTGTTAAAGAGATTTTGGCAATTTTCTAAGTGAAAATTTAATGTTTCTATTTTATTGTGGATCTTTCAGCTTACTTGTGCGAAATTTCTCAAATGAGCAAAACATGAGCAGTCAATTTGAAATATACTATTATAACATTTCAATTAAGTGGAACTCATGCAAGAAGGTTAGATTGATTTTCTATAGACTTTTGTCGAAGCTGTATGCACTTCACCTTCTATGGACTTGTTCTGCCTTATCCAGAAAAAAGAAGACACACCTGAGCAAATACTTCTTTTAAGGAATCTAAGAGATCTATGGCTTTGCAAGGAGCTCAAATTGATTCAATGAGTTAGCGGTCTTCAGCTCGATTGATTTTGCTATCGCAATGGGTCTATAAAATCTAAATGGGCTTCACTTTGAGGCAGCCACTCCTACCTACCTGCATTTTAATTGAAATGGTTTTCTGACAAATGTGAATATTTTGTAATTGCAATTAATTACTCACTTGATCATCACAATGCATTGCAGAAGCCCTCCTTCAACACTTCTCTCGAGCTTCTTCTCTCACTTCAGGCTTATAAGCGCTTTCACTAATTCATCTCATCAACGATTCTTCCATCACCTATTTTTCATGCTTCTTCCTTTGAAGTGTGGCCCTCTACTTCAACAAACTTTTGCCGTGAATGCTCGTTTCGTAGATTTGTTACGAAATTTAGTTCTGCTGACAAATTCACGCGTAGTTCGTATCACTGAATTATGCCAAAATAAACGTCTTTGAAATTCTTTAATGCCGTAGTTACTTTAATTACAATTTTACACTTTTCTACACTTGTCACTGATACGCTAGTCACTTTTTAACTTAATTTTATTAAATTTTCATTTAATTAATTTTATTCAAAATTTACTTTTTTTAATGCCGTAGTTACTTTATTTACAATTTTACACTTTTTTACACTTGTCACTGATTCACTAGTCACTTTTTTAACTTAATTTAATCAAACTTTTATTTAATTAATTTTATTCAAAACTTACCTTTTTAATGCCGTAGTTACTTTATATAAAATTTTACACATTTCTACATTTGTCACTGATTCACTAGCCACTTTTTTAACTTCATTTAATTAAATTTTTATTTAATTAATTTTATTCAAAATTTACTTTTTTTAATGCCGCAGTTACTTCATTTACAATTTTACACTTCTTACACTTGTCACTGATTCACTCAGTCACTCAGTCACTTTCACTTCACTTTTCTTATTCGTGTTCACCGTTGCTTGTCAAAACCAAACTGATTCATTGCGCTGTACCTGACTGCCTTTCATACTTGTCTGCCCGGAGCGTAACTCACTTTCGAACATTCCAGCATCGCCTTGAACCGAACTGAACCGCCTAGAACCCCGAACTGTCTCTGCGATAATTCCTGAAAAATTGGCAGGCCTCTGAAAGTATGCAATTCTGCTGCTGCCGACATATGCCCGTTCAGTGTTGTTGTGTTGTCTATGCAAAGAGGCTCGCAGTTACACGATCTCACTGCGCAATATTTTCTGCCAGTAAAATATTTAAATAGTAAATGTCTAAAAAAGATTCTAAACAGAGCGGCTGTTGAAAGCTGTTGTTGTGTATTTTATAAACATTTTTTTAATTCCCTGAAAAGGTTAGTGAAGTGCTAGTGAATAGTGAAGTTTCATTGACCTTTCAGTCTATTAAGATACCAACAAAATGAGAACATAGATCATTAGATTTTCGCATACAAATTTTAGTTAGTATTGGATGACAAGAATACTAAAAAATTCTGTTGATTGGTTGGTCATCACTGCATACCGAGGCAATGCTCATTAAATGGCACCTTTCGCGCAGTTTCGAAGATGAGATAGAAAGAGGAACCATACAACACTTCCTGTGTCACTTAACGACTCTACAAGAGAGTCAAGTCAGCTCTCTGGGCTCAAAATTCCCTACAAATGTAATGTGACGAACGATTGAAATTTCATCAAGAGTTCGAATTGGTTTGCCTCGGATTAAGGAGACTGATGGCTAATTCCAAAATAAAACCAGAAAGCATTCAAATGGGCCAATTTGTGTTCAGAGTGCAAGTGCAGCATACGTTTTCCTAATCTAATATAACCGAACCGTGCCCCCTTACTTGCATCCATACTTGGATCCATTTCTCAAGCAGACTTCTTATTATTCAGGCAGCAAGTTGGGAACTTTCGGAAATTGTAAAGTGACACTTTTTCGCATTAATCGCGTCGGTTCTGCTTGATATCTCCGCCCAGAAAGTGTGTCAATTGTCAGCGGCAGAAACCAATGGGCTGCGCTGCTCGAATGTCGACGGCTTTAATGAGCTCATTTCACGCCGCCCAGCAGGCACACGTCCCCCACGCTCCGCTCTCCACGCTTCCCCACGCCAACACTGCAAAGTATACAAACAAGCTGCACAACGCGAAAAACAATGTCGACCCACGCTTCGTTCGCACCACTTTTTAATGAGTTATTTTAATTAGTTGCCTGTAAAATATGCAAAAATGTACGCTACGTATGTGTGTGTATGTGTGAGTGTATGTGTGAGGGGGAAGTTTCAGTGCTAGTTGGTGTGTGTGTTTTTGTGTGCATAAGCCCACCCACTGTGCCGCCAACAGTCGGTCGCAAACAACTGACACAACAAGCACCAACGACAGCAATAATAACAACAACAAAGCAACAGTGATTTCACTTAATTTCAGCCCTGCCACCCGGCGCAAACTTTTGCACAAATTGCCCAACAAGCGGCGGCGATTACGAGCGTTAAACACAGCCGAGCGTTGCCAGTTTGCTGCAATTATTTTGTTTTCATTATTGTTGTTGGTGTTGCATTAAATAATTTCATGCAGTAAAAGTGCATTTCGCATGAAAATTTGTGGCCATATATAATTTTTGTTTAAATCGTTGACAACAATACAAATAAAAACGAAACGTTAACAATTTGGCGCAAATGATTTTTGTGTAAATCAAAATTTCGCAGATTCATTGTTTTTCATTGGATTTATTTTCATTGCAGTAGTACAACAACTGCTACGAAAATTGTAAAAATGTTATAAAAATATTTTACAAATATGCAAATATTTTATTTTTGTAATGATTCATGCGGCATTGACATTGACATTAAAATTGTTTATTCGAAATTATTTTGCTAGGATTTTTTATCTATATTGAAGAATTGAATTTATGAACAATAATATGTAAATTGTAGTTTTGCTGAATGAGGGCTGAAAATTTTGTGGTCTGAGAATTTATATAAGAAATGGGCGCAATTTTATGTTTTCCATCTATTGACCCCAGAAGCTACAGGAACCACTACAACACAACGCTTGCTGATTCTCAGTAAGTACACTCGGATTTTAAATAAATAGATAAATAAATATAGAAATAAATAAAGAAATAAAAAATTAATTAATTAAATAATAAACAAAAAAAAAAAATAATAAATAAAAATAATAAATAAAAATAATAAATAAATAAATAAACAAATAAATAAATAAATAAATAAATAAATAAATAAATAAAAAATAAATAAATAAATAAATAATTAGATAAATAAATCAATAAATAAATAATAAATATCATAAATAAATACATAAATAAATAAATCATTAAATCAATAAATAATTAAATAATTAATTAAATAAATAAATAAATAAATAAATAAATAAATAAATAAATAAATAAATAAATAAATAAATAGATAAATAAATCAATAAATAATAAATAAATAAATTAATAAATAAATAAATAAATAAAAAAAATAAATAAATAAATACAAGTCCGAACAGAATCTGGTTTGCTTTATCAGTAAAGATTTTCACGTTCAACGCAAAAAACAGGATCAAGTATAAACCTTCTCACACTCGACTATTTGTTTTTGTTCTCAATTGAACTACCTGCATATTTCTCTGCTTACATAATGCACAACACTCAAAAGAAAGATTTATCATTACAAGCAGCATACAGCGAGCGAATTTCCGTGCAAAATTTCCACCCACAGGGCCAAAGGACACCGCAAGGCATGGCGCAGGCAACTATCCTTCCGCTGAAGCCCCACCAGTGCTGCAATCGGTCGCATCGCTCTGCTTGGTTTTAGGATTGAAATTACTATTTCCGCGCGGCGCTGCAACACATGACAAAAATTAATTATGTTCTCCGCTTCTATTCGCCGTGTCCTGCTTCCCATTTCCTTCTCCAATGGCATAAAAAGCACATTAATTGCAATTGTGCAGTGCAGCAAAAGAATGGCGCGAACTTGGCGCAGCGACCGACTGCGACACACAATTGTCCGGCTCAACTTTCGCGCGTGTCGTCGTAATGACGCAGCAGTGCCTTCGTTCGTTATCCTGCAACTCCGCTGGCATTTCTCTATTCTTTTGCCTTGTGTACGATTTCTTTCATTAAGTAATTTAATTGGCTCTTAGTTATGAACTAAGCGCACGGCAATTAAATGATTTCCCGGAGCTGTGAGTGGGTGCGGAGTGGGATGAGGTGAACTCATCTCACTTTGCAGCAACAGATAGCAATGCGTTGAGATTTTTCTATATTGTCGCCTGACATGAAAGTGGATTTTTGCAGCAGTGACATTTTAGTTTGCTGGGCAACGCACATTATTTGATGTCAGTGGTGCATGGAATTTCCAGCTGGCAAATGTCAGACTGAAAGCGCTGCCATCGCGCTCACTGACTCTTTGAGGGGTCGGCGCTCGATCGGCTCGCTAAATGCTACGTCAATGTTATGAAATATGCAGAACAGTGCACATACACACAAACAGACAGACAACCCGCAATTCACAACTTGGCAACTTCAGTGGCCAACACTGCTTGGAATGAGTGGAGTGGCCACCGCTCGCTCAAAATCGCCTAAAACTCTTCTGCTCACTGATTGATGTGGCGTTCAGGTGCTCAATTATTGATGTTGAGTGTGCATTGAGGTGGCATGAAAGATGCTATACCACACAAACGCACTCACTCGCACACACAGATACACCGCACATGAACAGCCCGCAAGCGAATAGCAGCGCCAATAAAATTCGGTTTAGATGTACGTTCATGCATTCCAAAACCTTTGATACGTTGCTGGTTCACCTTTTTTACACTCCACTGCGATGTGTGAGTTGCTACCACCGAGCTGGAAAAAGGGTGCAAGTTGGTGGCGCGTGATGGATGAGTGGTGCCCACAACGATGTGATGGGTTTCCAACGCGGTGATAGATGATTTGAGAGTTCCAGTAAATCACAACGAAATCCACTTGATCCCACAAATTGCATGTTGTTGTTGTACACGTTTAGCTTTGGTGTCCTTGGGTCCTTTCGAAGTAGTCACAATGCCTCAATGCCTGTTCGCGACTTGAACCAACATTTCTTTATTTGAAGCTGAAATATAAACTTTGCGCCACCATTCGTTGAACCTTAACCCTCGACGCTTTGCCCAATAATTCACTGCGCCAGTCTTTGGGGAAATTGGTCCACAGAAATTAGTGTTTCGCTCTAATTGAACAGCGTATGTGTCTGTGTAGTTGTGTCTGTATGTATATGTGTGTGTGTTCAAGAATTTAAATGCCTTCGTCTATTTGAAACTTCAACTTCAATTAGAATAACTGCACAACTTTTACCAGTTCCAGCTTTTCGTGCTTCTTTCATTCTTTGCTTTTCCATGGCACAAACTTTCGGCTTCATAGTTGTTGTTGTTGCGAGTGTATAGATGCATGCAAATGAGCATTCTTGGGCGCACTGCTGCTGCCGCTTTCCCCTTTCACTGCTCAAAGCTTACAAACGGCGCGGCGTTTCTTTTTCAGTGGACTCGGGACTGTTTTTTTCCGCTTGTCAGTTGTCAATGCTGCTGGAAGTGCAGCTGAAAAAATATTTGCAATTAATTTGCATGATTGAATTTGAAAACAATTTTAGACGAACGAAAGCGGAACAATTCGACATTTGCATATGCCGCACATAAGAAAAAAATTAGATGGAAAATTGAAAATTGAAAACTGAACAGAATACAAATGGACCGCAGACAAGAGACAATCAAATCCACCGCAGATTATGGGAAACAATTTTAAAATGTAACAGAAAAGTGGAATTGAAATCAACATTTAATATGAAATAGAAAGCATTTAAAGTATAAGTACTAATAAAAATTTGAATAGAAATTAAAATAAAATTTAAAATAAATTTTTTTTTAAATTTAAATAAAAATAAAAAATAAAAAAAATTAAAAATAAAATAAAATAAAATAAAAATAAATAATAATAATGAAAAATAAGAAAAATTACTACAGACTTCCAAGAGACTAGTCACGAATTTTATGGGCACGAAAAGTAATCCACTGTGTTGTGTGCTTTCTTTCTTTATTAATTTTTTAAGCTTATAGCTCCAGATGCAGTGAAGAATGCTTTAGGCTCGAAGAAAAACCAGCTTAGACAGGTCACCAGGGCTTCTAACCGGGCACTGCAGACTGAGAAAACCAATGCATACATACAATCGGAGCGGAGCGGTGACGGTGTCAGCAGGATGCCGGAAACGGAAGCAGACGAACGCAACTTACAGACTCATGACGGCCTCCTGTCGTACATAACAACTACCTGCAGTGGTCCCGAGAGAGGCTCGTCTGAGGTTTTAGTATGTTGAAGTCTCACATTACCAATACCTGAGCCAGTACTAGCTTGCAGAAGAGAATATCAAACATCTAAACCTCCCTGAGTTACTAAGCTTCATTAGGTCTGTGGGTTTGAGGGATGTTCTCTAAAATCTTCTAGGGGGGACTATCGCTGGTCTGAGTGCAACTAACTCCAATTAAATCTATGCATCTATGTTTTGCGCTTTCCCGAACAGGAGGTGGATTTTAGTTGGTAAGAAGCCGGAACAACTTAGCGGCCTTTGGAGTGTTTGAGAGGGCAAAATCTTGGGCCCTGTTGAATTGGCGACGACTATCATCTACGAATGGACAACGAGTTGTATGAGCTGTTTACAGACTTAGCACAGCGAGTCAACAATCAGAGACTACGCTGGCTTCCCAATGTCTCCCATATGGATACTGAAGTTTCGGTCAAAAAGGTGTTGAATGTCGATGGCCGAGACGCTAGAACGGGTTGTTATGGCCAGTTAAATAAATAAGTTGTAGGTCGAAAATGAAAAGGGAAACCATATCTCCGGTGGTAGGACGAAGTTGAGGCTTCCCTGCGAACTTCAACCGGCTGGAGAGAACTTTCGCCGAAGGCCGTAACCCGGTAACGATCTGAAATGGCCAATTGTGTAAGTAAGATTTTTTCAGGCTTACAGATCCTGGTCTACTAGTTTCTATGATGAATTTTCACTTAAAGAAGATATAAAGTCAATAAAGTAATTTCGATCAAATAATTTCGAATCAAATAATTTCAATCAAATAAAATTTCAAGTCGAACCCTTCTAGACTTTCGTAATAAAGCAGAAAATACAACAGCACGAACGCAATTAAATAAATATTCGTGCAAAATTTTTGAATCATTAAATATTTACGCCACACCTACATACATACATTCTTACATACATACATACAACAGGCACGCGGCTCAAAATTTATTAAGCTTCAATTCGATTTGAAATCAAGAAACAACAATGAATTGAATCAGTGCGTGCAAGAACAATTGTGTGTTTGTATGTGTGTGTGTGTCGGAAACTACTCGCCCAAACATGGGAATTTTTTATTGTAAACACACAGCACACAAAAGCATACCAACTAGTCGTCGAGTCGATATTGGATAAAAATAACGAAGCGCTCGACGGAGGGAAACCGCCCCCGACGCAAGGAAGATGCGCAGCCTTTTGTTTGGTTTGACAATGCGACAACGAGAACGGTGACAACGACACAGGTAAACAGGTTATGAACGAAATTCTCAGAAATTTTACTTGTCACACACACACACACACACACAAATACACAAATCAAGATTTCCTTTTCACTTTTGCTGGAGCAGCAAAAGCTACAACAATGAAAAATAATTCCAACACAAGTCTCGGCACTTTGGGGGCCGCAGGAGCGTTGCAGGGGCCAGACAACGAAAGAATGAGAGAATGAGAGCGGAAAGACGGGCGCATAATTTGCAGCCTTTGGGCGCGCAACGAAAAACCTGGCAAAAGTCAGCAACAATGACAATTGTCAGCGCGAATGCTAACGAAATATCGCAAATATTAAATTCCCGCACAAGTCGAGCGATTTTCAGAGCATTGCACTAAGTACAGCTGGCATGTTTGTGTGTGTGTGTGTGTATGTGTGTGAATGGCGACAAATAAAGTCAAGTGAAATAAAACGAAATGAAATGAAGAAATAACGAAAAAGGGAAACATTGGCATCGCTTTAGGCGCAAGACGCGCCAATTGTGCGCGACGCGTGCACCGCCGCGCCGCCCACTCGTACGCGCAGTTAGCGCGTTATGCGCTTCACTCGCTCGCCCACTCACCCTCGCACACCTGTCGCCGCCTCGGCGCGCACATCAATCTGCAGCAAAGTCGAGTGTTGTGTTGTTGTTTGTGCGGCATTGTTGTGCGCGGCTCTGTTGTGTTTGTTGTCCTGTCTGCCGTTGCTCCTCGTTGCTGCTCAAGTCGTCTTCGGTGCGGCCGGGCGACGCACGCTTTTGCCAACGTGACAATGCTTGCCGGGCCACTTTGTGTGCGCGCCGTCGGCTGTCAGCCGTCGCGCTGTCCTCGGGCAAAGGGTTGCCGGTCCGCGCGCCCGGCCCGCTCATTGTTGGCTGCAGTGCGGAGGCATTCATTTTATTTTTAACACGTTTTCATTTGTTTGACAAGGCAAACAACACGTGCTTCAATTAACTAAGGTTTTTCCTTCCACCTTCTGCCATTCTTGTCGCATTGCGAGTCATCCGAGCGATGCGACTGTCAGCGCTGAATAATTTATAGAAATATTTGAAGGGGTATAGATGTGTGCGGGTGTGTGTGTGTGTGTGTGTTTCCGAGAAACAATCACACACAAAGCGATACCATTCTCAATTAGAAGACTAATATCTCAAAAAGTGAGTATTTATGGATGTAAATCAATTATGCGGGCAATGAAGGTAAAGGATCTTCAAGTTGAGATGTGACTTAGTATTGAAAAATGAATATTTATATATTAAATAGTGCATTTATATAATTTTATTTATTTATGAAAATCTTGTTTACCAGTGGAAAATGACAGAAAATTGACGCTAAAGAACAAACAATCTCCATGCGAGTGTGGTCTGGAAAGTTTTCGGCCTAACAATGATACAACCAAATGGTTCCCAAAAGATCTCGTCTGGATCTACCGAGATCCCTATAAGAAAGGACAGCGGTATTTTTAACACTAGAAAGACCATTGCGGTAATTTTGACGGTTTTTCATTTTTTAATATCTGTATTTTCTTTAGTATTTCTATTAACTTTTGCTTTGCTGACTGTTATTTTTTTGTCATGGAAAATTTTATATTTTTTCAACATTTATTTTGTGAAAAATGAGCTAAATCCCATGTGTACCTTTCGAGGTATGGGACTTGATATGTAGTCTGTAGGCAAGGTATATTAACAAGGTATGCTACGTATGGAGAGACGTCTGTCAATGTCTCTCTTGGCACCCTTATTTGTGAACTGATGCCTTTTTTCGTAGGAAAAAGTACTAAGTATCAGTATTGATATTGTTTGGTACAACCACCTCTTTTGTACATTTTAGAATAGCATTGAAATAAACATATTTGATGCGTAATATAATTAATAAATCCAAAACATATGCACATATCAAAGACAATTAAACTATAAGATGTCTTACGTTCATACAAATCAGTGGCGCTTCAAAAATTTGCCGTGGCTTTTTCAATAAAGCCACGTGAGAGTGGTTTTTACAGCAGCGCCACATCCGGAGAGCAACAATGAAGCCACGCAAGCAACTCTCTCTGCGCAACGATGAAGCCACGCAAGCAACTCTCTCTGCTTGCAGTCGGCAGAGATGTGAATATGCGTGTGATCTCTATGTGCTCTTGTGTTGTTGTTTTTTTGGTGGTTGATTGTTTTAATCAGTAGCGCACACGGGACAGGAACGTTTGGGGATTCAAACCCCCTCAAATACAAAAAATAGTAGTGAAAATCCCTTCAAAAATAAATTCTGCCTGCGCCACTGACTTCAACGCATGTGAAGTGAGCGCACATAATATTTCTTTTGCTTGGCAGTGATCAAAGCCGTTGTGCTTTGTGTGAGCAAAACAAAGAGCGTTAATATTATTACGCTCTCACTGTACCGACGCTTGCTTGCTCTCGATAATGAAAATTTTGCAAATTCGAGCTCGCCCTATGCCATTCGGTTGTATGGCCGTAAGACATCTTATTGTTTAATTGGCTTTGGCACATATATAGGGGAATTCTTTGTAAGGTGCCACCCCATAGCTTTTTTGCGCATAACTCGTTAGAAAATTAACGTATCGCCAATGTTAATATACCGTTGGAAAGATGGTTTAAAGTGCTATGATAACAAGGCCAAGGTAACACTTCATTTGAATTTTTCGTAAATACGCCATTTTACAGCCAATTTCCCAAAGTGTTCAAAATCGACACCCTAAAATGTATGAAAGATTATTGAATTTAATTTTTGTGGAACTAAAGGGAGGCAAAATTCTATGTATTCAAAATTTATGTTTTTATCTCTGCGATTCTTCAAAATTTGTTGGACTTTCTGATGAGGTTAAAAAACTGTTTTTTAAATGCCGAATGTTTTTCAGAATTAGATATTTAAACAAAAATTTTAAAGAATCTCAATTAAAAAAAAAATTTTCAATAATAAAAAAATGCAAAAAACTGTTTTTTAAAAAATTACCTTATATTCTTATTTCTATTTGAATGCATTGAATTAAAAATATAAAGTGCTGAAACAAGCATTTTTCTAATAAACTTTTTGCTACATAAACCAATTGTTAGCACATGACGTTTTTGCCTTAGGAACAAATACTGAATGTTGCAACCAAACATTTGCTCCTAAGTGAAAGTAACTCTGATTTTGACATAACCCGCACCCTTATTTTGAATACTCTCCATACGTAGCATACCTTGTTAATATACCTTGGTCTGTAGGTATGGAAAACTTGCGGTTTTTCTAGTGTTAAGAATGAAGGGATTCACAATGGACCCAATGAGGTCTCCGGGTGGAAGTGCATGCCGCACACTCCCCCTCTTTAACCTAACAATGATACAAGGCATTTTTTCTTTAAATTTATTTTCATTTTCTTCACAATCTTCTTGTAGGTTAGGTCAAGTTGAAATGACTGGATAGATCTTATTCTACACAGAAGCCAAGAAGCAGGCCCGTTGTGATGCCATAAGCAGCTTTCAGTAAAATTGGGTTACTTTTTCAAACCATTTGTAAGATGCTATGAACCTAAGCAGGTCATACGTAGATGACGTAGGATATATCTGCAAGCAGTCTCCTTGTAAGTGCACTCACTTCTAACAACGATACTGCCATCTCTTGGACCCGTTCAAACAGTACTCGGCATCTTTATCTGCAAAAATAATCGTTCACAAAAGTGATAGCCTCCTCATTTGAAAACAATATCTGTCCTTCTAGAGCAACTTTTAACTTGGAGGACAAACAAAAGTCTCTTGAGGAACAAAAAAAAGCCGCTCGGAGTCAGATCTGGTAAGTAATGAGGATATTGAAGCAGCTCAAATCATAGTTCGTGGATTTTCGCTATGGCAACTGCTGAGACTTGAGTCTCAGTAATGATGCTTAGTATGCGCCTGTAATGAGTTTTCCTTTTCGAAAATAATCGATAATATTTTTCTATTTCAAAGAACTCTCTGCCCTTTAAAGCCAGCTCCCCCTTCAAATTCCACTCTTTTGACTGCAGTTTTTAGAGGATATAATGATGCATCGAAGTTTCATCGGCAGTAATTAATCGGCGCCAAAACTCAGATTTATTGCGCCCAAATTGCGCCAACCAAGAGTTGGAAATGTTCACTAAAACATGTTTTTTTTTGTCTAACTTCAACTTTTGCCAACTTGTGCCTTAGATTTCTTTTACTGCTATCAAAAAACAAACAAAAAAACATTTTTCGCACCACCACAAAGATTCCACTATCTTAATTGGGCGTGTAAATTTACTTGCAACAGCAATCGCCCAAAATATCTTCAAGTATTTATATTTGTTTAGTGATGCCGCGCCCACACTTGCACATTGCTCTATTGCTCTCTTCTCTTCCTCTGACTTTCTCACACTCTCCGTTTTGTCTCACAGCAATGCAGCAATGTACTCGTGTGTGTCGTTTGTTCGCCAAAAAATTTTTTATTATTTTAAATTTTGTGAGTTTTTGTTTATCATTGTGCGCACCACAGCCGGGCGGCCATAAATCGGCATTCTGGCCAACGCACGTGCGCCACACGACGCCGCTGCGACAGGCGCTAAATATGTGTTAATGCTGGGCTGTGATTTTTATCGGGCTTAGAGCGTCATTTCGAGCTTCAGCATTTAATTCCCAGCAACGCATAAAATGCTTCCGTCCGATGGCAGTTAATGTTGTCGCGTTGTTGTCTTCGGCGCTGCCATTTTGCCGTTTTTGCGAGCGAAAATCCGCCGGATGAGAATATTTCTTTTGCTGTAGAAAATTTCTCACCCATGTGCGCAGTCTTACGGAAGTTTGTGTGTGTATGTGTGTGTAATGTAAGTGGGAATTTCGCGTATTTGGCGAAGCTTTGATCACATTGTGACTGCGTCTCACCTCATGACAGCTTCGCTAAGAAGTCACAAACATGTGAAAAATCGTTGGTTTATTCGAAACAGGATTTCAGCAATAGGGTCATTAAGTTTTAATCAGAGAGAACAAACTAATGTCTTCATTAAGATTGTAGATATTTTGTAAATGTTTCAGTTATTTCCTTTGGTTTCGTTTATTTCTTTATACTTAAATTTAGTTTCAAGTTTAAATTAAGTTGAGTTTAAGTTAAGTTAAGTTAACTTAAGTAAAAGTTAAGTTAAATTAAACTAAATTTAAGTTAAGTTTAAGTTCAAGTTAGAATTAAATTAAGTTAAGTTTAAGTTAAGTTTAAGTTAAGTTTAAGTTAAGTTTAAGTTAAGTTTAAGTTAAGTTTAAGTTAAGTTTAAGTTAATTTTAAGTTAATTTTAAGTTAAGTTTAAGTTAAGTTTAAGTTAAGTTTAAGTTAAGTTTAAGTTAAGTTTAAGTTAAGTTTAAGTTAAGTTTAAGTTAAGTTTAAGTTAAGTTTAAGTTAAGTTTAAGTTAAGTTTAAGTTAAGTTTAAGTTAAGTTTAAGTTAAGTTTAAGTTAAGTTTAAGTTAAGTTTAAGTTAAGTTTAAGTTAAGTTTAAGTTAAGTTTAAGTTAAGTTTAAGTTAAGTTTAAGTTAAGTTTAAGTTAAGTTTAAGTTAAGTTTAAGTTAAGTTTAAGTTAAGTTTAAGTTAAGTTTAAGTTAAGTTTAAGTTAAGTTTAAGTTAAGTTTAAGTTAAGTTTAAGTTAAGTTTAAGTTAAGTTTAAGTTAAGTTTAAGTTAAGTTTAAGTTAAGTTTAAGTTAAGTTTAAGTTAAGTTTAAGTTAAGTTTAAGTTAAGTTTAAGTTAAGTTTAAGTTAAGTTTAAGTTAAGTTTAAGTTAAGTTTAAGTTAAGTTTAAGTTAAGTTTAAGTTAAGTTAAGTTTAAGTTAAGTTTAAGTTAAGTTTAAGTTAAGTTTAAGTTAAGTTTAAGTTAAGTTTAAGTTAAGTTTAAGTTAAGTTAAGTTAAATTTAAGTTAAGTTTAAGTTAAGTTAAGTTTAAGTTAAGTTTAAGTTAAGTTAAGTTTAAGTTAAGTTTAAGTTAAGTTTAAGTTAAGTTTAAGTTAAGTTTAAGTTAAGTTTAAGTTAAGTTTAAGTTTAGTTTAAATTAAGACCTAAGTTAAATCTAAGTTAAGACAAATGAATTGCCAAGTTAAGTCTTAGTTAAGTTCAAGCTTAATTATAGTTAAGTTCAGTTTTAGATTGAAATTGATTTGAAATTTTTGCTTTATTTTAATTTACTGCTTATTTTTTCATTAACATTAATTTTTATTTTTACTTCAAAATTGAATTGAAATTTAATTGAAATTTCAACTTTTTTTAATTTAATGTTGATTTTTGCTATAACCTTAATTTCTTATTTTTATTACGCAATTGTACTTTTCAACATTTATTTGTGTTTTTATTTTTTCGTTACTGTAAGTTTTTAGGTATGAAAAAAATCCTCTATTTTAATCTGGGTTGCACTTTTGTGATGAGTATGAAATCTTTGGAAAGCTGCTTCCTTGCTGTCAGCTTTTTCAGCATTAAGCAGCAACAATAACAACAATAGACGCCACCCGCCGTCCCTTCGTATATTTACATTATTAAATGCTTTTAAGCGCTGCCACTCGGCCACTCGACGCGTGTGCGAGTGTTCTGTGTATTTTACACTTGCACGTAAATTGAAATTTGTTTCGTAAGCTGCCCAATAGTTCGTCGAGCATTAAACGGGAAATTCCATTTCGAGCCATGGCGAATACAACAATCAACCGACCAACCAATCGAACAATTGACCAACCATCCAAGTGCATCAACTACTCGCTCGAACAGCAACAACGGCAATAAAAGCTTGACATAAATTAATATTCGCTTTTAATCGACGCACAACTTAAACAGTCAACCGAGACGGCAGCAACAGCACTCGGCGAGTTGTCATCATTGGCTGCCGGCAGCCGGGCTCTGTTCATCTGCACTTAATTGCACATAAGTCGACTTTGCGAAAAGGTTAATCCCACTGGTTTACAATTATTAAGCCTCCGCGCGTGTTTATCCCTTTATTTACAATTCAATAATAGTGGCCATGGCGGCAGACAGTGAGCACTGCGGGCCGCCATGACGTATACGCAACTTTAAAGCGAGAGGAGCAAATTTTGTGTAAATGCATGCGACAAAATGTCAACTGTGGTAAGTTTTTAACAGTGGTTGAGAAATTCATAGACTGCCGTAAAGATGGACAGACAGTGAATGACAATTTTCAGAAACTCTAAATTCTAAGAAACGAACCAATGTTGAGCTACGACGGAGCACAAGAATCACACTGTGCGTAGTTGTTGATTTTTGACATTAAAGTTCATGACTGCAGCTTGTCATGTGACCAATTTTCGCCCTAAACTCATCAAGTCATTGCACTTTGGATGTTCGGGTAATCACATGCACAAGTGCCTGTTGGCAACTCTGGCGAGCCACCGTTCAGCCGTTCAAGCGTTCGAAAATTCACCTTTTCCTCTAATTGTCTGCCACATACGAGTATCAAACAAAAAAGCGCACCCACACATGTAACTAAGGTTAGTGACCCGACACACTCACAAACACAAACAGCAACAGCAACGCCAACGCCAACACACACAAACGTCAGCACTCGTCGCCTGCACTTGGGCGCTGAAAGGCACGAGGCCGCACAAAGTCTGCCGGTGATGACCTGTTATTAGATGAGGCACAGAAAAACGTTTTTATTGAGCAGTGCAGCAATCGCTGGCGCTCAGTGAGCGAGGGGCGAAGGACGAACAAAAGCCGCTCGCCTTTAGCAAAAATGTTGCACGCAAATTAAAAGCCAGTGAAATTGCAATGCCAAGCAGCGCCGTTGTCATAAAATAAAAGTTAAGGTAGGCCAAAGCTGAATGAAAGCCATGCAAGTGGGGCGATCACAGTGGGGCTTGGCTAGTAAAAAAAAACAACAAAAATAAGGAATTTAGAAAAAACTTGTATAAAGGTAAATGACACAGAAAAAGCAGGCTTTGATGTTTAGCGTTAACTATTTTGGGTTATTAAAGCTTAAGGCGTTGAAGTGTAGGAAAAGTTCTAAAATACATAAAATTTCAAATGAGTGAAAAATAGTTAGAGTATTAAAACAAAATAGTGAATTGTAAAAAATAAACAAATTAAAAAGTGTGCTACCCAGCACAGAAAAGGCCGGCGTTGAATGTTTGCTAGTAAAGAAGATGTGGAAACTGGTTAGCATTAACCATTTTGGGATAATAAAGTTTTAGGCGTTGAAGTTGGTAAGAAAAATAAAGAATTACAAAAATTGTGTGAAGGTGGAATCTGAATGTGTCCTTGTAAAAAAGGTGTAAAATATGGTTAGCGCTAACCATTTTGGGTTATTAAAGCTTAAGGCGTTGAAGTGTGAAAAAAGTTAATATATAAAATACATAAAATTTAAAATGAGTGGAAACTAGTTAGAATAGTGCAAAATAGTTTATTGTAAATAAATAGAGAAATTAAAAAGTGTGCTAACCAGCACAGAAAAGGCCGGCGTTGAATGTTTGCTAGTAAAAAAGATGTGACAACTGGTTAGTGCTAACTATTTTGGGTTATTAAAGCTTTAAGCGTTGAAGTTAGTTGGTTAAAATAGTAAAACAAGGTAGTAACCTAATTGTAAAAAATAATGAATTAAAAAAAATTGTGTGAAGGTTGACTCTGAATGCGTCCTTGTAAAAAAGGTGTAAAATATGGTTAGCGCTAACCATTTTGGGTTATTAAAGCTTAAGGCGTTGAAGTGTGGAAAAAGTTATAAAATACATACAATTTAAAAAGAGTGGAAACTAGTTAGAATAGTGCAAAATAGTTTATTGTAAATAAATAGAGAAATTAAAAAGTATGCTAACCAGCACAGAAAAGGCCGGCGTTGAATGTTTGCTATTAAAAAAAAATGTGACAACTGGTTACCGCTAACCATTTTAATTACAAAAATTATTACCATTAATTGCAAAAAATAAAGATTACAAAAAATTTTGTGAAGGATGACTCTGAATGCGTTCTTGTAAAAAAGGTGTACAATATGGTTAGCGCTAACCATTTTGACGCATTCAATTTTTAAGCGTTGCAAGTAGTTAGTACGTTTAGGTAGTAAGTAGGTACGGAGTTAAGTAGGAAAAGTTCTCAAATATATAAAATGTGAGTGACTCTAAAACACAATAAACCTTCTCTTGTCCCGTACCGGTATTGCCTCCGGACACTACCTTAACCCTTTCGCTACAGATTCTATGTGGTTATATTAGCAACATTCCATAAGAAATGTTTTAATTTTTATACTCGGACCCTGTATTTTAGAGTGTTTTTTATGAGAGCAACCACATCGTTGTGGCTGTAATACTGACTTAAACATAAAAATTTTTACGCATAACAAAAATTTGAATATTTCTTCATTTAACATACTTCAGCCAAAATTTAAGAAAAAAAGTATCTTAATTGAAAGAAAACGTAAAATTAAAAAGTTATCTATTTTTTTCTGCTTCTTTTTCCTTTAGTATGTCAATATATACCATTAAAAAAACCTGTATACTTCTCTTCTTTAAACTTAAATATTCAGTTTATTAATTTCGTATTTTTCCTAAAACTTTAAACTATTCTAAAGACCAACAAAAAAATGTATTCTTGAAACCATAGAGGATGCAGACGTCCACAAACATCATGTATCCATATGGATAGCACATAGCGAAAGGGTTAAATGTATCGTCATAGGGCGGTTTCGAACACTTGGCCCACACGTTGGTTAGTCTCAGTGCAGTTAGCCACCAGTTGCCTTTTTCTAGATTCTCTCCCTGCTTGTACGGTTTGACAACCACCCCCCTCTAAATTTTCGTCACGTTAGTATGTTTCCGTCCGCCTCATCTGCTTTACGCCCGATCACCATTGACAGCTCGCCTGGGCTCTTCCTCTTGTCTCGGCTCCCTATGAATATCCGCGGCGCTTTCCAAGCAGCTTCAGACGTATCTAGAAATATGTACGTATGTACGAGTGTGTACGCGTAGATCTCTTTTGGGTCCTTAGAAATAACAAATCAAGAACCATTGATGAGTTGTGGCAGTGATCCATTAGAATTAAATTGACGAATTTAAATATGGCACAAAGTCCTCCAAAGGACTCGGTACGTCCTCTATTAGTTTAGTCAACTCAGAGGCATCTAAAGTGGCTTAAAGCTGTCTTCATATAGCAAGGCAGTAGTAGAGGATGTAGTGCAGAGTTTCCTGGAGTATAGAGGCATGGCACCCTGTCGATTTTTATACAAAACGTGCACCCAAATCTTAAAGACACCAATGCCGAGCTTCGAACCATGAATGTGGAGCATTCAAATCCTTTTTTTTAAATAGATTTTGAATGCGTCTTTTTTTAGACATTTATTTACTATCACAGCTATTTTCTTCGCTGCGGCAACAGCCATCGAAAAAAATAAATAAATAGACATATTTTTTTTTGTTATTTTTTTGCTATCCTTAAGACAAAACATGTGTTATTTTTACATTCAATGCGCCACATTCAATCCTGTAGCTACAAATAAGCATCCACATTCACCCACCCACACACACACACACACACACACACACATAAACACACACACATTTGTAGATGAATGACTGTAGTGACCAGATTGTAGTGTCACAACGGGTGCCGATGCTATCCGCACTGTGTGCAATCATCACACCATATAATCTGCCATGAAATTAGGATATGTCTCCGCTCTGTCCTCGGTGCTTCTATGTCGTTGTGTGTCGCATTGAAAGAATAAAACAACGAGCGTATTTACACTGTTATCATGACAACTGAATCAAATTTATTAATATTTGCAGGAAGCAAGTGCTGCTTGCCGACGAGGCTGAGACTTTGGTCTTCAAGTGCTGAAGTGTTGACAAAACCACAGCAACACAACCAAAGCATGACAACGGAAATGTAATCAGTGCCAGCAACAACAACAACAACAGCAACGACAACAAATAATAATAAACAAGGACGAACAAGTGCGAGACAAAATAGAATTTGCGACGCAAGCATTGCCAGCAGCCGGGCAGCGTATGGAGCTCAGAGCACAGCTGAAGGAAGTGCCACAGCCGACACAACCAAGAAGTCGCAAGGAAATTGCCAAGCAGTAGACAATTGTGTGGTTTGCAGATTTGGCGAGACATGGATGAAGCCACATTGGAAAATTGCACATTGATGAAGAAATGTGCATTGTAAAAATGAGGCTTCCGAAGCCCAAAAATATTAAGAAGCAATATAAAAAATGATGAAATAAAAAAAGGATCGAATAATGAAGCTTTAGTTTGAATCCTTGAAACCATTTTTCAAAACTCTGTGAGAGCAATATGTAGAGATTTATAATAAATATATATATTTTTTTTGTAAGGGTGCGTCAGTAAAAAAAGGCAAGCAAAGCCAACGCTGCAATATTTAAGCTTCTAGAAAATAGGAAAAATGCACAATTCACAACTACACACACGCACTGTCCTTCGCTTTCTTTCCTAACGAATTCGATTTGGTGTGTTGGCGCCTTCGAGCAATTTGCGCCCAATTAGTTGTGGCTGCCTAATCTGGCGTAAAGTCCTCTTCGGAGTGTGCAGCTTTTACAGCCATCTTTGTGACAGTCAACTTTTATGGGCGCCCAGGTGCCGGCCGCACTATTTACGACTGTGCGAAGTGGCCTCTGGCACCGAGTCCAGCATTCAGGACGCGCCGAGTGCGCACACCTTGTTCTCGCTGTTGGCACATCTGACCGGCTGACATGATAATTTTGAGATTTATACGCACTGCCACACGCACATTGCGACCGCTCGCAGCACATATGCACACAATAAATACGAGAACGAGCGGCCAAGGATATTGTTTTACCATACATAAAATACGCATGCAACGGCCAAAATTACCGGCCGGCAACGTCGTAAATTTCGTTGTGCAGTGCTGCCATGCAGATAAGGAGGTTATAAGTTGAGCGGCCACTGGCAGCGACACACCAACACACCGACTCACCGGCTCGCTGCGCACGCCAACTGCTGCAACATTTCAATATCATTCAGTGAAAGCATGTAAAAAGGATGCTAATCCGCTTACCAACAAGGCAGCAAGACGTGCACAAGTGGCGCTGCACACACACACACACACACAAACACACAGACGCAGCGACAAACGGCCAAGGCGCAAGTGGGCATAAAAATCAAGATTTATGGCAACAGGAAGTTTTTACTCAGCTCCCGGGGGGAATCGAATGGGCGGCAGTTAATTATTGAGGGGGGTGGGCGGGCGACATCAAATGCTTTATTATCGTCTTTGCGAGGTGCCATTCGTTTGGCAACTGAAATTGAAAGCAATTAAAGGTGACATTAAATTTCGACCTTTATAATTGTTGGCCGAATTCGTCGGCAGTGTGCGCGCGCGTGTGTGTGTGTGTGCAGTTAATGCGAGAATGGATGGACCTGGAACAGCTGCTAAAAAATAATTAATTACGGGCTAAAAGGAATAAATTAAAAGGATTCCTATGCTGTTGTGAGCATTTGACAATGGAATGAGGAAGCGGGGTGGGAGAGAATTGAATTGTTTAGTAAAACTGGGCAGAGGGGGGTATAAAGTATTGGTGAAGAAGGAGGAAGAGGGTAGTGGGGAAGAGAACATAGATGATAGAAAACAAACGGCAGAAAGAAAAGGAGAAAAAATATATGACAGAAATTAAAAGAGAAGATAAAGATGAGAAATATATGTAAAAGAGATCAAAGATAAACGATAGCAGAGAAAAGATAAGAAATAAGAGAAGAAAGAGGAAAGAAATGAGAGAAGTCATAATATAGAACACTGAAATTGAAAGATTGAACAGTAAATATGGACAATACAAGATAAAAGATAGAAGATTGGAAATATAAAATAAAAGATGCAAGATACAAAGTCTTCTATCTTGTAGAAGATAGATAAAAAAAGAACAAAGAACAAAAAAACAACAAAAGAACATTTCAGATGGGAAATAGAAGATAGAAAATAGAATATAAAAGAGCGAAGATAGAAAATTAAAGATACAAGACACAAGATTTTCTATCTTGTAGAGAATAGAGGATAAAATATGGAACATAGAACAGATGATAACAGAAGATAGAAGACGAGAAAATAGATGTAAAGGACATTGAAGATAAAATATAGTAGAAGGAATAGATAAGAAATATGAGATGAGAGAAGGCAGAATATACATTACTCAATTTGAAGGATTAACATCGTAATCGGGCTGTCTTGGCAGTTAATTATTATTATTCAATTTGAAGGATTAAAGAGAAAAAATGGATAATACAATAGAAAATAGAAGATACAAGATGCACGATAGATGATATTCTATCTTGTAAAGGATAGAGGGTAGAAGATGGAAGATAGAAGACAGAAGATAAAAGAAGATGGAAGATGGAATATAAAAGATATAATAGAATCTTTAAGATAGACAAACGAAAGATAGAATGTTGGAGATAGAAATAGAAGATAGAATGTTAAAGATGAAAGATAGAATAACCGAACATAGAAAATAGAAGACGATCAAATGTCGAAGATAGAAGATGGAAGATAAGAAATATAAGATTGAAGGTTAAATATTGAAGTTTGAAGTTGGAAGCTAGAAGCAAGAAGTCATAAGATAGACGATAGAAAAAATAAGCTAGAAATCGGAAGATAAAAGACAGAAGATAGTAGGTGGAATACAGAAAATAGAATATGGAAATGGAAAATGAAAAATTGAAGATAGGATATGGAAGGCGTAAGATAGAAGATTCGAAGATAGAATATTGAAGATACAAAATAGAAGATAGATTGTTGAAGATGAGAGATAGAGAGCAGAAGATGGAAGATAGAAGATAAGAAATTGAAGACTGAAGGTTGAAAATAGAAATTAGAAAATATAGCATTTAGAAGCTGGAAGAAATTATAAATATGGAAATTCTTCGGATAGAAGATGAAAAACAACCACAAGATGGAATATAGAAGATAGGATATAGAAAATGGAAGATTGAAGATTGAAGACAGAATGGTGATTATATAATGGATGGAAGATAAAAGATAGAAGATAAAACATAAAAGAAGATGGACGGTGGAATATAGAAGATATCTTTAAGATCTTTAAGATAGAATATGGAAGATAAGGAATATAAGATGGAAGGTTAAATGTTGAAGATTAAAGTTAGAAGCTAGAAGCAGAAGTCATAATATAGAATGTTGAAGGTAGAAAAAAATTAAATATTAAAGAGATAAAAAAAGATAGTTGACAAAAAGCAGAAGAAATCAGAAAAAGGGGTGATAAAATATTGGAGACAAAATGTTAAAAATATAAGACAGAAGATAGGAAATAGAAAATATTAAAGAGATAAAATAGAAAATATGAAAGAGAAAAAATAGACAATTGTTCGAAAACAGAAGAGAGAAAATATAATTTTGAAAATAAAAGATAAAAAATAGAAATTTTAGAACAAAATTTTGAAATTTGAAAATAACTAGAATAAAAAAGATGTGTGATGAAAGACAGAAGATAAGAGATAGAAAATGAAAGTGAGATCAAGTTTTAAGCTGGAAGGCACAAGATAGAAGGCATAGATTAGAAGAATACAGTACTTAAAATAGAGAAGCCAAAGAAAAGTTAAAATAAAAGAGAAAGGGAAACAAGAAAAGTGAGATGAGAGAAAAGAAATATGAAAAAAGAAAAAGGGCAGATGGACAGTCGAACGTAGAGAAAAGGGAAAAGCTAAAGATAGAGACAGACAGGAGAGGCAACGGTAGATAAATTAGGTAAGACTAAGGAAATAAGGGACAGAACAAAAAGAAAATAGGGAAGATAGACGAAAGGTTAGTGTTGAAAATGGAGGAAGAGAGAGAGACAATAGCGGAGAGCTTAAAGGACCGAACTTAGGGCCAAAAGAAGAGCGGAAGGGCTAAAGGGAACAGAGGATGAAAATGCATGAAAAGCGAGAGGAGAGGGACAGGAATGAGTATAAACTGGAAGCAAATAAAGTGAAGTGAAGTTATTGTCAATCAATTTCGCACTGCCAAGCAATAATTTCTAAACTATTTAAATAAAAGAAAACAGCTTTAAAATGAATTTGTATCGCTCGTAGTTTCCTGTTGCGGGATTTCCCTCACTAAACCATCGACCACAAGTCCGCAACGATGTGCGTGGGATCAATTTTGATTCGAAGCTCAGCAAACAACAATACAACATTGACAACAAACTGTATCTTTTTAAACGAAAATATTCCCCAAAGTGCGTTGCCGAATGGATCGTTACCGAATTTGTTGAGACAGTTTTTAAAGCTCCGAATGTTCTTCGTTCAGTCGTTGGCCGCATTCGAATGGCTTCCATTTCAAGTCGACTTGTACGCGTTCGATGGCCATTTGCATTGGCAATGGGCTCGGCAACGATGCTGCGCCGCATTCCAAATTAAAGCCACACTCGGGGCATTCAATTGCAAAAGAGAACAACAACAACAACTTGTGCTGCTTTTGTGTCATCAGTTATAATTAATGATGCAATGATTTGGTTGCCCTTCCAGTGCCGCCGCAACCCTTCTGCTGCCGTTGCCCGAAAACCTGTTCGTGTCGGTTGTTTTTCCTCTATTTGTATCTGTAATAAAAATCATTGAATATTTATCGATTGAGTGATTTTGGCGCAGCTCCCCCTTTTCGATTTCGGCTCTATTCCGGCCGGCTGACGGAGTGCGGTTTCGGCTGTCGTTTTGCGTTGGGCGGTCGTGCGGGCCACCTTTTCGGGCCAAGTGGCAGCAAAAAAAGCGGAAGCCGAGCACATTTCCGCAAATAAATGGTCTCATTTGGGTTTTGTTTTCCATGCAGCAGATCTCTATCCGAGGAAGATGTGCGCCGTCGCTCTGCTGTTTTCGGTTTCAGTTGCGCGCTCAGCTTCGATTTCAGACGGGGGAATTTTTTGCGGGCCGCATGCAGGTATGGCATTTTTTTTTTGTGGATGTTTCTTTTTGCTGCAGAATGCGGCCACACAAGAGAAACTCGGGCAATTTCCGCATATTTGAACAGTGTACAAGAATTTGACGAGCACGAAGGCGAAGGGAACAGTCGGTGTCTGTCTGTGCGCGTGTGTGTGTTTTGTGTTGATATGAATTCATGGTTGTGTGTTATGAGATACCTGAATTATCCACACAAAAAACGCCCCTTGGCCATAGACAATGCCATAAAAACGACGGTTTGTGGCAGAACAAAATTGAAGACGAAGCTGTGTTCGGCAAATGGAGTAAAGAAATTGCTTTCGAGTACTTTAAGTGTACGGAAGTTCGCTATTGAAGTTTCTTGTAGCTTGAAGTTGTGTCTTATAGGGATTTTAATTTGAATCTTGTACAAGACGTGGTCGGCTAAAAGCTTAAGTGCTCTGCTTGATGTGCTTAATGCATCGGCGAAGCGAATAAGTACGAAACTCAGAATGATAGAGAAAGGTGAAATATTGAAGGCAGACCTTTGGGTTTACATGGCAAAATTTCATTTAATGTGGAAGCTGCCTTTCAACGTTTTAGTGTACAGAGCAGAGCAGCAGAGAAGTAATTTAGGCTAATTGAGTTACTTAACCCTTTCAGAAATACGAATTGCGGGTAATGAGACCTGAGATAGCTAAAATGGGCTCTGAGGTTGCATTTAACGGCCCTCAGGCTGCTCTGCTACTCCAATCTGGAGTCATCAAAGCCACTGTTAACAAATGGGCCACTTCAATCCACGACCGAGCATGGCATGCAGGGCTTGTTACTTTAGATAAATGTTAGCAGTTTCTTCTGTCCCTATACTGAAGGAACTGCAGGCCTATTGACCAGACATTTTCTATGGGCGAATGACATGAAAAAGGTAGACAAATCTCACAGTGCCTGTCTGTATGTCCTGCCTGTGGAAAGGCATTTGGCAGTGGTGAGTTGAGAAGCGATCACCTTGGCTCCTTGGCACCACAGAACCCACTCAGATTTCTACGAAGGTTGGGTAGCTTTAACCCTTTCCGACATTAAGTCGCAAAACAATGAACGTATATCTGTATGAGTGCTGCGCTTGCTAGGCTGTTCCGACAAAGGAAAAAACTGTTTTTTTTTAATTTTATTTTTATTTATTATTATTATTGTTATTTATTTATTTATTTTTTTTATTTTATATTATTTTATTTTATTTTATTATATTTTATGTTATTTATTTTTATTTTTATTTATTTATTAATTTTTTATTTAGTTTTTTATCATTATTTTTTTATTTGATTATTATTTACATTATTAATTTTTCCATACGATACATGACACTTTGTGGACGCCTCAGTCCTCTTTGGTTCCAGGAATCAATTTTAGTTTGACTCTGAAATTATCGAAAGTCCTCAGAGCATCTTTAGTCCTTTCACTACAACTTTTGTCGTTATTTTATTATATTATATTTTAATTTATTATATTTTATTATTTATTTTATTTATTTTATTCTTTTTTTTTATTTTTTATTTTTTAATTTATTTTATTTTATTTTTATTTATTTTTATTTATTTTTTTTATTTTATTATTATATTTTTTATTTTTTATTTTTTTATGTTATTATTATTTACATTATTTATTTTTCCATATGATAACATGCAACTTTGTCAACGCCTCAGCCCTCTTTGGTTCCAGGAATCAATTTTTCTTTGACTCTGGAAACATCAAAAGTCCTCAGAGCATCTTCTGTAGCATACTTCTTGGAGCTCTATACGGCTAACGTAGTATTCATACTTTTTATATATTTTTTGCAGTTGTTCCTTCTTGTTTTTGTTACATACTCCGTGAACAGAAATTGTAATTCTTGCAATGTTTAAACCAGTCGCAAGCAATTAAGCAACAATATGTTGTTCCCATTCAAGAACTGCCAAAAAACAAGCAAAAAACAACAAACAACCAAATTTTCCAGCTGTCCATCAGGCCAGGTCAGGTGCAGACGGCAAAGCGCAGTTCGTGTAGTTCGCTGTTTAGTGGAGTGAATGGAAATGGCCTGTGACTTGGGATGATTTTCGTGCACTCCATACAAGTATCACACACACACACACACTCATGGCAGGTGTGTGTGTGTACGAGTGCCGTTTGATGTAAGCCAAAGACAGCAACAACAACAATCGACAAACATTGTTTTTCATTTGCAGTCATTGCAACGAGTCGTTGGTTGGTCGCGCCGCTGCGGCAGTCAGGTGCCAGCTGCTGACACACATACACACAGCTGCATGCATATGTATGTGTATACAAATTTTGCCGCTTTCACGAGCACTTTCCATAAAGAAAAATCAATTCTCACTGAGAATCGAAAATAGCGCAAAAAACTAAAAAAAACCAAAAACAAATCATTCAACACTAAGCGAGAAAATTGCATGTAAAAATCGCATCGACTCAGGGCGAACGAACAAAGGCGAACTAAACACCCCAACACACACACACACACCCAAACACTCGCACGCACACAGTGCACTTCATGGCGGCCTGTTTTGGCCTTTAGATTTGCATGGATCGGCGTGGGGGCGAGCAGGCAGTAGGGAAATGGCAAGAACTTCCATTGTAAGTGTTGCCAACTTGAGTTGAATTCATTTCCGACTTACAATTATGTGGCGTTCGGTACGGTTTTCGACTCAATTGACCCGCTGCTGCTCTCGTTGCTCGATAATCAAAAGGCGGCAAAGTTTGATACGAAAGCGGCGCGTCGCTCAAGTTGCTTTTAGTAAGCGGAAATAGCAAAACTTTTAATTGAAGTCGACTGTGGTTGCATTTTGTGAGGAAATGTTCCTGCGGTCATGTACAATACTCACAGTTCCTGCCGCTGTCACTCTTCTTCTACTTCTGATTCTTGTTCTTCTTCGTGTTCATTCATTGCTTGGCAAAGTTGTGAGTTATTCTTGAAAAGTACATACACAGTTTTAACCCATTTTTGGTTGCTACATGAAATTTTGAACATTTTTGCAATATTTTTAATATATTTTATTACTTTTTACCAACCCATCTGTGCACTTTTTCAATGTAAAGGGGCCATGTCCAAAGTTTAAAACTAAATAAAGATAGATGTATCTAAGATATACTCGTAACTAATTGAAGCATATTTAATACCATAACGTGTTGGAGATCTTATCATTCAAATGGTCTGCACGTCCTAATCTGCAGGACTGGATTCGTGACGTCACATTCTGTATGCCTCTGTGGCATGAATCATGCTGGAACTGGTTTGAATGATGTGAAGGCTATAAAGTGTAAAGTGTTTGCACATAAAGACGGTCCTAGTTTATACTTAATCTAAGTATATGTTGTATTACCGATAGCATGACCCAGTATATTCTGCATTTTTGTACCATAACTGCAAGTTTTATTATAAGAAAAATATACATAAAGAAAGGGCATTATGGAATGCTTGTGCACTCTACTACAGGCACCAGGCATCAATCAAGTAAGGCCAGCAAAATGTATTACGACACATAGGGTTAGATTGCTTGAGGTGAGGTGAGGTTACTTTTTTTCCTGAAATAGATGATTCAATGAACTGATTGAAAGGAAATAGAATTCAACACATGGGCAGCAATCCTTGTGGATTATATTGAATCTTTTTAGATGCTGAGGTAAAGTTAGGTTAGGTGCACGGATCACACTTGCACTTTGATGCAAAAATGCTAAATCCATTGTGAATCCCTTCACAATGGGTTCCCTTATACAGAATCAGCCTCAAGTGAATAGGGCAAGTCGAACTTCTGGCACTTTTTAAACTTTTCTTCAGCGCTTCGCCTACATCAGTGATGACCATTCGACGACGCTGCCTTAAATTCATATACGAGTGTCGGCGAGTAGCGCTGAAGAAACGCTTAAAATTGCCAAAAGTTCAACTTGACATTATAACTTGAAGCTGAGCTCACTTGAAGTTGATTCGGAAAGGATTGGCCATCCATTTATTCATACTTTATTCCAGAGACTTAAAATAATTACTATCCATATTTTTGCAAATAAAAAAATTGCCCTAATTTAAGAAATTTCTATAATTATTGCTTTATAATAACACTGTGCAAGTCCAAAATTTAGACATGGGGAGGACCTACTGGGTGAGTTTTCTATAGGTATACTGAGTTGAGATCCACCAGCCGTTTGGTAAGATTGGCTCTAGTTTATGAGAAATCCGACTTTGAAGTTTGCTCATGTTAGTCCAGTTTGTCGCTTAAGTAAGTCCTAAATCGTTTCGAATATCGCATTACTGTCTTCGGCAAGTTTGTAGATATTTTAACGACCAACAAATTTGCTTAAGACACCAATCCAAAAAAAGTACATTTAAACAGTTTAAATGTATTTTTTTTGGATTGGTGTCTTAAGCAAATGTGTTGGTCGTTAAAATATCTACAAACTTGCCGAAGACAGTAAAGCGATATCCGGAACGATTTAGGACCTAATTTGACGAAAATTACCAAACTTCAAAGTCAAAACAAAAAATCCCAAAATAATAATTATCGAGAACGAAAAAAATATTTATTTCTCATAACAGTTATTATGCAACGTAAAAATTAATTGTCACAAATAATAATTATAACCAATAAAAAAATGTTTGTTGCATTTTAATAGTTACATTGCAATTATTTTCTTATAAAACTTATAGGTAAGTCCCTGCTTTATTCACACATTTATCTATGAACCTAATACACCCAACCAACAAGTTGTAGCGCCCATTGAAGAATACGACAAGCGGCAGCAGCAGCAGCAGCAGCAACGCAGACATATTGCCGCGAGCGCAGCAGCTGTCCTCCTTACGTGCAATAAGCGTCATTTTGCCTTTTTAACTTACATTTCGAATTTTATGTCGCCCGCATTGCCATCTGCGCGCAGCTATCAGGTGACGAAAATGTATCCACTGGCTGACTGTCTGACTGGCTGTCGTCCGTGCGTCCCACAGCAGCGCTCTCACCTGCCCAACGTGCCAGTGTGTACTTATTTATTGTATTTGTTGCAGTTGAATGGCTTTTACGCACACACACACACCCACACATAAAAGTGCCAATGAGTGGCTCGGTGTGTGTGTGTGTGCATTTGCTGTGACTTACTGCAGCGCGCATTCATCGTAAATATATCTTGGCCATAAAAATGAAAAACGAAACTATGCGCTCACCGCTCACCGCTCACCGCTCACCGCTCACCGTTCGCCGTGTTCGCACTTTGTGTTGATGTACTGGCGCTTTTACTACTTTTACACGGCAAAATAGTCGTATTTACGTGGGTGTGTGTGTGTGTGTGTGCGCCGTGTTGACGTTGCTTGTAATTCCAAGCTTTCATAGGTGTAAAAACAGTTGATGCTGCTTGTGGCTGACGGGGCAGCGAACGCGCGGAAAAGGTACAATTTACTTTTAATAAGAAGTGGATAGACACGCGCAGCTTTTGTGCGGCCACACACACTGTAATGTGTAATGAATGGCGCGTATTGAGCGCCGCCAAATTGAAAAGTAAGTATGAAAGCGGGTTCTCTGCGCACTCGGATAATGCAAATGGCTTTAAGTGGTTTTGCGATGCTTATTATTTTCCACCATAGAAACATATTTTTTATGGACTATAAAGGTAAACAATAGTGCAAATGTATTCAAATCATTATAAAATAAGAATATAAATACAAATAAAAATAAATATCTAATATTCCAGCATTTTTCACACCGGAAAAAATCCATATGGGCATGAAACTAGAGACCAAGCATAGTAACACTGCTTACTCAGTTTTTATTTCTACATCTTTTGTCCTTTTAAAAAGACTTCAAAATTTTGAAGGGGATAAAAAATAAAAAAAATATAAAAAATACTTAACCTCGTTAGAATATGGCGATATGTATATTAAATGAAAGAAGAAAGGCTCAAAAATTTAAATAAAATTAATTTTATATCCTTTTGTAAAAAAGGATATGAAAAAGGTCCTTTGAAAATTGTAATCCTTTATATCCTTGAAAATTTACATCGAAGTTTCTTGAAAAATAAGTATGTTAAAACCCAAAACCTCCTTGATCACGTGTCAAAATTTCATTACTCTAACTTTATTAGTTCGAAAAAGGCGGAAGCTGCAGTGCTAATGAAGTACAATAATTCTAATTTATTTGAGTATCAGTATTTTAAATAATAATAGAATAATGAAATTTTGACACGTGATCAAGAAGATTTGGGATTTTAACATACTTACTTTTCAAGAAAAAAGGATTAAAAATTTCAAAGGACCTTTTTCATATCCTTTTTTTACAAATAGATAAAAAATTAATTTTATTTAAATTCTTGAGCCTTTCCTCTTTCTTTTGTTATACATATCGCCATATTCTAATGAGGTTAAGTATTTTTGATATTTTTTTTATTTTTTATCCCCTTCAAAATTTTGAAGTCCTTTTAAAAGGACAAAAGATGTAGAAATAAAAACTGAGTAAGCAGTGTTACTATGCTTGGTCTCTAGTTTCATGCCCATATGGATTTTTTCCGGTGTGAAAAATTTTTTTAATTTTTGTCGCACGGTGTCCTCAACTAGCAGCCAATAGTTGTGTGAGAGTCTTGATATCAATTTATCGCTTCAAATGTGGGTAGCATTAACTCATGTATGGCCCCAGAACGCATTTTTGATCGGAGAGTTTAAATATAAATAAAAAAAATAAAATTTAAAAAGAGCAAAGGAAAAAATTAGAATGTTTATTACGACTTATGAACTTTTTGTAAAAAAATGTGTCGCTTCTGATTAAACTAATGCATCACAGTTTTGCTATAAAAATGTGTATAACAAAATATTTAGTTGCATATTTTAAATGAATTGATTTCCTAATATTGTTAATAGTCTGCAAGAATTGCAAGTACGTATACTGAAATAAAAAAAATAAATAAATAATTAGATAAACGTGCATCTGTTACGAAAAAGAAAAGCGTCACTACTTTTGGGATGACTCAATATTTCTTATAGACAATGTTGCATATTTTTATTGAATAATTGAATATATTTTAAATTATTGCACACACGAGAATTTTTTGATGAATAAGAAAATCTTCATGGGTTGTGGATAGCGTTTTCCAACTTTTTTTATTGTATTTAATCTACTCTGCATTGTTATACAAGAACTTTTGGGAAGACGCAAACTTTCGCTTTGAATATTTATTATTTAATTTTTGGCATTTTAAAAGACTCCACATGCGAGTTAATGTAGCAAATGTATTCTGAATTGACACCCACAGTTTATGGCTCAAGTTCTCTGACTATATTTCTTTGCACTATGCACACAAACTCGTATAAATATAGTGTGACTAACATACCAACATACTTCACCTACAAATAGCAGTTTATTCTCTTCAACACTTGTGTGCCAAATGTTCTGTCGCACTGCACTTTGCTTCCACGTGCAACAAAATGTTCAATAAAACTTCTTTATTACTAATAATTCCATTGTGCTGCATAATGTACAATTCATGTATGTTGTAAACACCTGTGTGTGTGTGTGTGTGTGTGTGTGTGTACGTCTTCCGCTCGTTGAGATTTCACTAAAATTTCGCACGTCCAATATGGCTTGAACAATGGCGGCATACAAATACAAATACTTGTCACTGTAACTAGTGATGGGAGAATTGCGAGTGGATATTTTGAATACTTTTATGGTTTCCGATTCTTTTAAGAATTCGCTTCTTTTTGTCTAAAAAAAAATTGTTAATGCATTTCACTGAAAGACCATTGCAGTCATATTGACAGTTTTTAACTTTTAAATATCCGTATTTTCTTTAGTATTTCTATCAACTTTTGATTTGGTGACTTTTATTTTTTTATAGTGGAAAATTTTATATTTTTTAAAAATATATTTTGTGAAAAATTAGCCACATGCGATGTGTACTTTTCGAGATATCAGCGGATATGATGTGTAGTCTTTGTAGGTATGGAAAACTTGCGGTCTTTCTAGTGTTAAGCAATCAAACAATAATCGGTTTACATTAGAATTTTTTGGAAACCATGAAGTTTTTGGTGTCAATTTTATAAATTATGATTTTAATATTTTTTCTGATATCGCGATTTCTGTCTGAATGATTTTGAAATGTCCTCTACTGTACTTCGGTACCCTGACAGTATGATATGAATATTTTATATTTTGATAGTCTGCCAAAATATAGAAGAAGAGGATACTGTAAGTCACGTCCTCTCCCACTGACCGGCTCTCTATAGACTGAGATGGAAAGCTCTAGGCTCAACATTCTTCGTCAATTTGGATAACCTGAGAACAGCCAATATAAAAGACGTGCTAGGAGGCATTTATGAATCCAACTGGTTTCATTTAGCTCTTGAATGCCTTGCAATATAGAATCTTTCTTGTAGACTCATCACTCATTCCTTGTATGATATTTCAACGGCATGAATTTGGGGATTAAGTGAGTCTGGCGACAAAATCCCGTGCCCTGACAGCCACTTCAATCTAACGTAGCATTGATACCTTGGTCTTCTCCGAGCCCCTGCCCGGCTCTCTAAATTGAGATGGAAAGCTATAGGCTCACTATTTTTCGACAGCTTGGATGACTTCGGAACAGCTAATAAAAATTATTCATTCACGAATCAAACTAGCTTCATCTGACTATTGGATGACTTGCAGTGCAGATACATAACGTATTTCATGTGTGATATCACAGTGGACCCAATTTGTAGCCCAAATGTGTCTGGCGGCAAGGTCCCACTTCAGCGTAACTAAACATTGGTACCCCACCAAGATATTTCTAATACCCTGGTATCCTATATGGAAGAATTGAGTACCTTATATGTCAATATTCTGTCAGAATGACTTGAATACTCTAAACTTTGCTACCCTGTTGGGATGATTTGAGTATCCTGTATTCATTGCTGCCTGAATGAGTTGAACACGTTTATGCTGGTTTGATTTGAACACCCTGACTTATGGTATCCTGCCTGTATGATTTGAGTATTTTTTATGTACCCTGTCAGAAAGTCTAGAATGCTGTAAACTTTTGTCCCAAAAAGGGATGATTTAAGTAAGAAACAATTTGTTGAGAAAGAAACAACTGAAGAAAAGGTCGATCAATCTAACCTATAAAGAGGTCAAGTTGGTTAAAATCATCGATCATGTCGTTCGAAACCACACCATGTGCCTCCACTTGTTTTGAACATCGCCTCGAGCAGTTTTATATTCCTTCTCATACTATAACAGTTGCTCTTTTGGACCACCTTCTCGACCCCCACTTCTGAGACTTAGCCCAGAGTGTTGACCTTTCTTGAAAGCAAAAGTTTATAGCATTTTTTAACGACATTGTTTTTCGTGCAACCTTTGCCAAAGTACTCCACATGCGACTTAATACTACCGACACTTTGAGTAATCGATTCCCGCACTAGCGGCGGCCACTTTTCTCTGGTTGCGGCACTGTGTTGTTGTAAATTCGGTACTCGACGCGTGGTACGTGCGAGTGCGATTTATTCTGCTGTAAATTGCATCAGTGCGTGATTTTCTCCTTAAAGCATTCCGACACAATTTGCGCCTCTCGCCTGGTTCGCGTCCGACCGACAACGTTGTGTTGCGTTCGCTGTTGTGTGTTGCGCCGCTCGATGTGGTGCTTTGTTTGCGCAGTGGCCGCGCAGTTGTTGTTGTTACTGGTGCCGGTGCCGGTGCTGGTGTTGTCGGCTGGCTAGTGTGCGGTGTTGTCCTAGTTGCGAGTTGAATCCATGATTTCTCTTGCCACAAACAAATCCATTTACGCTGTTCGGCGCGCAGCCGGTGCCGTCACAACGAACGAACCAACGGCCGCGCAGTAATCGATCGTTTATCGAAAGTGTTTTGGTTGGGCTTAAAATTTAAGGGACGTTGCCACAGCTGGTTAAGTGCGAGTGTGTGATATCGAAACTACAACAACAACAACAACAACAACAGCAACAACAACAACACCAGCAACTGATGGCAGAGAAATTTAGTGGTAATTGATGGATGGCAAAACTTGCTGCACAGCAATTAGTGGTGTGTGAAATTTTTGTTCTGATGAGTTGTCCAGGTTCTGGTTTAGAAAAAATTATTTAAGATTTTCTATGTGAAAATGTTTTAAATCAAAAACTGAAAACAACAACAAATAATTGCTAAGGCGACAAACTGAAACTGGTTACTATTGTTGTTGTTGTTTAATGTGTTTTCATCATAGACAATAATGTAATATTTTTGTGGCATACTGTTAGGCGCGTTAGAAATAGAGAGTTAAAGTTTATTGGAATCTGTTAGTAGTACAAAACTATTCTTTGATCTATTTCCCAATAACTCTAAGCTTTTCTCGTTAATTTGTCTGGTTTTGGTTCTAGTTTGTACTCGTAAAAGTTTATTTATTTATTATTTTATTTCAATTTTTCAATGAGGAAATGTTTTAAATCAAAAACTGATCACAATAAATGGTAAATATATGTTTACGTAAAAAAACTGGCAACTCTTGCACATGGAAATTTGATGTGTTTTCGTCATAGACAACAATGCAATATTTTTGTGGCATACTTTTAGGGGTTCGTTTAGAAGCAAAACGCTTATTAAGAGCTTATTGGAATTTATTAATAATACAAAATTAGTCTTTGAGTCATTTCCCAATAAATTTAAGCTCTTCTCGTTTCTTTTCTCTGGTTCTGGTTCTAGTTCTTAAATGTTTATTTAATATTTTCGATGAGGAAATATTTTAAATCAAAAACAATACTTTTGTGGCATACTGTTAGGCACTCATTTAAAAGAAAAACGCTTCCATTGTAAGCACTTATCAAACATTTTATGAGATCTTTTACTAATAACAAATTAGTCTTTAATTAACTGAGTGATTTCCCCATAACTTTTAATATTCCTCATTGCTTTTTTCTTGCAATTTTGTTGTTGTGCATATTTTTTGTTACTACACCGAGTATTAACGTCTGCTTATTGTTGCATATGTACGCATCTGTTGTTGCTTTGGCGCCTAACAACTGCCACCAAATAATCGCCGTAATTAACGAATTCGTTAGTTTGCCGGCTTAATTACAGCGAAAATTGGCCCAAATAAGCAAATACAATGCCACAAATTGTTGCTCGATTTTGTCCCATGGTTGCGTTGCTATCAGCGGCCAATGTTGCCTAATGATGCGCGAAATTAATCGGGAAAAATAAACTGGCGACTGCTGACAGTCGATGGTCGACATGTGGCAGGTAAATTGAGCGGCGATTGGCTTTTTGGCGCATTTCTAGTTGCGCAAAGAGCGAAACTAATTATCGAAAAATTACAATTAGATGTTTACGATTATGATGTGAAGGTTATTTGCAACAAAAATTAAGCGTATTAAAAATTATTGAATATAATTTGACTTCGAATGAACAAATGCAGAGGAAGTTTTAAAGTTTAGAAACTAAGTTTGTTTAAAAAAATATACAACTTTTTTACTTTCATAGGAAATTTCAATTTGAGCTCCAGGGTTAGGTTAGGTTAAAAAGGGTATAAGGGTTCCACTTAGAGGCCAAAAGAGCGCTTAGTGAATTTTTTTAAGGAAACTCATTTGTCTCTTTCAGAAGTTTTCAGTTATTTGTGGTGTTCAAGTTAAATTTTAAGCGCTGGTACATTCAGAGACTTCTAGTAGAATTTTATGGCAAATATTTTCGTGGTACATTTCTTTCTAAAAGTCCTGTTTCAACACGACTTTATTGAAATTTTAAGAAAAAAGGGTCAAATTGACCCATACAAATAGGAGCTACAGGGTTAAAATGTCCCACAGAAATAATTTTTGTTGTATTTTACATTAAATTGATGAACACATCATATACCTGAAATGAAAGATTACAAGGTTTTCGTATGCCGATTCATCATAACCTAAAAAAAATCAGATTTAAACTTTTAAAACGCCAATACACGCACATTTTTTTTTGCCCTCTTGATCAGAATCCGTTGTCAGAAAGTTATTGTATAAACAAAATTTTTGATTTTGTTGTTGTAATGAGTGTAATGAGTCGAATGAGCTGTGGCAAGGAGTTTCGACTTGGAGATACGACGAACCGGATTTCTTCATAAACTGTTAGGTGCTGCAGACAGTACTACTCCACCATGAGTATTCAATATTCTTATACTGTCTGCTTCTTTATTCCCTACCACTTTACCACTGAAGAGTGAATAGTAATCCAACATAACATAAAATGACTCCTTGCTGTTGAACACAAATGCACGAATTTAAAATTCAGTTAAATTATAATTTCTAATAAAACTTAAATCATTTTTAAAATGCAACGCCCTCGAAACATTTTCTCTCTAAAGAACTTCATTTTAATCTCAAAAAATCTACACAACTTTAATGAGCTCTCAGCTCTTTCCAACAACCCAACAACGAGTGGCACTTAACACTGCTTCACTTCCTTCGTAGCGTTCATCTAAAACCCAACACTAAACTTTTTATGTTGCAAAGTGGAACATATCAGACGCTTAGCTCGACAACTGTTTATCTCCTACCGCAAACATTTGCACACAAAAACACACACACACACACACACACACACACATAAACACGCACAAAGCCCAGTGCGCTGCAACGCGACGCCGAGTGTTGGGGTTCACCTTTTCAATACTTGGCTGCGGAAATTACGTTCTTCCGCCATGACTTACCTGAGCCGTGTTGGCATTGCGCATAAAACACAAAGTGTGGGCTACTTTTCGGCCGAGTGGCCGGCGCGGCGTCTTGAATGCGTGCCACTCATAAACTTTTATGCGTGTAGTGGTTGTGCTTGATTTCTGCTATTTATCGCAAGGCGGCCAAAGTTTGAGGTTATGGTGTGCGTATTAAAAAGTTATTACATGTGGCCCTAAGCATTTTAAACGGACTGCAACTGGGTTTGCGGGCGGCCAGTCTTCTAGTCAACTGGAAGGCACCCATCACCCATCGACTTTTATATGAGCGAAAAATGCCTAAAACGAAGCACACTTCAAGGCGTTTGAGCGTTGAGTGCAAACAAAGGCCGAGGTGCGCAGGTGTGTGTGTGTGTGTGTGTGTGTGTGTGGGATGCGAATTGAAATAAGTACCCAAATGTTTGGTACATTCATTCTCGCCGCTCACCCACATGTCATGGCGCTTGTATGTGCGAGTGTGTGTGTGTGTGTGCGTGCACCTAAAAAATGGCTACTCATCTATTTGGCACTTGTCGCCTGCGCATTTTTTGTATTTGCGCTGATTTCGGCAGCACTGCATGTGTGGAAATGTTTTTGCTCGAGCGGAAATTATGCCGACTTCATTTGGGCGCTCGCCGTCATAAATTGCCATGTTTGCGGCAGTTGTTCGTTGGGCGCCTCGAGTGAAAAATCGACAGGCGCACGGGACGCATTACTCGTTGTCAAGCAGCGGCACAGCGCACTTTTTCTTGCGTCGCTGTCATTGACTGATGACGAGCATAAAAATTAAGATTTAAATAATAGAAAGTCAGCGCCGAGCTGCTCCGATGCGGCGTGTTTGGTGCGCGTCACTGTCACTGTCACTGCCACTGTCTGTTCTGACTTCCGTTTCCTTTGGTCCTTCGTTTGCGTTACATGGCTGCCGACGAATGCGAGTGTTGCTGTTGTGCCTTTCATTTCCGCCTCGTATGTGTTTATATGAAAAATGTGTGTATGTGTGTGTGTGTGCATGGGTGTTGCTGCCACTACATTTTGCCACATAAAACTCGCATGTTTGCGCACACTTTAAAATTGACGCAAAGTGTCGCAGCAATTAATCTTTGACAGCAAAAATTGAATTTGTATACGACGGACATCCATGCTGACTGGCTCAATGGTGGCACAGTTGTGGCTGTAAGTGTCTGTGCGTGTGTGTGTGTGTGCGCGTTGTCAATGTTGCCACTTGCGTATCTATGACGCACGATTTGCAGCAACACTTACAGGCTTTAGTCGATGAAAATTATTTTTAATTATTTGACAGTGCCATAAAGTTTGCATATGTGTTTCCAGAAATTGCATTATAACACTGCGAGAGAGGTGAAAAATTCAATTAAAAAAAACCGAGCACAATTAGAATTCATGAGCTGATAGTTTGGATGAAAAAAGGTAAAACATTTTATTTTTTTTATTCATTGTTTTATTTAATTACAAATTTAATTACAAATTTAATTACAATTAGTGCTTAGTTGATTAGAAATCATTTAAAAAATTGCAAGTTTAATCGGTAAAACTTGCAGTCGAGCAAAATTTTTATACTTGGCACAAGCATGGGGGGATTTTGGGGGTTTAAACCACTCGCAAATATCTGCTAATTACAAACATTTTGAGTGACAAATATGATTTCAAATGGTATTTGCCTCAAAAGTGGTGCAAACCCTCCTACCCCGGCCCCTTAAATCCTGTGTGCGCCACTGTTTCTGTTTCATATTGTGACGATAACACATCTCGCTCTAGCATAGGCGACAAAGCACAACAACAAAAACTGGACGAGAATGTGTCGGCCACAAAAGCATTGCCTACTTCTAGGGGCCTGGCAATTTCGACGGAATTACGACCGAGGCGGTTCGAGGCAATGCTGGAATGTTCGAGAACAAGTCACGCTCCGGTCAGGCAGGTCTGATTTTGGACAAGCGACGCTACAACACGGAGCAAATAACTAAAGTGCAAGTAACTATTGAAACTAAAGTTTACTAAGTGACAAGTGCAAAGCAGTAAACTCTAAATTGTAAATAAAGTTACGACCAGCAGTGAACTGCGCTAAAGAATTCAAAGTGTTTTATTTTTGGCACATTCCAGTGAAACGAAATACCCTTACATTGGCCAGCCGAACTGAATTTTCGTAACAATATATATTTTTCGTATTCGTCATACTCATTTTTTTATGGCACTGTTTCACTGCCTAACCGCCGCTTACGTCACTCATAAATCAGCGTTTACTCACCGCCGCTGCGAAGTGCTCAACAATGCGCAATTTCATGCATTCACAGCTTCCCAATTTTCGTGACATTAAATAAATTGCCGACAAACACGCCTCACAAGTAAATCACGCCAATAATGACAGCTTATAAATGGCGAGCGCTGCCAGGAGACGCCACGCGTCACTGCTGTCACTGCTGCTCCGGCCGCTATGGCGCGTAATCTTTGAAAATGACGACTGTCAAACCTGACACGAACCAATTTCGGTGCGGTGAATACGCCGCCGCGGCAGGGGACACATGCCGCGCATATTTCAACGCGAGCGCCTGCCACAGAAAATTATGTAGTCGCGACAGTTGGCCATACATCAAGTTAGTAGTTGGGGGCGCATACTTAACGCAGGCATTTTAAATTTATACGTAATGGAGGAAGAGAAGAATTATTAAGCAACTAAAATTCTATAGAAATTTAACAAAATTTAATACATAAATAAATTAGAAAAAAATAAAATTAAAAATTAAATAAAATAATAATTATAATTGAGTCCACAATCGTCCTGTCAAATTCCAATGTAAACTTTACTAAATTTAATACATAAATGATTTTATAAAAACATAAAATTAATAATTTTAATTCAAATTTAATCACCGTCTTCCTAACCAATTCAAATAAATTTAACTAAATTTAATAGATAAATTAATGCAGAAACAAATAAAATTAAAAACTACGGATAATCTAATAATTAAAGCTAAAATTTAATAATCAACTTGTTATCCAATTCCAATGTAATTTTGACTGAATTTAATACATAAATGGTTTCATAAAAACAAAATTACAAATTAAAAATAAATTAATCATTTAAATTAAAATTTCATCAACGTCTTCCAATCCAATTCCAATAAAAAATTAACTAAATTTAATACATAAATTAATTAGGACAAAATAAAATTAAAAATGAAAAAAAACCAATAATTAAATTAAAAATTTTAACCACAATTAAATTAATTAATTAAATAATTAATCAACTAAATTCAACATATCAAAGATTTCATAAAAGCATAAAACTAAAAATGTATTCACAAAAAATTAAAATTCGTTTAATAATTTAAATTAAAAATTAATCACCATTTTTTATTTCGATTCCAATGCAAATTGAAATAAATTTAATACAAACAATTTTTCCTCAAAAATGTAATTAAACATTAGAATTTAAAAACCATCAACCATCTTTCTATCAAATTCCAATGCAATTTTAACTAAATTTAATACATAAACTAAGTCCTAAAAAGTTCAATTGAAATTTTAAAATTCAATTAATAATTTAAATTAAAACTGAATCACAATCAAATTCCAATGCAGTTTTAACTAAATTTAATTCATAAATTAATTCCTAAAAAATTCAATTAAAAATTTAAAATTCAATTCACACTTCAAATTAAAACTAAATCACCATCTTCTTTTCAAATTCCAATGCAATTTTAACTAAATTTAATACATAAATTAACTCCTAAAAAATTTAATTTTTTATTATAATAAAATTAAAAATTTAAATTAAAATTTAACTAAAATTTAAAACTGAATCACCATCTTCCTTTCAAATTCCAATGCAATTTTAACTAAATTTAATGCATAAATTAACTCCTAAAAAATTTATTTTTTTATTATAATTAAATTAATAATTTAGATTAAAATGTAACCACCATCTTCCTATCTAATTCCTTTGCAATTTTGACTAAATTCAATACATGAATTAATTCCTAGAAAAATTCAACTTAAAATTAAAATTCAAAATTCAATTCAACTAAAAATTAAATTGAATCTTTCCTATTCCTATGCAAATTAGTCTAAATTTAATCAAATTAATTCAAAAGAAAAGTAAAATTAAAGCAATAATCAAATTTAAAATTGTAATTATAATCATAACTAATAAAACTAAAAAATTTATTTAAAATTAAATCACCATCTTTCTATGAAACTGCAATGCAAGTTGCCTGATTGTTAATGAATTTTCGACATACATTTTCAATGAAAACGCGTGCGCGCTGCTTCCACTTCTGTCACCACTTGAAGGACCCAAAAAAGTCCAAATAACTACAGACAGCAGCAGACCGTTGCTGACACCGAAATGCTCTTTGAGCAGCGCCAGCGGCACATGCAACATTCAAAGAAGCCGAAGCGTGACCTGCCCGCTGCGCGCAGTAATCACTCATACGTACCGAAGGCCCACACAGTTGTCGTGTGTGTGTGTAGTCGACTTGTTGTCGCTCATTATGCATTTTCTTACAAATTTCGAATGCCATTAAAAGCAAAACATGTACATGTATGTGTATGCATGTGTATAGTGTAAAAATACAAATATGTGAAATAAAAAAAATAACAAATTACACGCGAAGGCAATGCGCGCCGTGGGGCCTCACCTTGTTGCGAGCGTGTCATTTGCCCTGAAACCGCGGCAAAAGTGAAAATGAAAATGAAATATATGTAGATGTGTGTGTGTGTGAGCGCGCAAGACGTTGCAGCAGCGGCGCCAAACTCTCTTAAGTGCACGACGATTTGTGTCAAGGATGCCTTGGCCGTTTCATCGTCGTCGTCGTCGACGTTGCCGTCTTCATTCACTATGCGGCTACTTTTTTCGCCGCTGCCTTTATTAAATCATACACTAAGATGTTGTGTGTGTGTGAGTGTGTGTGTGTGTGTGTTAGTGCATGCATGAGCATTGTAAATCATTGAAAGGTGCATAATTTTGTAATTTTTTAATAACTTAAGGTTTTTCTTAATTGCAATTTCAATTTGTTTTCTTTACTTAAATTTAAAGTTTACATGTACACGAGACAGGAGATGTCTGCCGTTTAACTTTACTCACAGCTGCGGCTGTGTCTTTGGCTCGGCGTCAAGTTTTTACAGCAGCCTAAAGCGGGCTGTCAATCCGCTTAGGTGGCATAAAGCTGCTTGGTTTATGTTTTGTGCAAAAAAAATGAAGAGATTTATGGCAAATGTATTTATTTCAATATGTGCGTGCGTGTGTGTGTGTGACAAGTGCTGCAAGATAATTTCATTAAGCGCGATTTGACAACTTGTAGGCATCTACCAAACAGATTCGGGGCCAGAATTGCCGCTGCCAGCTTAGGCGCTGACATTGAAGTGTGGGCGAGGCCGAAAATTTGACAAACACGAAATCATTTGTGGGTACAGAAATAAATCGAATGTTTTGTATACATGCACACCGAACTTTCGTTCTTTGTGGAGAGTTGCCAAATTACTTTCAAGAAAATTAGTCTGAGTACAATTTTTGTCCTTTTACAGCTTCAGAATTTGAAAAATAAATAAAGCTTTTAAATCTTTACATAAAAATAGCAAAATCCTCCAATTGTAGTCAACAATTTACATCCCTAGCACACACACACACATACACACACAAGTTAACTAAGTTGGTATATGACTTAAATTCCTGCCGGCTTAGGCGACAGAAATGCAAGAAAGCGCTCGCGCCAACGTAAATTATGCTCAGACAGGAGTCAAGCACATTCAGTCATTGCTGGATTTTTGCCGACTTACATGTGTCGTTGACTATTTGATGGAAGAAAAATTTGGCTCATTTAGGATTACGCATACTTACGCACATATTGTGCGCGAGATTCTTCTGTGTGTGTGTGTGTAGTGACATTAGCTGGAAATGGCAGAAAGACTTTGCACTTTTTATGACTAACTCGCACTGAAGTGAGAAGTTTAGTTGAAGCATATGTAAGTGAGATTGCAAAGCGGCAAAAAAAAAATAGAAATTAATCACAGAAGAAACAGACTTTGATTAATTTCTTAAGACGCTTAAGCGATGATTACAAATAGAAATAAATTTCAAAAAGAACGACGTAGAGCAAAAGGGATGATGGCAGCTGAGAGGGAAGTAAGAGACCAGCGACGACCATTCGCGGGTAGTAGAATGGTCATCACTGTTCTAGACTCTCACTTTCCTCCCTTTTCCCATAATCCATTCTGCTACTCGCAAATGGTCAGCAAAATGTTCATCATTGATTTAGATCAGCGGTCGGCAAAGCTTACTCTTATGAGCAGTACGCTCAGCACACGTACACAGTACGCTCTCTCAATCAGCCGTTGTTCAGGTATAATTTACACTGTGGAGAGAAATTACACTGCACTCACTAACACCATCTCATTGTAAATTTTGCCGACCCCTGATTTAGATAGAATGAAAAGTGAGAGTCTGTTATTGTTTTAGCTATGATCTCTCTCGTTTCTCTTTCTTGTAGACCAGTGATGACCATTCGGCTGCTCGCGATCAATGGCGATCTTTTGCGAGTAGCGACCAGTGAGTAGCAGTCAACAATATTCTAGCTCGATAGAATGAAAAGTAAGAGTGAGTAGAACTAGACTAATAATACACTCTCACTTTCTCTCTTTCTGTGGTCATCACTGGTTTAGATAGAAAGAGAATTGAGTGCGTATTATTGTTTTTGCTATGATCTCTCTCGCTTCTCTTTCTATGTAGACCAGTGATAACCATTCGGCTACTCGCGATCAATGGCGATCTTTGGAAAGTAGCGACAAGTAAGTAGCAGTAATTCAGCTACTCGTCATCACCGATCGAGAGTAGCAAAATGTTCATAATTTGTTTAGATAGAGAGAAAGAGAAGAGTGAGCAAATTATTGTTATTCTAACTCTGCTAACTCTCACTCTCTCTCACTCACTTACTCTCTTTCTATCTAGTTTAGAATATTCTACTTAGTTCTGTTCATTTAGAGCAGTGGTCGGCAAAGCTTACTCGATTGCGCAGTACACTCAGCACACGCATTTTTACGCTCTTTCAATCAGTCGTTGTTCAGGTTTAATTTTATACAGTGTAGAGAAATTACACTGCGCTCACTAACACCATCTCATTCTCAATTTTGCCGACCACTGATCTAGAGGAATAAGAAGTAAAAGTGAGTAGAACTAGAAAAGTAATAGGCACTCCCACTAACAAAGAGAAGTGAGAGTAAGCAGATCAACATAGAATAATAATACACTATCACTTCTCTTTCTATGGTCATCACTAGTCGTGAGTAGCAGAATGGTCTTCACTGGTCTGGGTAGAAACAAAAGTGAGAGTGAGCAGATTTAAAGTAATACTAATACAGAAAAAATGAGAGAAGTAAAGAAAAACAAGAAATAAAAATACAATTATGGAACAGTGAGCTACAACAACAACCTTAGAATTTAGTAGCTCAACAAAAGGTATGGAGGAAACTGAGAGAAACAAGTATGTAATATATTGGAATACAGAAATAATACAATTAAAGTGAAAAGACAGACAAAGAGATAAAAACTATAGCAAGAAAGTTGGAAAGAAAATTGAGTGCATTGCGAACAGTGAAATAGAAATTATGATAGAGAAATTATTCAGGTTTTTTCTTTTTGAACTGTCAATCTAAACTAATTTTTGAACCAGAATCTTAGAGCCAAAAGAGAGGAAAGAAAGTAAGGTTGTAAATAAAAATAAGTAAATAAAAAGACGAGCTAATAGGGAACATAAATTGGAGAATTGAAAGTAAAGAATCACTGAATTAAATTTACTTCCTATTACTTGACTGATTTATAACCACACAGCCTCCTCATAAGTAACTCAAAATTTAAGCTCAACTCTTATGTGCAAACTTTGAATGAATCAAACGCAATCCGGTCGCCCATACCTGATTCAGCACAGATAAAACCCCATTCACAGTTTACAAGCAATTGTCGAGGTCGTATGTCGCATTGGTTGATTTCAATTTCAAATGAAAACATTGCCGAGAAACTGTTGTAATTTAAAGCTAATCCCTGCAGTTGTGATGTAACGTGTCCATTGTGCACAAACAATGACAAACTTAAGCAAACATGTGTTACATATGTCTGCACATGACACTGAAAATTGATCCGAGAGATTATAATTCGAGGACAGAAGGCATTGTTTTGCATTGCCCGGTGGGAGTGTTATTTTAAATTTGAGTCCACAGGGATATAAACAGACAGAAATAGTTGAAAGGATGGACTAAGCGTTGAAGCAATACAAAAGGGACAAAAAGGGCAGACAAAGCTATAGATGGATAAAATTATGAAGGGGCGAACTGACACATGAATAAAATTAAGTGTAGTTGTGTTCACTAGTGAATCCAAAGGCTGAGGTATAGCATTACGAAAAGGTTAAATATGTAGAAAAATGGACATAAACCCGCACAAGTATAGATGGAAGGCACAAACGTTCAGGTCGAGAGACAAGTATCGACTGAAAGTTAATTAGGTAATTACACACTTTTAACAGACTTTTGAACCCTAGCACAGCTAGAAGCTAAGAAAGTCTTCATTGGAACTGGTAGACAGTCTGCCGAATTCTTACTGACCAAACACCATTTCCTGTTCGGACCAAATATTGGGTCTCTTTTCGAACCTTTTCGGATGCTTAGCTCAAATATTGATTAAATTATGTTGTATTGGATAAGATTGCCTAAGATTCGATTTATTTATAAAATTAAAAAAACTCGTAAAAAAAATAAATTATTAGTGAAGCCATCTATTGGATATTACATATGTAGGAAAGATAGATCCTACATTGATACACCGTCAAGATTTCATGACATTTGGACGAATAGAACGAATTTGGAGTTATTACATATGAAGTATGTTCTTTTATTTGAGTTTTGAGTCCTTTCATTCTTTCAAATGCCGATTTAAGATTTGTTTTCTACAATCGACTGCCCGGAATCTCGTGTTGCTGTAGGAAAAAACCTTTCTTGAACAAACACCAATCAATCCAACGGGTGTCTGACATCTTTACAAAGTTTCGATATTTTATTACAAACTAGCAGAGCCCCGCAATGGACGCAATAAATCAACTTTCTCTTAACCTTTTGTTGAAACCGTTAGATTTGTATGAAATAAGACTTGTTTAATTATTTCTTATTTGAAGTGCTTTTACCATATTTGAAGTCAATGCACCTTTTCAAACATGTTTCCAAATACAAACTCTTAACTTAATTTTCAAAAAATATTGAAAACATGTATCCAACCAAACTAGAGGTGACCCAAAAAAAAATAATAATTACAAATTTGTGATCAGCGGCTCCGGAAATATAAGGAACAGTTCAGAAATTCCGCGGGCTTGGTGAAGGGCTGAATTTGTTTGTACTGTCAAATATTGTAAAATAATTTAAGTTTTGAGTTGAAATAAGCTTCAAAAATTTTTTTAACTGAATTAAGATGAAATTTCATAATGTGTTGGTTATTGGAAAGGATTTTATAATAAATTTTTTTCAAATTTTTTAAAAGGAAACTTTTTTAAAGGACATAATTCTCTTTCTTTTGAGACAAATATTGTTAGACTAGGATGAGTTCGACCATTTAAATTAATTTTTTTAATTGGGGTGTAGCTTGTAAAGTGCTGAATTTGTTTTTACTGTGAAAAATTGTGGAATAATTTAAGTTTTTGAGTTGAAATAAACTTGGACTGATTAGGATGAAATTTCACAATGTGTTGATGCTGGGTAAGGATTTTATAATATATTTTTTTTTTCAAAATTTTGTGTAGAAAACTTCCAGGATAATAAAGCATAAATTTTAAAAAGGACATTTTTATATCCTCCCGCCAGGATAATTAAAAAAAATTATTTGATTTGAGTTGAAGACATAATTCTCTTTCTTTTGAGACCAATATTGTTAGACTAGAATGAGTTCGACCATTGAAATTAATTATTTTAATAATAAATAACACTGTGCGTGAAATTTGCCCTCAAAAATTTAGACATGGGGGGGACCTACTGGGTGAGTTTTCTATAGGTATACTGAGTTGAGATCCACCAGCCGTTTGGTAAGATTGGCTCTAGTTTATGAGAAATCCGACTTTGAAGTTTGCTCATGTTAGTCCAGTTTGTCGCTTAAGTAAGTCCTAAATCGTTTCGAATATCGCATTACTGTCTTCGGCAAGTTTGTAGATATTTTAACTACCAACAAATTTGCTTAAGACACCAATCCAAAAAAAGTACATTTAAACTGTGTAATTGCGATATGTGCATTTTTTTGCGCAGCGCTACGTGGCGTATGAGTGTCATTTAATTATAATTAACACTCATATAATTGACACTCATACGCCACGTTGCGCTGTGCTCAAAAATGCACATATCGCAATTACACAGTTTAAATGTATTTTTTTTGGATTGGTGTCTTAAGCAAATTTGTTGGTCGTTAAAATATCTACAAACTTGCCGAAGACAGTAAAGCGATATTCGGAATGATTTAGGGTCTATTAGAATTTAAACGTTCGAAGACTTAAGCGACGAACTCGACAAACTTCAAAGTCGGATTTCTCATAAACTAGAGCCAATCTTACCAAACGGCTGGTGGATCTTGTTGAATACACGAGAAGAATTCCTTTATTAATAAACTGCGTAATATGTTATTGCGCAGGAATTCTGCTCGTGCGTAGCAAAAATGCATTGATCGTGTCCGATTGCGTTTGTTTATTTGATGCGCAATGCAGCAACGGAAAAAGTCCCGTTAGGCCGCTCAATTGTCTGCTAACTAAAAGGATAGTTTGTGCGCTAGTCGCATGTGTATCCGTTGTCTTGCAGTTGTGTATCTATTGCGCAATGCGTAGTTGCACTTTACTTCTGCGCAAGAAGTTTTACTTCGATTCATTCTTCGCTGATCAGTGCTGGTGACAGGTCGTCAAATAAATAAGTTCTTAAACGAAATTAAAGTGTTTTATTGAAGACTAAATCCAACAGGTTATGGGCCCAGCTCCCGTCCACTTTGTAAATAATCCGTGTAAATATTTTTTGGTGTAAATCAGTGAACTTGGAAAACTTGAATTAATTAATATAAAATAATGGAGAAAATTAAAAGAAACATTAAGCCTTTCGATGGCGAAAAATATTCAATTTGGAAATTTAGAGTTAGAGCACTCTTGGCGGAAACAGATGCTCTAAAAGTGATAGACACTGAAGTGCCAGAAGACATTACGGACGAATGGAGAAAAAGTGAAAGAAATGCTAAAAGCATCATCATCGAGTATTTAAGTGATTCATTTCTTGGCTTTGCAAGTAGTGAAAGTACTGCAAGGCAAATTTTTAAGAACTTAGATCAGATATACGAGCGAAAGAGTTTAGCGTCGCAACTAGCTGTGCGGAAAAGGTTGCTTTCGTTAAAATTAAAGAGTGAATCCCCATTATTAGGTCACTTTAATTTATTTGATGACCTAATTAACGAACTGTTGGCTTCGGGAGCTAAAATTGATGAGATGGACAAAGTGTCTCACTTATTATTAACATTACCACCATCTTATGATGGAGTTGTAACCGCAATTGAAACACTGTCAGAAGATAATTTAACATTGGCTTTCGTAAAGAACCGGTTGCTGGATCATGAAATTAAGTTAAGAAGCGATAATAAAGACACAAGTTCCAAAATATTGCAAGCGATGTGTAATAATAACAATAAAAGCTATACAAATTTCTCGCAAAACTTTAAAAACCAAAATAAATTCAAAACTTTTAAAACAAATACCAAGCCAATTGTGAAATGCTATCACTGTGGTAAAAATGGACATATAAAAAAAGACTGCTATGCATTTAAAAGGTTTTTGAGTAACAAAAAGAATGAACATGCCAAAGCTGCACAATTTGCAACTACTTCACCGCGAAACGGTTTCGCGTTTATGATAAGAAATGAAGCTGTAATTCCTACTGTCGGCGACGTGTCTTTTCTCCTGGATTCTGGAGCTTCTGACCACATTATTAATAACGAAAATCTTTTCACCGATTGTGTCGATCTGGAGTACCCAATAAGGATATCAATCGCAAAGTGTGGGGAATATATTTATGCTACAAAGAAGGGCATCGTTAGGCTCTGTGATGATTCTCAAAACGAAATTACCCTGGAAGATGTACTTTTTTGTAAAGATGTTCCACAGAATTTAATTTCAGTGAAACGGATGCAGGATGCTGGATTGAAAATCGATTTTGATGCAGGAGGTGTTAAAGTCAGCAAGAATGGTCAAGTAATCATTGATGGTAAATGTATTCATAATGTTCCTATTATCGACTTTGTTTTAAGCAGAAAAGCGTATGCATCAAATATGGTTAAAAATAATGGTTATCTTTTGTGGCATGAAAGATTAGGACATATTAGTAAAGGAAAGTTCTTGGAAATAAAAAACAAAAATATGTTTAATGATATTGCACTTTTAAAGACTGTGCAACCAACTGATGAATTATGTGAGGCATGTATATATGGAAAACAAGCTAGACTAAGTTTTAATATATCTAAAAATAAAAATTACATTAAAAGACCTTTATTTGTAGTCCATTCAGATGTCTGTGGCCCGATAACACCTTCTACAGTTGATGAAAAGAACTATTACGTAATTTTTGTTGATCAATATACACACTACTGTGTAACTTATTTGATCACCTATAAGTCTGACGTTTTTGCCACTTTCAAAGATTTTGTTGCAAAAAGTGAAGCCCATTTCAATTTAAAAGTTGTAAATCTATATATTGATAATGGGAGAGAATATTTGTCAAATGAGATGCGCGACTATTGTGTTCAAAAAGGCATCAGTTACCACCTAACAGTTCCACATACTCCACAACTAAATGGTGTGTCTGAACGCATGATAAGAACAATAACGGAAAAAGCTCGTACTATGGTTAGTGGAGCGAAATTGGACAAACGGTTTTGGGGTGAAGCTGTATTGACAGCTACCTATTTGATTAACCGAAGTCCAAGTAAAGCGTTGAAAAATAGTATGAGAACACCATTTGAAATGTGGCACAATAGAAAGCCTGATTTAAGATATTTGAAAGTATTTGGTTCGACAGTATATATCCATAATAAAACAAGAAAACGAAAATTTGATGAAAAATCATGGAAAGGTATTCTTGTTGGATACGAACCAAATGGATACAAAGTGTGGGATGTGGCAACTGGAAAGTTTGTGTCAGCGAGAGATGTGATCGTTGATGAAACAAACATGGTAAATTCTAGGACTGTTGTAAAAGACAGAGTAGAGTTGAGAAACTCTGGTAATGAAATTGAATTCCCGAATGAGAGTACGGAAAGGATATCTAATGAATTTGCATTAGATAAACAGCCTAGTGGTGTGGTAACAAGTAAAGAGAATGCCGATCCAGTTGAGACTGGTGAAAATGTATTAGAGAATACTGATGAACACAATGGTCAGCTACAAAACTCACAGTTAAGTGAGGAAAAAAACGAAGTCAGAAGAAGTGATCGATTGAAGGAACGGCCACAGATATCATACAAAGAAAGTGATTTGTTAGTCAAAAGTTGCATAATGAATGCACAAAGTTTCATTGATAGCGTTCCAAATTCTTTTGATGATATTAAAAATAGAAGCGATAGGTCACATTGGGAAGAAGCAATTAAAGAAGAGCTTGATTCTCATTTTTATAACAAAACTTGGTCTCTTGTATCAAAACCTAAAAATAAGAACATAGTTAGTTGTAGGTGGGTTTTTACAAGGAAATATGACGAGCTAGGCAATCCAATTAGATATAAAGCAAGGCTGGTCGCACGTGGTTTCACACAGGAATATTTAATTGATTATGATGAAACATTTGCTCCAGTAGCAAGAATTTCTAGTCTCCGATTTATATTAGCTTTTGCAAACCAATTTGACTTGAAAGTTCACCACATGGATGTTAAAACCGCATTTTTGAATGGTATATTGAAAGAAGAGATTTATATGACGGCTCCTCCGGGATTATCCTGTGGTAGTGATCAAGTCTGCAGATTGAATAAAGCAATATATGGTCTTAAGCAGGCTGCAAGGTGTTGGTTTGAAATTTTTGAACAAGCATTGAAAGAAATCGGTTTCATGAATTCAGCTGTAGATCGTTGTATTTACATTCTTGATAAGGGTGATGCACATCACAACCTGTATGTGTTATTATATGTGGATGACCTAGTAATAGCAACAGGGAATATTGAAACAATGACCACTTTTAAAAATTATTTGAAGAGCAAATTTAGGATGACTGATTTATTTGAGATTAAATATTTTATTGGGATAAAGATCGAAAGAGTTAATAATAGCGTAAGTCTTAGTCAGTCCGCTTATATCGAAAATGTTTTAAAGAAATTTAAGATGATTGATTCTAAAGCAGTTAGTACTCCACTTCCAAGTAGGCTAGATTATGAAGCATTGAATTCAGACGAAAATTGTGATGCACCGTGTCGTAATTTAATTGGCTGTTTAATGTATATTATGTTGTGCACACGACCCGATTTAAGTACATCGGTTAATATATTGAGTCGATATAGCAATAAAAATAATAAAGAATTGTGGCAGTGCCTTAAAAGAGTTCTAAGATATCTTAAAGGTTCGAGTGATTTAAGATTAGTCTATTCTAAAAACTTAAATTGCAAAGAAATGATAACTGGTTATGTTGATTCTGATTGGGGTGGAAGTGTTAGTGATAGGAAAAGCACTACTGGTTATGTATTTATGATGTTCGAATCATGTATAGTTTGTTGGAATACAAAGAAACAACACTCTGTTGCTGCTTCATCTACTGAAGCAGAGTATATGGCACTTTTTGAAGCCGTTAGAGAAGCCTTGTGGCTGAAGTCGTTAATGAATAGTATACAAATTGAATTGAAAGAACCAATGAAAATATATGAAGATAACCAAGGTTGCATAAGTATAGCAAATAATCCGTCATGTCACAAAAGATCGAAGCATATCGATATTAAATATCATTTTTCACGGGAGCAAGTTGAAAATAAACTAATTAAAATTGAGTATATTCCTACAGATAAACAACTAGCTGATATTTTGACAAAGCCGCTGTCTGGAGCCAGATTTTTAGATTTAAGAAGTAAAATGAATTTGAAATAAAGCATATGAAGGAAAACAAAAAAATTAATAAAAAAATGTAATGTATATAAGTATGTATAAAAATGTAATATGATATATTGAGAAACAATGTAATAATGTATGGTTTGATTGGGTTTTTCTGGGTTTTTCCCAATCCTTGCAACGAATGTTGAACCATAATATTGTCATTCCCCAGATTACACGACTTTTCACCAGCAAATATTTTTTTTTATTAATGTAGAAACATGTGAATCAGTTTGTGGCGATCAATTAATTTTTGAGGAGGTGTGTTGAATACACGAGAAGAATTCCTTTATTAATAAACTGCGTAATATGTTATTGCGCAGGAATTCTGCTCGTGCGTAGCAAAAATGCATTGATCGTGTCCGATTGCGTTTGTTTATTTGATGCGCAATGCAGCAACGGAAAAAGTCCCGTTAGGCCGCTCAATTGTCTGCTAACTAAAAGGATAGTTTGTGCGCTAGTCGCATGTGTATCCGTTGTCTTGCAGTTGTGTATCTATTGCGCAATGCGTAGTTGCACTTTACTTCTGCGCAAGAAGTTTTACTTCGATTCATTCTTCGCTGATCAGTGCTGGTGACAGGTCGTCAAATAAATAAGTTCTTAAACGAAATTAAAGTGTTTTATTGAAGACTAAATCCAACAGATCTCAACTCAGTATACCTATAGGAAACTCACCCAGTAGGTCCCCCCATGTCTAAATTTTGGACTTGCACAGTGTAATTAATCAATATTATTTAAAAATTAAATTAAATTAATAAATATTATTAATAAATTTTATTAATAATTACTTATTCGTGATCAGCGACTCCGAAAATATAAGGAAAAGTTGAGAAACTCCGCGGGTTCCTTTTACTGTTGCAGCATGTTAAAAATGTATTCACAAAAAATTAAATTCAGTTAATAATTTAAAATAAAATGTAATCATCATTTTTTATTTCAATTGCAATGCAAATTTAACTAACCTTAATACATAATTAAGTAATTTAAATTAAAATTTAATCAATCCATCCATCAATCATCTTCCTATCAAATTTCAATGCAATTTTAACTAAATTTAATACATAAATTAATTCCTAAAAAATTCAATTAAAAATTTAAAATTCAATTCACAATTCAAATTAAAACTGAATCACCATCTTTCTTTCAAATTTCAATGCAATTTTAACTAAATTTAATACATAAATTACTTCATAAAAAATTTAATTTAAATTAAAATTCAACCACCATCTTGCTATCTCATTCCTATGCAATTTTTTCTAAATTTAATACATAAATATATTCCTAAAAAATTCAATTAAAAATTCAAAATTCAATTCACAATTCAAATTAAAACTGAATCACCATCTTCCTTTATTTTCGATTTCAAGTGTTTTCACCAATTTTCAAGTCAAAAGACAATGTTTTCTAATTCTATGAGAACACCAGATGAAACATTAGTTATATGTAAATGGGATCTAACCTCATAATTGCAATAATTACAACTACATATATAAACACATATCTATGTACATAAAAAATACCAGCTGGCCGCTCAAAAGTGGCTGCCAGCGTTCCATATCAGCAACAACAACGGACCACACCGCGACTCCGCCCAGGCCAGCACATCTGCATTTTAAGTAGTCTTTTGACGCGAAAATCTGCCGTTATTAAAAATCAGCCGCACCGTGCACGCGTTGCGTCCGCTTCCTGCGCTGCAACCGACGCGTCGGGCCAAATGTGGCGCGCGCGGCTCATTAATTGACCGCAGCATTGCGCAGCATAGTAAATTACGACGAAACGGCCGTGGCATAATTTTACGAGCGGCGCACAATTTTATGTGTGCAACTATTATCAGTGTGGCTGTTGTTTTTGTTGTTGTTCATTGTCATTAATGGCAACATTGAAATGCGGCTGACAGCGACGCAATCAGCAGGTGTGTGAATATATATTTGCGATTTTACGCCGCTGCCAAAAGAATATCGCCCGACGCGGCTTCCACACCAAACATACACAATTAATATATACAAAAAAAAATCCACAATATATATGTATTGATTTTTTAAAAATTAAATTTCTTTTGTTGTTGTTGTTAAACAGTGTAATAATGCTTAATGTTATTTATAAATTAATAAATGGTTGCGGATTTAATTTTCGCCGCCATTGTTGCTGCTGCTGCTGTAAATTTTCGCAGCGGCCAACTTTTGCTGCATATTAACTCAATTTTAATGAGGCGTGTTGAATTATTGAAATAGAGCAGAGCATGAAAGCGGCTTAAAAATTTAATTAGCTGCGTCGACACGATTCAAGGATGTTGGCAAAGGAAACATGTCGCAGTGCCGCCGGCTGCCGTCAAGCGTTCGCAATGAATTGTGCGGCTTTAAACGGTCGTAAGTATGCACACCCACACACACGCGCGCACCTACAAACACAAAGGAAGACAACCACAGCAAGACACAAGGCTGGGTTTTAACGAAATGCTTAAATTTGTGTGCAAATTTTGAATTTCCACAAAAATTTGCCGGAAAATTTTGCGCAAGATTCCATAGCAAAGGTTCAGACAGAAAATCAGAAGTTGGTTAGTCTGATGAGCAGCAAAGTGCTCTTTCAGCTGCCTCTGTGTCAATGAATTTTACATAGCGTTGAGAACTAAGTAAGGCGTACAAAAAAGTATACAAAACAGTTATAGAAGAACTGTGAATCCTTTTTATAATTTGGGTCATATGTGTCTCATATGAATTTTTACTAAGTTAAGATAGCAAACCTGCTTAGTTTCATTCACCAATCAAACTGTCCTAAACGGGCTTTCGAATGACTTCAGTAGGGTCACATTACTTCTTTCTTCTTGTAGTATCACAATGGGCCCAAGTTGTGACCTGAGTGTGTCCTGTGACAAAATCCATTATCCCGACAGCCACTCAAACTTAATCTAACTCAACCTAACATATCTTATTGATCATGAAAGATTTACATAAAGTTTTCTTAAAACGAGCACAAACTTCTGTTTCTTGCTAACAATTTGCAAAGGAATAAAAAGTCGATTTTTTTTATTAAAAGAACAAACCATTAAACTATACGTCAACTATGCACACAATCAAAGCACAAGCAAATCTAGTAAATTTTATATTTTCTGATTTTACATTCATTCATTCAACTGTTGCCGCCTCGCCTCTGTCCTATTCCTCGCCAGTGGCGAGAGTGAACTTTTATAGGATGCAATTAAAATTTATTAGAGCAATATTTACCTCGACTTCCGACTTCCGTCTCCCAACCCCCAAACCCCACTCAGACGCTGGTCATCAATCGGGGGTGCGATATGAAGACTAACAAAATTAAAAATTCTTAGGGCAAAAGTTTTTTAATGAAATCGGCGCGACACTTGATTGACATATTGCGCGGCACGCTTTTCGCTTTGCGCTGCACGCGCCGATTGGCAGCCGCGGTGAGAGCATAGGCGCACTTTTAAATAAATAAGAAAGTCGTTGAAAATTTTAATATGGTGAATGTTGGTTGAATGTTTTGTTGGCAGACATTTCAGCTGTTGCAGAAACAATTCAATGGAATGAATGGGCGCAAGTGAGCTTCGTTGAGGCTTTTATTGGACACTTTGATAACTTTGGCACTTTAAGCTCAAAACCGGTTCTGCTTCATCTTTGTAATGACAAGCAAAACGGAAGTGTGTGTGCGGCAACCCTACAATTTTAGAAAAATTAGAAATGTATGGTTTATTTAATTTTTTTTCTTTTTTTATTATTTTTTTAATTAGTTTTTATTGAGTTGAATTTAATTGAATTGAACGGGATTGAATTGAAATGAATTGAACTGAATTGAATTGGATTGAATTGATTTTAATTGATTTAATTGAATTGAATTGAATTGATTTTAATTGAATTAAATTGAATTGAATTTAATTGATTTTAATTGAATTAAATTTAATTTAATTAAACTGAATTGAATTGATTTTAATTGAATTGAATTGAATTGAATTGAATTGAATTGAATTGAATTGGATTGAATTGAAATGAACTGAATTGAATTGATTTGAATTGATTTTAATTTATTTAATTGAATTGAATTGAATTGAATTGAATTGAATTTAATTTAATTGAATTGAATTGAATTAAATTGAATTGAATTGATTTGAATTTAATTGATTTTAATTGAATTAAATTGAATTAAATTGAATTTCATTGAAATGAATTTAATTGAATTGGATTGGATTGGATTGAATTGAATTGAATTGAATTGAATTGAATTGAATTGAATGGAATTGAATTGAATTGAATTGAATTGAATTGAATTGAAATGAATTGAATTGAAATGAATTGAATTGAATTGAATTGATTTTAATTGAATTGAATTAAATTGAATTGAATTGATTTGAATTGAATTGATTTTAATTAAATTGAATTGAATTGAATTGAATTGAATTGAATTGAATTGAATTGAATTGAATTGAATTAGATTGAATTGAATTGGATTGGATTGGGTTGAATAGGATAGGAAGGGAAATTATTCATTCATTTATTCATTCTTTATTTAAAGAATATAATAAAAAAAAATTTAAATCTCGTTATTAATATTAAATTTAAAATAAGCAACTTTTATATTTAAATTGTAAATACTCTTAAATGTCTTCTTTTTAAACATTGCTCGCTGCTGTGCAATCAGAGACAGCCGACACCGGAACAAAGCATCGTCTACGTCCTGAATTGTCCTTTCTTGCCTACACTTAGGAGTGAAACTTATTTAATTATATAACGTATATCAACACACACAAGTCCACAATAAACATTTGCATTTTTCTTGCGCAAAAATCTGCTCCCCAGTTGCTCATAAAACGCTCAAATGTGCTCTGTGCCCAACTTGGCCCAACCAGTGCGAAACGTTGAAGCATTTTAATTTCGTAGAAAAGTCAGCCTTAAGTTGTCACTGCTGCAAACTCAACAAATTGTTTGCTAACACACTGCTACAACAACAACAAAAAGAACAACAACTCGGAAAAAATAACGGCACACACAATAAATGTTATGGTCAGCGAAAAAATATTTTGCTCCACAAACGAAACAAAAAATCTTTGCAGCTTTCGTTTCATTGGCCAGCAAAAACAAAAATCCACAAATTTAACTTAACATAATAAAAAAAAAATTCGGCTCGACTCGGTGACATTAGCATACAAAAGACATTTGGCCTTTTATTGTTGTTGTTGTTGTTGTTTTTTGCCGTAGTGAAGCAACACAGTGATTGGCTTCTCTTGAAAAAGTTGAGATTGTCGGCTGACTGCTTGGAGAGTTGCTTTTATGTGCTTTACACACACACACACAGCCATACAAATATATGCACAAATACCCATACTTTCATGCGTTCCCGCATAATTTTACAGAAATTCTTCTGTAATTGTAATATTGGTCGTGTTGAATGTTAATTTGAATTTTTATGAAATTCCACCAAAAGTTGTCTCACAATGCGAGCAAATAATTGTTCACCTGTGCTGGTTGGCTTCTGTAATTGTTTGTTTTTGTAGCTAAATGAATTCAATATCAATGAACACATCAATTCATTTTCATAATTACACTTACACAGACTTGCTGCACTTAAAGCTCCTCAGTCTCCCAACTCACTTATAAATTGTAATGCTTTGTAATGTTTCCTGTCGGAGGGTCTTGGGGTTCAATTTCATCGTAATTGATAAAAAAATAACAACAATTTTTCTCCTCTCCTCACAAATAGGAATCCTCAGAGAGTAAACCAACCAATTCAAATTAAATATCTTTGAAAATGCGGCATTTGGTTACGAAATATTTTCAACACGTATGAAATTTCATCTATTTTGCAGTTGCAACTGCAGAATTTCTAGTTGCAAATAATTGTTAAATTATCCCACAATCTTAAATACTTTAAATTCTTTAAATTCGGTTCGAAATTCTATTTTGCAAATATTCTAAAATTCCAATTGATTGAAATCTATGCTAGCTGCTGAAAATTTTGCCGCTTGCACCTTTGACATCACAACATCGCTGTACCGAAAAGCAAATACAACAACAACTAATTTCATGACCGACATCAAAGACCACAAAACCCGAAAATCGTTGCTGCAAATTAATTTTACAACAATTTCGCATTATATCCAACAGCGAGCACATTTCAAACATATCCATTAGATTGCAAAGTGATTACGGTTTCGGTGCTGCGGTCTCAATTATGGTCGAAGTGTTGAGCGTTTGAACATTTGTTCGGCACTTGTAGCAACGCCACTAAATTTGTCACATGATTTTGTTGGGACACTGTTGCATTTCACTTTGGTAGATTGCAATGTCGCTTATTGTTTTCTAATATTCGATTTAATTTGGATTAATTAATTAAATTAACAGGGAATAGTTTAGAGAATTATTCATAAACATTCATATGTAGATCAAACCCGGTTCGATGTTTGGACACAAAATTTCTAAGTTTTTTATTCAGAGAATTATTCATAAAGATTCATAGATCAAACGCGGTCCGATGTTTAGGCACAAGATTTCTATGTTTTTCACAACTGACTGATTACTCAGAAAATTATTCATGAAGATTCATAGATCGAACCAGTTTCGATGTTTGGACACAAAATTTCTAGGTTTTTTTAATGATTAATTCCGATGTCCGATGTTTGGATACAAGATTTCAATGTTTTTTATAACTTTTTTATTATTCGTAGAATTATTCATGAAGTTTAATGCTTGTACACAGAACTTCGATATTTTTACACAACTGACTAATTATTTAGATATTTATTAATGAAGATTCATAAATTAAACGCGGTTAGATGTTTGGAAACAAAATTTCTATGTTTTTTTAACTGACTAATTATTTACAAAATTATTATTTAAGATTCGATGTCTGTATACAGAATTTCGATGTTTTCTTTTATAACTGACTAATTATTCCGAGAATCATTCATAGGGTCCAACACGATTCGATGTTTGGAAATAGAATGTCTATGTTTTTTATAACTGACTAATTATTTAGAGAATTATTCATGAAAATTCATAAATCAAACGCGATTTGATGTTGAGAAACAAAATGTCTATGGTTATTTTTATAACTGACTAATTATTCCGAAAATTATTGGTGAAGATTCAATGTCTGCACACAGAATTTCGATGTTTTCTTTTACAACTGATTAATTATTCAGAGAATTATTCATGAAGATTCGATGTTTGTACACAAAATTTCGATGTTTATTACAACTGAATAATGATTCCAAAAATTATTTATGAAAATTCGATGTCTGTACACAGAAGTTCGATGATTTCTTTTGTAACTGATTAACTATTCAGAGAATTATTCATGAAGATTCGATGTTTGTACACAAAATTTCGATGTTTCTACAACCGAATCATTAAGATAATCATTTGTGAAGATTCACAGATCCAACACGGTTTAATTTTTGGAAATAAAAGTTCTATGTTTTTTATAACTGATTAATTATTCAAAGATTTATTGGTGAAGATTCGATGTTTGCATACAAAATTTAGAATTTTTAACAACTGAATCATTTATAGAATCATTCGCGATGTTTTTTTTACAACTGAGTCATTATATCGAATCATTAATAAAGATTCATTCAAGATGTTTGGAAGTAAAATATCTATGTTTTTTTATAATTGACTAATTATTCGATGCCTGAACACAGCAAACTATTAATGAAGATTCGATGTTTTTATACAAAATTTCGATGTTTTTTTACAACAGAATCATTAAAGGAAATCATTAATGAAGATTCATAGACACGGTTCATCGTTTAGAAATTGTTCGATATCTGCACACAGAAAATTATTCAATTATTCATTATTCTTTTCTACACAAAGTTTCGGTTGTTTTTTTTTTACAACTGAATCATTTAGATAGTCATTCATGAAGATTCATTGATCCAACACGGTTCGATATTTGGAAATAAAATTTCTATTTTTTTATAACTTATTCGATATCTGCATACAGAAAATTATTCATGAAGATTCGATGTTTGTACACAAAATTTCGATGTTTTTTTACAACTGAATCATTTAGAGAATCATGAATGAAGATTCATAGATCCAACACGTTTCGTTATTTGAAAATAAAATGTCTATGTTTTTTATAACTGACTAATTATTCGAATTCGATTCAATGTGTATACACAAAATTGCGATGATTTTTACAACTGAATCATTTAGAGAATCACTTATGAGGACTCACAGATCCAACGCGATTCGATGTTTGGACGCAAGATTTCGATGTTTTTTTAATAGCTATTTTTACTGTTTTTTATTTTGTCGAAACCAACAAGCCAAATATGGCACTTAGACCTCCGAGCAATATTTCCTCCAATGTGCTTAAAAATTCCAAAGAATGTTTAAGCGTCTCATAAATTTCTCACTGATCATTCCGGCCATTAGTCCTTCCATATCTTTCGATTCCAAGTAATATAATAAATTTTCGTAATCGTTCACTTTTATTGTTTACATATTTTTAATAAATTTTTCCAACGTCAAAAGTGCACCAACCTTAAAATGCAAAATTATGAAAATACAGAAAACGAGTTGGAAACAAGCAATTTGCCAGCCAGAAGCGAAACTGTGGAAGGAAACAACAAAGCTGCAAAGTGCCATACAGCACACACGCACACACGCGCACACTCACATGAGATGTGAGATTTATGAAAAATGCAGCTTACATGTCGCATGCGGCACAACACAACGTCACGTACGTGCGTCCCCCCAAGTCCCCGCAACAATTGAATCAATTTGATCCGCTCAAGCAGTCGATGCAGCACTACGGCAACGAGCAAATGCCCGATTGGCGAACGTTGCTCATATTTTTGAAAGCCGTTCCTTGCTGTGGTCAACAGCCATTTCCGGCGCCTGCAACGTTCCCGCAACGAGACACACACAATTATTGCCACAATTCAAACAAATGCTCGACTCACACACACACACACACACAAGCGCTCACTCTCGGCCACACAACTCTCGGCCATACATTTTCAATGTCTACGTGTTAGTGTGTATTGGTTGCACTCAAACTGAAAGAGTTTGGCATGCAGTCGCCGGCTCCGTGTGCCCGCAGCGCCACTACACCATCTAATAATGTTGACCACAATACAAGCGACGTGACATTTTGCCGACCAGCGCTTGTGATGCACACGGCAGCGCAAACTGGGCCATCGACCAGTGCTGGTGTCAGTGCCTGATGTCGTCCGCAATTCAAAAATCACAAACCAGGCCCGACTCAGGGCGCACACGGACGCACGCAGTGCCAACTGCCACACTTTGCGTTGCGAATAATGAAGCATTAAATTATCGGTGAACTGATACTTTTCACAATTACGCACAAAAGTTGGCAGCACTTGAAGGTAAATTGAGAAAAAAATAAATAAATTTTTGCTTCGTTTTAAGAATTTAAAAATTCATGGAAATTAAAATTAAAAATACAAATACAAATTTGTTAAAAATTTAATATAAATTTCAATACAACAACTGCGAGTTCACCGATTTTGTTCAGTTAGCACAAGTGTACCGTTTTAAGGTCGGTTCCTCGAATAGGTCTTCCCCATATGGGAGAGAAGACCAAGCATTAGAGCCAACCCGCGTGGTCTAGATGGGACTTGGGGCATTTCAATCGCCCCTGACAGATCAGCTGGAGAGTCATTTAGACCAGGGACCCAAAATAACAGTTATGCATTTTTAAAAATTCGAAAACGTTGCCCATTTTTAAGAGATATTTATAAATGTTAGGCAATAACTATTATGAGGGAAAAAATACTTTTTTCGCCATTTCGTAACTATTATTCGTGACAAATATTTTTTTCTGTTGCCTAATAACTATTATCAGCAAGAAATATTTTTTCCATTGCTCGGTAACGTTTATTTTTTGAAAAATATTTTTTCCGTCATCGCATAACTGTTATGAGAGAAAAATATTTTTTTACGTTGCTCGGTAACGTTTATTTTGGGAGAAATATTTTTACGTTGCTCGGTAACGTTTATTTTGTGAGAAATATTTTTTACGTTGCCAGTAACTATTGTGAATGGGACATATTTTTTTTACGTTGAGTAGTAACTATTATTTTGCAATATATATTTTTTACGTTGAAAATATCGGCACACAAAGGAAACAGATGTCTGATCGGTGACTGCGACTATACTTTTTCTATGGAAATAGGTTCGCTGATCATAAATTCGATGTCAGAGTTGGGTATCCACCACATTTAAGGACTTCCCTAAGTCTTACGCCTTCTACCGGGACGGGTACTGGGCAAGGGGCTGGCACCCACCACCCACACAATACAAAATTTAATCTTTGATTCGATTTTAGATTTGCGATTTTTCCAAAAGTGATGGGTGATGGTGTTAGTCTGGCATCAAATTCTTGATCAGCGAACCTAATTCCATAGACAATTTATAGTCGCATTCACCGATCAGACATCTCTTTCTTTTGTGTGCCGGTATTTTCAACGTAAGAAATATATATTGCAAAGTAATAGTTATCAGTCAACGTAAAAGAAATATTTCCCATTCATAATAGTTACTGGCAACGGAAAAAATATATTTCCAAAAATAAACGTTACCGAGCAACGTAAAAAATATTTTCCCAAAAATAAACGTTACCGAGCAACGTAAAAAATATTTTTCTCTCATAACAGTTATGCGATGACGGAAAAAATATTTTTCAAAAAATAAACGTTACCGAACAATGGAAAAAATATTTCTTGCTGATAACAGTTATTAGGCAACAGAAAAAATATTTGTCACGAATAATAGTTATACATAGATGTAAAAATAATTATTTCAAAATAATAATTATAAGTAACAATTAAAATATTTGTTACAGTGAAACAGTTATTTTCCAACTTTTTTCCTATAAACGTTATAACTGTTATGTCCCTGATTTAGACTGTTTCCTAAGGAACTTGTATTTTCCACGCCAAGGCAAGGAAAGTGTTCAAGTGTTTCACACTCGGTTTCTTGCCTGAAATTCTGCAAAAATATTTGTGGGGAATTCCCAATCTCGCTATATGTGGACCAATTGGCCAGTCCAGTCTAATCTGCCATTAGATTAGAGACATTCCTACGAGAGTTTAGCAGCAGATCGTTTGTTCTACGTAAATTGTAGTGAGGTCAAATCTGTCGAGCCACTCTGTAGCTGAAAAGATTTGGCCACCTACTCTCCGCTATCCGCAGGGAGTAGTCTTAGTTTTACACTTCAAATACCCAGTTTATGTGCCGAATCATTTCCGAGGATGCCCGCTTGATTTGGTATCCAAGAGATGTTGAGGTCCACCTGACAGATCAGCAACCACAGCAATTTATAATCTCTGACGAATTTGGAATGTTTTGCTGTAGAAGAATACTCGAGGCTTTCCTTATAGCAAAAACCTCCGCTTGAAAGACACTACAGAGATTTGGAAAATTTAAGGCTTTTTTTAATACTGATCTCTGATCTCGATCTCCATCTTTGAACCGTTCGTTCCCCTTACCCAAAAGTTTTGCTGTAAAAGAATGCTGCAGGCTTTCCTTATTGCAAAAACCTATTTTGACGCCAAAAACCTCCGCTTGAAAGACATTAAAGAGATCTAAGAGATGAAACGCTTTTTCTAGATCCCTGTTCCAAACCCACAGTCAATCTTTGAACCGTTCGTCTAAAGGGAGACTTCTATCTTCGTAAAAGTGGATCCCTTCGGGAAGAGGTGAGCGTGGTCAAGTGATCATCGTCGCTCAAGTCCACTGGATCGTATGGTCTTTCCGCCTATTGAGATGATGCTCTCAGTCTCAATACGCTCAAAGTAGCCCTCCGTCTGAAAAATAATTCGATTGGATGGAGTTTGTATGTTCAAATCGCTGTTATCCCGATGTATGATATCCTCTACAGATACCAGATCAGATATCCGGCTACAGAGGTAATTTGTAAATTTGTGGATATTGTGGTTCTTCTCGAGCACCAGTTACCAAACTAATGATCCGTACATGAGATTTGTTCAAACTATTGCTGTGTATTTCCAACGAATCATCATCCACTTTTTCCGCTTTGCTCAAAATAGAAAAAAGTCATATTTATTTGGCTACCTTGAGGTTTTTTATTTTTCGTTCAAGTTTACATACTTATTTCCTGCATTGTTGTGTGGCTAGAAGACTCATTGTTCGTCTTCTTGGTTCTTTAGGGACTGTTTTCTCAGAAAAGCATTTTCGACTTGTTCTTCTGATGAGAGCAACCGCATTTTCAGTATGAGACATCTTTTATCTTAGTAGTATGTGTGGTTTAACAAGGTCATAGACCACCTTTTTGAGGAACGCTTGTCTCAATATATCTCAAAAGGTAGTTGACTTGACGTCAGTGTAAATGATGAATGCATGGATAACTGATATGTCAAACATGGTAGACAATAAACTGTTAAAATTTACTACCGCATCGGCAACACAGCGTGAAGTGCAAAAGAATCGCATCCCAAAGGCAGTGGTTTCGATTCCTACTTGACTTGGCTTTCCTAAATTTTCAATTTTTCCTTTTTCCCCTGACAAATCTTTACATTTCTAATCTTTCTTTCTCGTTATCTTCTTTCTTTCTTCATCATTCTAATCCAATACTTCTTACTCCAATCACTTGTAATCAGCAGCTCGAGCGAATTTTTAAACCCAGTATCAGTGTTACTATAACAACAACACCACTGGTAGTGCCAATTCGGACTAACAGAGATACAGTCGCAGCGCATACATCGTCCAAAATAAGCTCATCAAAGACATCAACCTCTGCGTTATCCAAAAACACCTCCTACCCAGCAGCCACGGAAGCACAGAGTTCGCTCTACACAACCCAGTAATAAACTTTCACATACGGAGGTGACTCTACTATGGAACGAGAAGGTGGCGCCCCCCCCCCCCCCCCCTTCTGGCACCACAAGCAATAGGTTAATCTTCGATTCTAGCAGAAACCAAAACGGTTAATGTAATTAACATTAGACATGGTTGGGGCTTCATGCTTCCAAGCGGAGTAAGAAGGAAAAACTTTGCTAGCATTTCATTGCATTTATTTTTAATCCAAGAAATCGTTATTCTCTTATCTGCTTTGGATTTTTGTATTTTCCACAGTGACGGTAAAAGTGTTGGGAAATATCGCAAATAAAAAAAAACAGCTCAGAAACAACAAAAACAAACACTTATTACACTCATTTGCCTCTTGAAACCCGATTGCGCGCTTTAAGAACAAACACAGCACGCAGGCAACACAAACATGTTGAGCAGTGTTTTTTTATATTTCAAATTGTTTTTTTTTCATTTTGCACGTTTTATTTTGTGTTTGGCGCTCGTAACGTGTTTTCTATTCTATTAGAAACTGTGAAAAAGAAACAAACACAGTCGTGGGCACTTCGGAGCCCACGACTTGGCTTATGCGCGCGTCTGTGCGTGGGCGTGCGTTTCTTTATGTGTGTGTGTGTGTGTGTGTGTGTGTGCGTGTGACTATGCCCTGCGGTATTAGAGAAAATTGCATGAATAATTTATGCACATTTTTTGTTTTGGAATTTTTCCTCTTTCATTTATATATCCGCATTTTTTTCATTGCAATAATGCTTTTAAATATTTGCAGTTATGAGGCGGCAGCCAACATTCGTTGCAGGCTGCTGTTGATTTGATTAAAAATTTATCATTTTATGGTGTACGAAATTTTAATTTATTTGTGTTTCGAAAATATTATTTTATGCGAAAGTCAATAGAAGCCAAACACCTTTAATTATGTGTGTGTGTTTGAGTACATGTAAGTGTATTTGTGTGTGTGTGTGTCGTGTGTGAAATGTTTTAATTTATTAACTGACAGTGGGGCGTCGCAGCGAGTCGCAGTTTTTAAATATGGCAGCCGCACGCCATGACAGAAGTTAGCGATTGTTGGCGGCATTTTGCAGCTGAACAAGGCGTCATTTCAATAATTACCAACTCTTTATTTTTTATTCGCTGTGGGGTCAAAAAAATGTATTACAATTTAATGCTGTGCCATTCCAAAACAGTGGTGACCATTGCGCTACTCGCGAGTAGCAGCAACGCTGACGTTGTCTTTTATTTGTAGCGAGTAGCAGAATGGTCATCACTGTTCTAAAGTTGAGGCTGATTGCGTAAGTTCTGTCTTGGCGACAGATAGAATTCAAGTGTCATTAGAAAAGGTTGCAGTGGCACAGTTTTGTAAAGTCGATAGGTCAATTGTGACAGAAATTGTCCTAAAATCCAACTCTGTGGAATTCCCACTTTAATTTCTTTTAGACGTCTTTTTTACTCGAAAAAAACGATCGAATAGATACGATTTAAGTATATGGAAATACTGTTTTAAGTATATGGAAATACTGTTTCTTTTTTAGTAAATAGCCCGTCTGACATATCTTATAGAATGCCTCCGACTAAGGTTTGGTAAGTAAGTTAGGTTTGGGGGGGGAAAGGGTGCGTGCGGCACAGAGACCGCATTTCAACTCGTAGGTCAAATTGGCCCATTGTGAATCCATTCTTAAATGGTTCTGGAGCTTTCCAATCAGCCTCAATCCGGGACAATGTCTCCTCCGGAGATATCATAGAAGAGTTACCTACTTCGGTGGTTCGCTGCAGCATAAGGATGCAACAGGATAAGGGTTTTTATGCCACTTTGCACCTTCTACAAAGACTTGGAGAACATCATGAAAAGAAACTGGCAGAGGCCAGTTGGAAGGATTTAAGCATCTGTCGAACTAAAAAACTCATGCAAAGAAAATTTAATTGCACAAACTTTTTGATTGAAATATTTGTTTCAGCTCTGCAGTCCGTCATAGGAGTATTAACGATTCACTGGACTAACGAATTGGATGAATTTGACAGACAGTAAAAGAACACGAAGCTTGGGAGATATCAGAGCATGTCCTCTGCTTCGGCCGCGCCATCTCCGGACAACGCTGGACAATCTTGGGGGCACATAAGTTTCCCGGACTAGATATAGTAAAGTGGCGTTGATAGGCCTGAAGTGTCACTGGAATTCTAACGGATCACTAGTACAACTCATAAACGAATATATTAACGCTAAGCACTCAATAAGGGTTCATGAGTGGCTATTCCAACAAATCTAGCAAATTCACATTATTTTACAAAATTATTAGTTTGAAAAGTGCTTCTATACTTATTTACGATTTATTCAAATTTTATTCTAAACAAAACTCCTTGCAAATAGTAAATTTTCAAACACTCCTTTGCACTGTTCTGATACCGCAAAACTATATTTTCTGGATCCAAAAATTTTCAATTTTATTTTCATTAACATTTCATTAACATTTTTATGAGACATAATATCGCAAATAAAATCCACTCCAACATATCGTCAAACGGTCATATGTATATCGTATAACTGTACCATGTCGTACAACTCCAACATATCGCATAACTGTAAACTGTGCTCAGCTAACAGTGAGCGCAGCCAATGCACAAAACCTACAACACGCGAGAGTTTCATAATAAAATTTCGAAGTCTTAACAGTTTCTGACTCCACACTGTTAGACGTCTTGTTGCATCTCTGAAAATGTTAACTTTAATGCACGTTGACACTTTTCGAAGTGGCACAATTTCGCATTAGTGCTCTCCACTTCGAATTGCCAGTACGGAGCCGTGTTTCCCATTTGATCCACTTTAACATTTTTCACCTTAAATTTCATTAAAGTTTTTATGTTTCACGTTTTATGTGTCTGTATGTATTTACTGATGTTCGAAAAGTCCTTCAGCGCTAATACAAAAACAATCTAAGTACTGTTGTCTATTTTGTTGTGAGCAACTAATGAGCACTCGAATTCGAAATTGAACGCTTTCAGTGTTGCTGTGATTTTCAAGTGATGTGGAAGTGCGAACGGCTTCGATGCACTAAAAGTTTTTAGCATTAAAAAACATGAATGTTGCTAGTTTTTGGGACGATTTACGTAGCAATATACAAGTTGAAAAATAATTTTTATTATTTTTTTTTAATATTTTTACATGTTTACTTAAGCCAGTGGGAGACACAAAAAATTATTTTAGGGGGAATAAGGTTGCGTACTCAACTTTTTAACCTTTTTGAGATTTGAAACCATATTTACCAAACACATTTTTTGTAACAAACAAATATTTTGAAAGCTTTGAAAGCTATTTTGAACCACCAATTTGTCGCCGTTGACCGAAGCACAGTTAATTTAATTTAAAAATTTTAATTTTGAATGAAATACAAATTTGTAGGTAATAAAGCTCATAAATTCATTTTTAAAAAATTATTTTTATGTAGACAAATAGCCAAATATTTCTAATTCAGTTCAGCTAAAGTTTGAAGCCGTGTGAGCAAAATTCCCATTGTTTCCGAAACAACATGCACAGCACTCAAAAGATATATGTACGTCGATTGTGCTGCAATCCTTAGGTCTCATTTTATTTACTAACTTAACATTCATTCATAGATTTAAAATACTAACTACGCTCTAACTCTAACTTTGTAACCTATTTACTACAAAGTACAGAGAACTTTTTATGTATGTAAAAACATGTAAAAAAAAGCATGAATCACTTAATGATTAAATGGAAAATTGCATTTTAAACTGTTAAATTGCCAACATTTGCATTAACGGCTAAGTAGCGCAAAAAAGTTGCATGTCACAGCGACATTAGACTCGCTGAAATCGGCCAAAGTTTTGCGGGCAACCTGTATGGAATTCGTGTCAATTTCACATCCGACTGAATTGCCGCTGAATCCTTATTTCCTTTATTTAGTTGCTACAATATGGCTTTTTAAAATGACAAAAAATAAAAATATAGAAAATATATAAAAAAAAATTAATAATTTGTATTCTCTTTTTAATGTCCCCAAAAAATTTTAGAAAAATAAAAAATATGTTTGAAAAAACCAAATTTATTATGGGTTTTAAAAATATAGAAAATACATTAAAAAAATTAATCATGTGTATTCTCTTTTTAAAGCCCCAAAAAAATTTTTAGAAAAATAAAAAAACCATATTAAAAAAATCACATTTAATATGTGTTTTTAAAGTGGCAAACAATTATATAGAAATATAGAAAATGCAAAAAAAAATTAATAATTTTGTATTCTTTGGTTTTAAAAATACAGAAATTATATTAAAAAAAATTAAGACTTTGTATTCTCTTTTTAAAGTCCCCAAAAAAGTTCTAGAAAAATAAAAAATATATATTAAAAAACCACATTTAATATGGGTTTTTAAAGTGCCCAGAAAAAATTCATAGAAAAATAAAGGAAATATAAAAAATATAAAGAAAATATAAAAATATAAAAAAAAATATGCATCTTATTTATAAATCCTTAGTGCTCGAAAAAATCTATTTTAGCTTCCTTATTTCTTTGTTCGCCTCATTTCACCAACCTGATCCCATTTCACACTTACGTGTGTTGGTTTCTTTGTTCGATTGTTCTTTTTTCTCCTCTTAAACTCACATTTTAAATTCCGCACTTCCTTCGTATCCCCCCCCCCCCCCCCGCTCCTAATGTCTTTCGACGCGGCTGGCCTTGAGTCTCGTATTGATAAAACACAAACACTATCGATTCAATTGTTCGCCGAAGATCCGCGCCGCGCGCCACCCGCCGCAGTCCATCAATCATGGCCGGTAATGCATTAATCATCGACTAATTTTTGGCGGCTTTAAGTCCGTCAGCGGCATTAACCTGGCAACGGATGCAAAACATTTTCGCCGTAAGCCATTTTATTGAATATACATAACGGTGAATGCCCTTCGACTGGCATTTTTGCCACCTGGCACGCAACGCCAACGGAAACGTATTTGACTAGCCGCTATTATTAAGAACAACAACAACAAAAACAATAACAACAAAAAACAGTAAAACTGGCGCTCAACATTTGGTCGCATTTTTTATAATTTTTTTTTGTTTGGCGAACCATTTTAGGCGAATTTCCGAAAGTCGCCAACACATTTCCGATGCCACATACCACATTATTCTTCACTTATTTTGTGTTTTTTTTCATATTTGTTGTATGCCAAACGAATTCGACCGCTTTTGTCTTAACGTGGCTGGCATATAAATTTTATGGCTGCTTGCGGTTTATGTGTGAATTTCCGCCACTGTATGACTTGTATTACTTGATTGTTGTTGTTGTTGTTGTTTTTGTACCGCATAAATATTTTAGTCTAATGATTTTGTGTCGCTATTTATTTGGCAACGCACGCAAGCACCGCCTTATTGATTTTCGCCGCATTGCTGCTTTGCCGCTTTGTTGCTTTGGTCGTGGTGCCAAGGACCTTTCGTGTGGCCTGTTTGCTTTTCCGCTTGCAGGTGTTGTATCTGGCCGATGTGTTGCGTAAACGTTAACATGTGGGAACACTTGAAATTCAACATCATGTCATGTCACGTCCATCATGCGAAATTCATTCGTGGCCGAATTCCGAATCGGCTTTTGCCTGTCAACTGTCATTTTTGACTTTCAATTGGCATTTCAACAATTTGAATAAACATTTCATCATTGTCATTTCTATTCTATGGAACAATTCATTTTCAATTTCATAGGGCGATTTATTTGGAAGTTTGTTAGCAGGTAATAGGCGCCAGTTGTGTCAATCTGTAAGGATTGTTGTTGTATTGTTGTTCAGTATTGTTTGATATTTCATTAGATCGAAATTTGGCAGAAAGTTAGACTGTATCGACTGTACCATCGAACAAGTTGAAACCCAACATTCCTTATTGGATAACGAACGATCAAACAGATCGCATCCAGCTCGTAGTTAGGAAAATATAGAAGCGGCAGCTGGAAGTGTACGCAAAGAATCGAACGAGTCCGCCTTGTTTCCCACAGCTTGTAAGATCGCTTGATGCCTTCAGAGGATCGCTGTATGTGACTGCCACTTGGCATATTTTCATTTCATGTATTTATTGTAGTTTTGTCATGAAATCTTGCAGACTGGAGACTAGCAAACTGAAGAATAGAAAACATCTATGGTTTTCTTAAAATCTACGCGACTTACTGACCTATCGATAGATTCTAATTCCATCAACGTAGATGGAATTAATTTCATCCGCAGCTTTTGCAATTCATGCTCATTCAAAGCTTAGTTTAAGCTCCAAACAGTGATTGAAAGCAAACTATGCTGTCCAAAAGTTCTTAAAAGAATCTTGAAATAATCAAGGCCTACGATTTTTTTACATTACTTTGTCTGCCTGAGATACGAAGAGACAAAGGTAGTCTGAAAAGTTTCAGACCTAACAAGGATACAAGAATTTTGTTTTTATTTTCCAATAATAATAATAATCCAATAATCTCCTTGTAAGTCTACGCATTTCTCCCAGCTATGCTTTCATCTCTTGAAACTATCCAAATAGAGCATTGGAAATGTTCAATCGAAAACGATTTTGATCTAAAGTGAGCTCATGCAGCACACAACACTCGAACGGAATCTTCATGTGGAATCCTTGATTCTAGTAGCGCATACAGGATTTGATGATTTCATTTGGGTGTTGTATGTTCTGTATACAACTTTTGAGACTAATAACATTTCAAATAAGCTTGCCACATACAATTTTTTCAACCAACACATACATATTTCGAGAGACTTGAGTCCCCACAGCCTCCCTTGCGTGGGCAGTGCTTGATTTTATATATTTCATATTTTTTCATAGCCTCTGGCAACTCCCTCAGTTTTAGTTTGGCTGGACCTAGTCTTTCTACCCCCCAGAACGTGTTCCGATCATGATTTCCTCTCTTCTGGACGTTTTTGGACCATTCCCAGGACTTAGGACTTTACGACAGTAAACTCTCAAATTATTAAAATTTTCAATTAAAAACTTCGGAAGTTGTCTAGCACCATTTGGTGAATTTGAGCCATGTAAGTCGGTGGTGAAAATTTTTGGACATCCCGAAGATTCTTCGTCTTCCAAGCTCGTATGGTCACGTTTTAATTCAGCTGGCCAAAGTTTTACGTTGGTGAATGATGCACACCATTTTCAAACAACAACTGCACATCCGAAAAAAGTGAAACTTTGGTGAGTACCTTTCAAAAGAGGCGCCAACAGATTCCCTACCTTTTGTTGACTAGTGCTGTCATTTTCATGATGAGATCGGAAACTTTTCAGACAACCCTCATTGGTTGGTTGGTTGGTTAGACTGGTAATGTCTCCGCATCCTTTTAGCGCCTGTGCGCCATTTTCCACTATTCCCGATTAATATTACTTAAGGTGATTAACCCTCTCGGTGATCTGCTCCTTACAGCCACTTCGAGAGGTTAATGAATTCATGAAGTGAATCTAAAGTGCATTTCACTACGCCTTCGAAATCGATTAAAAAAAGCTTATTTTCGATTGAGTTGTTGGGAAAACTTTCTTTCTTTCATTTTTCACTTTCTTTTTCCACGTTCTTCTCTACAGAGCCTTGCAGGCACTGAGAAAATGGAAGATGGTTCTTTCTCGTAGGTATTGAAAGGTGTTCTCCAATTGGTCAGTGAACCCTGTTAACTGCAGTAAACTTCGCTATGCGTAGACATTCTCTGTTTAAGAGGTCCGCGGATCTGTTCTCCTTCTTCTGTCTGTTTAAGAGGTCCTCGGATCTGTTCTTACTGTAGCTGGTCTGAAGTGATTTGCTGTTTTTGTAGGGTTCCGATCTCAACCATCTATTCTCTATACTTCTCAGATTCCAAACTCTTCATTGAGCTTAGTCGAGCGTCACGTTTCACTCTCATCAAGAGTGGATTCTATCCGCGAAAAGTCAATGGCTCGTTCGTTACCATCGACGTTCGCATCCACTGACACAATGAGTCAACTCCCTAAGCATCCTTTGCGTTTTGATTTTTTCAAAACTTCATAAAAGGTGAGGTATCAATTCTACAACAAATTGACACCAATGACATTTGGCTTATCGCTGCCAAAAACCGAACAGAGGGGTGTCACAAACCACCGGATTTCACTTCTAAATGAAAAGCGCTATTTGGACGATTTAGAGAACTTTAAAATTCCCCCCTCCCCTCCGCCCCCTTCCCATTTAAATATACATCTCTTATGAAAATGTTAGGTTGCAAATTTGGTTTCAAATCGATATTTCGTCCTAAAAATTATTTTTTCTATACAAATGACGCATTGTAGAGAAACTCAACTGGGTTTTCGAAAAGCTGAAAGTTCTGGTTCCATGTAATTCATCAACTGGACTCTGTTCGTTCATAGTTGGACGAATGTATGGGCCAATGAATGCTGAAGTCGACAGCAATAAAGTTGGTATTAAATTCCTCCAAGAAATCATTTTTGGCCCCAAGTAAATGAAAATTAAATGCTAATGTTGGCAAAATGTCTGAAATCACAAATACATAAATAACTGAATTTAATGCACTGAATTTTCTTCAGTTTGATTTACTTCTGGCTGAGGTGCAATCGGATTTCCACACAAACACACACACGACTGCGGCAGAACTTTGGCGCACAAATAAAACGGAAGGCTTAGTAACCGGATTAGTTTAAGCCAAAAGCGCTGTATACAAATTCAGGCAACTTTCTCGCTGCATCTGTGTGTGTGTGTGAGTGTCGGTGTGCGTTTGCTTGAGTTCTAGTTTAGGGTTTTTGCGTTTTGTTTTGCTTTGCTTTCTTGGCAACAATCGCGCAAGTTGTGAGCTGGCAAAACTTGTTACGCCCGCCGGCAACGCCAACCAGCTCAGCCTGTAATACATTTTCCATTACTAATGCGTCAAAACTTACGAGTTGCTGCAGCGACGGACCGAGCGCCGAATGATTTATTTGTTGCCTGCATTAAAAACAATTATAACAAAGCGGGTGGGGCGAAGCGGGGCCGGGGCGGGGCGGGGCGGGCGGGGCGGGTGCTGGCTCTCTGCAATGCATTAGTGGCTCAGTCGTTCGACAAAGCATTTCTCGAAACTTTTCACTAAACTATGTAAATAATAAAGGATATTAGAAAACTTTATTGTTTGATTGCGTTTCGCATTTGTTCGTCATCACAGTGAGTGCGTCTTGATGTCGGAGTGACGCGAGTCTCGAATTCCGAGTTAATGAAAAGTGTGATGAAATTTTTATGAATGCTGTTTTCTTGATTGGAATTTGTGAAAGATGACAGCAACAGTTAAGAATGTTTTTAGTTTTGCAAATGTTTTTCAAAATAATTTGGAAAAATTTTATCAACGCGAATTCAGCTTAACCCTGAGAGCAACTTCACATATTTGTCATCTTATAGCAAAAGCTGCGATTGATTTATGGGTTTAAGTTAAGTAGGCACCAACAAATTAATATTTTTAAGGTATCATGGCACGTTAGAAAGGGGAATTTTTAATGATTTACAAAATTATTTATTTTTCAGCTCCTTTATTATCAATCTTTTTGAAAATTTTTTTACAATATATTGATGGTTTAAGGAACACAAAAAAAAATTGTTTAATCTCCGAATCGGCTAATCTGAAACAAAAAAAACAAAAACCATTCATAATTATTAAGCTTTCGTTCACAGGAATTCACCAGAAAAATAAAAAAAACGCGTTTAAATGTGTTTTTTTTTCTACGCGACTTCAGCTCCACCTATATAAGAGACAATATGCTAAAAAAAAAAAATTTTGTGTTCCTTAAACCATCAATATATTTGTAAAAAATTTTCAAAAAGATTGATAATAAAGAAGCTGAAAAATAAATAATTTTGTAAATCATTAAAAATTCCCCTTTCTAACGTGCCGTGATACCTTAAAAGTGAATTCGAAGCAAATTACAAACATTTTACTGTTATCCCCAAAATAATTTCCAATCATTTGCAGCGACATCGGGGAAAGTTTGTGTTCTAATTGAAGTCTACGAATTGGGCGCGTTTGATCTAAACCCTGTTTCTCTAATAATGGTTAAATGAAATCCAAAAGTGATTATTTTGTATTTTTCCATAAATATTAAATAATTTTTCTGTAATTAAAAAATATTGATACGAAATGTATTTAACCCGTTTTAAACTAATGAAAATGTAATGTTTTGAAAAGTCTCCTATAAGCCACTGAAACAGAAACAAGGCAAATTTGGTTTTGAAGCAGCAGGAGAAGCAGAAGACTTAATTCCTACATGAAATTTTCAGCCATCTGACCATGTTTCGGTACTTTTATGAAGTGCTTTCTTATTAATTCTACTCCACAAGCCATAATCCGATTTGATAATGTCCGGCATACGTTTTTGAATTACTTCACCCTTTGTCCTTTGAGCTCTGATAATTCCGATCCTAAGAAATTGCAAATATTCGCTGTCCTTAGTGCAAGGGTTCTCAATCGGCTTCACAGAATCGTCGCCAGTCTTTGGCCAGCTATCAGTTGTAAGCGCATTTCACTTGGCTACATCAAAGTGACAGCTGCGAGCATGCGGCAAGCTCCACTTCAGACTCGATATCGACTTGCTGCGAGTGATTTTGTTTGATGTTGCGCCAGTGGCATTGCTTGTTGATTAGATGCGCCACTGCCAGCGTGAGCCATGCACGCCAGACCGCACTCAAGTCGTTGCATATTTTGTGGCGCTGTGGCGTGTGCTGTACACGTCAGTCAAGTGCATAGTGCACGCTTGAGCGGCGAATGTCGAGCAGCGCTCTGCTCAGCACAAAGCGGATAAGCAGCTCTTCAATGAGCGCGTCCAAGGAGGGTGGAAAGAGGGGGCGCACAGTGAAAGCAAATACCCAAAGCATTGGTAACGCTAACGTAAACCAGTTTAGTTGTTTAGTCGAAAGCGTTTTGCGGACTTGTAAGTGCGACTTCAATGAGCTTTTACAGCTCAGAAATTATATTCAAATTTGTGCTTAAATTTTAATTAATATTTCTTTCTCTGTTTCTTTGTGTGTTTGGGTTCAATTTAATGTAACTGCAGCCAACATAGCAGTCAGGTGCATAATTAAAAAACTTTAAAAAGCACCAAAGTGCAACAAGAACGAGTCTCATGCAACAAAGATTTTGCACAATTAAAAGCAAATATTTACACAACGCTCCACGGAAAGCAAGTTTTAAGCAGCAAAAAGATTGAAATAAAAAGAAAAAAGTAATACGGCAAATAATCATGAAAGCAAAATGTGCAAAAATGCGCAAAAAATGTGTAATAAACATAGAAGAATTCGACATAAATGAAAAGCATAAAAACAACAACAATAGGAATAGAAATAGCAGCGACTGGTGCGGATTTGCAGCTAAAAATGCGCTGAGCACCTTTTCGTTTCGAGCACTTTGACCATTTTGGCCACGTTCGCGTTTAATTTTTGCACATTAAAGACATCAGTGCGGCTGTTGTAATTGAAATGAGCCGCCACTGCTGCCCACTCGCCGTTGTCTTTGTTTGAATATTTCGCTCTCGCCAATTCGCACTTGTGGCTGCTTTGCTTAATAAAAAAAAAGTTGAAATAACAAAAGACTTTTCTGTTATGGCCAATGCTTTTGACCCAAATGCAGCATTAAATGCGCTTTAATTCGTATTGTTCTCGGGTCCACTGACGACTCGCTTAGGACGAACAGAAAGCACTGCAGAAAAGCGCTTAACCCATTCGAGTTGGTTGTGACATTGGAGCACCTTTTCACTCCAGGTCACAGATTTGGTTAGGTTCTGCTGGCTGCTGGCAGTTGACAGCTTTCTTCGAGCTTATTTTGCACGAAATCAATGCTTCAACTGATTAACCTATCAGCGACTTTAAGAACTTTTTTTTAATTTTTCAGCGTCTCTTTCCTGTTAAAATTAGCGACTCAAAGAACTTTTTTCAACCTTTTTCAGCGACTCTTTCCGGAAAAAAAAATTTGGACAACAAAAATATATAAAAAAAATAATAGTTAAATTTTTTGCCAAGCTTATTTAGCAGGAAATCGATGTTTTATTTAGCGGACTTTTTTTTCAGCGACTCTTTCCGTTCCTGATTCGAACGTCTTAAAAATCTACTAAAATGTTTTTTGGCCTAGAATTGTTTGCAGTTTCGACATCTGCAACAAAATGTTTTTTTTTTTTATAAACACTCTTTATTTTTATAAAATCGTTACTGGAAAAAACTATGCTTAATTCTGTATTTATGAAAATGAATGTTTGTCTGAATGTTTTTTATAGTCTCGGAAATTATTTTACTGATTGATCTGAAATTTGTATACAATGGGTGATAGGCAGTTGCGTACACAGGGGGAGCGGGTGGGAATTTCGGAGTTCAAACCCCCAAATATAAAAATTGCTGATGCAAAATATGGTTTCAAATGGAATTGAACTCAGAAGTTATACGCAAACCCGTCCCCCCTTCCACCAAAATGAAATCCTTTGTGCGCCACTGGTGCTAAGTATGTCCTGGGTAAGATATATGGATGTCTTTTTTGTGTATTGGAAAGAGGGTGTGGCACCGCCAATACAACTCAAACCTATAATATTGAGTAACTTCAGAATTATAAGTCCAACAGCATTGAAATTTGGTATAGGCTTGACCCACGGTTTTGTTATTTTACTGATCTGATCTTTATCTTTTATTTTGTAATGCCAGAGCTGTGAACTGGTTTGGCACCATTGGAGTCGGGAATGCATCCCTGGGCTTCGGTGGTGGCGGGGAAGAAAATTTGGCAACTGCGGAGATCGGCGGCGGTGAAATTGGAGTTGGAACGCAAATAAAATAAAAGTTTAAGTTTATATTGTAAAATTCAAATAAAAAAGTCCAAGTTTATAATGTATACCTTTTTTCCAACCCAATAATTTTAATAAATTTACAGGCATTTGAAACAAATGGAATTTAAATCTGAAAGTGAAACAAGGAGTCCAAGGAGTACATCAAGTCTACGCTCTAGGCAAGAAAGAAGAAGAAGATAATTTTAAGACTTGATCTCTACGAAATCTACGAAATTTTTTCTTAAATTGATTTTTTTTAGTAATTTAATTTATGTATTCTATTTAAACTATTTTTTTAATGGGCGAACGGCGGCCGAGACCACATCAACTATGGATGCTTCAAATGTTCAAATAATGCGCATTTGAATTTATTTATTTTTTATACTGTCCGTTACTTCGTTGTGTCATTACGCAGCACCGTTGACGATGGAGCAGTTTTTTACAGCCTCACAACAATAAAAAACGCTTCAATCTCGCTTCGCATACGAAGCCAACGTGTCCATTGTTTGCTTTTATTAAGAAGACAAATGCAAAAAAACAACGTAAATTGCACATTATTTATGACGTGATGGTCATAAGCGTAGAAAATCCATTTCGCTCGCTTCATCTCGCTTTCGTACACGCCGCCGCCACTGCGCCCGCGGCTGCTCAGCCGGCAGCCATCTTTCCATTCAAGGCCTCGCTCGGTGCTCGGCGCAGCGCAATAAATCAAATGCGCCGAGTCCATTCCAGCGCAACACCAACTACTACTACAACAACAACAACAAGGACTACAAGGATATCAACAACAATAACAACAATAACAACAACAGCTGCCGCATCATCGACGTCGTGTCATTTTGAACAACTACAACCGCGCGACTGCAATATGCCAGCAGGTGAACAACATAAATTGAAAATGCTGCCAACGCAGATGCAACTGCAACTACAACAATAACAACAACAACAACAATAGCAGCAGAAGCTACATAAAGAAAGGGTTAATAAAAGCGTGAAGTGCGCGAGCATTTAATGAAGAAACTTTGATGGCGCATTTTTATGACAAACATTCGGCGCTCGAAAGGTCATCAATTCATTTCTTTCTTGCTTAAATTTACTACGTTTGCTTCATTTTTTTTAGTGTATTTAAATGCCAACGCTTAATGCGAGGTTATTTGGACGCCTAATGACACACATCAGCTCAGATAATTAACAAGTCGAAAGAGCTCGCCATGAAAAGTTCAATTAGTGTGATGAGTCGATGGAGCAATCGTCATGCAATGCTGTACAGTACACGCAGAAAAACTGGTATTCAAAGCTTCGAATTACAAGCAGCAGCTGATTCCTTGTCAATCTCATCAAACACATAGCAAAACTTTCCTGACCGTTATTCCTTATCGCGATTCTACCGCAATTGTTTTTGCTTGACGTTGTTTTCGATCATCCACTTTTTATCAGCAGTCAACATTCGTTTAAAAAATGGTTGGATTTTGCCGAAAAACTGACCGCTTCTGAGCGACTACAGTTCTCAGTAGATGAACTCAATCAATCTTTCTCAATCTCATCAAATATAGGGTGTTTTTTTTTAGAGGTTTGTTTTTCGAATAGAGATAAAACTGGCATTTTGTGGTCAAATCTGGCAACTCTAATGTCATTTATGTTCAGTTTGGTTTGCCATTTCATCATGAACAGGTTGACAAAAGAACAACGCTTGCAAATCGTGCAAATTTATTTCGAAAATAATGGTTCAGTTCGCGAAGTTTACCGCAAGCTCCGTCCATTTTATGGTCGACATAATCGTCCATCAGAGCAATTAATTCGGTTAACCATGGGTCGTTTTCGCACTACGTTTACTCTATGTGATAATACGCATCCGCAGAGACGTCGAACAGTGCGCACCGAAGAAACAATTGCCGCTGTAGAGCAAAATGTTGAAGAGGACCCGAATGAATCGATTCGCCACCGTGCACAGCAATTGGAGCTTTGTCCATCAACTTTATGGAAGATTTTGCGCAACATGAATGTGGATGAGTTGTGGTTCCAACAAGACGGCGCTACATGCCACACAGCGCACGTCACAATCGATTTATTGAAGGAAACATTCGATGAGCGCATAATTTCGCGGAATGGACCTGTCAATTGGCCACCAAGATCGTGTGATTTGACACCATTGGATTATTTTCTTTGGGGATATGTGAAGTCGCTCGTCTACGCCAACAAACCAGAAACGTTAGGGGACTTGGAAGCCAACATTCGTGGCGTTATTGCCGACATACGGCCCCAAATGCTCGAAAAAGTGGTTGAAAATTGGACCTGTAGAATTGGCTTTATTCGAGCCAGCCGCGGCGGCCACATGCCCGAAATCATATTTAAACATTAATGGCATAAAATTATCCTTCCAATAAAGCCAAATTGATGGACATTAAAACGATTTTCTTGTGTTTTATTTCAATTCGAAGTTCTATACCTCTAAAAAAAACACCCTATACAAAGCTAAACCTTCCTGGTGGTGAGTTCTGGTTTGAGCAATGTTTGGGTCGGCTCGAAGCCATTCAATCACAACTGTTTTCGCTTGACATTGTCGCACGTGATTCACTTTTCATCACCGGTCACCATCTTCCTCGGAAATGGGTCGATTTTGTTGGAAATGGTTGGATTTTGTTTAAAATCTGGCCGCTTCTGAGCGACAACAGTTCTCATTAGATGAACTCAATCAATCTCTCTCAATCTCATCAAATACACAGCTAATCCTTCTTGGTGGTGAATTCTGGCTTGGATACCGTTAGAATCGGCTCACTGTCATTCAATCACAACTGTTTTCGCTTAAAGTTGTCGCAAGTGATCCACTTTTGATCACCAGTCACCATTTACTTCGGAAATGGATCGATTTTGTTGGAAATGGTTGGATTTTGTTGAAAAACTGGCCGCTTCTGCTTCCTTCATACGGATCACTCGTTGACATTACACTCTCAAATTAAGAATTTGGCCATAGGTGATCAGTTCATTGTAGATGATTCCCTGTCAATCTCATCAAACACACAACTAACTAAACCTTCCATTCACCATTTGATTCGGAAATGGGTCGATTTTGTTGCGATTCAGCTTCTGCGGACATCGACCTTCTTTTTGTATGGAACCTTATCGAAGAGATTCCAGACTATGTTTTTTTTTTACCTCCGGACGGCAAACGGACTCGACGTTGACTCGATGTTTTTGTCGATTTTGTTGAGGTTTTTGCGTTAACTCGTGTGACACCCAACTTTAGGCATCCTTTGGTATCCAGCATCATTCAAGTGGTTCCAAATGGTTTCTTTTACAATGTTTAGCTCCTGGACAATCGAAACAGTGCCTTCGTGATGGTCGAGCCCAACGATTTCTACTTGAGAAAGTTGCATGTTGGACATCAAAATCACCTAAACGGAATTCACGGAACCAAAATTGCGCTGGCTTAGCTGTTAAAGTATCAGAACTATATTCAATATCATATTCAGATATTAAAACTTTCAGCCGCCTGACTTCTACGCCTCGATCAAAGTTTTAAAATTTTTCTAGGCACATTTTCTCTTTGATGCTCTCATCTTTAATGCTCTAACAAAACTGAGTCAAGCAATTATAAAACTGTCTGAAAAGTTCTTTTAGTACAAAATCGTATCTTTCTAATGCCAACTAGAATAACCCGCTTGCACTTAAAACAACGCAAGAAACTGAAGAAAAACTGTGAAATATGTTGTATGTTCCCTTTGTTGGTGTCCACGTTTGATGCGCGTTCAAATAAAATCGAGTCAAGCAATGTCAAAATTGTCTAATAAGTTCTTTTAGTACAAAATCTTATCTTTCTAATGCCATCTTTTTTTCAGTGTCCTCTAATATATTTTTCCACCAAATACTTGAAACTCGAGCACATTTTAAATAGAAATTTTAAACTAAAATATTGGTTTGTGCTTGTGGACCGAATGCGCCGCCTTCTTGCGATTAATTAATCAGGCATTAAATCATTGCCAAAGTTCAATTAACTGGACTGCGACCAGCGTCGTGTCCAATGTTGGCAATCAAGCGTCAGTAGTCGCCGATGGCAGCCGCACAGCTGGTCTCCGTTATAATTAAACGCTGACAATGACAACGACAACAACAACAAAAACAACAACAAAAGACCAACAGCGACGCGGGTGTTGCCGCTGACGTTGATGAAACATTTCTCATTACGACGGCAGACACGACAGCGCGACTGGCAACCAGCAGCGGCGTCGCTTATTTCAAGGCGAGTTGGCTTCGAAGTCGGCCATATTGAAATGCGGCATTTCGGACAACGACTGTTGCTCCTCCCACTTCCCACTGCGCCCACCCCCCTCCCCCATGAGCCAATTCGTGCATCGTTTCAATCATTCGGCGAACAAAATCATTTTTATAACTTTTGCAATAAATTTCCTGTGTGCGCTGTGACAGCACGTCACCGGACAATGTGACATTGCATTGTCAGCGACAACAATGCAGCGACATTACAAAATGGCGCCCGCACATCGACAATCAGCGGTATCCACTTTCAATTACGCCGGCGGCGACTGCGGCAGCGGTCGCAATTCAAGGCTGCCGATTATGCGCTGCGCCGAATGCAAATTGCACGCTGGCATAATTTTGCCCAATGCCGCCGCTCGCTGCGCTGATTTGTATTGATTTTAGTTGCTGTCACACGACAAATGCTTTAAGTTTCTATGAAAAATGAATGATTGTCCCATTCGAGTAGATTTTACAACATTCACTCTTCGGATGAGGTGAACAGCACAAATCAGTTGGAATGCCAAGGTCGAAAATATTTGAAAATTGCTGCAACTCGGCTACGGTGACACAGCACAATCCATCGACATGCAGAATATTCCACAAGGCTGCGGTGATTTTCTTCGATGACAAGTTGTTTCGCAAACTTTGAGAATTGTGCTTTGCTGAATGCCAAAAATGCGACCACAACCAACCACACCGTTGCCTGTCACTCGCCGCTGGAATGTGCCGTCTTCAAGTGTTGCCGCCGGCGTAAACACTTTGCCGACTGTCAGAGTCCTTTTTCTGATAAATAAATGCTGCAGCATTTTCTCATTTCAAGCTAAAACAACTTACAACATTTTCCTCATAAAATGCCTTTGCCGGTGAGCTGTTGAAAGCAGTTTCGAGTAATGCGGCTTATGGCCACATTGCATGGCACGAAAGCTGTTGATGAATCTGCTGACAATTAACCAGCAAATGGTTTCAAAAATCATTTAAAAAATGTGTGCACTTCTCAGGAACTTCTGAAGAACGTGTCAGAATTGCATTGCAATTGGAAATTTCGCTGAAATTCCACTACAACCACTTGCAAGAAGCCGCACAAATGAATGTCACAGACGTCGATGGGAAATGACCAAAGTTCCACGAACGGCAGCAGCTGCTAAATATTTTATGAAAAGTGTGAAAATAAATTGTTGAAATTCGTTTATACTTTAGTATATAGTTTGATAGATATATCTGCTGTATGAAGTATGCTTTCTCACATTTCAATCTCAGTGTTGGGAGATTCCCCTCCAGATTTGAGAGAAACTTGGCCTGTTAGCAGAAATTTAAGGAGCAAGAATTCTTTAGCAGACCTGAATTTTCTGTTGCTTTAATTTGCGAGTCCTTAGTGAATTTTGAGAGATTTTTGCAGATGGTCATAGCAAATAATGAAACTTTTTGTCATTATTTCAGATCTCGAAAATTATGTACAAGTGAGCACTGCGGACTACTTCCACTAATATCCAGGACATTGTGATTCAACCTAATTCCATTAGATATCCTGGAGAGACAATTGACCGCCAATGCTGTCATTGAGCTTCCTTGCAATTTAAAGTCGTACGAAATTGGCACTCAACAATTTTAAATTTTTTTCAACGGCATATCTCAGAACGTAGATTACATGACATCCAGGTCCTCCTTTAAGGATTACCACGTTTCAATTCAATCTATAACCCCGAGGGAACTGGGTGCGCGCCCCAAAATCGTTGATGTCCATATATAGACGTACGTATATTGCTTGGTAGAGTGGGTTGTAGTATTTACTCCAAAGAATTCAATATAAACTTGTAGCTCCAGCGGTCAGATTACTGCAGTGTCTTCTAGGCCGAGGTCTCAGCAACCGATGCAGCTTTCCATTGGCTTAGGGACAGTGGGATATCGGCACAAGATATCCCGATTGCGATTTAACAGCCAGTTCGCTCTTAGGACTCTGGATGTAGTTCAATGACATTGTAGTTCAAGAGAACCTGTCTCACTAAATAGGGTCCAGTTTAGAACCATGATTGGTGTTTTGACGGGTCACTGTAAGATTGGCACCCACACTAAAAGACTGTTTTAGCGTGTTTTCAAACCATTTCTGTCGTAGTTCTATGGACGAAGAAGAGAAATAAAACGTACTTCACCTTCTATGCACTTGCCCTGCTTTATTAAAAAGAAGGATGAATTACCTGGGCAACTTCTTCTTTAATAATCTAGAGGATCTAGACGACAAGACTACTCACAGTCTTCTTGGTTTCTTTTTCTAGACTGAGCAGATCAAACTAGTTCAATGAGTGAACGGTCTCATGCTCGATTGATTGAACTATCGCAATGGGCCTTCATGGCCTAAGTGAGCTCCACCACTACCACCTAACTACCTTATTAACATTTTTATTATTTAAATTTTAAATTTTATTATTTTTGTAATTTTTAATTTTATTAATTTATGGTTTAATTATAATAAATAAATTTTTAATTTTAGTAATTAATTTTTTATTTCAGTAATTTTTTTTTAATATTCCGCCATTATCTCCTACCTACCTTATTATAATTTTTTATTATTTAAATTTAAAATTTTATTATTTTTTGTAATTTTTAATTTTATTCATTATCATTTAATTTTAATAAAAAATTTTTCAATTTTAGTAATTTGTTAAATTTTTCCGCCACTACCTCCTACCTACAATTAATTTTTTTTATTTCAATTTTTATTTTTGAAATTTTTTATTTTAGCCATTTATTATTTAAGTCTATATTGGTACAGATTTACAAAAAAAGTATAATTAAGTATTTGCGATAAAAATTTGTTAAAGAAAATTTCAGTAATTTTTTTTAATTTAGAAGAAAATCATTTCAGTCACCTGGCAACACTGTCCCACCGTTTAAACAACTGCGAGTTGCCTTAATTTAGCTCTAACTAAACAATGATGAAAGTTTGCTAAATTTTATAAAGGAAATTTCAGTTATTTTTTTTAATTTAGGAGAAATCATTTCAGGCATCTGGCAACACAGTCCCACTGCTTTCCTAAACAACTGCGAGTTGTCTTAATTTAGCTGTGCTGACCACATTTATGGTCAATTTATAGTTATTAAAAAATGAACTACACAAAATGCTTTAAAATTTGCATTTTCTTGCGTTTCATATAAAATTTAATGACGCTCGTTTATGTTGTAAAAAGATGCGCGATATCGTTGTGGTCGTTGCGTCTCATTAACTGAAATTTACTATAATTTTGGCCATAACTGTTGGTGCTGCAAAACCATTTTCTTTGTATTATTTTTAGGAGAAAGTGGAAAGTAAAATTAGAAAATTTGCAGGTAATGTAGTCTTGCTGCTGCTAGTTTTATACAAAAAATAATAATAATTTTAATAATAACCAAAAACATTTTGTGTATTTTTGCGTATTTACTTAAAAAAAAATCATTGTTTATTGTTTTTAAAATATTAGACTGAATTCTTTTACTTAATACTTCACAGAAATTCTGTTGAATGTGCGAAGCAATTTTGTGCAGAAATTGAATGGCCACATGAATGGTTGACTGCATGTAGACTTTGTGTAGTGTTCTTTGTTGTTCAGTGAAAACAATTCCATGGACATTGAAAGTTGTAAACAGCAATTTTCACCTCTTATTGGCCATTTGACTGAGTTTGAAACACAAAATTGAAGCTGAAGCAGGCAATTCCCAACAATGGAAGAAAACAAGGAAGAATAAAAAACACAAAAACATGAGATTGTTCATTTCTAACAAATAATAAATTACAGGAAGCAACAAAGCCAACTAAACGTAGAATTTTCTACATACGTACAATTTTATTGTAACAAGAATTTCATTAACATTTCCACTCAAAACTGGAAGTTCTATGTTTTTCGCTAAAAATATTCGTTATTTGTTTTTAGCGATTGCTACACATGTACAAAATATTTACATATGTATTTACATATGCTGCAACTTAATTAAAATTCAATGCTTCCGAGCAAATGCAGTCACACACACACACACACACATAGACGTGCAAGAATGCAAGCAAAAGTTGAAGCACCTTCACCTTCAGCCAAAAACCATGTACCACACATGCAAGTAAGTACCTATCCATGTATGTATGTGTGCATGTGTGTGCGTGTGTGTGGGTGTAAGTCAGCAAGTACCCATCGTGCGTGGGCGAGCGTGTACGGAGCGCGAATTCGTGCTGCCACTCGGTGTAATTGCATTTGCTGCAGCTCGAGCAGCCCGACGAGCTCGAGTACTTCAATTTATTTAAGTGCAACTGTCAGCCGTCTGTTTATCTTTGCGTTCGCCCAACTGCTCGCGCGAAGCTTTTGCAAAACATGCACAAATATTTAAGTTGGCTGCTACGCTGAAACGACGCGTAAGCGCCAAAGTGGACGCGTTGCCGACAAGAATAGAGAGAAGTGAGTTTATAAGAAAAACAATGTTTTCGAAAAACTCTAAGAAATGCAAAAAATTGCATGGTGATCAAATTTTAGGAAAACTCACTCATTTCATTTCATTCAGAAGAGAGTTTATAAGAAAAACAATGTTTTCGAAAAACTCTAAGAAATGCAAAAAATTGCATGGTGATCAAATTTTAGGAAAATTCATTTCATTTCATTTAAAAGAGAGTTTATAAGAAAAACAATGTTTTCGAAAAACTCTAAGAAATGCAAAAATTTGCATGGTGATCAAATTTTAGGAAAATTAATTTCATTTCATTTAGAAGAGAGTTTAAAAGAAAAACAATGTTTTCGAAAAACTCTAAGAAATGCAAAAAATTGCATGGTGATAAATTTTTAAGAAAACTCATTCATTTAGAAATTTAAATTTTTTTATGTAAAAACATGTTTCCAAAATTTTTTTAACTCGGTCTTATATTTTCCACTGAATAACTTGTACTGAAATTAGTGCAATTTTTGTTTTTGGTGAAGTTGACGCACTGTTTTTTGTGGTTGCATCAATATCCGGGTACTCGGTTACTTAATCCGCACACACACATACACGGTCGACTTGAACCGTTTAATCTGTTTCTTTTCTAAACTAGAAGCAAAAGTACGCTAAACTTTTTCTGTTCTACAAAATTTACTCTGCAAAAATATAAAAAAAATAAATAAAGCTCCATGGACAACTAAGGAAAATTGTTCAGCCTCTGGAATTCATATAGCGATTCTACATTATTTAAAGTAATTTGAAACCATTAGTTGAATGGATTACAAGTAGCTGTGTGTTTGCCGAAGAACTGAATTAAATAAAAAAGTAAATTAAACTTAATTGAGCAATAAATCAATTCAACAATCAATTAATTGAAGAGTCATTCGAACTTAAGATTTGACGATATTTTTATTATTTTTTTAATCACATTCGGCATAGTACTAGATATATGTTGTTCAAGACCCCATCCATTATGAAACAATACAAAACAAGTTCATTAGAATTTCACCTAACAATTAAAACTTAAACTTAAATAGTTAGTTAGTAAGTAGTATCCGACCGAATATTCGTTTTCGGCATCGTTAAGCCGAACTTATTCGGCCAATTTTAAATCTTCGGCGTCGTCCAAAATAGTTGAATACTTTAACCGAAAATTTTCGCCTGCCGAAGCCGAATACCAATAAAAATTCTTTTGAATATTATTTAATAATTTCCACATGTTCACACATGCATGATGCATCATGAAATGACAAACTATACTAAAAATTTTGACATTCAAACATCATTCATATTCTTGACAGTTGTTGAGACATCGCTATTGGAAAAACAATCAGTGCTATGTCCTTTACTATTTTATATTTTATATATTTTTTTCATACAAATATGTCGAGCAGTTTACATATCTCAATTAAAAGTTTGGTCCTTTAACCCGCAATTACTTAACTACAATTAACCATGTCGTATTTGCTTAGGACAGACATCATCTTGACAATCATATTTTGTCAATGTCATCAGAAAAGAGTGTCCAGGGCAGATTCCCCATTCATTCAAAAACTGCAATTCACGTTAATTACTTTTAGCTATTAAATCCTAAAACAAAACAAAACTTTAGCTTTTCAAACACAAACTATGTAACTGCTTTCGATTTCTTACAACCCTAGCAACTTCATACTTGGCCATATCGCTTGTTGTTATTGTTGTAAATACAACAAATATTGACTTAACAAACTCTCAACAATTTGCATCACACTTAAGTTGACACACTCCAAAGATTTCACAAGTCTGGCGTATTAACGACGGCTGTACGAGTGTGAACACCGCTAATGTTTGCAATTTGTATTTGCAATAATTTTTCGCATCGTTTAACCCAACGATATCTGTTAGCTGCGCATTAATTACTAACACGCTTTTAATCGAAAAGGACTTCGACAGGCGTCTAATCACCTTTGACAACACACACGAATGTAAATGTGACATGTAAAGGATTCAGGATTTACACGCTTAAATGTATTAGAAATGTGTTTGTGGGTGTTTGGCAAATAAATAAATTAGCATAATTGCGAGAAATGTGGTTTTATTGGCCTGGTTAAGTGATTCTTACATAGGGTTACCAGCTGACAATTTGGTCTAAAAAGAACAATGAGAAGATTTGTTTTAAGAAAAACGTTAAAAAGAGAATTTAGGGATAATGGGACTTGTGTGTTCTATGCGGACTTTTTACTGTTTGTATTGTATTTTAGTGTCCCATTTCTTTATCCCATTTCAGTGTCACATTTTCAGCGTCTTTAGGTTTTTTGATATGAACTTTTAACAGTCTGGATCGCATTTTATCCCATTTTCCCCATTTTTTAGTGTCACATTTTGAGCGTCCTTAAGGTTCTCCATATGAACTTTTTACTGTATGGATCTTTATTTAATGTCACATTTTACCACATTTTTTTATTCCATTGAAGTGTGACATTTTTAACCTCTTTGGTGTTTTCCATATGTATTTTTTACTCTCTGGATCCCCTTTTTTATTCCATTTTAGTGTCACATTTTCAACCTCTTTAGTGTCACATTTTATCAAATATGTTATTCCATTTTAGTGTCACATTTTCAACCCCCTTTTTGTGTCATATAAGTGGCGTTTTATTCTATTTGTAATTTTTTCAATGTCTTTAGGGTTTTCCATATGAACTTTTTACTGTCTGGATCCCATTGTGGTGTCACAGTTTCAGCGTCTTTAAGGTTTCCAGTTAAACTTTGTACTGTCTAGATCCCATTTTAATGTCACATCCCATCCCATTCTCATTTTAATGTTATCCCATTTTTCTATCCCATTTTAGTGTCACATTTTTTCATTTTCAGCGTCTTTAAGGTTTTCATATGAGATTTTTGCTGCCTGAATCCCATTTTCGTGTCAAATTGTATCCCATTTTTTTTATCACATATTAATGTCACATTTTCAACCTCTTTAGTGGTTTCTATATGAACTTAATACTGTCTGGATCCATTTTAGTGTCACATTTTCAGAGTCTTTAAGGTTTTTATATGAATTTTTTATTGGCTGAATCGCATTTTAGTGTCAGATTAGTGACATTTTATTATATTTTTATATTCCATGTTAGTGTCACATTTTCAGCATCTTTAGGGTTTTCCATATGAACTTTTTTTACTCTCTGGATCCTATTTTAGTGTCACAATTTATCCACATTTTTTTTATCCCATTTAAGTGTCACATTTTCAACGTCCTTAGTGTCATATCAGTGACATTTTATTCTATTTTTTTATCCCCTTTTAGTGTCACATTTTCAGGGTTCCTATGACCTTTTAACTATCTCGATCCCATGTTAGTGTCACATTTTATTCCATTTTTGTAATTCCATTTTAGTGTTACATTTTCAGCGTCTTTAGGGTGGCAACTCGAAAGGACAAAACAAGAAAGATTATGTGTTGCTTTAGAATAACATCTGGTAACCTTATCTTTATTGCATAAACCCAAAAGTTGGTGTCACACACATCAACAAATTCTTTAAGCTAAACCAACAATCATTTCATAAAAATCTAATTTCCAAATTGATTAACACTTTTGTGGATGTGGACAAAAATGTGTGGACAAAAATAATTAAAAAAAACTATATTCAAAGTGATATTCGTAATGTTGCTGTGGCTAATGCAATACTTTAATTGGCATCTCCAGCGCTCGAATCCTTTGACATTTATTTGTTTTTATAGCTTTTATTTATTGTTTAGCTGAATTCTTTTGAAATTTCTTAAAAACCCATTCATTACGATTTGCCGTGTTAGACAGTTTTGAAATATTTCAAACAACATCGCTGAAGGACCTCTAGGAAAAGTGCAACAAAAATGTCGTTTCATGCTTTTGCCGTCCGAGAACTTCTGAGAATGCTTTGTCCTGCGTCCGTCTTGCGCTTCTCTTCTCGCCTTTCATTGCATATCCAACTTGTTTGCGTTGCGGCCTCGCTGTGCTGCTGCTTTCAATTTGCCTCAGTTATGTGCTGGCAAAATTTGCGGTGCATTTTTACCGTAAAATGATTACATAAAAATAGAATAAGGACAGTCAGAGCGGGAAGAGGGGGAGGGAGACAAAGTGAAAGAGATGCCAGAGCAACGAGCACAAACAATGAGAGGATTAAGCGTACACGAAAGCAAAACAACAGCAACAGCAATAAAACTAACAACAACAAACTGCAAATTGTTGTTGCCACAGAAAGTGGACAAGAAAAAAAAACAAATGCGCGCAGCCAGCAGGAAAAGCTTAAGTGGCAAAAGTATGTTTGTTGTTATTTTTTGTACTTTTTTATTTTCGTATTATTTTTGTACTTTTTACATTTTTGCTGTTGACATTTCCGCTTTCTTTGGTTTGGTTTCCTTGCGCTGCGGCCGCACGCTTGCAGGCGCAGCAGGAATTTCTGATGCCACTTGGCCGGGAGCGCAGCGCAAACGGGCCGACATTGTTGTTGCGGTTGTCGATATGCGTTGCTGCCACAAGTTGCGCAGCAGACATAAGAAAGGCGTGGCGTGCGGCAGCAGTGACGATAATGCATGCGAAACTGCTGCAGGATATCCTGTACGCAGGAGAGCGCAACGCACTCGTACATTGTAGTGTTCGTATGTGTGTGTGTGTGTGTGTGCCCTGATGGGCTCCTGCGCTGCTGCCGTGCGAGGCCGTGGCACTTGGCCGCCGACTTGAACTTTTGCCGACTGCTTTATTCATTGAGAATGCAATAAATGCGTAAGTTACATGTCTCCAGGCAAATTTTCGCAACAGTTGCGTACAAAATTATTGCGAAAAATCAAACGGCAAAAGAATGAAAGCAGAGTTTTTAGGTTGAAAATCTGATTTTTTTCTTGAATTTCATTTATTATTTATTTGTTACTTTACTTACAAGAAAAATGTTATAAAACTGCCTTCGATACTTCACAATGTTGACTTAAGTTATTGAAAAGAACTTAACTGTAAAAGTGTGAGGGTTTTTTTTTTAATTTTATAAGGTGAGGTAACAGAACAAAATATTTTTCCAAAAAATTCAGTAATTTATATTTCGCGTTTAATAAGTGCGTTGGAGCTAACAATAAAACAGTAAAACTAATAAAAAAAAAATTTTTTAATTTTTACTTTACTTTTAATTTTTAGTTTAATATTTTTATTTAAATTCTTTTTCATAATAATTTTACTTATATATAATTTATAATTTTACTTTTTTATTATTTAATTAGTTTATTTCGTAATTGTTTTTTAAATATTCATTATTAAAATATTAATTGAACAAATTTAAATTTTTACATGTTTCTTATTTTTAATTTAATTCAACAACAATTTTTTGCGGGTTTTATAATTTATAATTTAATTTTTTACATTTTTAATTTTTTTTTACTTTTAATTAGTTTTTACTTTTAATTAGTTTGTTTTGTAAATGTTTTAAAATATTTCGTTTTAAAATATTAATTACAAAAAATTTAATTTTTACATATTTCTTATTTTTGATTTAATTCAACAAAATTTGTTTTTACGTTTTATAATTTATAATTTTAATTTTTTTAATTTTTTCCTTTTTATTAGTTGAGTTTGTAATTGTTTTCTAAATATTTCTTACTAAAGCTGCAAAACGAAACAAAAAATAGTACTTTTTGAATGTTTTTATTTTTAATGCGATTTTATAATTTTTCATTGTATGAATTGAAATTATTGTAATTTTGTAATTTTTTACTTTTAAAAATTTTTTTGCTTCTAATTATTTTGTTTTTGTAATTGTCTTTTTAATATTTGTCATTGATACTTTTAATTAATTGTTTTTTGTTTTTTATGTATTGTATTATTTGTTGTTTGTTTTTTATGTATTGTATTTGTTTTAATTTTAAATTTTGTTTTTACTTTTAAATATTTATTTTTATTTTCAATGTTAATAATTTTCCTTTTGTGATTGTTTTTGAAATATTAATCATTATTTACTTTTTAATTTTTTACTGTAGATATTGTACTTTTTAATTCTAATCACTTTCTTTTTTTTATTGGTTTTTAAATACTAATTATTGAAACAGCAAAAGTAAAGTAAAAATAATAATTTTTAAAAGTTTTTTAATTTAATTCTATTACTTTCTATGGTAATTATTTAAATTTTTTAATTTTGTTATAATTTTAAATATTTATTTTTGTTTTTGTTCTTTTACATATTAAGTAGTAATTATTTAATTTTACTTTTAATGTTTTTTGTATTGTGCTGCATTTTTTAATTCTACTATTTTTTCTTAGTTTTTGTTTAAATACTAATTAATAAAACAGCAAAATGAAAGCAAAAATAATAATTTTTAAACCTGTTTTATTTTTAATTACATTTTATTATTTTTTACGGTATTTATTTAATGTTTTCTAGTTTCTAAATATTTTTTTACTTTTAGTTATTTTGGTTTTGTAAATGTTTTTTTTTATGTATAAGTAATTCTTTACTTTTAATTTACTTTTTTGTGCATTATATTGTTCTATGTAATTTAATTAATTTAATGTTTTTTATTATTTTTTAAATACCAATTATTAAAAAAACAAAATGAAAGTAAAAATAATAATTTTTAAACCTGTTTTATTTTTAATAGATATGGTTTTTTATGGTATTGATTTAAATTTTGTGAATTTTTTTTTTAATTTTAAATATTTATTTAGACTTTAATTATTTTGTTTTTATGACTGTTAGTCATAAATGTTAAATGTTAGTCATAGTTTACTTTTAATTCATTTGTTTGTTTTTTATTATATATATTGTATTGTACTATTTAATTCGTACTAATTTACTTCGAACTAATTTACTAATTTAGTTCGAATAATTTAATTTTCTTTATTATTTTTTAAATATTAATTATTAAAATAGCAAAATTAATGTAAAAATTATAACTGTTAAATGTTTTTTATTTTTAATTAAATGTTGCTATGTTTTATGGTATCTTATTATTATATTATTGTGTTTTTGTAGTTGTTTTTAAATATTAGTCATTATTTACTTCGAATTTAATTTTAATTTATTTTTTATAAAAAATTTTAAATTTTGTTGTACTCTCATTCCTCGCTTAGACTGCATTCAATACCAATTTCAGACTTGTTGCATTCAATATCCTGCGCTCAGCTAGCAACGTCCTTCCGGCTGCAGCGACGTCACTCGATTTGCCCCAACAACCGCAACAATGGCAACAGCAACAATAACAACGCAGCCAGTCAGTGAACATTATTAAATATGCATTGACACTTTTAGCACTAATACAACCGACATGAAAGCCAACAGCGAATCAATTTAAGCGAATCGGTGCGGTAACTACACGGCAAGAAATATTATTATTATTTATTTTAAATTATTTAGTTCTTATATTGTTTTCATATTTTTCCAATTTATATTTAAACGATGTCTTTGTAAGATTATAAAGCAACACATTCTCAATTGCTTGAGTGTGATTGTGTGGGTGTGTGCTTAGTTGATGACTTGTAGCAGCGCTTAATTGCGTTGCCAATTGTCTACAAAATGAACTACCGTTACATCCGAGTGTAGCCCGAAAGCGTCAATGCACCCACTCGCGACAGACTGGCGCGTTTAATGTGCACATTGACATCCCGACAGACAAATGCGCTTCGAGTGCTCCAACAACAGTTGCCGCAGCGAACACGAAACAGCGCTGCGAAACCACAACAACAACAACGCATAGCAACAATGCCACTTTGAGTGTTGTACTCGTAATTGCATTGGAGCGGCAAGCGGCAATGTCGATGCTTGCGGCGTTGTTGCTGTCGCACTTAGGAAGTCACCTGCAGTTGCGTTTGCGTATCTTGGGAAAATGCTGGAAAAGTTGGAAGAAAGGGGAGGAACGAGGAGGAGGAGGAGGGAAGAGTGGAACACAAAAACATATAGACTGTTGAATTTTTTGAGAGAGAGGATTTCTATCATTGAAAGTAGCTTCGCTTCAAGGACAAAATTGCAGACCCCTTGCATTCTATAAGCATACAGTTTACACTGACACATGTTTGACTCTATGAAAATTTGTTAAATGAAAATATTTTAAATGGCGCAGCGAGTCAAAGTCAATCGCTGTTGAAATAAATGAGAATATTTGTTTTTGTTTACTTCCTCACTGGCTGCCATCTCGCAACCTCAGAGCTCTTTCTTCCTGCATTGCTATGTTGGTGTATTTTTGTCCTTAAGCAACGCAGCCAACTGACAACGAATGCGTCATTCGCGCAATGTGCGAGCCATGTTTGTTGCTGCAGCCGCACACACACACACATACAAATATATATACTATATGTACGTATATATTGAACATGCCGCGTATGCGTGCACAAAAGTTAATTAAAGCCATTGACCCAAAAACGCGTCGAATGGCTGCGGTGTGTCGGCGCTGGTTGACGACGGTGCCCGGTTATGGCCGCCCGGTGACTGCTGACTGCTTGCAATGGCAACGTTTTAACGTGGCAAATATATTTTACAAGCACAAAGCAAACTGTCACTTTGTCCACGTCTGTTGGTAGGCGTTGAAAAATAAAATGTATTTACTTAAAATGGCAGAAATCATTTGGCGAGAGAACAACGCTTCATCTTTTCGTGAATAAATGCAAACAAGAACAGTTCGCAGGCCCGTGCGCAGGGGGGGGTTTTGGGGGTTCTAACCCCCCCCATCGAGAATTTTTCCACATAATTTTCCACTAGCAATAGTCCTTATTCTACGAAAGTCAAACCGACTTGATAATAAATATTTTGTGGTCAATTTTTGTTTCGACATTCTCAACTTTCTCGATCTTGTGCACGTTTTTTTTTTAATTTTCCCGCCTTTTTTACCTCCTATTATCAGTGTCATTGTGAATGCAACCATCGATAGTATCGATACAACCAAAGAATATGAAATGTATAGAAGGCGCATCTGAGCTCAAGAAGAATCCTGCGCTCAATTGTTTGAACCATACTCTTCAATTTTGCGGGATGATTCCCGTGACATCTGGGTAGACGAAGTCAAACTTTGGCGTCAACGCATCGCCGGAAAGAACGTTAAAAATTCGCTTGAAGCACTCGATGTGTGCAATGGAGATGCGTTTCCAAATGTTCATCAAATGCTTCGCATTTTGGCAGTTCTGCCTGTAACGACAGCGACGAATGAACGCTCCTTTTCAACATTGCGTCGCCTCAAGACTTACCTCAGGTCAACAATGTCTGAAGATCGGCTGAACGGATTAGCCTCGCTCAATATACATCGCGATGTCGAGGTCGATCCGCAAAGAGTTTTGGAGAAGTTTTTTTCTACACCGCGCAGAGTTAATTTATTATATAGGGTTTTCCAACAAGAGGTGTTATTTTGAATCCCCCGGTATTTCGGTAGCTGTCACTTTTGAAGCTTTTATTCTTTGACACTTGACAAGTAGAAACTACGCCATTACTAAAAATGGAACGAGACACGCTTCAACAACGCATTGAAATTATTAAAATTCACTACAAAAATGGTGAAAATCTTGCAGTCACAGTTCGCAAAACTAAAGCATTTTTGGGTCGTCGTGAAGCACCTTGTCGGACCGCAATACAGAAATTGGTGGAAAAATTCGAGCTGCTGGGACAAGTTAGTGATGTGAAGAATAAAACCCGTGCACGTCGCTCAAGAACAACTGAAAATATTGCTGCTGTAGCCCAAAGTGTTGAAGAAAACCCAGGTTTGTCGATTCCTCGTCGTTCTTTGGAATTGAGCATTCCAAAAATGTCATTACACCGTATTTTGCATAAAGACTTAGGTCTTAAGGCTTATAAATTTCAGTTAACACAAGAACTCAAGCCGACCGATCATCAAGAACGTCGTGTCTTTGCTGATTGGGTCCTTGAAATGCATGAAAATGATCCGGAATTCCATCGAAAAATCATCTTGACTGATGAGGCCCATTTCCACCTCGGTGGCTACGTCAACAAGCAAAATTGTCGCATCTGGGGCTCGGAAAACCCAAGAGTTATTGTTGAGAAGCCTCTCCATCCTCAACGTGTGACTGTTTGGTGCGGTTTATGGTCCGGCGGGGTCATTGGACCTTACTTTTTCGAAAATGAGGTTGGATCAACAGTTACGGTGAATGGATTGCGCTATCGAGAGATGATTAATGATTTTTTATGGTCGGAGTTGGATGGTATTGATCTGGACAACGTTTACTTTCAACAAGACGGCGCTACGTGCCACACGAGCAACGAAACCATTGCTCTTTTACGGGAAAAGTTTCCGGACCGTGTTATCTCTGGAAGAGGTGATCACAATTGGCCACCGAGATCTTGTGATTTAACACATTGCGACTTCTTCCTTTGGGGCCACGTGAAAGATAAGGTGTACGCCAACAGCCCAGCGTCGATTCAAGACCTCAAAGATAGAATTCGTGAGGCTATCGAGGACATAGGGCAGCCACTTTGCGATTTGGTTATGGAAAATTTCATGAAAAGTATATGGTCCTGTAAGCGTGGTCGTGGTGGCCATTTGGCTGATGTTGTTTTTGATTATTAACGGCATACCTTCTTCTTTATTATTAAATAAACATCCGATCATTTATCTCAAAAAATTGCATTTTTCTTTGAATACCAAAATAACACCTCTTGTTGGAAAACCCTATATAATAACCGAATATCAAGTCAAGACACAATAAAATGTCTTCATTTATAAGAAAAGTTTCTTATTATTTTTTATTAACTTCATAACCTAACATGATAGACATATGTCAAAACCCCCCCCATAAACGAATTCTGCGCACGGGCCTGACAGTTCGCTCAAAGTTCCATGGGCTCAAAAAATGTTCGAATTGAATTTAAATAATAAAATGAATAAAATTTCAAAAAAATTACATTAAACTGAAAACAGCGAAAAGGTTTTTGCATACGAAAAAATTCCATTTACTATGAAAATAGATGCTAAATAATTGAATTTGATTTTCATTGATTTTTTTAGCAGGAAAGGTAGAATGGTGTACATTTTTTTTAACAAGAGAGAAGAAATTTTTTAAAATTAATTATCATAAATGTTCAAAAAACTAATCCTAAATTTTTTTCTAAGGATTTTTCACTATAAAATGTGTTGACATTTAGTGAAATTTAATGGAAAATATGTTTCAATGAAAAGTGAAAATTAATGCGGAAGGTCAAATTTTAGTATGAAATTGTTTAACCCTTATTCTCATACCCAAACTTACTAACGTCGTTTGGCACCCGGGGTACCCGGGTGCCCATTTCATGAAATTTTTAAGTTTTCAATATTTTGTTAATTAAAAAAACAAAATTTTTTAAATATATGATTTGTTCGCTTTTCACCTAAATAACGAGGATCCGGAAGGTAAAAAAAAAATTTTCATTATTTGTCAGTTTTTTTAGAAGTGTTATGTTCAGTTTCATTTCCACTTTTCATTGAAACACATTTTTTATTAAATTTCAGTAAATGTCAACACGTTTTATAGTGAAAAAAAATTAATTGAAAATAGCAAAGTGAAGTTAAAAATGTTGTTTTTATTATAGTTTAAGGCCAGTGGCGCACACTGGATTTCATTTGCGAGGGAGAGGCAAGGGGATTGCGTACAACTTTTGTGCCTAATACCATTCGAAACCATATTTAGTTCCAGCAATTTTTGTGTTTGGGGAGGGCTGGAACCCCGCAAAACCCTCTTTGTGCACCACTGTTTAAGTGTATAAAGCACTGCGATCAGTAGAAATCTTTTGGGCAATCATTATTTTAACAATCTTTGTTGATGTTTTTTACTATAATAGCTTCAACACTCTCTGGGACTTTTGGTTGAAGATCCACTCCGGGGCTAAGTTTGCCTAACTAGAGAAATCTTTTTCTGCTGAGTACAGCGCAATCTGGTCCTTGATTGCATTTCCTGCAATCATTCGAAGAGGGAATTCTCATTTATTGAGATGATACCCCAAGGGGACAATATTTAGTCAGGTATCTGAAAAATGAGGAGGACGCAAACGTTCTCCTTCTTTATTATGAGGAGTTTTCTGGACACTACTATGTCTGGGCTTAAGAACAGCTTTGCTTGACATAGTCCTGTACTGTTGGACCATTACTTGGCAAAAGTTTTATCCACACATTTCTTTAAACATTCCTGTATGTGTCCTCTAAGAAGCCCACTGAATGGTTCGAATGACAGATGAGACACTCATTCCTGAGAAGAAGCTGCTCGTGTTTACTTAAGGAATGCTTGGGAAAGTAGATCTCAAACAAAAACTACTCTTTAAAATTGCAGCTAAGAAACTAGTCCCTAAGCAGGTTTTTCTAGAGATGAACTCGATATAGTCCCTACAAGGAGTCGAAGTTCATCTTTGAGCTTTATTTTTTGATTATATCGAAGAATACGCTTTGAGTCCTGAGTTGAGTCCTGAGTTGAGTTAAGCAGAATTTTCTTTCATATTCACTGGTAATAAACTCTATACTCACCTTTTAGCTCTATTTCTCGAATATATTTTTAAGAATAAGTGTTTGGTCCTTCGTTTTCATCTCACTAATATGGCCTTGGATGCTTTACAAGTATTTCTAAGGACACATAAAAATTTTCTCTCTCGTCTTAAACAAATATACCCAAGTTTAAATCTAATTGAACTAAATACATATTTATAGGTCAATTAACAGGCTTAATTTTTCATCTAACGTTCATCAGCGACCTCATAGATTCTCCACACTGTAGTGCAGCTGGGGAATTTCGGTCTTAACAGAGTCCTTGATCCGCTGTGCAATCTTCCAATGCTGGATTGGATTTGCCTCGGTTGTTCTGTTGTCCAGCTGGACAGCGGCAAGTCAGGTGGTATAATGCCTAGAAGTACACTAGACACAGCTCGACTGTAAGACGCCTTTGTGCTGTTCAGATGATCCAACAGGATCAGGAAGCCTGACTCTCAGAAGAAGAACGACCAACTCTTCTAAGAGAGTTATCCTGATTCTGCTGTAATATCTGAGCTACACAAGGCGTTTTACAGTCAGACTGTGTCTTTGAAGTGGAGCTATCCGACCAAACTCCCTCGATAGTCGATAGTCGAGTCACTTTGAAAGCCTAGTTTCCTAGCCTCGACATTACCATAACTCTTGTCCAACAGGATTTGGGTCCAAAAGGATTTGCTTTCGACTTCTGACACAGTGTTGCCAAATACCTCAAACGTCTTTCTCCTAAATCTTAAAAAAAAACTAAAATTTCCTCCGAAAAATTTGAAAAATCTTAAAAATTTTTTTTAATAAGTTTTGTCATTATAAACTGACTTTTCAAAAAATAAAAATTTATTTGTTACACAAAATATAAATATAAATATAAAAAATTAAATTCGCTTTTGTAAACTTCTTCATAACATGTAAATCGCATAAACTTTCTCCTAAGCAATTCTTCCTCCTAAAAATTCTTCTAAAATTCTCCTAAATCCAGGAGAAAATCTCTTGATCTGGCAAAGCTGTTCTGACAGTCAATTGTGATCTGACGATGCTCTGACTTGTGTCAGAGATTGAAAGGCGTGTAGAGTGTCGTCCTCGTTGGTTGGGATAGTCGCATCATTTGCACTGGGAACACATCACTGTAGGGACCTGTTGACCCCCAAATCGTGCCACCTATATGTTCTAGGCCAGTGATGACCTTTCTACTACTCGCGAGTGGCAACAACGCCGACGAATGTCTACGAACACAATGTAGCATCGGCGTCGTTGCTACTCGCGAGCAGCACAATGGTCATCACTGTTCTAGGTACTCTGTCCCACTTTCAATCTGGATCGGTTTGACCACCAAATCATTCCAAAACATCTCAACACACACCAAATCAGCACAAATATCGCACGCGAACGAAGCAACATAAACTAATCAAAATGAGCACAGAAAACGCACAACAAAAGCTAAAACTTTTCAAGTTGTTCAACACCTAAAAGTATGCTTTGTCTAAAGCTCAAACTTTTCTAATTTTATGCGCAGCAAAAAAACCAAACCAAATCCAAAAAACCAAGAACAAAAAAAACTAAAAATCGCGAAAACGAAATGAAATAGAAAACTAAGTAAAATAAGCCATGAAAAAAGTTGTTGAGCAACTTTTCAGATTTACATATTTACGAGCACAATTCCCACTATAATTGCATTCATCATGACCGCTTAACGATGTTACGCACTCGGCCCGTTTAAATGTGACACTTGCGATGCTGCAGCGAGTCGGCGTGACAAGCTGTCAATAATGTAAAACAATTTGGTGCTGTCAGCTGGTTCTGTTGCTGATTTTTTTTGTTTGTTTGGTCTTCTGCTGTGAAATATGAGAACGATTTTCCATTTGCGGCTCTGCATGTGAGCGAATGGAGTGGCCAACTTATGACATTTTCGTTCTGCTTGGCGTTCGAGAAAAATTGATTTTCTGGATAAAGTGACTCGTAAAAGTAAGTGAGAGTGATGCGGCCAGCCCGGAGCACAACAAACATGTAATCGAATCAATTCTTCTGCTAATGCTAATCATAAATAGCACACTTTGTCATGCTGACCACGCCTTCTGGTGGGCGTTTCATGACATCACAATTCAGTGCATAATGAATGTGCTTGGTCGCTCACAAACTGTGCCATGCGTCGAGAAAACGCTTCGTGTGTACACTGGGACAGGCGCCTCAACATATGCAACGGCCACTGTGTCTACTCGCTCCAATTTTGATGGGAATTGATGGCATACGGCCCTGTCGCACTGCCATAAATCTTGCTTGGCTGTGTGTATTCGCATGCAGTCATTCATATGTATAAACGTAAATATGTATTCACATATGTATCACTGGGCATATTTTGGGCACTTCGGTACGTGCGAGTGTGTGTGTGTGTGTGTATGGACATTTTTAAGAGCTATCTGCGACATAAATCGGACTCGTGTTATATTCCATTGGCAAATTACCAATTGCCCCTACGTACAGATCTGAAATTAAAGTTCACCACGTGCGGTCGGCACAATTGGCCACCAACGCTGGCAGTGCGCAGCACATAACCTACACAATCGAATATTTTGTGCAATATTTTGTGATGTTTTTTATCAGCTCGCAATCAAATTGAATGCACGTTGGCAGCATTTAAATATGCAAAAATGTTGCAGCTGCGCCTGCAAAAAAATGTTGGCTGCTGCTGCCACAAACTGAGGCTGGGAAACAATGAGAATCGGTGGGAGAGTTGGCTTCTAAATAATGAAAAATTATATGAAAAGAAAGGTCAGAGCCCGATAAAGATAAATAAGTTATATAAATAAATTAATTAATTAATTAATAAATAAATAAATAAATAAATAAATAAATAAATAAATAAAAAACAAATAAATGAATAAATAAATAAATACATAAATAAATAAATAAATTAAAAAATAAATACATAAATAAATAAGTTAAATTTTTTTAATATTACTTATTATAAAAGTAACAATTTCCTAGAGTTTTAGTTCTCATTACTTAGTCTCTGAACTGGGAGAATTAATTTAATTGATAAAAACCAAAATTAATCACTTTCAAATTAGTTATCCGGTTTGGATAATTCCATCCATGTCAGAGATAACACTTATGTATATAGATGCATAACTAGAAAAATCGGTGAAAAACAGAAGTGAATATAACCTAATAAATTTATTTATTTATTTATTTATGGGGCATTCCATACAAAATTTGCCACCAAAATTTTTGTTTCCATAAAAATATCTTTTTTCGTTGAAGTTGTCGAAAATATTCGATACGTATTTTTTTATTCTTATTTTTTACGCGTTATTTTCGAGAAAAAATTTTTCGAAATTTTACTTTCGTAATAAAGTACATTTTTCCAATCGTTAATACTGAAAAACCTAATATAGGTATGAAAAAATTTCCTCAACATAAAATTTACCCTTTTTTCTCAGCTTTCTAATGAGGTATACTAAATTTTCATCATATCATTTATTCGAAGAAAAAAATTGCAAATTTATAAACAAATAGAATTTTTTTAAAGATGGACCTAATTTTTTTCTTTTTTTTATCGAAAAACATAGTCCAAACATTCTTCTGAATTATGGAAAAATTTTGGAGTGGAAGGCTCAAAAGTTAAGGAGCAATGCATTTTTATATAACGTAACGTTAAGTAAAATTTCGAAAAATACGTATCGAATATTTTCGACAACTTCAACGAAAAAAAATATTTTTATGGAAAAAAAATGTTGGTGGCAAATTTTGTATGGAATGCCCCTTATATATTTATTTATTTATTTTTTCATTTTTTATGCATTTAAATTTTTGGTACAATAACCAAATTATTTTTTAAATATTTCTCGTATAGTGTTTTACAATATATTTCTTTGTAAAATTTTTTTTTCGCTTTCGTGACACTTAACTTTATTTTTTAGGTTATGTTTATAATACAGTCGCCAAACTTGTTCCATGGCTTACTGACATCGTTTTTAACAATATTTAATTTTTTTTAATTTTGTATTTATCTGCATCACACCAAAAAAAGTTAAATGCAAATTTCCATATTTATTAGATTACAACTAGGCCGGAATTTAGATAATTGAAAAAAATTTCTTAGATTATAAAAACTTTTCCCGTCAATTTCAGATATAATTTTTAACAATATGTATTTTTTCCAGATTTTTTATTTACCTGCATAACACCTTAAAAAAAATATTAAATGTAAGTTTACATATTACTTAAGTTACAACTCGGCCGAAATTTGGATAACTTAAAAAAATACTATATGAATGTAATTTTCTTATATAACAAAAACTTTTTCCATGTTTTTCTGACATCGTTTTTAATGTGTTTTCCCAAATTATTTGTTTACCTGTGTGATACCAAAAAAATTAAAAGTAAATTTTTAAATTTTTGGGCCAAAATTTCGATATTTTTAAAAACTGTCCACACGTTCGGCAACGAAATGGCAAAGTTCACTAAATATTTTTACACTTAAACGTAGAGCCCGCCTCAAGGGGACATTTTAGTCGAAACCGAAGCCGATTAATCGCCTGCAATACCGACATTCGGCTAAAACCGAAGCCGAAGGTAAATAATAACTTGCGTGAATTATGAATGAATTACGCTCATTCATTTTCAAATGCTCATTTTTCGATATAAAAGAACTGTAAAAGGCAGTTGGCAGTTAAAAACTTCGTTTAACCGTGCAGAATGGGCCGTTTAAACTGAGTTTCATCTTAGTTTAAACTAGAAACTGCGTTAAACTCGCACGGAGAGATTTGTCTGGAAAAATATCACCGTTATTTGGTCACCCTTTACAACAAATCGCGTTCAAATTTTGCTTTAGCAAAAATTCAAAATTCATTTACGTAGCAATGAACATTTATTTAACCGACACAAAGTTGGCAGCTGGGGGAAAAGTGAAACATAATTAAAAGCAAATATTTGCGAAAAGCAAAATGCAAAGAGAAGAAAGTATTCTATGATTGCGCAGCCGAAAACTAAGCAATCGGCATTTGCTGAGAGTCCGCGGGCGCTCGGCTGCCCTTTTGGCGTTTTGAGGGCGTTTTGTCAAGCGTCAACCGGCGTTTTTCAGCCATTTCATAAATTTTGCAATTCGCTGTGGCTTATTGCGGTTAATTACAATTAGTTACTTTCAACAAGGCATTATTACTTTAATGAAAAATATTAATTAAATAAAAATTAAGTAAATTATTGAATTTAACTGGCATTCAACATTGAAATTAGCTCGCCGCAGCAAAACAATCACAACAATAACTAATTGTGTATGTTTGTGAGTGCCACTAAGCGATCGAGCCACACGAAAATGCGCGCGTGTTAGTAAAAGCCAATTAGTGTCAAAACCACGCGCAAGCCATGCATGTGTGCGTGTAGCGCACGGCACCCACACACACGCACACGCACCAAACAAATGTCAAATCACATTAAAAATGTTGCCAAATTGGTTTCCGCAGTAATTAAACTGCGACGGCAGTAAAAACTTGCACTTTGTATTTTAACTACAGTTTCTGTCAGTTGCTGACGCCCTCACTGCCGTGTGTGCCACCAACAACAACATTTTATTATGGCAAATTTTTGGTTTATGCGTATTAGATGGCAGCAGCACATCGGCCAAGGCGCGGCAAGTTGCGTTGCGCATGAAAAAGTTTTAGTTTACTTGATGGTCAAACTATTTTATTCGGTTTTATTTTATTCGCTGGCCTTTTTATGTGACAAATGCCAAAGTTTGTAGCTACTGGCTTTAGTTGTTGGTGCTCAGGCACTTTGCAGCTTATTGAAAAAGCGTAAAACGGCGCACTACAGCGCAGCGACCGTACAAGGACTCAAATGTGTCGATTGGCGGCACATGCGGACTTTTCACATCAAGTCGGCTTTTCGGCATTAGTTGCAAAACTATGCAACTTGTGTATGAATAAAATGTGCTGAAATATGGAAAAATAAAAACTTTACATATACAAAATTAAAAAGAGTGTTGTGTGCATTCGATCGGAGAACAAACCGGATGGCATCGACTTGGCCCATGTCAAACATGATGGAGAAGCTTCAATTGGTGCCAACATGCGTGAGAACCAAGGACTTGCAGCTCATTCACCTCTTCTAGCATCACAAAGACCCTTGAGGAGCAGCCACTCAACTTAGTCTTACTTAGAGTTTGTGTAATAAAAAAAAGGAATGCAAAGTGCTAGAAAATTCGATAAAATGCTTCATAGCTGCTTTGGAATGGCACTAAGAGGGTTTGAATCTATAGCTGACTCTTACTAATTTTCTCTCTTGAACGTTTCTTCGTATACTCACTCTTTATCTTCAACCTTTAATGAGGCCTCCATACAAAGTGATCGATTTTTTGAAATGGGTTACCACTGCACGCAGGTTGCATGCAGACGTATGAAATGTAAGACTGAGCCTCATTTATTGTTACTTTCAATTGTTTCTTCCATATATATCTACTCTCTATATCCAACTTTTATGGGGGCTGCTACGATTTTCTACGAAATCATGTCCTCACTTGCAAATGTAGTAATGAAGTGAGAAAGGAAAAATTTTCATTTGAAAACTAAGAAACCTAGTTGAACAAAGAGTTCAACATAGTACAACATTCTTCAGTGAAAAAAAAAAAATACAAAATTCATGAAAGTTCAAAAATTCAATACCAGAAAAAGCCTAAAGTCATCAACTTTTGGGTGTCTTTCAAACCAAAAGAAAATATATATTCGTCGAAACCCTTTGCACCTTTCCACTTCAAATAGAATTGTAATCCCAATTGAGTTTTGATAAGAAATAATTCAATTTTTTCTGTAGAATCTTCAAGCAGCCTGAAGCCAAAATTATTTTTCTAACTCACAAGACGTCGTAAATTTCACACTCCTTCCGGGGTACGCAGAACCCATCATAAAGAATCTCCATACAACACAAAATCATGTCTAATGTCTGTGTATGTGTTGAAGTTATTTAATGAATTATGTTAACCCTTCTGTCAATACGAAAAATTTCCACCTATCATCAATACGAAGGTACCCGGGTACCTTCATACAAATTGTATGGGAAAAGTAAAACGTTAGAGAAGAAATTTCAAAAATCATTGTTGGCTTTTGAAAAAAAGCGTTATTTATTGATAGTACAAATTTAAAAAATTAAACTCATATTAAAAAATAATTTTAGCATTTTACTTTGTTTTACTTTGTGGCTTACGTTGATCAGAACAGATATAGCACAAGTCTTGGACTTTTAGCTGGCCGGCGAATTTCCCAAGAAGGCCTGTAGACATCATAAGCTTAAAAAAATTCTATAAATTACACCTTATGATTTTTCTAGCTGATTTTACACGTATGGAAAGGGGAATCCTCACTTTACAAAATAAATGTAGTCAGTTAACGCTGCCATATGCACAACAGCAGTAATTGTAGGCCAAAGTTGAAGTTTTGTGAGAAAGTAAGCAAATAATTATTTTTGAAATTGTGTGAAAAACAAAAATTATTTAAAATAAATTGTGAGCCTCACTAAGACTAAAAAAATTACTGGTGAGCAGCTGTTAATGTGTTCTTTGAGAAAATAAAAAAAATTATGAAAAAAAGTTGTTACACTCCTCCTACCTAACCCGAACCCTAGAGTGTCTGTAGGCCTGCTTGGGACGATAAGCGTAAATAATTAACGGTCATTGATGATATTTTTTCGCTATTTAAGCATTCTTTTTTTATTTTAACCGAAATTTTGATACACCGCAATGTAAAAAAGATCATGTCACTGCAAAAATGTATACTAAGGCGTAGTCCGTGGGGGTAGATGAGAGAACTAGTCTCCCCTAGTCCTTTATTTCATGGAGTAGATTTATCGACATCTGTGTGAAAAGATAACAAAGCAGTAAAAAATAATAAGAACCGCCATATATATATAACGATACCGATTTTTTTAGTTTTCCTAGTTTATACTATTGGAAGTTTATTGTGGAATCGGAAGAAAAACTAAAGATTCCAGATCCTCTCAATACAAAGTTTATTTCAGGAATGAAAATTATTTCCATACAAATTTCAAACATTGAATTTCAGAACAAGGATTCTAAGGATTCATACAGTTTATACAGTCAGTATATTTGTATAGTGTTTTTGTTATCCAACATATACACCCCCCCAAAAGCAGTGTATAAACTACCCCACGACACATTACCCCTCGCCCTACCCCACCCCTTTTTATTTATTGTCTATTACGCGTATAAACTGAAACTGTTACCTTTTATTTATGTTTACACATATTTAAAAAAATTAAAAATTTAAATTAATTAAAAAAAAAATTTCATATGGAATTTGTTTAGGCTTTGTTTCCCAAGCAGGCCTGTAGGCCTGCTACTTTCTACACCCTCTATCACGCCTCCTATTGACATGAAATTTTTTTCCCCGAACAAACATTGCTTCTCCACCACAAAACTATCACTGGTAATTTTTTCAACAAGATTAAAAACTTGGGTACTAGAGGGTTAAGGGTGTGTGTGCTCCGAAAATTGCTTCAAAACTGATTTTAGTGTCAATATTTTTGCAACAATGCCATGGTTTTCTCTTTTCTAAATACTGGCCATCAGTAGCGCACACAGTATTTCCTTTTAGAGGGCGTTCTGCATACAGCTTTTGAGCCCAATACCATTTGATATCAATTTGTCGACCATAATTGTTGTAATTAACGATATTTGAGGGGTTTGAACCACCAATGCTCCCTTCGTTAGCCCACTCAAGATATTCTCCACGGCCTCTGTTTTTCTTTGTGGTATCTAAGTTATGTCTGCTATGTTGCCAAGCTGAAAATATTAGCTTATTAGCCACCACTAGTCATCTATTTTTTAACACCAAAGTGAGATTTTTTTTGCCAGTGCCTCAGAAGTAGAAAGCTTGTCCGCTGCAACATTGCGGCCGAAGCCTTTAGAGCTGTGAATCGAAATCTGTAATACAGTTGCTCCTACTTGGTCTTACATACGTGGAACACGTGGCCAGTCTTCCAGAGTAAACTTTTCGTTGGAGCCACACGCCAGTGAAGTCGATGACTTCTATCGGATACGATTCTGAATTCAAATTTCAAACTACTTCTTTAAATATTCTTGCTATGATTCAAATTTGAACGAGTAATTTTCCGCTGAAACATGGTTTTACTGCATTTTCTATAAAGGTATCCGGGTACCTTCGTATAAAGCAAAGGAGTAGTGTTCAAAAATTTTTTCTAAAAGTTATCCAGAAAAAGATTTCTTTCAATTTAAGATATATAATAAATAGTTAGTAAATTGATTTTTAGGAAGATACTAAAAATATCAGCATAAGTTCCTTGGCCGAAAGTAGGATATTTTTACATCAAAAATGCAAGAGGTACCCGCATTGACAGAAGGGTTAATGACTTCGAATCACAAGAGCAAGACTGCCGCCCAATAATTTCGATAGACTGCAGTTGGCTGTGAATTTGCATAATTTCGACAATTGTCGAATGCTGTCACTTGGATCGACGTGGCGTGAGTACTATTCGTCAAGTGCATTCCGACGTCTGGCAGAGGCATCTCTCAGCATTTCCAAATTAATTTTTTCAAATATTTGGCAACCCCAAAATACGAAACAGCTTTTTTACATTTTCATCAATGCTCTATTTGAATACCCACACCCATTGCTACACAAGTGCGTATATATAGTAGATATATGTATGTATGTATATATGTGTATGTGTTTGTGTATGTGTGTGGTCTTGAGTAGTTTAAAATATTTAATGTACGATAATAGTGGCTGTAAGTTGTCCATTGCGGGGGTACATTCATTCAATTTCCGTATGCGATCAAAAGCGAGGTCGAGGCTCATCAGCAATCATTGTCGTGGCGATGCCACTCAACTGCGTCCGGCTGGACAGTTGAACACCTCGCGGCGGTTGCGACACATTTCCAGCTCGTGATCGAACCACATGCCCGCGTTACAACGCAGTTGTTGCACTTTGCCGGCCACGCAAACGTAGAAGCGGCGGCAATGTCTGGCATCCAGAAGGAAGGTGCCGTCCTCCAGCGAGCGGCAATCGTTGCGACTGCGCAAAATGTGCGGTGCATCCTGGTCGTCGTCGTCGTTATCGCTGCCATTATCGATCACATTGTCGTCGTCATCTTCGCAGGGTTCTGCTGGTGGTTCGGTGGGCGCACAAGGTGTTGGCGGTGGTTTTTTGCAGGTACAGGGTGCTGCTGTTGTTTGACACGGTGATGTTGTTGTACAGGGTGGTGTTGTTGTAATTGTTTTAGTTGTTGTACAGGGTGTTGTTGGTGTAATTGTTTTAGTTGTTGTACAGGGCGTTGTTGGTGTAATTTTTTTAGTTGTTGTACAGGGTGTTGTTGGTGGAATTGTTTTAGTTGTTGTACAGGGCGTTGTTGGTGTAATTTTTTTAGTTGTTGTACAGGGTGTGTTTGGTGGAATTGTTTTACACGGTGATGTTGTTGTACAGGGTGTTGTTGGTGTAATTGTTTTACACGGTGGTGTTGGTGTGCAGGGTGTTGTTGGTGTAATTGTTTTACACGGTAGAGTTGTTGTACAGGGTGTTGTTGGTGAAATTGTTTCACACGGTGGTGTTGGTGTACAGGGTGTTGTTGGTGTAATTGTTTTAGTTGTTGTACAGGGTGTTGTTGGTGTAATTGTTTTAGTTGTTGTACAGGGTGTTGTTGGTGTAATTGTTTTAGTTGTTGTACAGGGTGTTGTTGGTGTAATTGTTTTAGTTGTTGTACAGGGTGTTGTTGGTGTAATTGTTTTAGTTGTTGTGCAGGGTGTTGTTGGTGAAATTGTTTTACACGGTAGAGTTGTTGTACAGGGTGTTGTTGGTGTAATTGTTTTACACGGTAGAGTTGTTGTACAGGGTGTTGTTGGCGAAATTGTTTTACACGGTGGTGTTGTTGTACAGGGTGTTTTTGGTGGAATTGTTTTACACGGTAGAGTTGTTGTACAGGGTGTTGTTGGTGTAATTGTTTTAGTTGTTGTACATGGTGTTGTTGGTGTAATTGTTTTAGTTGTTGTACAGGGTGTTGTTGGTGTAATTGTTTTAGTTGTTGTACAGGGTGTTTTTGGTGGAATTGTTTTACACGGTGATGTTGTTGTACAGGGTGGTGTTGTTGTACAGGGTGGAGTTGTTGTACAGGGTGGTGTTGTTGTACAGGGTGGAGTTGTTGTACAGGGCGGAATTGTTTCACACGGTGGTGTTGGTGTACAGGGTGTTTTTGGTGGAATTGTTTTACACGGTAGAGTTGTTGTACAGGGTGGTGTAGTTGTACAAGAGCATTGTTCAACTCCTTTATGTGAATGAATATGCGATTGTTGGTGCGGTTGCTGGGATGGCATTTGTGGATATCTCTGGTTCAGTCGACAGTTGGCAAGGATCGGTAAATTGCACACCAACGCCCGTTCGTCGAAGTGCAAGCCGCGCGGACAATGGCGCCGAATAGCTCTGCCGTTGCGACATAAATAGTAGCGGGAGCAGCTCGTGTCGTCAGCCAGGAATGTGCCGCTTCGATACTGTGTGCAATCCGGTCGGGAATATCTTTGCGTTGCATTCACTGCAATCAATTGCGGTGCTACAGTGCAGAGGATCAGTAGTAGCAAGTTTGCTGAAACGATAACGATTGCGATGAATTTTTAATGAATTCGTGTCCTCCAGTAAGGACTTTTCGTCAATGCTTTGCTTACTTGGCACCATGTTGAAGCTTCTTCGTTACAGCTGTACCGAATAAACCTTTCTACTGCAGTTTCAAAAAATCCGTCTGGCTTTTATATGCAAAAGTACTTTGGTCCGCAGTTAATTATAAAAACCTATTAAGTTTTATTTATATTCCTTATCAGCGAAGATATTGAAGAACTCTGTCATGGTATTTCCTCTTCCGCACATGAAGTGCGACATGTTTCGCATGCTGAGCACTAAAATACAATTAGCTGATAATGCAATATGTGGATTTCAAGTGCAGACCGATGCGAAATACGACTACTATTGCATTTGCAGCTGCAATCACTTATGTATTAATGAATAAATTAACTTTCCGGGAGAAAGGAGATTCGCTTTACTGAACATAAATGCTTTCAGATCAAACAAGTGAGTTTTCTCCACTTTCGAATAAGAAACTCTGATCGAACTTGTATAATCTGCTGAGATCGCGTGGGCTAATTGTCCCGTGCCTTTCTTTTCAGCAATGTTCTTGAAGGCAGGCCAGGTTTAACGGAAATACAGTCATTTCCGGTGCACAAAGAAATTTCAAATACTTTTCAGTTTCAAGCAAAGGACAAGCAATATTTTTGGAAGATTGGTATATTATCTGACGTTCTTAGAATATAACCGACGTCAAATTTATATTACAGTTGAAGGTTTTTTTTTGGTAGTCAGGTTCTAATCAAGTTGTTTTCTAAGCTAGATTCAGAAAACATGGAAATTAAATACAGAATGGTTAAACAAATTCATTCTTGATTACTTTTGTTCACTATTCATAAAAACTCAACCAAATTTTCTGTCGGTGTTCAAAGAAATATTTTATTATTTACACTGCTTCTTCTTGGTTATCTTCTACTGGTTTCCACACTCGATTTGGTTCAACTGGCTGAATATATAACGAGTATAACGAGAGCTTTTATGGGTTGAAATGGCCCATAATGGACAATAACACGCTACGCCCAGTGACAGTACCACGCTGTGCTCAAGCACGATCCACCACGTCCAGTTCAATTACATAGTCTGCTTTCCATACTTAAAATTTTGCAGAAGTGAGTTATACAGTGAGCCAATATATAGTGAGCCATTCTATGTTGCGCGCGTGTTTGCAAAATCAATTCAAAATATATGTAGCTCGTGGTGGATACGGGGTGGCATGCTGGTTTGGTCTTCGGCTAATCATGTCGGCTGGGTCGAGGTTCTTGTAACCACACATCAAGCAACACGCAACAATAGAAAAAAAATCATCATGCCAAAATATCTAAACCGTCTTTACTATGACCAGGTGACAAATAAAATAAAAAAAGAGCAGGTGCAAAAACAGTGGCAAGGAAATAATATCCATAGCTGAATTAGGGTTAATGTTGTACCCTAGAGTGCACTTCTCCCTCCCCTTTGTATACGCCTATGGCTACCTAAGCACTCGAAATCTTCGATAGCCCCTTAACCAAAACGTCTGCTTCGCTTATGGCATCCTATTCATGTTGCACGTCGACATTCCCCTTAGCATGTAAATTCAAATACACATTTTCGAAATATACAAATAGAATTTCATTGGTAAATACTCAAAGTATGCAACAACATTTTAAAAAATTGTTTAACTTAATCAAAATAGAAAAGTATTATAAAAAAGTCCTTTTTTTATATATAATTCTGGAAAACCTTAAGAAAAATAACCAAAAGACTGGCCACTGCAACGGCGAAGGATAGCAAAATGTTCCCAAGTTTCTTGAATTCCTCGCCCCATTTTATTTCATATGAAAATATCGATCCATGAAACAATTAGAAATTTCATTTGTTTTTGCAATGCAATTTTATTAGGACTCTCTTACAGCCACGTAAATAATATGGTTTTTACATGCAACATGGCGTTGCTTATTACATGTAATAAGTTTATACAATAAAATATTGAATAATTGCTTGTGACCACTTATGAAATCATCATTTCGATTTGGCAGCCGGACAATTCTTAACTAATTCCTTTCGATTGCAAATATGCCGTTCACTGTCAAACCACTGTCCCGGGTCACAGAAGTGCTGCATCGCTTTCCCATTCACGCACACGTAGTACTTGTTGCACATCTTCGCATCGCGCACGTATGATCCATTCGGGGCGTTAGCACAGTCGCCAGGTGCGGTCAACATCGTTGTCGCCTTTTTCACTGTCGATTGTTGAGGTTTTTCATTTTTGCAATCGACCAAATGGGGAAAGTTGCAAACGAGCTTCTGATCGTCAAAATACAAGCCGGTCGCACATCGGTGCGGAATGGCGCGACCACTTAAGCAGATGTAATACTTGTTGCACTGCTTAGTGTCCCGCACAAAAGTGCCATCGGGCAGTTTCCAGCAACTCGGCGCCGAGGCATCATTCGTTGCAGGTTTTTTAATGTGCGACGCATGCTTGCAGGCGCACGTGCAGGTGCATGGTTTCACTTCAGACTTGGGAGAGCAAGTCGTCGGTGTGGCTGTGGAAGTAGAAGATGTGCATGGTTTGGAGCTGGTGGTGGTAGACTTCGTAGGGGCGCATGATGTCGTGGACGTTAAGGACTCCGTGGCAATTGCTGTTGTTGTGGACTCGGTAGGGGTGCTGGGAGAAGAGGTGGTTATCGATTCAGTGGACTGCGTTGATAGATAGGAGGTTGTAGTAGAATCAGATGGAGTGCTAGACGATGACGAGGTAGTTGTAGACTCAGTTAGAATGCCGGGAGGAGAGGTGGTTATGGATCCGGTAGATTCTGTTGATGGAGAGCTAGTAGTGGTAGACTCGGTTGGAGTAGATGGTGAGGCTGTTGTTGTAGACTCGGTAGGAGTGCTGGGAGAAGAGGTGGTTATAGATTCGGTAGACTCCGTCGATGGAGAGCTAGTAGTGGTAGACTCGGTTGGAGTGGATGGTGAGCCTGTTGTTGTAGACTCGGTAGCAGCGCAGGGCGATGTGGTGGTTATGGATTGGGTGGACAGCGTTGATAGAGAGCTAGTAGTGGTCGACTCGGTTGGAGTGGATGGTGAGGCTGTTGTTGTAGACTCGGTCGGAGTGCAGGGCGATGTGGTGGTTATGGATTCGGTGGACTCCTTCGATGGAGTGCTAGTAGTAGTAGACTCGGTTGGAGTGGATGGTGAGGCTGTTGTTGAAGACTCGGTCGGAGCGCAGGGCGATGTGGTGGTTATAGATTCGGTAGACTCCGTCGATGAAGAGCTAGTAGTGGTAGACTCGGTTGGAGTGGATGGTGAGGCTGTTGTTGTAGACACGGTAGGAGTGCTGGGAGAAGAGGTGGTTATGGATTCGGTGGACAGCGTTGATGGAGAGCTAGTAGTGGTAGACTCGGTTGGAGTGGATGGTGAGGCTGTTGTTGTAGACTCGGTCGGAGCGCAGGGCGATATGATGGTTATAAATTCGGTAGACTCCGTCGATGGAGAGCTAGCAGTGGTAGATTCGGTTGGAGTAGATGGTGAGGCTGTTGTTGTAGACTCGGTAGGAGTGCTGGGAGAAGAGGTAGTTATGGATTCGGTGGACAGCGTTGATGGAGAGCTAGTAGTGGTAGACTCGGTTGGAGTGGATGGTGAGGCTGTTGTTGTAGACTCGGTCGGAGCGCAGGGCGATGTGGTGGTTATAGATTCGGTAGACTCCGTCGATGGAGAGCTAGTAGTGGTAGACTCGGTTGGAGTGGATGGTGAGCCTGTTGTTGTAGACTCGGTAGCAGCGCAGGGCGATGTGGTGGTTATGGATTGGGTGGACTCCGTCGATGACGAGGTACTTGTAGACTCGGTTGTAGTGCTAGGCGATGAGGTGGTTATGGATTCGGTGGACTCCGTCGATTGAGAGCTAGTAGTGGTAGACTCGGTTGGAGTGGATGGTGAGGCTGTTGTTGAAGACTTGGTCGGAGCGCAGGGCGATGTGGTGGTTATAGATTCGGTAGACTCCGTCGATGGATAGCTAGTAGTGGTAGACTCGGTTTTAGTGGATGGTGAGGCTGTTGTTGAAGACTCGGTAGGGGTGCTAGGAGAAGAGGTGGTTATCGATTCAGTAGACTGCGTTGATAGATAGGAGGTTGTAGTAGAATCAGTTGGAGTGCTAGACGATGACGAGGTAGTTGTAGACTCAGTTAGAATGCCGGGAGGGGAGGTGGTTATAGATTCGGTAGACTCCGTCGATGGAGAGCTAGTAGTGGTAGATTCGGTTGGAGTAGATGGTGAGGCTGTTGTTGTAGACTCGGTAGGAGTGCTGGGAGAAGAGGTGGTTATGGATTCGGTGGACAGCGTTGATGGAGAGCTAGTAGTGGTAGACTCGGTTGGAGTGGATGGTGAGGCTGTTGTTGTAGACTCGGTCGGAGCGCAGGGCGATGTGGTGGTTATAAATTCGGTAGACTCCGTCGATGAAGAGCTAGTAGTGGAAGATTCGGTTGGAGTAGATGGTGAGGCTGTTGTTGTAGACTCGGTAGGAGTGCTGGGAGAAGAGGTGGTTATGGATTCGGTGGACAGCGTTGATGGAGAGCTAGTAGTGGTAGACTCGGTTGGAGTGGATGGTGAGGCTGTTGTTGTAGACTCGGTCGGAGCGCAGGGCGATGTGGTGGTTATAGATTCGGTAGACTCCGTCGATGGAGAGCTAGTAGTGGTAGACTCGGTTGGAGTAGATGGTGAAGCTGTTGTTGTAGACTCGGTAGGAGTGCTGGGAGAAGAGGTGGTTATGGATTCGGTGGACAGCGTTGATGGAGAGCTAGTAGTGGTAGACTCGGTTGGAGTGGATGGTGAGGCTGTTGTTGTAGACTCGGTCGGAGCGCAGGGCGATGTGGTGGTTATAGATTCGGTAGACTCCGTCGATGGAGAGCTAGTAGTGGTAGACTCGGTTGGAGTGGATGGTGAGCCTGTTGTTGTAGACTCGGTAGCAGCGCAGGGCGATGTGGTGGTTATGGATTGGGTGGACTCCGTCGATGACGAGGTACTTGTAGACTCGGTTGAAGTGCTAGACGATGAGGTGGTTATGGATTGGGTGGACTCCGTCGATGACGAGGTACTTGTAGACTCGGTTGGAGTGCTAGGCGATGAGGTGGTTATGGATTCGGTGGACTCCGTCGATTGAGAGCTAGTAGTGGTAGACTCGGTTGGAGTGGATGGTGAGGCTGTTGTTGAAGACTCGGTCGGAGCGCAGGGCGATGTGGTGGTTATAGATTCGGTAGACTCCGTCGATGAAGAGCTAGTAGTGGTAGACTCGGTTGGAGTGGATGGTGAGGCTGTTGTTGAAGACTCGGTAGGGGTGCTAGGAGAAGAGGTGGTTATCGATTCAGTAGACTGCGTTGATAGATAGGAGGTTGTAGTAGAATCAGTTGGAGTGCTAGACGATGACGAGGTAGTTGTAGACTCAGTTAGAATGCCGGGAGGGGAGGCGGTTATAGATTCGGTAGACTCCGTCGATGGAGAGCTAGTAGTGGTAGATTCGGTTGGAGTAGATGGTGAGGCTGTTGTTGTAGACTCGGTAGGAGTGCTGGGAGAAGAGGTGGTTATGGATTCGGTGGGCAGCGTTGATGGAGAGCTAGTAGTGGTAGACTCGGTTGGAGTGGATGGTGAGCCTGTTGTTGTAGACTCGGTCGGAGCGCAGGGCGATGTGGTGGTTATAAATTCGGTAGACTCCGTCGATGAAGAGCTAGTAGTGGTAGATTCGGTTGGAGTAGATGGTGAGGCTGTTGTTGTAGACTCGGTAGGAGTGCTGGGAGAAGAGGTGGTTATGGATTCGGTGGACTGCGTTGATGGAGAGCTAGTAGTGGTAGACTCGGTTGGAGTGGATGGTGAGGCTGTTGTTGAAGACTCGGTCGGAGCGCAGGGCGATGTGGTGGTTATAGATTCGGTAGACTCCGTCGATGGAGAGCTAGTAGTGGTAGACTCGGTTGGAGTGGATGGTGAGGCTGTTGTTGTAGGCTCGGTAGGAGTGCTGGGAGAAGAGGTGGTTATAAATTCGGTGAGCTGCGTTGATGGAGAGCTAGTAGTGGTAGACTCGGTTGGAGTGGATGGTGAGGCTGTTGTTGAAGACTCGGTCGGAGCGCAGGGCGATGTGGTGGTTATAGATTCGGTAGACTCCGTCGATGGAGAGCTAGTAGTGGTAGACTCGGTTGGAGTGGATGGTGAGGCTGTTGTTGTAGGCTCGGTAGGAGTGCTGGGAGAAGAGGTGGTTATAAATTCGGTGAGCTGCGTTGATGGAGAGCTAGTAGTGGTAGACTCGGTTGGAGTGGATGGTGAGGCTGTTGTTGAAGACTCGGTCGGAGCGCAGGGAGAAGAGGTGGTTATAAATTCGGTGAACTGCGTTGATGGAGAACTAGTAGTGGTAGACTCGGTTGGAGTGGATGGTGAGGCTGTTGTTGTAGGCTCGGTAGGAGTGCTGGGAGAAGAGGTGGTTATGGATTCGGTGGGCAGCGTTGATGGAGAGCTAGTAGTGGTAGACTCGGTTGGAGTGGATGGTGAGCCTGTTGTTGTAGACTCGGTCGGAGCGCAGGGCGATGTGGTGGTTATGGATTCGGTGGACTCCGTCGATGGAGAGCTAGTTGTGGTAGACTCGGTTGGGGTGGATGGTGAGCCTGTTGTTGTAGACTCGGTAGGAGTGCTGGGAGAAGAGGTGGTTATGGATTCGGTGGACAGCGTTGATGGAGAGCTAGTAGTGGTAAACTCGGTTGGAGTGGATGGTGAGGCTGTTGTTTTAGACTCGGTCGGAGCGCAGGGCGATGTGGTGGTTATAAATTCGGTAGACTCCGTCGATGAAGAGCTAGTAGTGGTAGATTCGGTTGGAGTAGATGGTGATGCTGTTGTTGTAGACTCGGTAGGAGTGCTGGGAGAAGAGGTGGTTATGGATTCGGTGGACTGCGTTGATGGAGAGCTAGTAGTGGTAGACTCGGTTGGAGTGGATGGTGAAGCTGTTTTTGAAGACTCGGTCGGAGCGCAGGGCGATGTGGTGGTTATAGATTCGGTAGACTCCGTCGATGGAGAGCTAGTAGTGGTAGACTCGGTTGGAGTGGATGGTGAGGCTGTTGTTGTAGGCTCGGTAGGAGTGCTGGGAGAAGAGGTGGTTATAAATTCGGTGAGCTGCGTTGATGGAGAGCTAGTAGTGGTAGACTCGGTTGGAGTGGATGGTGAGGCTGTTGTTGAAGACTCGGTCGGAGCGCAGGGAGAAGAGGTGGTTATAAATTCGGTGAACTGCGTTGATGGAGAACTAGTAGTGGTAGACTCGGTTGGAGTGGATGGTGAGGCTGTTGTTGTAGACTCGGTAGGAGTGCTGGGAGAAGAGGTGGTAATGGATTCGGTGGACTGCGTTGATGAAGAGCTAGTAGTGGTAGACTCGGTTGGAGTGGATGGTGACCCTGTTGTTTTAGACTCGGTTGGAGTACTGGGAGATGATGTGGTTATGGATTCGGTGGACTCCGTTGATGGTGAGGAGGTAGTTGTGGACTCAGTTGGCGTGTTTGGCGAACTTGTGGTTGAAGATTCAGTGGAGTCCCTCGCCGGTGACGATGATTCGGTGGTTTTTGGTGTGGTGCAAGTTGTAGTTGTCTGAGGGGATGATGTGCACGGTGTTGTTGGTCCAGTGTCGCATGGAGCACATGTGTTGGGTGCTTGTGGACAGCATGGACTGTTTATGTATATTGGAATAATTATGGGCCCAGGCAAAAGAGGCCAGCCTAGAAGTGGGTGCGCGTACGAACCACACTGGCACAGCGTTTGGTTCTGAGACGCACCACATTTGCATGTTGATAAGTTCCGGTTAGCACTGGGCAGTTGGATTATCTGCGAGAGATCGTTTAACTTTGGCAGTTTTGAATTCTCATCAAGACTAGGAGTTAAACAGCTTCCAACGACACAGCGCTGTTCAGTCTGATTGAACCGATAGCCTGGGCCGCAATTTTCCGAGAATTGTCCTAAAACTCCCAAGCACACGAAATAGGCATGGCAGTCGGCCGGATTCTGAAGTTTGTAACCGAAGGGGAACTCGTAGCAAGTACTCGTAGCAATCGCCGGTGTCAGGCTGAGTGCACCAACCAAAAGTAGGCAGACTGGAGTGGAGGAACAAAACTTTTAATTTAGAAATGCAACAAATTGTATATCACTCACCGGTTTGCATTTCTCTTATTTGGCTTCCAGGTCGGTAGAAGAAGGCCAATACAAAAATGCGATGCTGAACTTAGAAGCGGCACTTATTTATAGACAAATTCCGCGAACCACTGATGAACACCTAATTTTCATAAAAGCGTTTTCGCATTCACTTTGTGTAAGGCTGTAAGTCGTTATGTGTGAAAGTAGATACTCAACGACGAACGACGGTGTTGTACATGGCACAAAATGGGGTATTGAATGTACGACTCTAGTGCTGGATGGGAACTTTTTCTTTAATTACTTAGTAGTTGCTTTAATTAGCAGCCAGTTGTTGACGCCTAGCAAAATTTAAGTATTGGTGCAGGCAAACAGATAAGAACAGAAAAAAACAAAATGGATGCACATCATGACGGCGATGTGTATCGCTGTTGTAAGTAGACATTTAATGGGAAGTAGGAACACATCGAAAGCTCTGAATGAATGCACTTCTTCGAAACACACTGTACATCGATCTCTGTAAACACTGTGGATGCGAAACAAGTGTCGGCTGGTGAAGCTGTCAACACTTCAAGAGAGGGGAAGTTGTTCTGAAACACGCAACCGATCTTTTTCCAACAACTTAGCGCAACAGTTGTTGATGTGGCGCGAGGAAGTTGTGAGTGCTTGCCAAGTACCAAACCAGGCAACTTGCAATCACATGGAGCAATTAAAAGTTGGATATTGCCGGGGCGACAACTATGAAATCAAATCGCAATTAGCGCTCCTAATTAGCCACAAGTCGGCGACATTCAGGCCACAACAATCAAACGAACAAAAGTAAAAAGATGAAGAAATGATATGGAAAAGGACGAAGGTAAGGAAACGCGACCTGGCGATTGCCAAGTATTCAACAGCTTTTGGATGCTGGCATACAAGTCGCCTGCTGCTCGGCGAAGGTCAGTAAAAACGTTTACGCGATAAGCGAAAGCAGCGGAAATCCTTTGGCCCGAAAAGACAAAATATCATAATTGCAACAAAGGCGGAAATAAGTCAGTGAGTCCGAGCATCATCAATTATGCCTGAAAATTCCTTAAGCACAAACAAAAGGCCTACAGCTGCGACGGTACTGAACAGATTGCTTGTAGGAGAAAATAGCTCAATACAACACAAAATACCAGGAAATTATTTATTTTAAAATTTCGACTATCGGTCGAAGAAGTTCAAAAGCGTTTGCTGTTTGTTTTTCTACCTTTGTCGAATTACTCGTGTGTGCGTCAATCAGCCAGTGGCAGCTGCCACAAATGAGAACTCGTATCTGCACCGGCAAACGCATTAACGCCGAGCACAGTAAAACTTTTATGCAAGTTTTACTCGCGCACTACGAACGCGGCGCTCGGACGAAAGTGCGCAGATACTCGTAACGTGCATCCGGCAGTGTCCTGCAGCGCAGCGAATAAACGCAACGCGACGCGCACACAAGCCTCGCGTTTGCATGTGGGAGACAAATATGTGCGCGTGTGAGTGTGCGCCGCAATGACGAGCAGCAGTCAGGAGCGTTCTAAGCTCGCATACAGCAGTCCACTTTGTTGCAGGCACTCGACTCGCTCGAGAGGGGAGCGCATAATTTTTTGACAAATTACTTTGTGCTCCTCGGTCCGCAAGTAAAAAATATCTGCTTGTGACAATGCTGGCGAAAGCGGTTTGTAGTTGGCGCAGTAGCTATGGCAGTCGTTGGGGAATTCTTTAAAAAATTATGCTGCCTGCAGCTGGTCGCGCAAGCGGCTTTTAGCCAAAGTTGCCAAAGTATTAAAAACTCCATTGTCAATTTGATTCGGGGATGTCATTATTATTTTACTAGAATGCTAAAAGGGACCAACTAAAGCATATCAAGTTATGTATATCAGACTCAAATAATAATCAATTAAATGTTAAAAAATTCAATGGAATTGATTTATGTTGGAATGAAAAAAAACCAATAAATATCGAGTAATAAAATGTATTAACCATTGATAAGTAAGTATAAGTAGTTATTAGTAAATAATCTATAATTAACAATTAAAATTGTTAACTTTTAATTAATAATTCAATATTTCAAATTACTTTTGAATAATATAAGAATCATATTTAATTATTTTGAATTTATCATATGTTGCTGACTCATACTAAGTAATTAGAAACACGTTACTTTAAAAATAAAAATTTATGAGTAATTCATAATTAATAATTGTTAAAAAATAACCAATTCATAATTAGTATCAACAAAAATTAATTCTACATAAATAATTACTAACAGTTCAATAAATATGTAATAACTTTAAAACTTAAACTTTATAATTCGAACCATTCATAATTGATAATAGAAAATGTATAATTTATAACTAATATTTATTATTTAATTTATTTATTTTATTTATTTATTATTAATATTTATTTTTGTTTAAAATTAACAATCAACAATTCTAAAAAAATAACTACTGAGTAACAATTTAATTATTATAAATGTTTTTAAATTATTTAGTAACCTAAAAGAAAAATTAACAAATAATAATTAATTCATAATTAAAATCATCAATGAATAATTATAAATTAATAAGAACTAATCAACAATCAAATGAGTAATTATAAATTATTTAGTAATTGAAAAGAAAAATAACTGATTACTAAATTTCAATAATAATTAATCAAACTATAATTTACAATTTAAAATTTACAAATAATAATTTACAAAGTAATTAAAAATTAAAAATTAATATTCAGTAACTAACAATCACGAATTTTTAATTAGTAATGAATAATTATCAAACATTTTTAAATCATTACTAAATAATAATTAATAAGCAGTGACAATTGAAAGTTTTTCACTAAGATCTAGTTTCTAAGTATTAAATTTTTGTAATGAATTTTGAATTGATAAAGCAAAATAGTTCTAATTAAATATAATACCAAAACATTTGCAACTAATTATTGATAATTACTAATTGAAAATTAGTAATAATTACTTATTAGTAAATAATGAAGCATCCATAATTGACTAATGATTGATTAATCAGCAAAAATAAACAGTCATTTTATTTTAACTAATTATATTTTAATATTTAAATAAACTTTATAGTTTGTAATGAAAAGCTTATTTACAATTAATAACTATTAATTAAAATTCTAAGTTCTTAATTATTCTTTAATCATTTAATCATTAACTTGTAACTCATAATTTATAATTTATAACTAATAGCATATAATTAATCAATAGAAATTTGTAATAAATAATAAGCAATTTGCTATACCTCGGTAATAATTAAAATTCAATAACTAATAAATAACAATTAATTTATATATTGACTAATAACTAAGTAAGTAATAACTAAAAGCTAATAGCTAATTGCTAACTACTAGTAACTAACAAGTAATAACTTGGAACTACTAACTAACAATTAATAACTTGTAACTGATAATTAACAAGGAATAACTACTAACTAGTAAGTAACAAGTAATAACTAACAACTATCTAATAACTGAGAATTGAGAATATAAGACTTATAATTAATAATTTGTGATTAATAATTAGCAATAAATAATGTATAATAAGTAAGTAATATTTATTAATTACAAATTAATATTTAAAAATTAGAAATAAATAGTTACTAATTGTTAAATATTAATTTAATGTGAAACAATTATAATTCATTTTAGAACAATAAAGATAATAAATAATCTCAACTAATTCAACAAAAACCATATAGTTAGTTCAGCATTCATTTCTGAAGAAATTTTAGGATTTTATAGTTGAAATATTATTGTAAAATTGTTCTCAAAAATCATTCAGTCAAACTGAATTTCAAGTACCTACGCCGAAAAGAAATCCAAAACAACGCAAAGGACAAACGCAAACCACTAGCAATCACAACAACAACAACTCTCGGTTAGAACCAACTTACGCGGAGCAGCAACCGGAGCGTTTGGAGCAGAAGCAAGCCGACGCAACTGGCCGTAGTTTCCTGTCGGCAGCTGAGCGTAAAAAGCCACTGTTGACTTTGCCGCTCACGCACTGCAGTCGTCGCACGCGCACAAAGCATCAAACTGGATTGAGAAATTTTCGGCGTTAAAAACTAAGCGGAAAAAATCGCTGCGACACAGTTTTCTGTTGGCGCACGTTTGGCAAATTGCTGCCGCCCCACGTTCGACGTTCGACGTTCGCCGCCCTCCGCAACGGTTATGGCGTGCAAATAGAATCTTGTTTGGCTGCGGATTAAAAATATTTGCCGTTATTGATATTTGTTTTGCATTTATTGAATTTGAGGATTACAGGCAGGCAGCGACAGCTGGTGCCGCTCGACTGCTGGGTCTTTTTAAATTTTGCACAATTTGTGTGTTTTCATAGTCGCATTGCTCACATTTCATTGGTTAAGTTTTCGAAATGACTAAGTGCACATTTCTGCGTGGCGCGTGTTGTTGTTTTCGTTATCTATTTATAGTCACATATCAATTTTATTTATAATGCTGCCTTCTGCTTTCGACTGATGTCTGGCAGGTAGAATAAGCTGTGCTTGTTGACAACATCTCGCGCAGCAATCTGCAGCCGCCCACAGATTCCATTCAGATTCAGCAAGCAACGAAGCCATCGTTTGATGGTCTCCGCTCTGCATGTGCGAATTTTGATAGCTTTTAACCCACATGCAATTAAATAACAATCGAATTCCTTCAATGGATTCGCGTATCAAAAATAACTTTTAAATTTAATATGGTCGAAAATATTACTCAACTCCCAAGCGGAAATTAATTAAATTATGGCTTCGCGAGCGACGCGCTCGTGCACGCAAAATGGCTCAGGCGCGAGTATTTGTGATTTGTTTCGTAAATTAATAAACAAACGTACATACACATATAGTATGTAGTGCATATTGTGGTCTTTCCTGCCGGAAGTTTTTCAGTCGAATTGGGTCTGCAAGTAAAATGTCAAAACATGACGCAGACACAATTCAAGAGAAAGCAAACCCAATTCAAAATGTATATTTTTTCATGAAATGCATTGGAATTCTCACAAACAGCTGTAATTCGTAAAATTTGTTATTTGATTTCATTGTGAGGCAAAGTGAAGTAATGAGGAAAATGTTGTGATTTCATCTGATCTCAAGTGATGTGCAGAACAAATGGATTCATTCCAAAATCAGCGTCACAACTCTGGTGTGGATTCAAATTGAAAGATGGCTGTATAGGGTCCGAAGTGTGTCCCCCAGATTTCACGAAGCATTTCTCAAGTAAAAGCTGGGCACCTCATCTTCGAGGCGGAAAAGTACACCATCATAGTTTGTGCTGGCGAATTCTTGGATTAGATTGAACTACTCGGCCAATTTGCCATCTAACTTTTGGCCAGGAAGTCCCCTTGACTTCAAACTTGGTAAAAGAAATCGTATTCTTAGTGAGAAATAATTCGACACGTGTTTGCACTTTTTGAAAATCAAAATCTAACGACGCCAACAGTTTGTATGAGGAAACAAGGAAACAATGAATGACTGTGTCTATTGACTTTAAATATGGAGGAAGCATTTCAAAGAGAAATAATTAGACAAGTAGTGTTCATCAAAATCTGACACGGCCAACAAAGGGTTAAGGGAATGTTGATTTCTTGGGCCCATTGACTTCAGACTTGGAAAAAGTACTCAAAATCAGAAACAACTCAACGCAAGTCAACAGGCGAGGTAAAGGTTTGTAAGAAGTTTATACGAATAAACATGACTTAACATTAAATGAAATCATAAAGCAATTAAAGATTATTTCAATGAAGATTATTAAGAATAAAGACTATTGCCAGATCAGGAGATTTCCTTCTAGATTTAGGGGATTTTTGGCTTTTTAGGAGGAAAAATTTTTTATGAAAAAGTTTAGGAGATTTCTATGGTAATACATTTGACATCATTAGTGGCACTGAGGCCTGCAATATTGAAAGCTAAAGTGTCTAATTTAATTTATGCAATGAATGAAGGAAGTTTTCAAAAGCGAATTTCATACCGATCTCATTTTTTATATGTTTTCTTGTGTTAAGTTGCTGTGAAGCTGAAGCTGAATGAATAAAAAGGTTGCAATAAAAATCAAAACTTAACATATTTTTTATTTTTTTATGAGAAATTTAAATTAGTTTCCAAAATTACAATAGTTTCCGAAAATTAATTTTAAAAAATGTTAGGAAATTTTGTCAATTTTTGGAAGAAAATTTCAGCTTTTTTTAAGATTTAGAAAAAAAATTATTTCAGATGTCTGGCAACACTGGTCAGGTATGGTCTGATCTAATATGACCTGTTTGAATTCGAGGTAATGTAATGTGATATGATAATTTTATTTTAATTTAATTTGAAATTTTTTCATTAATTTTGTTTGGAACTAATATTTAAATTTTTTTATTCAGTTCTCTTATCTTTTCTATGTATTGTAGTTCTTTATTTTCATCATATTTTGTTGTTTATTTTTAGTATATTTTACATATTGTTTAATATCATCCTTCTCAGTCAGTTGTATTTGTTTGATGCATGCTTTCTCATTATGGTTTTTCTTGTTCAACAACAACAACAACAACAACGTCCAATGTGTGAGTGGGCAACGCCAACATATGTGGCGCCGCAAATATTTCCGTTTCGATGCGCTTTTCATTTCCGTTGCTTGGCGTTGCTGCCTGTGCGAGTGCGAGCAGCACATTTTCCATTACACACACAGCACACATTACACACACACACATTCGTACCAAATATGCACAGAGCAGCAAACGTAATGCATATGAATCAAATATTTCAAATATTTAGTCCGTTTTTTTTTGCTGATATTTGCCACTTTCGCTATCGCCAGTGCCTACGGAATTCTGGTTTTTTGCTGGCATAATCAAAGGTTGCACTAGTGTGTGTGTGTGTGTGTGTTGGGTTCACATATTTGTTTAGTGGCTTAGCATCAGCTGGTGCACACTGGCTGCTGATTTTGCACTTAAAGCATATTCGGCATTTTTGTGGCAGAAATTTGCAATTTCGCTTAAAGTTGCAACAGTTGCAGAACTAATTTAAAATTTTGTTGTTAGCTTATTAAATAAATTCCTGTTTTGGAATAAAGCGTTTTTAAAGGGAATTTAAATGATTAAATGTAGTCTACAGTTGTAAACGTGTATGTAACAAATTTACTTGAATAATTTTACTGACTGTGTGGCACTTGCGGCATTCAAACCGACCAAAGAAATTGTGCACTCAAACTGTTTTGAGTTACTTAGATGCAATGGAGCATTGATCGCTCGTTCCATTATCCTTGACCTGGCCGCGAGCTTCATTGCCTGCAAAAGCTACTCACACAAACACACACACACACACTAACTTGCATAGAGTGGCAGCAGTTCGTCAGCTTTAACAGAACATCACTTTTAACTCTCAATATGTGTGTGTGTGTGTGTGCGAGTACGAGTGATTTAGTGTCTCACTGGCAGCCGACCGACTGGTGGCAGCCCCACGCATTCACTTTTGACTTATTCCGCACAGACATTAATATTTATTATAATTACACGCATCGCTTGCTGCGAATGCCGCATTAGCTAAATCAATTATTAACACTGTGGTAATCAAGAGCTGCTCAATAGCTACACATACACACACACACACACACACACACATGCGCGCATAATTGACAGCACACATAACTATTTGCATGCAAATTCATCAGCCAGCGAATCAGTCGCGCTGCTGGCTTCGATGAGACACACACACACACACATACACACGCACAGCCAATGCGACCTGCAAAATACTCCCAGTGTGCGGTAGTCAGACCGTTGAGGTTAGGTCCTGTGCAAAGAATATCGCGCAAAAAAATAATCACTATTCGGTGGGAAAAGTGTTTGTGTGTGTGTGAGTGAGTGTCGGAAGAGCATCATTGGCAGTGGCGCTCGCGCTGCTAATTAGCCGCTACACGACCGACACATGGCCAGAGCTTTAAGTCGCCTGACAATGCTGCCGTCAGGTCGTCAGAGCGCTGCTGCTGTCAAGTGTCGGCCAGCATTGACAGACTTCAGACGCGCTAATTGGGCCAATGTTCAACTGCGATTGTCTGTTGGAAATGTTTGTTTTTGTTATGTTGTTAAGATGACTTAAACAGTTGTTCGAGTGTGTGTGCCTGTGTGTGTGTGTGTGTGTAGCATCACGAGGGTGCTTTACTAATACTGACAACTAATTAATAAAGACTTTTAAAGTAGATACCTCAGTCATTTCATCAGCTCAATGAGCCATCAACTAATGTTTCACAATGTTTGTTCGTTACATGTTTCAATTGTGTTCAACGAATCATTAAACAAGTTAGTCCCAATTTAAGGGGGTCGCCTACGTTGCGGCCTCATTTTCGATCCTGTTTTTCAAGATTTATTACGAAGGAACGAAAAAAGATATTCACTCACTTTTTTTGTTTTTTGTTTATTTAATCGTAATCTTTCAAGTGCCAAGGTCATAAAATATATATTTCTACATATTCGAGTGCAGGATGACCTTGAACGTGCCCTCATCAGAATTTCGATATCAATTTCCCTGCACAATTTTGGGCCAACCACGTAACCTACATCAAAAAATGAAACTAATCTATAATTGATATTACATCAGCTATGTTTAGACAAACAAATTCAAAAATCTCTCGAAAGAAAAGTTATTTTTTCCCCGTGTCTAAACATAGCGACATGTTTTCTGAGCAAGTAAAAAAAGAAATCGAATCGATGCGTGTAAAACTTTTCTTAAAATCGTGCAAGTAAGTTAGAAAAATACGACTTTCGGGAAACCGCGTTTAAAGTTTACAGAGAGCGCGCGGAAACACCGTGAGCGAGCATGCTCAATGCTCTACAGCTCAATAACCGTGAAGAGTTTACCCAAATCCTTTGGAAATAACATTCCTCACGTCTTCCAAATGAAAATTGTGTAAAAAAAAATGATTTTTTAAAACTTTGTACGTAGACGACCCCCTTAAGTCATTTCGTTTAAAGCATAATCAACTAATTTCAGCCAATTTCTGGTTTTCCAATTATGTACTGATTATATTTTTTTTACAACTGAACTGATTTCCACTTTATTCGTTCAACATGAGCGTTTAATATGAAAAGCAAACTCGCATCACCCGCTTAGAGACAATAAAGCGGCAAAGAACATGCAAGGAAAACTGAAGGATGTGATTAAGTATCTGGAATGTGTTAGCATTTAACGTTTACATCGGTAAGTGTCTGGCTTGGAGCGGTCAGACGCATCGCATCGACTGACTTGGGGTTTCTTTCGCTGCGCGTTTCACAGATTAGGCGCTGAATAAAACATGAACAGCGCCACGAGGCGGAATAAGTATTTAAGACAGTCAGCCAACGCGTGCAAATGTTGCACGGAAATAGGTTCAAAAAAATCACATTTTCCCCACTCAACTCTTTGGTTTCGATGTCCAAATGCCACATACGAAATGCCATCGAAATACGTTGCATGGAACCGATTTTTTTTTTGAAACAGCATCGACTGTCAGTTGGTTAGACATGCCGAGTGCGGTCTGTGTTGCCAGTTGCGGCCACAATCCTGGCAACGGAAGGTGGATGATTGCGTTTGTTTGTATTAGTAATTGTTGATATGTTGTTGAACAGGTAAAAGGACAACAGCCAACAAAGCAAAGTTAGCGTTTGTAAACAAACAAAAACCTCTAAAGTCCCTCAATCTTTCAGCATCGCTTGGACACCACACTTTAGCATTTGGCTTCCCGTTTTGCTTTTGAACTTTACCGCTTTCATCGAATGTCTAGCAATGAGTTTCTATTTGGGCGTCTATCACCGAAAATATTCCTCAGTGCTGTCAAAACAATCAATTTAATTGAATTTTAAATGCATGTCGGCATTGTTTTGTTGGAATCTTCTGAGAAAACATGTCAATTAAAATGCGAAATGTGAAATTCGACCGCAATCGACAACAAGACGTGCCGCCAGCTGCCGTTTGTTAGTCGAGACAGCGGCAACAAGTGGGAGCGGCACTGAAAATCAAATGTCAATTAATGCTAACTCTGTGCGGCTTTTCGGTGATGTGCAATGTCAATTTGTTGCATTAGTAAAGGAATATCGTATGTGGCATTGAGTTTGGTAGCACATACGACACTTAATTACTCAAGCAACAGTTTGCCTCGCACTGCCTAAATAACTAGCCAACTAACTAACTAACTAACTAACTAACTAACTAACTAACTAACTAACTAACTAACTAACTAACTAACTAACTAACTAACTAACTAACTAACTAACTAACTAACTAATTAACTAACTAACTAACTAACTAACTAACTAACTAACTAACTAACTAACTAACTAACTAACTAACTAACTAACTAACTAACTAACTAACTAACTAACTAACTAACTAACTAACTAACTAACTAACTAACTAACTAACTAACTAACTAACTAACTAACTAACTAACTAACTAACTAACTAACTAACTAACTAACTAACTAACTAACTAACTAACTAACTAACTAACTAACTAACTAACTAACTAACTAACTAACTAACTAACTAACTAACTAACTAACTAACTAACTAACTAACTAACTAACTAACTAACTAACTAACTAACTAACTAACTAACTAACTAACTAACTAACTAACTAACTAACTAACTAACTAACTAACTAACTAACTAACTAACTAACTAACTAACTAACTAACTAACTAACTAACTAACTAACTAACTAACTAACTAACTAACTAACTAACTAACTAACTAACTAACTAACTAACTAACTAACTAACTAACTAACTAACTAACTAACTAACTAACTAACTTACTAACTAACTAACTAACTAACTAACTAACTAACTAACTAACTAACTAACTAACTAAATAACTAACTAACTAACTAACTAACTAACTAACTAACTAACTAACTAACTAACAAACTAACTAGCTACCTAACTAACTAACTAGCTAACTAACTAACTAACTAACTAACTAACTCACTAACTAACTAACTAGCTAACTAACTAAGTAACTAACTAACTAACTAACAGTTTTCTTCATTCATTCATTCATATTCATTTGAAGTTTTATTCATTTAAATTTTTAAATTGATATAAAATATTTTAACGTTAGCACAGCTGTGCTGAGTTATCGCCCATCACTGTGATAGGCAAACTCACACTGTTACATATTCCTAAACGTCTTCGTGTCTCTCAGATATGCGCTGTGAAATCGTGCATGCTTCATTGCTTTTCATTTCAGTCTCATTGTGTCTCAGAACGGAACCGGAAACGTGCCGCCAAAAACAACATTTTGCTCTCACCTGTGTATGCAAATGCACAAAAGCAACAAAATAAAACAAGTCGAAGTATTTTAGTCGTTGCGCCATTCCAAACTTATCTTTTCTCTTTTCAAATATTTGTCATTCATGTACAACAAGCAATAAATTTCCAGTAAATTTTATCGGCCCACACATAAACTGTTCATAGCAGGTGTCATGTCGATATCTCAACTTGTTCGATAATTCGATCCATCTGCCAACCCAATGTGGGCTACAAACATATTCAAATGAATGCATGAAAATCTACACTTGTCGCAAAAATTACGCATTTCAACTCAACGCTGGTGTGAAATGTACGATGAGAGTTAATTATGACATTCTTCTCTATTTATAGTCGCACAAAGCAGCAGCCGATCTGTTCGAGTTGCACCTAAAATTGGCATAGATTTATTTTGAACTCGTCGTAAAATTTCATCACCCACACTGCAGCGCAACAAATGACGCTCGATTGTAATTTTGGGCTCATTGAAAACTTTTCAAATTTAGCGCCAAAAGATTTCACTCTCTAATTTCAAATGAGCATTTCAATATAGGCATTTTGTGCAACTCCAACGCGTGAACGATCTAGAATTGAAAAGCAAATGCAAATCCCGCCGGGCGCAGCCAATTTGAGCCATAGAGGCGTTCACCAGGCGCCGACCAGTCGAATCGAAGCCCCCAGACAGTTGGCGCATCAATTGGCAATCGTGCAGTGGGGGAGTGGGGGAGTGGGGGCAGCGGCTAATCATCGTATCAACATTATGAAATATGCAAAAGCGACCACGGCTGATTGCTCGTGTCATGAAGCGGCAGTTTAGAAGTCACGCCCGACCACGGCACCGCGCACCTGCCTCGACTCGGTTCGATGGCGCAGGCCGGCTAATTGCAAAGCCATAAGTGTGCCGGCGCAAAATGGCACAATGCCAAAGTTACGGCGCGTCATTGCGCTGATTGACGGTTAACGGAGAATGGGGGGCAATGTTTCTATTTACTGCTGCCGCTGTCGCTGCTGGTTCTGGTGTTGATGGCAATGGTGGCGGTGGCGGTGGCGGTGACGGTGACGGTGACGGTGCGGCTGTCCGAGTGGTCAATTATTGTTGCGCACGTATAACGTCAGCAAATTGGCTGGCAATCAGTGAAATGCACCGTCGAACTGCTCTCGCGTATCAAATGCCACAACAACAACAACAATCACTCGCGTTAGTATTTATTTGTCAAGTGAAAACCCATCAGGAGTTTATGGAAATTGTAGTTCAATGTGTTTAACTTTTCTCAAAATTTTCAAATACATAAAAATACTATCAAATTTTTATTATTTATATTCATAACATATTTTTTTTTATTACTTACATGAAATCTTTCAATAAGCACGCTCGATGTGAAAACTGTTTTAAACATTGTCCTGAAAGAGAAATAATGCACGTTAAAACCTAATTGGACAATCTTCAAGTCAAAATTAAATTTGGTAGTCTTTGTGAATTCTCATCATCAGAACTTTCCATACATTTCCAAAAGCATTTTTAGTGTTTTGTTCTTCTTGTTCTCTCCGCTTGGGAGCATAGGGCCTCAACAAGACTAACGCCTTCGAATCGAATTTCTGCCAGAATTGATAATTAACCTATTACTTGTAGTCCCAGAAGATGGGGCTGCCATCTGCCGTACCCTAGAAGAGTCACTTCCCTATGTGAAAATTTATTGCTGGGTGGTATAGAGCGCCCTCTGTTCATCTCTATGTCCTTTATCACTGCTAGATAGGAGGCGCTCTTGGATAACGCAGAGGTTGGTGTCTTTGATGATTTTGGATGATGCATGCGCTGTGATATATTCCCCCTAGTTCGAACTGGCACTGATTAGTAGTGTTGTTGTTGAGTTAGTACGTAATTCTGAACTTAAGATTCTGATTAGCAGGATTCGAAGGAATCGAACTCATGACCTCTGGGAATGCAGCCCAGTACACTTCAATCTGGCTTCTCGAGGCAGTATTTTCAATATATTCGTACATACGGAATACTTTTTTATGCAAAACTTGACCTTTGGTTTCCAAATTTATTCATTTAATTAAATAATTTATTTGTTTATTAATATTTTGTCTTTTATCATAATTGGTTTTGATTCAACTAAACAATCCTCTTTCCATTGCAGACTTCAACGTATTCATAATCTTTTTATTTATATATTCAAAACCAAAATTCGTTACATATTTTTCTACACTTAATAAATAAGTAAATTTCTTCATTTACTTTTCTATTCTGCTCTGGTTTCGTGCAACAACAATAGTTTTTTTTATTACTCCAAATGAATTTAATCGCACAAATTAATTTAGCAAATACATTTTTGGCATTTAAAAGTTGAAAACTTTGCATAGCAAATGCTGAAAGGATGCGCAGCTTGTTGTGTTGTTGCCGCTGGTTGTCGGTTGTCTAATTGAGTTATGGTGGAAAACTGATTTGCTAACGTTTTTAATATAATTTGACAGTTGTGCTCGGCATGCACACACACACACTCATATACTCAGAAACACACACAGAGAAATGCCAAACACCTAAACATGGCATGTGCGACGAGAGTTTCTGCCTGTTGATTTTTATACAAACCATACTTTGACACTAATTGAGTTTTATGATTCGCACGCAGGCATGCCAGCAGGTATTTACATACACATACACACTTATACATACACACAAGTTTACGTATGCAACGACCATATGGAAATTTACCTGTCAATTTGTATCATACAAACTTCGTCCCGGCATTGCTTGGGGTAAAAATGTAATGTGTGGGAGATTAATGGGTTGTTTTGTGCCACAATATTCGATTACAAATGGAAGTTGTTTTTAAGATGCCACGCCCCTTGGTGTAACGTATGCCACTTAGTTTTTTAAGTTAAAGAAATAGTCAGTTCTACTTGATACAAGCTGCGTTCCAAAGGCAACAGACCTTTTTTAAGACAACAACAACAACACATGTTTTTGGCAAAACTGATTTATTTGATTCCAAATAGTCCAATTTCGAATGAATACAGCGATATTTTTAATTGCAAAACTTGTAGAATGCATGTTTCAGATCATCGGCCAGGATGTCCTTTGGAAAAGTGGTTCTCATCTCTATCTGGTTCTCATCTATCTCATTTCATTTTTCGAAAAGGTAAAAGCTGCACAGTGGAAATTCCATCGAATACCGTGGAATACACTAAGAGACATAAAATAAAAGTCCTATTTACTTGGGACCACACTTTGTAGTTTAAAGCTGCTTTGTTAAGGAGACTTTAGTTGTATGGTAGTTATTCTAGAGGGTTTTGCGGGTTCAAACCCCTCCATATATCTGTGTGTTACAAAAATTGTGATTGGCAAATATTATTTCAAATGGTGTTGGGCTCAAAAGTTGCGTACAGAACCCTCTCAAAATGAATTCTTGTGTGCGCCACTGGGCAGTTGCCACGCCCACTTGCCCATATACACTCTTTTTCACTCTGCGAATTTCTTTCATTGGCAATAGCAAGTTTTATAAAAATCGCTGCATCGTTGCATACAGACAAACAACCGGACAAACACTCAAAAATAGGCAACACTGCAAAATTATGATGGATGGCAGTGCACATGTAAATAATGCGGCTGTTCTTAATAAATATTCATCTACACATTTGGTTGCATACCGCACACTCGATTCAGTTGTGTGGCACCAAAAATTACTTAATCAAACTAAAATTTATTTTGAACATAACCTAAAAAAAATAAAACCTAAAAGGCAAAATTTCCAGCTGTTTGAAAGCTTCGTATGAAATTTGTATATTAAAAATTGTTTATCATAATTTTTTCGCTACGAGCGCTGCAGGCTTTTTTCTGATATCCATACGATTCTCCATTCAGATCTTAAATGACCAGACATTGCTGCCAATTATTAACAAATAATTAAATAATTACACTTTTAGTGCACAACAATTGCTTTTCTGTCCAATTAGTTTAATTACCACATTTAGCGCCGTTTATTTTTAACTGTTAAGCCTTTGGTCGGATCGCTCTCCTGCTGCATATTTGCGTATTTGAATATTGATTTTACAACAACAACACTGTCACTAATACATAATTCCATGCATTGCGCAATGATTGCGGCATCATTATTGTGCAATAACTAAATAATTTCCAACTTGCATATTGCGTTCGCTTTGGTTGAACGGCCTTGAAAAGCGCATTAAACGCCACCACTGGAAAACACATATTTTACAGTTAGTCAACCGCAATTGCACAATTCGCCAGCAAATATGCGGCCAGTGAATGCTAAATTACACCCTTTCGGTTTAATTCTCGGTGCGTTTTTCCTAATTCTGTATTAATTACAGAGCAGCAGAAAGTGGAGTATTTTGCGTAATTACAAGGTTGATCGTTTTTAAAGTACTTTTATTGGTTGTTGTTATTGTATGAATTTCCTAAGTCGAAATTGCAGTTAATAGTTTACAACAATTATATCATCAAAGCAAAACCAAATCGTTTTGATGCATTTTAAGTTGCAGTAAAAGAGGGAAATTGCAAGTTAAGGGAGTGGAAAACAGTCAAGGAATATGGTTATTTTCGAGTGAGAGAGACAATTTTTTTTTATTTTTTTATTTTATTTTATTTAATTTCTTTAATTTAATTTAATATTATTTTATTTAATTTTATTTAAATTTATTTTGTTTTATTTGATTTTATTTGATTTTATTTTTTTTAATTTAATTTTTTTATTTGATTTGATTTTATTTTATTTTATTTTATTTTATTTTATTTTATTTGATTTGGTTTGATTTTACTTTATTTCATTTCATTTCATTTTATTTTATTTTATTTTATTTTATTTTATTTTATTTTATTTTATTTTATTTTATTTTATTTTATTTTATTTTATTTTATTTTATTTTATTTTATTTTATTTTATTTTATTTTATTTTATTTTAATTTATTTTATTTTATTTTATTTTATTTTATTTTATTTTATTTTATTTTATTTTATTTTATTTTAATTATTTTATTTTATTTGATTTTATTGGATTTTATTGGGTTTTATTTGATTTGATTTGGTTTGATTTTACTTTATTTCATTTTATTTTATTTTATTTTATTTTATTTTATTTTATTTTAGTATAAGTTTTCAGTATAAATAGAAATTATATTTGTAATTCAAATCTGGTTAAACTCCTTTTTAACTAAAAAGTCACTGCGCTGGCTCCGGTTGGATGACAGCCAACAAGTTGACGCTCGTTGGTGTGAGCTGTGTTTCAGAATTTCAATTACAGTACCAACAATTAGCGAACAATTCAATTCGACTAACAGGCTTGATTTTAAATTACCAAATCCTCTTAGCTCAAACATTGCCACATCAGCGAGAAGGAGAGACAAACTTTATTGCATTGTCTGGAAGTAAATGCGTTGTATTACCAGTAAATACCGGTTTATATAAATGGAACGGATTTAGTAGTGGAAATAAAATGGCATAGAGAGCAAAAAATAAATTGAAAGCACGAGCAACGATCTAAGCAGAGCATAAGCCAGCGAAATTTGCCAATGAAATGTGTGAAACTCCGCGGGCAGAGCAGCTATTCCGCTCGCTGCTCGGTCTGGCAACAAGACATTCCACCGCATTTGTAATTTGCTGCCTGCTTGCAGGAGGCTCTTGTGCACCAACGCCGCCTTGCGGAATGCACCACTGATTCTCGGTGGCGCTGCGGCGTCAGTAATTGAATTATGCTTGCCACGTCGCGCTCTAACAATGCAACGCTGTATGTGTGTGTGTGAAATTAATTACGGCAACTGCAAATGCCATTGTTGGCGTTATTTTCTAGCACTAAATATTTGCGTTGAATTCCAGCGCATTTGTGTGTGTTTAATTACATCAGGTGGCGACAATTTCACACTAAAGTCGGCAACAACTCGTAGGTGTTGCACACAACACTTTGACTTGTATGTACTTTAATTAAGTAAAGTATAAGAAGTCGAAAGTGAACAACAATTTGATGCTCAAGTAATGGTTTTCGCATTTCAACTTTTAGTCAGCTTTCACTAAGCCCAACAAATCGAGCCGAATCAATTGCATTGCTTGACGGTTGAGCAAAAGTTTGCCTGGACAGTTGGCGCACTTTCACTTCATGTTGTCATGATTTACGTCAAACATTTACCAAATCCTCATCTCATTTCATTCGCCCGAATGCTCGCAATTCAGTTGTCAGCGCACTTATGTGAGCTTGTGGACTGAGTTTCGGCGAAAAACTTCTTGGCGCACTTAGCTTCAGAAGTACTTTAATAAATTGGCATTTTCGGCTTCAAGTCGAACAAAGTTTCAACTCCAACACACATGCAGAGCTACTTAAATATCTGACGATACACACAGCAATCGCACACATTTCTTTTGGAGTTTGTCAAATTAAATGCGCTGTTGTCAGCAGTCAGCAGTGCCAGTTTTGTGCGTTGAATCGCTTGCTCGAGTGTTTGAATAAGTAAGAAGTAGCAAAAGTTATGCTGGCGGCATCAGTAAGAGTTATGTGTCGGTGGCGCATATTTGTTGTTGCAAATTCCAAGAAGCTACTTAGGATACAAACTGCGAAGAACAACTACGCGTACATACTTACAGGTGCAATTATTGGCGTATTTGTGTAGCTTGTCAAGGTGCCAATGCGCCTTTAAACTAAAGTTTAAGAATTTTGTCGACCACTTAATGATTAAATAAAAATTTCATAAAATAAATGCATATGCCAAATGGTTTTCCAATGTCCAGAAACCAATCTTCAAACGCATACAAAGCACTCTTTGCTTTCCCTACCTGCCCCTCAGCTACTTGAAGTGCAACGAGTCATGTGCAACGCTTGCAACACGTAGGACAGCATGTAAAAACCAAAAAAACCTGCTCAGTGTCGGAACATTAGTGCACATAATAAGTTTCTGAATCCATATAAAGTGAGAGCACGCAGCAGACAGCGAGTTTCTGCACTTAGCTGGACAAGCTTTCAGCACCGCAACGCTAACAAATTGCAATGACTCGGCCATACGCACTCGAGCCGCAACGTCAACCCAACACGTTCAAAATATACACATTGCATATATGTTTTGTATATTTTACCGGACTGTGGCGCTCAGCTTCGCATGCAGAGCAGTGCAAGAAATTCTACCAACAGCAGCGGCGCTGAGGGAATTTTTTCATTTTGTTGTTGTTATTGTTGTTATTGTTGCAATTTCCATATTCTCTCGTATTACGTGTCATCTTGTCGCGTGCACAAGCTGCCCACCGGCACTGCTGTACCTTGCGCCAGTCTTTGCGTCCAACGGTGCGTATACGTGATGTGCTCTGTCATTGCTCATTGTGTTGCGGCATTAACCGGTTTGTTGAGTTTATTTAGTTAGCATGCAAAATACTTCATAGCCACTAAATGACGCCTGAGCACATGTTGCAAGCACTAGAAAAAGTAGACATTTGTAGTTTTTTGCAGTGACAGTTTTTATAATATTTCTAGTAGTGAATTGTTTGGACATGAGACACAGTAAACAAATGTTAGAAAAAATCTTGGATTAAAAGTTGAAAAAGCATTTAAAAATATTACAAAATTAAATACATTTCAAACAACATCAAATAATAAATTTTAAAAAATTCAAAATTTTACATAAAAATAATATTTATAACAGTATTATTTATAACATACGCACCGTTGGCCCTTATAGCAAATCTCAAAAATTGCTTTAAATATTTCAGAAATGAGCACATTTCAAACAATAGCAAAATATTTATTTTAAAAATGAAATTTTTTTAAATACAATGTTTATGACACTTATACGCACCGTTGTCCCTTATAGCAAATATCAAAAATTGTTTTAAATATTTTAGAAATTAACACATTTCAAACAATATCAAAAAATTAACTTTAAAAATTAAAATGTTCTTAAATACAATGTTTATAACACTTAGAAAAACTCTTGGATTAAAAGTTGAAAAAGCATTTAAAAATATTAAAAATTAAATACAGTTCAAACAACATCAAATAATAAATTTTAAAAAATTCAACATTTTACATAGAAATAATATTTATAACACTATTATTTATATTTATAACATACGCACCGTTGGCCTTTATAGCAAATCTCAAAAATTGCTTTAAATATTTCAGAAATTAACACATTCCAAACAATATCAAAAAATTAATTGTAAAAATAAAAATGTTTCAAATACAATGTTCATAACACTTATACGCTCCGTTGGCCCTTATAACAAATCTCAACAATTGCTAAAAATATTTCAGAAATTAACACATTCCAAACAATATCAAAAAATTAATTGTAAAAATAAAAATGTTTCAAATACAATGTTCATAACACTTATACGCTCCGTTGGCCCTTATAACAAATCTCAACAATTGCTAAAAATTAATTTTAAAAATTAATTTTTTTAAAATACAATATTTATAACACTTATACGCACCGTTGTCCCTTAGAGCAAATCTCAAGAATTGCTTTAAATATTTCAGAAATTAACACATTTCAAACAATATCGAAAAATTAATTTTAAAAATTAACATTTTTTTAAATACAATGTTTATAACACTCATACGCACCGTTGGCCCAATACGCAATTTGTGCTGACAAATTCGTCTAATCGTTACATTGCCAGCAAAACGAGTACAAGTACGAATGCGACTATTTCTGAGAGCGACTTTAGACTTGTAAACGCCTAAAAGTATGCACCAGAATGTGCACAAGTGGAATTAAATTCCCACAGGCAGTCAACTTTTCGCATGTCCACAGTCGAACGTGGTATTATGCGACACTCTCACACACTCACACATTAACATGCACAACGTTGGGCCGGCACACCTATTTCACACATATCGGGAGAAAATAGGTAAACAAGCTGGCGTGCGCACAAGTAAACAAATATAGACTACAAATTGAGGTAACACGCTGTGGCTTAAGGCTTCAGTCGTTTCGACTGCTTTTTGTGCACGCGGTGCCGTTGCCAACGCTCACATGACTATATCAAATATTGAGTGCATGTATGTTTGTGTGTGTGTGAGTACATATATATCGTATTTTATAGTGACAACTTTGCAGTCACTTACGGGTGCCAGTAAATTGACATTTGCTGGTATTGAGGGGGGAATAGAGAGCGGCGCTCCATCGATATGTTTACGCCAAGCAGTGAGCAGCGAGCAGCGAGCGGCAGCAAGTGGCGGCTTGAGTGGCATAAGAAATTAGATACATAAACTTCAATTTAACTGTCAAAGTTGTCCTTTATTTCAGTGCATTTTGTTGCCTGTGTCGCTTCCGCATAGTTCGAGAACACTCATGTTTCAGAGGCGTTGTTCAAGTGGCAATGTTTGCATTGAAAACAACATTGAAAGAAAAATACTCAAAAACTGATTCAATAATTCGCTGTAAAACTGTTGCAGTTGGAGCAAATATTACATTTGGGTGCTGGTCAAACTTTATTCATTACAACCTAAAACGAAAGCAGCGAAATCCAAATCATTGAAAATGACGAGCGCATTAAACCAGCTGACCTGCTCGCTGTGGTCGGCGCTCCATCGATTCGCTGCTAACTTTGCAGACTTAAACGTTTTTAAATCAAATTACACCACAATCCATGTCCGAAAATTTAGCCGCCGTCAAATGAAATTAAATCCGCTTATCCAACAACAACAACAAACGATACCATTTAAGCACAATGACAAAGAAAATTGGAAACGAAAAGAATAAAATAGCCCACAAAAAATCGATAACTGGTTGTTGGTGTAAATGTCGAGTGGAGAAAGTGATTGCACCTTGAAGGCAGCCACGAAGGAACTGCAGCGAAAAATTGAGCAGAAAAACCAAAAAACCAATGCAACAAGAACGAAGCAAAAGCGTTGAAGATAAAACGAAATGAAGTGTGTTGTGTGTTAGTGGCGGCAAAGGCGAAGCAGTTGGCCCATCGTGAAGCCGGAGAACGAAGAAAATTGAAAGAGTCCAACACGAATGCAATTTGCCGGTGGATTAGACATACACACGCGCACACTTTAGCGATGCAGTAGGAAATAAGAGGCAAACACCAAAGACACGTAATGCATGCAGACAATGCGGAGGTGGCCAGCGAAACAGGACGCAGACGAGCCGCAGACGATTTCGAGAGTTTTGTGTGTTGTGGTTGGAAGGCTGAATGGAGTTCAGTGGGCACAGAGTTCAAAAAGAGCTGAACGAAGATTCTAAAACTATCCTAAGTATGGACAGACATGCATTCGCAGAATGTGGATATCATAAATAGCAAAGAATACGTCGGCATTTGCCTTCCAGATTCGTAACGGCTGACAGCATCTTCTGGTGGGTCGCTAAGCTATTCTAAGGTGAGAGTGAACATACAATAGCCCAGTGCTTCAAATAAAAATGTATTTTTAGAAATCAAATCAAATGTACAACGCTCAACTACTTTCTGTATATTATGGCTTTGCTATTCCATTATCTAAGGATTCACATTTCATTCACGGAGCTGCCTCAGCTGGCTTTTCAATAACGCATCCTTCGATGCGTGGAAAATGATGAGAAGATATACTTTCTGTCAGGTTTGATACATTTGGTATTTATGTGTTGAGAAGCAATCACAGGATCTACTAGGATTTCTCCGGAGGTTTAATATATATAAAGGAAATCAACAGTGAACATCAAGTCGCAGTACAATGATGTTTAGTCTGTCTAAATGCTACGATTGCTAGGATGTTCCTACAAACAATAAAAAGGCATACTGTGAATCCAATTTTCCAAGACTCTGGCACTATTTGTTGAATTGCTCGTACAATTTTTGTCTTAAGTGTCTGCATTGTTCCTGTATTATTTGAATAGCATCTGTAAAGGAACCTTACAAAAAGGCTCTAATGGCGTTAAACCGTTGATCCGAGGTGACAGTCATCTTGGCCACATCGCCATTGGCTCATCGCCAAGAAAATCAAGAGCACAGTCACCGAATTAAGTACGCAAAAGATCGATTCTTGAATGAATTTGGCAGCCATCTTATAAATGGTTCGATAGAACAATGGCCTAATGTGCTGACCTCATGAAATCTTACTATTTGAAGGCCATTAAAACATTGGCGAAACATTTGACAAAGTGTAACGAACTAAAGGGAAACTCTTTGGAAATATTAAATGTTTTGTTGTGCTCTACACAGTGTTCTTTTATAATCTCAATTTTCAGGAATTGAACCATACTTCACAAAGGATGATTAACGACAATAATCTTAGTGTCACTTCAAGTTTGACAACAGAAAATATTCTCAAGAGGATAAATTCAAAGAAAGCCGTATTCGTAGCCTATTTCATGCAGTTTTGCCATAACGATTACGAATTTCTGCGCCGGAGTGTTTTGTGCTGTTGAAGGTGAACTTTTTGCCTCACCAAATGTGGTAGTTTTTGCTCCAAATCGGCATTAAATCGATCCAACAACTCAGCATAATATTTATTCTTCGGCAATAAGTCGTTCGATGCGGTAGTTACACAAATTTTGTGTAACAGATAAATAAAAGTCACCAATAATTGTTACCATAGGACAACTTAAATAAAAATGAAAAAAACTGTTATTTGTGGACTAATATGAAAAAAAATCTAAAATAATTATTAAAGAATTTTTAAAATATAAATAAAAAATAATTCTTATACTATAATTTTTCCATAAATATTACAAAAAAAAAGTTTATTGCCAAGTTTGATTCTCCGTGCGAAAAGAAATGTATTGGTATATTTCATTTAGTTGTTTGACCCTTCCTTCATAGCATTTTTTCAAATTTAGTTTTAATAAATTTAGTTTAATAAATGTTATTTCCGGTCCCTGATATAAATATACAAATATTTGTATCATCTTTAGTGCAAAACACGCACTGCAAGCGTGACCCGAAGAAGGCAAACGCTGTACTGTACCCACACACATACACACACACCTACACAGGGTCACAGTGCGCCACATTGAAATGTGTTTAGCCTCAAGCCACAAGTTTTTCCAAGACATAATGCAACACAATCTTCGTGCCATGACAAATGCAAAAATTGTGTACGCCTGTTGTAGGAAGCGAAAAATAGCATTAAAATTTTTGTGTTTTGGGTTACAAAAATTTGGTTTTGTGAAAATACAATAAATTTAAAGTGAACAATTGATATGGCAAATGTTTAAAGCAACCAAAATGCATTTTCAATAAAACACAAAATGAAATTTCACACCCGGCAGCAATGTTTGATTTAGGTGTGTTGGCACAGCGCAATGCAAACTCACACACGCACACAGCGAAAGCAAATAAAAACGGTTTTGCATATTTTAACGCATATGAACACGCTTTTGATTTATAGCACAAACAATTGTCACATTTGCCGCTTTCGCCACCTCGGCTGCCGGTGCAACGGGTGCGCCATTTTGCGCTGTCTGCGGCGCAGCTGTTGGCGCGGCCATTGTTGTTGCTGTCTTTTATTGTAATAACAAAGGGCTAAAACAACAATGTGAAATATACTGCGGCGCACTGTCATATTTACCGTTGGCAAATAATGTACGTGGCCGCTGACGAGGAGAACGACACCGAGCGCGAGGTTAAGAGTGACGACGAGGATGGGGACGAGGATGAGTGTGAGAGTGTTGGTGGGTTATGTTAATACCGCAATTGTGTGAGCGAGGTGCGTGAGACTTGAGCAAAACACAAACTTACAAAGAAGTGCATTTGTATTTTTGAATTTACTTTACGTTTCGGCAATTTTTCTACAATTTTTTAATGTCCTGCACTACCGAATGGCAGCTTGCCGGTTTGCAGTCCTGCCGGTGCCAGATGCTCTTCCCGAACTTCTCCAGCAGTTGGACGTTCAGCTCCTTGTAGTCGTTCTGCACCAGGCAGATGAGGTACTTCTGCCGCAGCGCCGAGCAGGTAAAGCGCGCCGCGTCCAGCTCGGCGCGCATCGGCTGGAGCAGCGAAGTCAAACCGCTCTCCGGCTTCGGCTTGAAGTGGATCGATGTGTCGATCCCATCCAGCAATGAATCGCTACCGGAAGAAACCGTCATAAGGTATGCAAAACAAGGTTGTGCCACTTACACCTCCTTCGGTTCGCAGAACATCTCGGATTTTGTATGCCACAAGTCTGCCCAGAAAAGTTTACTTTAAATTGAATTTGCGAAATTCGAGTCGATGATTGACAAAGTTTTCCAACGAAATGGATTTTCAATTAGGATTTCGAGAATATTTTGAATGACATATAAGTACAAAATTTGATCCTCGCTGTGCCAAAGTGGACACAGTGTCTCCAGACTGGAACTGGACTGGAACTTTGAACCACAAAAATCTGCCGGTGTTTATGGATTTTCTTATTTATTTACAACTCTATATATTTGTAACTATTTATATTGCTTTGAGCCCACACTTGAACAGAGCATCATTCTTACAACTTACCAACATTATTATTATTTATTCAGAGAAATATGTGAGCATTTCCAACTCCTCTGCTGAGCATTCAATTAGCGTACAATTAATTATAGAAGCAACAAAAATGATATAGTAAATTTAAGTTAAGTGTAAACGCTTTGAGAGTCTTTTGCTTAAGAGTACATATACAAAATTTAGCGAGCGAGTGAGAGAGATAGAGATACATGGAGCGCACAGCGGTGTCTCAGTTGTGGAAGCACACCGCGCCCAGCTCGATGCGGAACTGCTGATTAGCCTCGCCCAAGTCTCTAATCTTAATATCGACAATTGGCAGCCTCTGTGCCTTCTCCGTTTTGTAGGTGATGACCGTCTTGGCCCACGTGTTCGAGCGATGCTGCAAGTAAATCAAACTCTTAGTAACCTCATTCACTACGCACCGCATTCGGGTACTCACTCTGCACTCGTCCACATCGGCTGCATAGCGCAAGCGCTGCGGTCCCTTCGGCGTCAGCTCAGCATCATTCCAGGCCAGCAATTTCAAGCCGTTCCTGAAAAGATTTCCATTAAAACTGCTCAGTCAGTCAATTAGCCGCACTCGCTTACTTGTTTCTCGTCTCGTTCGCGTCCTTGTACGCCACAATGTTGCGGCAGTGGAACGTTATTGTCTGTGTGGCCTTCGCCGACAGCAACTGCAGGAAGCCCAACTGATGCGAGTCCGCCTTATAGGTTATTTTCATGCCCTCCTGCATTTCGCCCAGCCACAATTCGCGCTCGTTGCCGCTGTAGCTGATTGTGCGCGTCTCCTTCGGCTTCGGTATTATGCACGAGCCGCGCGTTTCCCGGTCGCAGTGCACCAGTATGGCGTCGCGCGGGTCCGCCTCGTTCGGATCGATCCAGTATTCGCCGGACTTGTATTCCGGATAGGCAGCGAAGAGGTCGCGACATGTCTTGGCCGGCGCCGACTGTTGGCCGTTGGGCCTGCGCAGCCGCTCGAATGATGCTTTCACATGTTCGAAGGCTTTCAGTACGAGCGCCTGCTTTTCCTCATCCGACAGCCCATCGCCGAACATGTCCATTGGCTGATCGCTCATGGTGTCCACACCTTTAGTTTGGCCTTGGTTCAGTAGTGCCGCCAGCGCTGCCGCATCGTAGCCAATTGATTCGCCAGGTGGTCCTGGTGGTCCGGGCGGACCGGACGGTCCCATCGGGCCCGGTCTGCCTTCGTTGCCGTTGAGCCCTCTCGGACCCGGCTGCCCTGGTGGTCCTTGCTGTCCGGCGCTGCCATCTCTGCCCTGGGGGCCGCGCATACCCATTTCGCCGTGCTTACCCGGTTGTCCTGGCACTCCTGGATTTCCCATATCTCCTTTGATGCCAGGCTGACCAGGCATGCCCTGCAGACCAATCAAACCACGGTGTCCTTTGATACCTTTAGGGCCAGGTTCACCGAGTTCTCCTTTCGGCCCCTCTATACCAGGTGGGCCAGGCTTTCCCCTTAGACCTATGGGTCCTTCAACACCCGGCAAGCCCATATCGCCTTTCGGGCCTCGTTCGCCTGCCAAACCTAATCGTCCCATTGGACCTGGTGGTCCTGGAAGTCCTGGAGTTCCAGGTGGACCTGAATTTCCAAGTTGTCCTTGCGGTCCCTTATCGCCAGTACGACCTGCGATTCCAGGAGGCCCTGGTTTGCCAGGTGGGCCTTCTGGACCAGATTCTCCCATTGGTCCTGATAATCCTTGAGGACCTGTTCACCGTTATAAAATAAACATAAATGTTCTAAGTTTGTCAATGATGTTCCTACATACCCGGTAAGCCCTGTGGGCCCGGTTCTCCATCTTTTCCAGGTTTGCCTTGCTGACCCACATCTCCGGGTGTACCTCTTATGCCTCGAAGACCTGTTGCACCAGGTGGCCCTGACAAGCCAGGCATGCCACGTTCACCCGTGTTGCCCGGAGGTCCGGGGTTACCAGCCGGTCCCGGTGGTCCATCATTGCCTGTTTCTCCTTTTTGTCCCTCCAAACCAGGAGCACCTTGCAAGCCTTGTGACCCGGGCTGTCCTGGTCTACCTGGCTCGCCTGAATTTCCCTTTATTCCTGGAAGTCCTGCTACTCCCGAAAGACCTTGGCTGCCTGGTTGACCCTACATGATATTAAAGGCATTAAAATATTCAATTATTTATGTCACTCAATTGATCTCACCGGTGGACCTTGGTCACCTGGCCTGCCTGGCAAACCACTCAGACCGGGTTCTCCTCTCAAGCCTGGTTCACCTCGCGCTCCCTTTGAACCATGCAGTCCTATTGGGCCCATGGGTCCTTGTTCGCCAGGAGGTCCATGTTTTCCAGGAGTTCCTTGTTCTCCTTTAATGCCCATCACACCCCGATCTCCTTTAGCACCTGTCAATCCTGCCAAGCCCGGAGCACCCGGAAAACCAGGTGGTCCTTGCAGCCCAGTAGGTCCTCTTTCGCCAGGCACTCCTGCAGCACCTTGTTCGCCGGGTGGGCCAGCATTGCCAGTTTCTCCCCTTTCGCCAGATTCACCTGGTGCTCCTGGTGGCCCAACTATACCTTGTGGCCCACGGTCTCCTGGACGACCAGCAGGGCCTTCAGGTCCAATTGGGCCTAGACTACCCCGTTCGCCTTTGTCGCCAGGAGGGCCGGATAAACCTCTTGGGCCTGGTAATCCCAACATGCCTGGCGGACCCATATGTCCTTTTAGGCCAGATTTGCCTGGCGCACCCTAAACGGCAGGAGAACAAGTTTAGGTGACGCTCTACGCTAGTAATTTTCAAGACATTATTACCGGAGGGCCATCATGACCTGGTACTCCTGGCTCGCCCCGTTCTCCAGGCGTGCCGGGTTGACCTACAGGTCCACGCTCACCAGGAAAACCACGTTCGCCTCGCATTCCGGATGGTCCAATGGGTCCCTGCGGACCTGGTGGGCCAGCACCACCGTCTTTTCCTGGACTACCGGGATTACCAGCTACACCAGGCAATCCTTGGAAGCCCCTGGCACCGACAGGGCCGGGTTCACCTCTTGCACCATCTTGACCTTGAGGGCCCCGAGGACCTTGTGCTCCTGGTAAGCCATCTTTGCCGTTGTCACCACGCGGACCGGAAGGACCCGGAGCTCCTGGTTCACCATTTTTACCCGGTTCACCAGTAAAGCCTTTGTCTCCAGGAATACCCATTGGGCCGGGCATACCTTGCAAGCCCTGTGGCCCTTGTTCGCCCGGCTTACCATCAGCTCCAGGTATACCACGTTCACCAACAGTTCCAGGCTTTCCAGCAGGTCCAACACGACCCGGCAATCCACGCAAGCCCTGAACTCCTGCAATACCTGGCGGACCAACATCTCCCGGGCTACCCTTTATGCCATGCGGACCTTGTATACCGCGATCGCCTGGTGATCCTTTTGGACCCATTGGACCATCGGGTCCTGGTAAACCAGGAAGCCCTTGAGGCCCTCTTTCACCAGTTGGACCAGCGGGTCCGGTTGGGCCGCGCATTCCACGCTTGCCCCGTTTTCCTTCAGGGCCAACAGTACCAGGTAGTCCACGCGGACCAGGCTGTCCAGCTTCACCCTTGATGCCCATATCACCTTAAACGTGTATTTGCAAATATAGATTAAGTAACAAAAACTACACGAGCTGCATATACCTTTGTAACCGCGATCGCCTGGTTGTCCTGGTGCACCTTTTATGCCCGGCTCTCCCGGACTACCTGGTATACCGTCCGGTCCTCTTGGTCCAGGGAAACCTTGTGGTCCGGCCTGTCCCGGAGCGCCCATTGAACCTTTGTCTCCAGGTACACCATCTTTTCCAGGCACTCCGGCCACACCAGGTTCACCAGTAGTGCCTGGTCGACCGGCTTCGCCGCGGGGCCCTTGCAAACCTTGATCACCTTTTGGACCATGATGACCCATATCGCCCTTGGCACCGGGACTGCCAGGAAAACCTGGTGGTCCTGGCTTGCCAATAGAACCTGGCTGACCAGCTGATCCCGGATTACCGTCCAAACCTCTGGTACCTGGTGGGCCAGGAGCACCTTCGCGTCCACGTTCTCCACGGGGCCCAGCAGGACCCTGTTTGAAATAAAACACATTTTAATAATATAAATTTTTTGAAATCTGAGAAATTCATAAAACCAACCGCAGGTCCTAGGGGCCCAACTGCACCCATTGGTCCAGTAGCGCCCTTTTCGCCAGCAGCACCTTGATCACCTTTCGAGCCATCCACACCAGGCAGACCGCGATGTCCCTTTAAGCCAGGCACACCGGGCATACCGGGCAATCCTCGTGGGCCCGGTGTACCGGCAGCACCTGGCAGACCGGCCTCGCCATCTTCGCCCGGCACACCGTCTTTACCGGGCGCACCAGGCAAACCGCGAGGGCCAACCAAACCGGGAGGGCCTTGCGAGCCTGGCTCACCCGGCTCACCACGCATACCTTGGAAACCCTGCGGACCAGACGGTCCCAAATTACCGGGCGGGCCACGTGGGCCAACCGGGCCAACTGATGCCTGCAGGTACTGAAATTCGGGCACAAATGACTGCGGCCCTTTATCGGAATTGGCATATTCGGCGGCCAGCTGCTGGTGATAGTAGCTAACATCGGGTGCTGGACCGGGTGCGCCCGGATTGCCGGGTACACCGGGATTGCCAGGCGAGCCAGGTACACCGCCCTCACCGGCACGACCCTGTGCACCCGGATAGCCGGGCAGGCCGCGTTGTCCGGTGCCGACGCCGGCGTACGGATTATCTAGGTTGCGCGGAGTGGTGGCGGGCGGCGCGGTGCTGGTGCTGGTGGACGGTCGCACATTGTCGCGCGGCTGACAGTCGTCCGGAGCGCGGCAGATAACCTTTCCCTCCAGGCACGAGCAGGCATTCGTGCAGCCATTCTGCTCGCTGGTGAACTGATCGCCGTCGCGGTACCAGTTGCCCTCGAAATGACACGAAAAGGCGCTCACCACATTGTCGGGTGCGCGGCTGCGCGGCGTCGACACAAAGCCCGCTGCAAGTGTGAAGAAGTTATTGTGGTTGCTGCGACGACGGCGACGATGAGCGAATGAATGAATAGCTGTGTACTATACCTTCTTGATGCGTCTCGTAAGTGCCAACTTCAGCGTTCGTATCGACATCTGCAAATCAATTGAAAACACACATTTCAGACATGTGCCACTTGAGTCGACTTCTATGCAAAGCAATTGACGACATGCAGTTTTATGGGTGTGCGCACAAACATGCCAGCATACTCGAGATTATATATGTACGAGTATGTAGTACTACATATATGTTCAAGATGCTTGTGTTGCCATGTAGATGCGTGTCGATGCGCGCGCTCCACTTAGGAACTTTAATAAATTGCTGCTTTTGCAATGAGTATTTAGGTTTATGCGAAAAATGTTGCAGTGGGGGAACGAAAGAACGAAGGGCGAATCTAGGGTAATGTGCGGACAGTTCGGATAATGTGGACCCAAGGATCCGAGGCTCAAAAATATTTGGATCAATACATTTGAGATCAGTTTTACGATGCAGATCTCCAACTCTACTCAATGAGCTGAGCTCTGCGTTACCAGAGTTAGTTGCAAAATACCAGATATAAAAAAAATCAAAGTATTTGAGTCGATTGAGGCTTTTGTGCCGACACACGGAAAGCTTAAATTCTCAGCATAGAAATGCTTAATGACAGCTGTAACGGCTTGAAGCCACACGCTGGCTCAATCAATCGGCATCATTTAGTGCGCACGTTAGATCGTCGCGAATTTTAATTACTTATTCATCAATTGCTAACAAACACCAACAACAACCAGACTCACATCGTATGCGAAACGCATACAGAACGTCGATGACGACGGCTGGCTTGCACTTTCATGCATTGAACACACAACGCGCGCAGGCAATTGAAATCGGTTGAGTGATAATGGTGTTGCGTGCTAATTGGAGCGGACGATTATGCCGTCGCATCTGGCCGAGTTGCAAACACAGGCAATCAGCTGTTGGGCGGCGCACCGCAAATGGGGCATGGGGCGAAATCGATTAGTGTTTGAATTCGAATTGGGCGTCGTTGGCATTGGCCGTTTCTACCTACCGTCGTAGTTGTTGTAGTCGTAGGCATCGAACTCCTCGACGACGGGCAGATCGGCTTGCGGTTGCGGCTCCTCGGCCTGCGGTCGTTCGGCCAGGGTGGTGCGGTGTTTCTTCGTCTTCTTCGTGCGCGACTTGCGCTTAGTGGCGACTTGGTCGCCGGCTGCATAGTCCAGCAGCAGGCACGCGATCACCGCCAGCCACAGCAAGGACGCGAACCTCGTTTTCATGATGTGACGTTTCGCACGCGATGTGCTTGCGAGAGAGTGTGTGTGTGTGGCGCAGTGGAGGCTTTCTTTGTTCCAACTTTGGTGGCAGCTACAGGTCCATTGGATGCAGAAACTGTTGGATGGAAAAGCGTAAGCTGATTACTGGCCGGCGGGCGCAGCTATCAAACATAACCTATATTTACGGCGCGCGGAAATTGGGTCACCATACACGCACACACACACAGAGACGCGCATCTGTACGCCGAAGTGGCGCAGTGGCGTTGCATTTTGTGGTGCGCAGCGCGTCTGCCACTCGACGAACGCACTGAATTTGGCCAACCGTAATCTCACTCGGAATGGACGAGGTCATCAACTTGACTTGATAAACGCCAACCAAACGCTAATATTTCTTTTTTCTAAAGTGTCGTTGTTGCTGTGTTTGGGTGGTTTTGGTTATCTCGCGCGCAATTCACTCTTTTCAAAACCGCTTGTCCGCACACTTCGTAGCGGTTGCGATGAACGAAATCTTGTTCTAATTTTGACACAAAAAAAAACGAGAAGAAGCGCTGCGGACTTGCTGATTGTTCAGCGTGTTTGCCGAGGTTCATTGTCATTAGTTTAAATTTTTTTTTAACGCACCAGTAATTAAATTATTTCAAAATGTTTCCTGTCGCTTGTCGGTGCTTAGTGTTGGTGTTGTATGAAGTTGGCCGGGTCAGCGCCGAGTTCAGGTATAACGCGCCTGATGCAATAGTTACGGATGGATTCCTGACAAAGTCGGAATTAAGTTTGGTTATTTCAATTTATTTTTGTTTAATATATTTTAACATTTTTTCATGTTACTTTTTATCGTTTTATCGTTAATTTAGTATTTTATGTTTTAATTTAGTTTGCTTAATATATTTTTTAGTTTTGTTTAATATGTTTTAAAATTTTTTTATGTTACTTTTTATCGTTTTATCGTTATTTTAATAGTTTATGTTTTAATTAAGTTTGCATGGAATTTTATCAGATTTCTCATTAAAGTTTTAACGAACAAAAAAAGAACCGAGTTTATCTATCAAATTGATTTTTTCGTTTTAATCCGTGTATTTAATAAAAAAAAAACATTCGCTTTAAAAAAAAATTTATATTTTTGTAACGTTAATTTTGTGATATACTTATCAAGCTAATCATTTAATTATTTAATAATTTCATTTAATAAAACAAAAATGCTTTAAGAACAATTTCTAATTTTTTTGGCATTAATTTTTACTTTTTGTGATATATCAAACTAATCATTTAATTATTTAATCATTTCATTTAATAAAAAAACAATCGCTTTCAAAACAATTTTTAATTTTTTTGGCATTAATTTTTTGGCTTTAAAAACAATTTTTAACTTTTGCCATTAATTTTTACTTTTTGTGATATATCAAACTAATCATTTAATTATTTAATCATTTCATTTAATTAAACACAATGGCTTTCAAAACAATTTTTAATTTTTTTTAGCATTTTTAGCATTAATTTTTACTTTTTATGATACATTAAAATAATCATATAATCATTTTATTTAATAAAAAACATTCGCTTTACAAGCAATTTTTAATTTTTTAGCATTAAGTTTTACTTTTTATGATATATCAAACTAATAATTTTTTTATTTAATCACTTCATTTAATAAAAATGAGTATTTTTAAGACATTTTTTAATTTTTTAGCATTAATTTGGAGTTTTTGTTATATACCAACTAACCAAATTCACACCACCTAACATAAGTTGGCATAAAATTCCACCCACAGTTCAGTCCACATCACTATTTGAATAATTAAAGTAACCGGTTCCGTTGACTAGTTACTCCATGCACTAAGGCCCGCAATCATTTGCAAACGTGGCAGAAACACACATTTTCATGCTCCAACATCCAAATTTGCAGTGGTTTCAAGCCCCGAAAACCATTTTGCTCACTTCCTGTTCACTTCAATGTCGCCGTCTCTGTGGCACCTGAAGCCTTTTCATACATTTTGTGGTTATGTAACACTGCAACACATGCCAACTATATTTTGTTGTTGCAACCACAAAACAACCAGAATCGCGAACATTGTATTTTGTTTGGATAATAGTTTTTCCATTTCTGATTCGAATTGCACATTTGAACACCTGGACACAGCCGCAGTTGTGGCCTCAATACCCACCCATAAAGGTTCGCTAGTAGTGCTCACAGCTATTGCACGCAACTTTTCACTATATATGCACGTCTTGTTTCCCGCACCGATTTCAAGCGCCAAACAAATTCAAACGAACTGAGCTGCTGCGCCGTTCGACAGCGGCTTTTATAGTTTTTCCGCTGCCTAACGGACCAGAATTCAAATCAGCGCCGACGGCCGGACACTGTCGCCGGCGGAGAGGCGCCAGTCCAGTGCGGTATAAGAGCGCTGGGCGATCGCACATGGAGCACGCACTTTCTGCGCGCCTCGACAGGCTCCAATTGGAAGTCGAAGCGCGAGAGTGCTGCAGCGACGTCTTATACGGTCGTTCATGTGGCTCCGAGCAGCGAAAACTGTGTGTAGATCTTTGAGCTGCGGTAGACAATCGCCGGCCGGTCAGCTGGACAGCGCTTTTCGAATTTGTGTTTGTTTTGCTTGAGACTATATTTTGGTCCGCCGAGTGATAAGCGCTGCTTTCAAGATCATCATCCGACAGACGTTGGCGTCTATTTATAGTTTCATTCATGATTTTTCGTATTCACAACTGCGTTTGACTGTTGTAAGAACCGGTAACCGGGTATTGTTATCGCACTGCGGCCGCAGAACTCACTATGGGACAATTATCAAATTGTTTGTGTGTCGTAAAATTAGGTTTGTTGGAGAGGAACATTACTCCAGCTGATCATGGATTGCGAAACTTGAATACACAAGAGATCAGTGGCGCACACAGGACTTCATTTGAGGGAAACTTTGTGCACAAATTTTGGGCTCCATATCATTTGAAACAATATTTGCTACCAAACAGATATTTGGGTGTGCTTGAACACCCAAAAACCCTCTATGTGAGCGCCACTGCAAGAGATACAAAGCCAACTCCCTCCACTTGCGTTATTCAAAAATTGATGGCAGACCTCAGCTCCTCTCCGATGATGAGGAATGAAACTATCTATAGATGTCACTATCTCTATGACCGCATCCTTGTCTTAGGAACCATTCAACATGACGCAGCAGTGGCGCACACAGGATCTCATTTTGGGGGAGAGAGGGCTCACGTACAACTTTTGAGCCGAATACCATTTAAAATCATATTTTGTACCAGAAATTGTTGTGTTTGTGTGGGGTTTGAACCCCAAACCCCTCCCTTCGTGCGCCACTGGGTCGCAATATTGGGGCTGGGGTCATCTGAGAACCTTGAGACTTCTCTTACCATTAAAATATCACAATAGATATAACAGGTTGCGGTATTCGTGGTGCAACTAAGTTTCGAGGGATTTTTTGTAAATTTGGAGCTTTGTTCAGAGAAATTGGTACAATGTTTTCTATCAAAGCATTGTCCAACGTTACCTACGACTAGTCACCCATCTTTCAGGCAGTATTCGTAGTCCGCGTTGAAAAAATGTTTAGTCTTTTGAGGCGATCCACGAATCGATCCAGCTTTTGACTTTTTCGTAAAAAGCCAAGTGCTGCTCGGCCAGGTCAGGAGTTATCTACCTGAACAAGTGGTAGACGGTAGGAGTAATGTGTGGTGAATATAAAAGCTGGGAAAGGACATTCCATTGAAGCGCCTCCTAAGATTCTTTGACGAAAACAACAACAGCTGACCCCATGGCCTGAATCAGTTTCGATTCTGGGATCATCTCTGATGACACACCTTTCTGAGTTCAGAATGAAGTTTAAGCCAGTTCTGAAGTTTAAAAAAACAGCACTCATAAAAAGGTGGTTGCGTTTTATAGCGATGTGTCGTATATCACCATTAACCCTTTTTATCCTTAAGCTTTCACTAGATTACCATTGAAACCTTACCTATCTTCATGTTTCTTATATCTTTTATGAATGCAAGTACTGGTTGTTTCGATGATATATTTCTCAGACTTGAATGTGTATGTGAAAGGAGCCGAGAAAGTAAACCCTAGAAGGTCCGATTTCTCAAGCACTCAGGCCAGGCAGCTCATTGTGCTTAAGTTTGCTAGACTTACTGCTTCTTTTAAGGTGTCTCTTTCTGGATCATCACGCATCATGGATCACAGTGTTAGACCGTCCTTAGCGCACGTTTTCGCCTCAAATACTCGCAATTAATTTCATTATGAATTCGCCAATTAAAAGTATTGACTAGTCCAACCCCCATTTCCAGCAATTCCCAATAACAAAAACAACTCGATTCCCACGATTTCGATTGACATTTACTATCTCGAACAGCAAGAAAGTTTCGACAAAGAAAATTTGCATGCTCACAAATTCTAAAGCCTCAAGGTACATGGTTCTTGGCACAGCCGTGTGTTGTGTTTTTTGATTTTTGATTACCAGGAATATTCGAACAATTGGAATTTGTTGCAAACTTTACAAAAGTTAGAGATTGGAAAATCAAACACTCCGTGGGCAGTCGCTCCAAAAGGCCAGGTTCTGCTGCCCGATTTCCTCCTCAATCGCGTCTTCTTCCTTTTTCATGAGGCTCGCCATGTGATCTATGCGCACGAGGAGCAGTGCCTTCTTCATGGATGTCAGGTCTTGGCGAATGGTGTCGATGACGCGATCAATGGCAATTTGACTGAGTGGGTGTTGGCGGGATTTCAACGTCAACATGACATCGCTGCAAGCACAGCGCAAAATAAAATCAACGCACACACACACGCGCGCACACCAGCACACATACATACTAAAAGGGTACACTTACATTTGCGCGCTGTGACTCATTTTCAGTTAGTTGCGAGTTCGTCCAGGTGTTCACCAGAAAAACAACCAGAATTTTAACAGAACTTTTGCAAGTCTTTTCTCAGAAATTCCTCAGTAAAAAATTGTAAAAATTGTAAAAAATATAAAAAATATAAAAAAATATTTATTAAAAAACCAGCAGCGTTAATAAATCATCTATTTTGAATGATTTCAAAATCAGCAAATTTCAGTCAGAAAAATTTTTCATGACTTTTTTGAATTAAAAAAAATAAAATGTTTATAGAAAACTGTAGACGAGCAAGTTTTCTGGCGCAGAACGAAATTTAAATGTATCTTTTACGATTTTCCACCATTTATCTTTAGTATCTCCCATAGCAAGAACACATCGACGACGATATTTTTATGGGAAGCAATGAGAAGAATCAATAAATACAGAACCAATCGGACACCCAGGTTTCGGTTTACGATCTTCGGACAATTTCTTCACCCTTTCGATAAGGTTGATACACTTTCAAGTCTCTTTCGTTGAAATTAACTGTGTGAACTATGCTCGCTCAATTCCACCAATGATCTTAATTATTTCTTAAAGCAGCAACGCAATTTATATAAACTTTGTAGATTTAAAAAAGATCAGCGGAGTGCGGAAAGTTCCGGTCCCTATCGATGAAGTCGATAAATTTTCCGGTCTGTATCGATGAGGTCGATACACTTTCTGTTCCTTTCGATCAGGTCACCACATTTTTCGGTCCCTATCGATGAAGTCGACACAATTTCCGGTCCCTATCGATGAGGTTGACATATTTTCCGGTCCCTATCGATGAGGTCGATATACTTTCTTGTTCCTTTCGATTAAGTCGACACATTTGCCGGTCCCTATCGATGAGTTCGATACACTTTCCGATCCTTTTCGACGAGGTCGACACATTTTCCGGTCCCTATCGATGAGTTCGATACACTTTGCTGTTCCTTTGGATAAGGTTGATACACTTTCCTCACCGTTTCGATTAGATCGACACATTTTCCGGTCCCTAATGATGAGGTCGATACATTTTCCTGTCCGTTTCGATTTGGTCGACACACTTTCCTTTTCCTTTCGATGAGGTTGATACACTTTCCACACCGTTTCGATTAGGTTGACACATTTTTCGGTCCCTATCGATGAGGTCGATACACTTTAGGTCGACACCCTATCGATCCGATCCCTATCGATAAGGTCGATTTCCTGTTCCTTTCAATTATATCGGCACAGTTTCTTGTCTCTTGCGATTAGACCGACACACTCCCCTCACCCTTTCGATGAGTTCAATAGCCTTTCCTGCCCCTTTCGATGTTATATGTCACGTTTGCTATTCGACATTTGAGTATGTGCATCTTTCTCGTGGTCGACAACTTTTCTGTGATGGGCCGAACTATCTTCTAAAAGTCGGTTTATGGGCACGGAACAAACTTGCAACTTCCTTCCTTCCTTCCAGTTAAAAAGCTTGTCCCTTCATAACATTAATGGCCGTGTTGGAAAGAAAAAAAACATAGCTTGATGCGCAAGTGCGGGTTCCCCTCATTCCCCTCATTCCCCTTTGAAATTAGGACTCGTCAGCGTTTGATTTCAACTTTATTATTCCCAATACCGACAGCGAGAATTTTCACGCCAGAACTTTGAACCATCACAAAATTTCATACAAACTTTACGCACTTAGGAAATCGCAAATGACCCGCTCAGAGGCAACGGCCCCAGCAGCTTCTCAATGCCAGGCCCTTGGTGGCTAATTCGGCCTTGATCAGCTCGTGCTCCTTGTCCAGAAACGATCTCATGAAGTCGCGGCGCATCTGCAGCACGACGTATTCGGCAGTGTGCATTTCGGAGCGCAGCGGATCGACGATCGTCTGCAGAACTTGGAACCCCAAGTACTTGGCTCTGGCCATGAGCAGTTCATCGCTGCGAGTACAAAAGAGAGAGAAAGAAGCTCGTGTTGGCGGCGGACGCAACATTGTGACTGCAGTCTGGTACTTACATTTCATTCCGGGTGGACATTTTCTGTTGTGGTTCAAGGTTCTTCGTTTTTGTTTTTAGCCTCAGATCGAAATTCCACGTTGTACAGCGAAAATTTGAGCGAATTTTTTTTATAAAAAAAATATAAAAAAGTATAAAAAAATTACAAAAAAAAGTGAATACAAGTTTTAATTGCCTTTCGTTGTTGAGTTTGTCATCGGAACGAATGTAATTTTTCTCTGTAAATGATTTTACAAGGAAAGCTTGTTCAAAGCTTTGTAGTATTATTTGAAGAAAATCTAGTAAAAGTTCCAACAAGTAAGTAAGGCCAAAGGTTTTCATTTTGTTCTTGATTTATGACGCATTATAAATCTGCCAACCTTTAATAGTTTAATAGTTCAAAATAAATTCTGCGCAGAACATAACTTTGATCCACTTTTAACCTAACCTAAAACTTTGGGCTTGAAATACAAAAAAAATATAATAATAAACCTTCACAAATCGTATTTTTTTTGCAACGTGCCATAAAAGTCTAGCAACATTTTTCTAACCTCGTTGGTTTGTAAACATGTTGCCAACACAAAGCTGTCAACACGTCAACGTGCAACACGAATTCATTGATTCTCAACGGTTGCAAAAAGCGAATATGGCACACTTTATGGCAATTTTCAATTCTATGCGACGTACCGTTACTTTACGATATCGAAAAATGTTGCCAAATTCGAAAATTGAGTGCGCCAAAGAATGGCATCCACACTTAGCCACCTACCATCCACACATGGGCGCCAGTGTTCCACACGACAGCGCGACTCAGTTGGAGCACGTTGGAGTGCGTGAATTTCGAAATTCTAAGAAGTCAGTTACATCGCGTTGCTTTAGCGATTTGGTGGCAGATTGCTGGTTTTATTCGCGGAAGGTTGTAAATTTGTGACTGGAAAAATGGCGAAATGTTGACGCAGCGCACTGAAGATTTGTATTGGTTAACATTTGCAATGTGTGAAAATTTTAGGAGTTTTTTTTTTTGGATGAAGATACCGTGATAATTTCCTGAAATCAAGTCGGCAAGCGGCGCCTTTTGTGCTTGAAATACATCAGAATTTGACGATTCTGGTATGTAAATATTTTTCGTGTTGTAATTACAGTGAGCCAAGATTGTTCATACGATTTTTAAAGAGCGAATGGTGTGCAGCATTCATTTTTTTGTTGCACTTCTATCAGGGGTCGTCACAGGACATAAGTTCTATGCTTGTAAAATGGCACCACTCGTCCAGTGATGCCGGCAGGAGCTGCAATGATGAAGCAGACACCGTGATGATAGAATACTTGCTGAACTATCGAACCTGTTAAACTTGGTCAAGATGTCAAATTGGCTTGTTGAATGAATAAAAGTTAAGAGAGAGTCGAAGGACCTTTTTAAAGTGAACCTTTCTGAGGCTTCCTACTGCACTTTTCTCACAGCAGCGTTGAAGCCTTCTCCCCTTTTATGCAATGCAACTAATTAACGTTTTAGAACTTTCTGTATTATCGTAGATTGGCCGTTTTGCAACCGAGAAGATGTTAGTTTGTGCAATTTGTTGTGGCCTTTAGAAATTTGCTCTCCATAGAAATTTCGTGTGCATAAATAATGCAATTCCCATTCGAGGCGCGTCACCAGCGCCAACACACCAACAACCAGCAACGAGCAGCGAGCAGCTGCCTTCAGCTTCCTTACACCTGCAGCAAGCAGACAAATGGCCGCGTCTGCCATGTTACTTACTCACAACATTACAAATAATATGGGTCGTCGTTTTCTTGACTGCCCAGCCGCTGTGCCCGCTCACACAACGCCCCACGAAACACCAGCCAACCGTTTCGACTGTACTCGGACTGGACTGGACTGGGCGCATCTATTATTCACATTCATTTATTTTCCAGATTGTGGGACACTTGGGTACAAATTTGTTTGCATTTCTGCGAACTTTATGCTTGCGCCTATGCCGTAAGGAAACTGCAGACTGTGCGCTCAGAAATTGTGACAAAATTTCAATAAATTTCTGGCCTAGGCCGGTAAATGCTCCTAGCACAGCGCTTTGCTTTTGATGGCCACACAGTTTAAAGATTCAGTGGGCACACATTTCAGATATCACACAAATATATGTTGTGTAGATATTTTCGCAGATAAATGCTTTGAAATATATGTTGGCATACTTTCGGGCAGCAAGCCTTGGCCATTTGATTTATATGTGAAATGGCTTTGCATTAAATATGACATAAGTATTTTTCACTTGAGCGAAAGTAACTGAAGGTAAAGTAAAGCACCAAATTTCCATTAATCCCAACCTTTGAAGAAAACCTAAAAAAATATGCCAAAGGATTAGCTGCTTGCAGAGTATGCTTCAAGCCCATGTCGAAGTCAAATGAAAAATGGCATTAAGTATTTGTTTAGGAAAATAATGTGTCAGATAATTTCAACTTGCTGTCTTTGCAGAGTGAAAGCCAACGAAAATTCATTCAAGTGTATGAACAAAAATGTCCCTTTGCCTATAAATCTTCCAACAACCCCACACACACACACACACACATGCGCCCAAACACACACACACACGCACACTGATTAAAGGCAAATCGATTTTCCTTGTCGATTTCTTTCTGGGTCTAGGGTGTGCTTTCAAGTGCGAGCTGATAGTGATTTTTCAACTTCTTTGATTGTGACTTTTCTTCATCAACATTTGGGGAAGAGTTTACAGCTATTTTTAAGGGTAAGTGGAAAAATTCCTTAGTGACGTTTTAGGCGCGTTTCTCGCTTAGACTAGCACTTGATGAAGGCTGTAAAAGCTTTTTGAATAGTTAGTGGTTCTTGAAGAGGGTTGGAAATGGTTTTTGTAATTTTGGCCAATTTTTTTCATAAGTCCCCAATTTAGTTATATATTTTAGATTAGTTCATAAACAAAATGACAAGTAAAATTAACTAAATAAAGAAACATTAACCACTTGAACGAGAAAACGCCTCTACGCTGATTGTACTCCCTCTTGAGTCCCTGCTTCTGGAACGATTTCAAAATTTTTTTATCAGTTGATAGAGTACAGTAGATATCATGAAGTTCAGAAATATACCGCAACAAAAATTAAATACTTATCAGAAGTAAACAAAAAAATACACGAAATTTTCCATTCAAACAAACCGCGCTTGAAATATTGTCAACATTTTTATTTCTGAGATGGTTACAATTCGATAAATCGGCTTCCTTCGAATCGTCCATGCGATAGTTCCCGAAAGTAATGTAATGTAATGATTATGGATTGGCCCTTCCCAAAGTAACATGACGCCTAAAAGTATGCAATAGTACAGTAAAAAACCACACTGAACGAAGATTTTTTCCTCGTACATTGCATACTCTTAGGACTTAAGGCTTAAGTTGTTCACCTTCAGCTTCGGTTTTGGCCAAGTGTTAGTTTTATAGCTGATTATTAGATTTGGGGTTCGACCAAAATGTCACTTTCGGTCGGGTTCTAATGTTTGTCATGTGGTCCTAAAATATCTGTTTGAGCGCCATCTGTCAGGAGTTTATAGCTTTGTAAACAAGTTAGTATTTGTTGTGTTTGGCCAATTGTGCTATGTCAGATTTAAGTGGGCAAAAATTTTATCTGACATTTTGTACTTCTCTCTCAAGCAAATGTTAGCCTACGGAGGGTACAAAGTATTTAAAGCGATCTGTTCTATGGTTGATGATTTTCCTTATTCCGGCCCATCCATCATACTGACTGACGGAAACATCGCAAAAATTAAGAAATTTGCCCTCGCGGATTATTGTGTTGTGTGCAACAGAGATCTTGGCCGATCTTGTAGTCTCATTTGGTTCGGAGTTTTGGACTTGAGACGAGCTAAAGTTTGATCCGAGTGTTGAATTTGTTGCAGAAACAGCATCGGATTGATGTCACCCTTTCCCTTTCTTTGGGCCAAAATTTTATCGACGAAATGACGAGACATGGATCTATGAATATCACATCCAAACTAATCAACAATCATCGGAATGTCGCTTTTCAGACAACCCAAAACCCAAAAAAATCACAACAGAGTCGATCCCAAATTAAGGCTTTGTTGTCCGTTTTCGTTGACCAGACAGAAAATTAGGAGAATTACAAGAGCGAATTAAAGCTTTTAACGAAAAATGTTCGCCGCAAGAGACGAGAATTGTGTAGAGACAAGGAGCTGAAGTCCATCCCAAACTTAGACTACGAAAAGTGTGTTTTTGATCAGAAGGTTTCTTTTGCTTTTGATCAAAGACGAACACGCATCTCTTTCCTTTCAAAAAGCATTCATTGGTTGCAATTTGCGCTCATAAATAGTCGAATTTGAACCACTGTACGAAACGAATAACAATGGAAGGCAGTTAATCACAAACACCATTGAGCCAACTAAATCTCAAAGGAGCTTTAAAAGCATTAAAAGATGTTTAATAACTTTTCTGAAAAGATTGAAAATAATAAACTTTCTGTAAAAACTCGGTCAAATCTATTTTAGGGGAAGATGTCTTCTTTCATTTTTGGTAAAAAAAACTGGAAGACAGTATTCTAGAGAATATTTATTCCTCTATAAAACATACAAATGTTGATGGTTTGAATGAAAAAACATTCGCTCATTTTAGATCTTTTGTATGAATTTCTCACCAGTTTTTCTAGAGAATATTTATTCCTCTATAAAACATACAAATGTTGATGGTTTGAATGAAAAAAAATTCGCTCATTTTAGATCTTTTGTATGAATTTCTCACCAGTTTTTCTAGAGAATATTTATTCCTCTATAAAACATACAAATGTTGATGGTTTGAATGAAAAACCATTCGCTCATTTTAGATCTTTTGTATGAATTTCTCACCAGTTTTGATTTTCACTAACCAATTTTAGCTAATTTTCTCAAAGCTTTCGGAACTTTTCATCACATATAAAATTCTATTATCATAGATGAGAATATTAAAGACATTTTTCGAACACTTAAATTTTTCGCCAAATTATTCAAACAAACATAATGTTCTTGTCTTTATGTTTCAGTTTCCGCTTTCCACGTTAAATTCATATCCACCTTGCACAGGTCAGGCATCCTTGTCCCAGCTTTACAATGTCGACAGCAGAAGCACTCACTTTGCCACAGTTTCGGAGAAATTCAAAATCAATCATAATGATGATTTCTGGCAGCACACCAGGCCGCTTCTTCATGTCATGCCGCAGTAGCTATGTGTGCGTGCAGGTAAGACTGCATGTGTGTGGATGTGTGTGTGTAGGCCTAAGCAGGCATATTAATTTCATCGCAATTTTCCACTTACTGGAGCTGACGTGCTAAGCAGAGACGGCTTCCCTGGAAACAGGGTTTTCAATTTGCTTAAAAGTTATTTTATCCTCATGAAAATTTTCCACATTACACTTTAACTATGCAAATCTGAAATGAAAAATGAAATCTCATTTTGAGCGCAAATTTTGCCATAGCAACTGAACTCATGTTCGAACGAGTGGTGTGTTCGGCGCCCTCTACTGCACCCTGTACTCTGCGCACATATGTCCGTGTGTTTCCTTAATGTGCGTGTGGGTTTCCGTTTCGCGCTTCGTGTATGTAAACTGCCAAAAAGCATGCAAGCACTTTTCTATCGATTTTTTTCTGCTTCATATTTCGTGGCGGCTTTGGCTTTTTTGCACATTTGTTGGTTTTCGTTCGTTTGCATGACGGCCTAAATGGGGTGTTATCAGAATATGATTTGCAGCAAAAAGACAACAACAACAACAACGACTTTAGCTCTAACTTTTTGCCAAACAAATAAGCAAACGTCAAACCAATGAGCGCTGGCAACGCTGAGGGAGTTGCACAGTGTTGCAAGTTCATATGGCGGAGCGACAAAAATTTAAGGAGTGGTTGTACATAAATGACATTTGGTATTCAGTTATTGTAGGAGTAAAGAACTTACTGTGCAGAATTTCATTGAAATCGAACCAAAACTTGGACCATCTCTCATACAAATGGACTTGAAAAAACTTCATATTAACAAAAATTGTCTTAGGTCACAAAATCTTTGTTTATAATATTTTTGTTTTAATATACATTTTTTATATATGTGTACATAGATAAAATGCGCTAATTTCAGGAGTAATTGAAATTAAAAATTCGACAAATTGCTCCACATCTGCTCAGAATTTGCTCTTACAGGATTAAAATCTATGGTCGACCCCCACTAATTTGTTCTTCTGAATATTTCTTTCGAAGATACTTACCTCCTATCTCTAACCCTTAATGAGGCTCCCATACAAAATCATCGTTTTTATAAAATGGGCTCCCACTGCTACCAGGTTGCGTCCAGACGTATCATATGTAAGACTGACCCCCATTTAATTTTCCTTCTGAATAATTTTTCCATACATACCTACCTGCTATCTACAATTCTTAAGGGGGCTGCCATACAAAACTAGTCATTTTCAATGGAGTTGCCTTCCCACTTGTAAATGTAGTAAAGTAAGCTAGTAAACATCATATCTCAAAAACTATTAAAACTATTTGAATGACTTATTCAACAATTGGCAACATTCTTGAGTGCAAAAAATACAAAATTAATTAAATTAAATTAATTATTAAATTAATTAATTAAATTCAAATTCAAAATTTCACCACCAGAGGGCACCTCTCATACAAACTAAGCTGTGAGTTGTCAACTTTTGGGTTTGTACAAAGCAAAAATTTGAAATGTGTTGTCGAAACTCCATTAACCCCCCTATTTCGAATATAATTGTAATCGTCATTGGTTTTCTGAAGCTATCTTTAACAAATTTTTGCACCAACAACAAAGCTAGTTGACCGATTGCTATTAGCATTCAATCAAACGTTGACAAATTCGCGTATTTGCACACAAGTCTTCACTGAAAAATGCCCATAACTCGAAATCGCGCAAATATGCGCACCTGAAAATTTCACAGCATAATGTACATACTTGTCAAAATAAAATTTTGAAAGTGATAATAAATGATTTTTTTGTAAATCACCTTTAAAGATTCAACTAAGTTTTTATTCACTTGTTGTCTTTGTTTCATTTTCTTCATAACGGTACTGCGCAGAGGTGAGGAAAATCAGTGAAATTGTATTCCTGGCAGACTTATATTATATGAAACTTACAGCAACAGTAAGTTTTAGCGACTCGCTCATAATTTATTTGGAACTATTGAACCTCCAAGTGAAAGCAAAAATTTGCTATTTTTACTTAATTTTGTTTCAACACTGAAAGAGTTTATTTGAAAAGCTCATAACTTCCATGTTATTCAAAATTTTTTTTAAAACTTGGAATTTATTTTAATTGAAGTATTTTCAATAAACCCCATACTGAGATTTGTGAGTTTATAATACTTATTAATTTTTTTATTCAATCCTGTAAGTGCTTACTTTAAGAACTTATAACTTCAATGTTCTCCAATATTTTTTCTTAAAAATTTGGATTTATTTTAATTAAAGTATTTTCAATAAAACTGAGATTTGTGAGGTTATAATACTTATTAATTTTTTTTTCAACCCTGTAAGAGCGTACTTTTCGAGCACATAACTTCCATACTATTCAAAATATTTTTTTATAACTTGGGATTTATTTTAATTGAAGTATTTTCCATACAACCTCTTACTGAGATTTGTGAGATTATAATACTTATTAAATTGTTTTCAACCCTGTAAGAGCTTACTTTAAGAACTCATAACTTTAATGTTCTTCAATATTTATTCTTAAAACTTGGGAGTTATTTGAATTAAAGTATTTTCAATAAAACTGAGATTTGTGAGGTTATAATACTTATTAATTTTTTTTCAACCCTGTAAGAGTTTACTTTAAGAGCTCATAACTTCTATTTTGTCCAATATATTTTCCTAAAACTTTATTTATTTTATTTATTTTATCAAAGTATTTTCAATAAAACCTCATACTGAGATTTGTGAGGTTATAATACTTATTAGGTTTTTCAATCCTGTAAGAGCTTACTTTAAGAGTTCATAACTTCCATGTTATTCAAAATTTTAAACTTTTAAACTTTTAACTTAACTTAACTTTTTATTTTAATTGAAGTATTTTTAATAAAACTTCATACTGAGATTTGTGAGGTTATGATACTTATTAATTTTTTTTCAACCCTGTAAGAGCTTATTTTAAGAACTTATAACTTCAATGTTCTCCAATATTTTTTCTTAAAACTTGGGATTTATTTTAATTAAAGTATTTTCAATAAAATTGAGATTTGTGAGTTTGTAATACTTATTAATTTTTTTTAACACTGTAAGAGCTTATTTTAAGAGCTCATAACTTCCATACTATTAAAAAATTGTTCTTAAAATTTGTGATTTATTTTAATTGAAGTATTTTGAATAAAACCTCATACTGAGATTTGTGAGGTTATAACACTAATTTTTTAACATTTTTGTCACTATTCGCAACACTGTGCTTCATCGTCAAATAAATGGGCTGCCTGAGGTGTGCATGTTAGGTGCCATTCCGTTCACTAATAATTTCTGTCTTAATTTAGCTGCGGCCTGCAGCAGCGCAGCGCTTTCAGGTTAGCGCTGACTGGTTGCTGGGTGATTTGCGAGTTTATGTAACTCGAAGCTGCTCGACGTAAGTAGCATCAATTTATTAGATGCCATGTTATTAACTATTAAAATTTTGGTTACGCCATTCTGACACTTTGTGGCTGCCATTTTTGGCGGGAATTTTTATGTGTACTACAACGACTACTGTAATGGCTACAACGTCGTTAAGATTGTCACAATGTGTGCAATTCGTGATTCGTTGTTGTATGAAAAGAATCAAATTTTATTATTGTAGTTGTAGTGGTACTAGAAAAAAGTCAAACACGTGCCTGAATAAATATGGACCTGTGATTGCTGTATCTCTGCATCACAGCGTTTAGTTTCATTTGGCTTTTGTTATTATTTTGATATGAAAATATTTTAATTCTCCACTGCGCTGACTGCGCCATCAATCACTGTTCAATTGTCAAATATTTGATGCGAGTTGCGCACCCAAATCTCTGGATTATACCGACATTATTTGCCACTCGGCAATGTGACGAGATTAGTGATGGATCTGTTGCAATTTTTCAGTGTGACTGACAAAATAAAAAATAAAAATAAAATATAAGTGAAATGATTTTCATAAATCGCGTTTGGATTTAAATTTTATCTACAAATGAAATCCATCAAAAGTGAATTAGTTATTTTGAAATTTTAATAGATTTCTCTGAGATTTGCCAAATCGTTAACAGACATTCACGTTTCGATAACTGCAAAATAATAGCAACGTTTCGAAATACCGAACCCCAAATCAAAGCGAAATCAATTGCAACAACAATTGGCAACAACTGTGCGTTCTTTGAATCGTCCATCTTTCGATCCGCTGTCCGTTTATTCGCATTTGACAAAGCGTTATTTCTTACTTTTTAATGAATACTCGGCCGCTTATCCAACCGAGAAGCAGCAAAAAATTTGTTGTCCTTTTTTCCGCTTGTCAGCGACTTTTAACTCGCATCCGCGCAACTTCAGCCAAGCGAGATGTCAACAGGTGGCAGAGTAACTTGTCACTTGTGACAGATTTGCAAACTCACAAACTTATAGCAGCTGCGTGGAATTGGCCCAAAATGTTGCCGTAAAAATAAACATTTCCTTGACGGAATTCTTTTCATTTTTTAAAGTTGACTTTAATTTAAAAATTCAAAAATAAATGAGAACATAGTGAAATGTTCCAAATGCAAACCATTCCTTTAATCGAAGGGCGCATCTAACAAAAAAGTTCGTACCGAGCATCATGTCCAAAGTAATCAGCAAGTTTTTATTGCAAAAAAGCCACGCCCCTTTGAAATTTCACCAGTTGAGCGACAGATCCATGTGACGACGCTTTAACAAATTTAATTGCTAAACGACTTATAATTCCGAAATTATTCCATTTAAATTATTTGAGTTGTATGGGCGGTACCACGCCCCGTTTTCCAACGCCCACCATATTCTTCCAATCGAAAGACGTTTCTAAGTGGAAACTTCTTACCGAAAGCCATTGAAGTGCAACTCATAGTTCCAAAGTTATCAGCAAATTTGGCATCCATAAACAGTGCCACGCCCCTTGTTTAACGTTCATAAACAACACTGCACCAAACGTCAATGCTGTCCGACTTATAATTTCAAAGTCATTTCGCAGGGCCCGGCGGTAAGTCTGAAGTCAATAGGCCCAATAAATCAACATTTGCTTAACCCTTGGTTGATCCCGTCAGATTTTGATGAAAAAAAATTAAAAAAACTTGTCTAGTTTGTTAGTTCTCATTTGAAGTGCTGTCACCATATTTAAAGTCAATAGGCCCATTAAATCATATTCCCCATACATACTTTTAACCCTTTGGTGACCTCGTCAGATTTTGATTTTCGAAAAAATTAAAAACGCGTATAGACTTATTTCTCATTTGGAGCACTTTTTTTTTTTTTTTTTTTTTTTAAGACTCGAACAAACGCGCAGGGGATGACGCCTATTAATGCGAGGCATTGCGTTGGTTCAGGAAGGATATAAAGGTTAGGAGATAGGGTTTTGAGAGAAGTGGTTGTGGACTCTTGACTTGAACCCATCGAGATCATAAGTGCTGGGGAAAATATCCGCAGGGAGACCATTCCACAACCGCGCTGTACGGGCCAGAAACGAACTTTCTCTGTAATGCGCAGTGCGCTGGAACATCGTTTCAACGTGGAATGCATGGGCGCCAGTGTTCAAACGGGTTGCCCGGGGGAATACCCGGAGTGATGGCAGCAAGCTGCCCATCTCCACTGAGCAATTACCGAAAAAGTATCGGTAAAATAGTCGCGTTTGAATTCAATTGGCCCATTTATTAATTTTTCCATACAAACTCTTAACCCATAGTTGAACTTGTCATATTTCAATTAAAAAAAAAGAGAAATACAAATAACATTATTTTAGATTAGAAGCACTTTCACTCAATTTGATCTCAATGGGCCGATAATTTCATGTTTTTTCAGTTGCTAAAATTACTAAATAATTAAAATTATGTGAGTAATTATTTTTAATTTCAAGTGTTTTTACCAATTTTGAAGCCATTTAGGCCCCTCGTATGCGAACCTTAACCCACGGTTGACCCCGTCTTAGATTGATTTTTGAAAAATTAAAAAATATATGTCGAATTATTTTTGATTTGAAGTATTTTCACCAAGTTTGAAACCAATTGGCCTATTAAATCACGTTTTTCCATTCAACTTTACAAATCTAAACAAATTTCATAATAATACAAAATTTTTTTGGCATTTTTCCTTCATTCTGTATCGGTTTTGTATGAATATGGTTATTTTTAGTATTTTTAAAGAATTTAAGAAAAAAAAGTCTATATATGAGGTTTCCTTCAATGCCCGCCCAGCTCTAAAAAAGAAGGCGTGGCATGGAAAATAAATATTTTATTAAAAAGCCAATTGATCTAACTATAATATAAAAAACATAAACTTTAGATTATTCGTGTTTATCGTAAAAAATTTAATTATAATAATTGACACTCATACGCCACGTTACGCTGCGCTCAAAAATGCACATATCGCAATTACACAGTTTAAATGTACTTTTTTTGGATTGGTGTCTTAAGCAAATTTGTTGGTCGTTAAAATATCTACAAACTTGCCGAAGACAGTAATGCGATATTCGAAACGATTTAGGACTTACTTAAGCGACAAACTGGACTAACATGAGCAAACTTCAAAGTCGGATTTCTCATAAACTAGAGCCAATCTTACCAAACGGCTGGTGGATCTCAACTCAGTATACCTATAGGAAACTCACCCAGTAGGTCCCCCCCATGTCTAAATTTTGGACTTGCACAGTGTTATTAACTAACTAAACTAACTTCTATGATTCATCAACGAATCAAACACTTTGGCTCGCAAATATGGTTCCAATAGTTTCTTTTTTAAGGTCCTAAATGAGAAGAATAGTTGGAAAACGCCCAGCAGGAAGTGCAGTGTTCAAAAGTTATTGGGTTCAAATGTTATATACAGAACCCCACTGGATAGAAATAATACATTTTTAAAGCGTCAAACATTTCCTACTGAGCTTTGAGCTTTGCAAAAATATCTCCAGCATTTTGACTATATTAAGAAAATTTGCTATTACTGGTCTTTCAGCCAACCTTTCTTCTCATTGTTGCTTTACTTGTTCAATATAATAAAAATTTCCAGCATGTGATTTTCGCCAACAAACATAATAAATCAACAAATCATCGCTCTGCCTAAAAATTTTGACGCGCCCACCCACAACGCGCGCCAAGTTCAAAATTCAAAGTTCAAAGAAATTCAGTTGCAATTCAGTCGTGAAGCGTCCCCCTGCTCGCAACAATTGTAAGCCAATTTAAGTAGAAAGGAAACAGATGAAACGAATTTGCTCCAAGGAATTTGCTCAGCGGCAAAATGTTTGCTCTTGAAAAATTTAATATCGAAAAAAAGTAAACAACAGGCAAATATTGGGAGGGGAAAACAAAGAACTGACAGGACATGAGCAACACAAACGGAGCGAAAAAAAATGAAAAGAGTAAGGAAATTGAAATGCTGCACGATGTGCAATCAGAGAAGCACAAAAAGTAAACTTAATACCCACTGAGCAGTCGACTGTTAATTCCGTCGTAGATCCCGATGTGATACACTGCGATGAAAGAGACAGAGTTGCATTTCTTGAGGTAAATAGTGAAAAACGGAGTTCTTAAAAGCGATTTTCGACTGAAATGTTGGGATATTTTAAAGCTGCTTTATAGTTGTTTATTAATTATGCCTGCAACTTCTTCAGGGATGGATCCAAGATGGACGGACGGAGCTCGACCTTCAACAGTCTTTCAGGCTTCCAGATTACTGCAGTATCTTCTAAGCCGAGATATATGCTGCCATGAGAGCGACGGAGCTGGCAATGGAATGCACTCCTCGTAACTCTCGAGTCAGCATCCATATTGACAGCCAAGCGGCCATAAAGGCGACAGCAGCGGTAATGTCAAACTCGAAATGCGTACAGAAATGCAAAACCAGATTGGACAAACTCTGCCTCGACAAATTGGTTACAATTTTTTGGGTACTGGGTCAGTGGCGCACACAGGGGAGGGTTTTTTGGGTTTAAACCCTCCTGAAATATCTTTAAGTTAGTACAGAAATTTAATTTATAACCGTCGCATATATTATATTCAACCATCAATAACACTACTCGACACAAAAAATGCACCTAAAAATAAAAGTGTTTTTTAGACTAATTTTGGGCCGCCGAACACGAAACTGAAAATCAAAAAAATTTTTTAAAAAGCGTTTTCGAAAAATCTTCTAAAAACCAGTTTTTTCCCCTGTTGTTTCAGTTATGAGCATATATCTCGTAAACGAAGATATATGACCGACTAACACAAACTGTCCGTCGGTCAGAAGATAATACCTTAGCCTTTCCAGTGATATACAGATTGTCCAAATCAGATGAGATTTGGGGAAGTTACTGACGGGTGAAAGTTGAAAAAAAGTGAATTTTTCGACCAATTTAAAAAACCATACATTTTCATACATTTTTTTCTATGTTTTTTTATAGATAAAATAATTTATCTCCTCCGGTTTTAAAATCTAAAATGAAAGATATATTATTTGAGCAAATATTAAGCCTAACATCAATAGAACTGAAAGAAAAATTACAAAGTTATGATGCACTGAGTGAAAACACCAACTTTACATTTATTACACCGTGCGAAAAAAAATTTGTTTGTCGCCACCCATCCAAATGTTGATGAAGACGTGAGACTAGAGGTCATTTATAATATCCTGGCATAGTCATTTTTTCATTTTCTGACCCAAAAACCTTCTTAAAGGACGTTAAAATTTGAAGGACACAAAAATTTCAAATATTTTTTTTAATATTTGCCGTTGTGCAATGATGAAGATATGGGTATCAAATGAAAGAGAAAAATTGTCTCCTTTTAACTAAATTTTCTATTTTTAACTTTCAGGACCAAAATATGTCAGATATCTCAGTCTGTAGATTCATACATCTAAATTGTATTATATTTCAAAGTTCTCAACAAAGTTACACAAAGCTCCCCCCGAAACAAAATCCTGCGTGCGCCACTGTACCGGGTCATAAACGTATTGAGGGAATTAAGGAAAAGGACTCACGCGCTCGACAAATCTGGATCTGTCGGACATCCAACCATCCCTCTTTACGCTCAAAATGGCGATTGAAGAGGCAATGACTCAGGGTTGGTATCACTCCGAAGAGAGAGAGTTGGAGTACTCACGGGACACTGTCTCACACCATCTCATGCTGCGAAACTTGGCTTGGTACCAAGTGACGCTGGCACGAAATGTAATGTAGATAATGCCAATGGTATCCTGGAGCACTTGTTGTGGGTCAGATGTCTTGGATCCACGTTCAGATGTCTTGGATCCACCTTTCGTTCCTTGAAAAGTATTACGGAGCTGAGAAGAAGCGACCTACTCAGATTCGCTAAGAAATTTATGAAAAACAGTTTCGAGGTCTTACCTATCTTATGGGATCTTTTGTGTTTTGTACGATGTGTATAGACGTCATTGATTGATTTTAATTGCAAACCTGAAAAGAAGTTTAATACAAACATTCTGTAGTTAACTAGTTAATGATTTCTGGAGTCAAAACACCTTTGATCCCAGAAGGGGATATTGTATAAAGGAGAGTTTGTCTACACGTTACCATTTTTTTATATTTTTTTATTTCAATGTTTATTAAAATTAGCCCAAAGAACAGACATCTCTACGCATAGTTTTAGCGACAGTTTTAGTCTGAAACTCACATCTAGTATGTCTTCAGTTTTTTTCATTGTGCTCATTTGCCTTTGGAACCTTCAGCTTTATGATTTCTTCCGGTAATATTCTGCACTCTTTCATTCATAATGAGCACAAAACTGTTGGGTGTATCTGAAAAATATCAAAAACAAAACGAAGACATTGAAAATCTTTACTATAAAACTCCCTGCCAAAAGGCCTCTTTCTCCTGCCAGTACAATGCTACATAAATCAGAAAGTACAACAAGTATCTGCTCCATAGTGGCCGACATTAAGTCGTAAGTTCAAGTTGTGCTTTACATGATTTTTGCGATTTTTTTCAAACCAAACTTGTGCGTTTGCTTCGCTCGTGGCAGCACTTTTCGTAAAAATGAAATATAATGACCGAATGTGAGTGCACTCGTGTTTCGCCCACACACGTCCGCACCTGGCCCCGCCCCACTCCCCCCTCACGCCGGCTTTCAACTTGATTGCAATTTAAATGCCGACAATTAAGCGTTCATTATCTCGCAAGTGGCACACGGCGAGAATCGGGAATGAAATAAAAATGGCCGCCAAAGATGAAATGAAACGAAATGCAGCGCGTAATTAAGACTTGAACGTAGCATTAACGGCTTAATTAATGTGCGAGAAAAATATGCAATGCAAAAAAAAATAAATACAATACTTAAATATAAATTTCAATATTGAGTGCTTTCAGTTGTTGGCTTTTTGTTCAACGAAATCTCAGCGCCTCGTACAAGTTGGGCGAATCGTTGAATATTTCGCCATTTGCATTCATAACCTACAACACCTCACAGGCGTAGCGTGTAGGCGTGTAGATGAATGTATGAATGTGTGTGTGTGTGTGTGTCAAGTGGTGTAATCTGTTACGGTCACGATTTATGGGCAATTTAAGTGGAAACGTTTCTTTGTGCTAATGATTTGTTAACCGATGCGGCAAACTTTGGCCACAACTTTGGTTCATACGAAATGATGTTGCTGCGATTTTATAGAGCAAACTTTGCCATCAATTGCTGACGTAATCGAGGGCAAACGAGTAACTTTTATTGCTATGCATAAATAAATATGTAAACCTAATACCACAATGATTTACTTAGAAATTAATATTGCATTACAAGTTATAGAAAATGTCAAATAATCGCTTTTAAATCAAAGTTTCATTGCATTGTTGCTGCTTAAATGGTTTTGTTGTTGTTTCCATTTCACTTTTGCTGCATTGAAATCCATTTCGTTGCATTAAACAAAAATATTATATATTATAAGCAACAGCAACAACAAGTGCACCTTTGTTAAGCACATTAACGGCATTTTGCACGACCTTCATGGCGCCCACATTGCCTTCAATTGTTGGCGCCTCGCACAAGGCAACTTACACAAGTACAACAACTCACCGCACAGCAAAAGCAAAATGCATTTAAATTTCATTATTCGTCGTGAAAATGTTGTCCTCGCCGTTTTCTCAGCTGCTGGATGCACTCGATTCCAGCTGCGTCTGTCCGTCCGTGTGTCGTCGACAGGCGGCGGCCTTGAGCCAAATGCATGCAAACTAATGCAGTGCGCGGTATTTTCGCTCTTCGCTTCTTAAAGTTTTTATGTTTTTCTTTGCTCGTTTTTGTTTTGCCGACTGCCACAAATTGCAGCCGCCGCCAAACACTTTTTCGACGCCGTAAAGCAACGATTTTCATGTCATTGTCGCACTGGTGTTTTGGCGCCAAACAAAATCAAAAGCCACGTGTAGGCAAAAAGTTTTTAGTTAATTTTTTTTATTTATTTTTTTAATATGCCTAAACTATTTTTGTGTGTTTTCCTTGGTTTCTTCTTCTTACACATTTTTTTTCATATCAAATACATTTTACTACATTTGTTGCAAATGTGAAATAAAAACAAATGAAACTCAAAGTGAAATTCCATTGTAACAATGTTGTTTTTGTTGCATTGTTCTTTATGCCAGCACTTTTTTTGGTTTGGTAAATGAAATATGCCAACATACTTCGACATTTTAAGAACAAATTGCATTTTTTTTGCCGTTCGTAGATTTCCAGCAACTATTCTTTGTGATCTCATAAGGACACTTGCTTTTAAGTATATTTGCTGCTTTTTATACATTTAGATTTTATAAGAATGAATTGAGTTTTCTTTGTGAACATTCTTGGTGATCTATAATCAAATCTGCACTCAAGTATATTTGCAACTTTTTTTCAAGAATGAAAGATTTTTTTCTTAAATACAGATGAAGCATTGGCCTTCAACACACCGGTTTGAGTGGTTTGTGGGTAACGAGACCTTAGACCCCAAAGCCAGAAAGAACTTGAAGTTGCATTTATAGGTTCTGAACCTCTTCCGTTACTTCCTTACGCTGTCATCAGGGTCACTGCTAAGCATTGGGTCGCTTGAACCCACGAGCGAGCATGACAGACCAAGAAAGCCTGCAGATGGACTCAACTTGAGCTATCCGTAATTTTAGACAAATGCTCACTGTTGCTTTATAGAGAGAGAAACTGCAGTCAGTTGACTGGACTAATTAGGAACCATTTTCCATGAAAAGTTGTCCTGCCGGATGATAAAATGGCAAACAACTTTCTTTTACATCCGAATCATGTTTGAAACATTGGGCTCTGATGTGCTAAGAAGAGACCATCTTGGCTTTTTGACAGCAAAGGAATTACTCAGAATTCTTTGGAGGTTGTGTATTGGCTAAATGAATGTTGTCTTTAGTGACATGAAGAAGACATGCTGAATTCTTACCTGCTAAAACCTTTGCCAGTTATCCTGCCGAGGAGTTTACCGTATCAGACTTCCTTGATTGTCCCTATTAGGCGCCCAGTTCATGTGTAACAATCCGAAGGTTGGTTGTATTTATCATCGTTTTACCTATAAGCTATATTAGTCGCTATCTCGAGTAGATTCTTATGGCAAATAATTCATAGGCCTTCGTCTCTGGAATCTTCTACGCGCCAATGCTGGTTCTTGGCACTATGCGGCTGCTCCAGTTTATATTTAACTATCCGAAGGTTGGTTTTAATTGTCATATCCTTGTTTACCTATTAGTCCTTAGTCCATATTTTGAGTAGATTCTTATGACTAATAATTCCTAGCCCATCTTCTTTGGAATCTTCTAATTGTCAATGACGGACACTGATACTATACACAACTGCCTCGTCCGCCTCTGAATTTAATCTACACATAACTTCTTCAGCAAGCTTGAACCGTTAGTAAACAATGCTGTCAGCCATCTCCCAGTATTCTCGACTTTGCTATATCGCTTGTACTGGCCACGCATAGATCCTATTGGGTCCTTAGAGATGCCAGTCGGAGTTCCGTTTAGATGTCATGAATGTAGTAATCTCTTAGGATGCTCGTCGATCTTAAAAACTTCCAGAGGTGTATGACGCCTTGCTTCGAGATATGTTCTAGTCCTACAAAGGTCGGCGCTCGTAAGCACATCAGTCGAGTTTTAGAGATGGCGGGTAATTGGCACAGTAGGTGTTCCAAACTTTCTCTGCTGCCCACTTCCATGTAATAAAATAATTCTTAATCTGGATACATAACCATACAAAGTAATCTTTTTCATCGATATGCTGAGATCACTCTCTCACTTTCTTCTTGCTATTCCTATCAACTTCTTATAATGTACATGTATAATGTTCTTATATGTATGTTATAATGTGTATTAAGAAATCACTCGAACACATTTACAAAATTCAAATAAAATTGTAAAATTCCTTCTTTTTTGAGCTGATTTCAAAACCTTACAAATCATTTTTGATAGATAGATAGAACAAATTATAAATAAGTATGCATTGACTCACACAGGATTTCATTTTGAAGCAGGTGCAACTTTTGAGTCCAATACCAATTGAAACTGGTCTCATTAATTCAGCGAGTAGCGCTGAGTAGCTTGCCAGAGGTTCTAGGTTCGATTCCTAGTTCGGACTGCGTAAACATTCGTCTACTTCTATCGCTATCCATTTAAAGAAGTTTAGATTAGAATTAACTATCTGAAACCATATTTGCCACTCAAAATGTTTGTAAGAAACAGGTGTTTGGGTGTTTGAACCCCTAACCCCCTCCCCCCTTGTGTGCAAAATTCTTCAGCCACTTAGCAAATTTCTGTACCACCAGTCAGCGTTCTCATCATTTTAAAGCTATCGAATGAGGTCTTTCTGCTCGTTTCAGATTTTCTATGTATTTCTGTGCCTTTTTCCAACATTTATAAATATTTCAGAATCGCTTGAAAACTCTTAATTATGAGTGTAAAAATTAGAAAAAATTCAAATTTACTTATTACAAAAAACCACATTTGATAAAAGATACTTAAGGTACGCTTAGACTATTTGACTATATATCAAAATTTGATAAATCAACTCGAAGTGGTTTGACTAAAGCCGAAACATCAAATTTTTAGTGTTAAATTGCCGTTAGCTAGTATTGCACTCAAAATAAAACAAGTTTTGATCATCTTTCAAACAGTCTAACGTCTGTCCACTGTCCACTTGACATCAAAAAATATTTTTAAAAGGTCACAATCATAGTGAAATAAATAAAGTGAACCAGATACTGACAACTCTCTCAAATCGGCTGGTTTATTTTATGTCACTATGAACAAATTTGTCAAATACTTAACTCTATTTTGTTCAAAACAATAATTTGTTTTCCAAGAGGTAGAACGTTTGTCCATTGCCAGTGCCCCATGCCCCCAAAATATTTTTAAAAGGTCACCATTTTTTATTTGACATAAATAAAAGTTGAAAACAAAACAAAAAAATTTAAAAAAAAAACTTGGCCCGCAAAGTTACGTTCTTGAGTGAACAAATAAAATTGATCAACGACATTAGTTTTATTTGTTCACACAACAAAGTCCACTTCAATCATTTTGTTTGCTTCAAAAAATCCAAAAATCACAACGATTAAAAAAAAATAAATATTTAATATAAAATCAAAAATAATATATTAATATAAGTAAAAAAAGAAATATTTAATATTAAACCAACACTATGAGAGCTGCCTTCGTTGGCACTGAAACTGAATTTTCAACACTTAACTTTTTTTAACCACTTGCAAAGAAAACGCTTTAACTTAAATGTTGTTGTTGTTGTTTGTTGTTTGTTAAAAATTCTCTTCAAATATTGGCAGCAAGTGATGCGCAAAATTGGCATTCCAATTGCCATCTCAGCCGTGAAAATGTTTGTCAATTTTTCATTTGGCACAAACACGCTCACGCGTCCAAAACTCCTTCAACACTCCAACACCACAACACCACAAATGAAGAAATAAACAAAAATAAATAAAAATAACAGTTTGTCGAAAACGAAGCGCGAACGACTCACTCACTCACTCACTCATTAATTGTGCGCATATCCGGCATTGAGTGCACGTAAGCCGCGCGTAAGTCACATTAGCTCGCAATTGATTTATGGTTCGGCCGCAGTACATTTGCCGGTGAGCCTAAAACTATGCAACAGCCTACTCGAAGCGCGCCGCGAAGGGTTGGGCCGGCAACTGACATATTTGCGCAAGTAGCAAATATTTGACACGAATTGTGGGCGGCCGAAGGCGGGCCGGGGGCGGCGGCAATAGCCGCTGTCAGGATTTAATGTAAACGCCGACTTTGTCGGATCGATTATGCTTTAAGTAAGTAAACATTTAGGCATTTTTCCGCTCCGCCGCACAAACAACACACACACACACACACACACACAAGCGCGCATGCAGCGGTCCTTCTCGGCTCGGTTTCGTCGTGCTTGCTGCTTTGACCTTGATTTCAACAAGAAGGCAAAGTGGCAGCGCCCAAACGGAATGCCACAGGAAATGAATCTCTCAATTTCGAAAGGAAACGCAAACGCCCTGTCGTCATGCCGCACGCCCATTGCGGTGCGTGTTGCTTGTGCCACCACTACGCGCCTGTGTGTGTGTGTGTGTGTGTGTGTGTTGCGTGCGGGCGTGAGTGTTTGACCACTGACACAACATCACACGGCGCTTTCGAGCATGATGGATTATCTGCTCTGCGCCGTGCTGTATCGATTTTGTTGCTGTTTGCTATTGCTGATGTTGTTATTGTAACACACACACATATCAACACACAAACAAAACATAGCATAGTTTACGGCACACGGCAAGTCAACTCGCCGTGAAATATCCATTTCGTACCTTCGTTTGCTCGACTGACTGACTCCCTGACTGCCCGACTGGCTTTGCAGTCATCTGTCAATTGTTTGTGTATTTTTTTATGTGCATAAATAAAACATATTCGTACTGTGTAGTTTGCATTTAAAATGTTTTCTGTTTTTAGTTTCGGGGCTTTGGTTATTTGAATAAATTTTGGCAAAACCACGACACCATTACATTTGTTTTTAGTTGCGGTTAGTCGAAATTGCATTGACAGCAATGTGTGCCAAATGAAAAAAATTTAAATTTTTTTTGCTGCTATGGAGAATTCAAAAGCTTGAAAACTTGACCCTATTAGAGGTCAAAATTAGCGTTTAGTACTTTACGAGGCTGAATCGTATGGCTTAGTTTTTAGTATTAAATATTGACTATTTTAAAAAATTCAATCAATCAAATTTAATCAAATATAATAATGTTTATTTTTAGCTTAAAAGCCTTGAGGATGACCTTGAGAAGAAGAGACTGTGATACCAGTTAGATTTCGCTCTACAAGTAGAAGACAGAAGCACAGACAGAAGTAGAAGAAGGAAAGCACACTAAAAGGATTCAGAAGACCGAAGCTTTAAATCGAAAATAATAATTCAAGAGATATCGAAACGAATGATTTTTGAAGAATACACGAATTTTATGTATAAAATACAATTATAAATTTTGATAAAATGCACTCAGAATGCCTTAATGTGGCCAAAATAATGCCGAGAAAATTAATAAAATTGTGATATCAGATTGAAAGTGGGTAGAACAGTGATACTACTGAGATGTCAACCATATAAGTAGTTAACATGTACTGAGCGCAATCAAAAAACAAAATTTTAATTCGAGAAAAATTACAAAAACAACATTTGCAAAGGTTCCAAGATCGGCAATGAAAGCAGCAAACAAATTGACTCATATCCGATGATTAGATGGATTGTGTCGAGAAATGCTTCAAAACTAATCTTATCAGCGAATTAATAAGATGAGGAGTAGAATTGGGGAAAAAGGTGATCCACTGCTTCGACAAATCCTCGAACATGGGCTGGTTACAGTTGGTAAGAATGCAAGAGTCTAATGGATACCAATCTACCATTTTCTATGAAGATGTCCAACTCCTGCGCTAAAAAAGATGCCCGCAGTAATGATTTCTGAAAGCCCACTGAAGAATTCTGGATGATATAATTTTGTCAAATATTTTGTGCCATCTAAAGCAACAACTTGTTTTTAATTACTGATTTAAAAGGTCTTTTAAATAGCAATAAATGGAAAATATTTTATTGAAACTATTTCTTTGATTATTTTTATTCAAATATATGTTTTAGTTGTTTATTATTTTTAAATTCTTCAAGCCATCAGTAGCAATAAAAGTGAAAATTTTTTATTAAAAACTAATATCATTTGTTTGTTTGAAAATGCCGTAGGAATGTGTTAACAGAATTTATTTATTTCTTTATTATTAAAATTTGTACAAAAATAAATTATTCTATTTATAATAAATAAAAATAAATTATTCTTTTTATTCGACCGACTTTGGCCTAAAATTCACCTTCGATTGGACACTAATATTTCAATAATATTTTTTCTCACTCTAATTCGAATTCGCTTATATAATCAGCAGTTACACAGGGTGTCCCAATAAAAGTGCACAATTTAAAAGTTGAGGTTTTTTCTTTGCAGTAGGCAGCTCTAAACTTTGACAGCTGTCATCTACGATTGGTTCCATAGTTAAAAATGTCCCGCTACAAAAATAAAGAATGCATTAATGTTGTGTATCGTTGTGCAAATAATCGATTTATTGGAGCAACTATTTTTCCTTAAAAAAATTTTTTGCATTTTTCGGGTTCGAATATTTTTGTTATGCCGAATATTCTGTTTCGGCTTCGGCCAAAAATCCACCTTCCGTCGGACACTAATATTTACAAAATATTTTTTCTCACTCTAATTCGAATTGTGGCTTTTATAATCACCAGTTATACAGGGTGACCCAATTGGCCGCTCTAAACTTTGACAGCTGTCATCTACGATTGGTCCCATAATTAAAAATGGAAAACCCATTATCGTTGTGTAAACAATCGATTTATTGGAGCAACTATTTCCAGACAAAATCATTCCCGACATTTTTAAAGATGCCAACTGGCCACTGAGTTTGTACGATTTAACGTTGTGCAATTTCTTTTTGGGGTTTCATGAAACCTCTACTCTGTCAAGTTATCTCTACTCAAATAATTTCTGAGCTCAGAACTCAGATCCAACGCATCATTGGTAAGATAGAACCACGTTTTGGTCAAAATGTCAACGAATATCGAAAAAAACCAAAGTCCTGTTATCAGAACTGCGTGGACCAATTTTTGTATATTTTATTTTATAGGTACTCAAATCAGTGTTGCATAGACATTAAAAAAACGGGTGAAATATGTGGTATCAATGGGCCTCTTAGGCCCTCGAATGTGTCTCTTACAGAAGCAGCCACCATTACCTAACCTAACTTACTTGAAATATGTCTGCTTTGCAAAGCAAACACAATGTCACCACTCGCTCAGTAAATGTGTGTTTTAAGTTTGGTTTAAATTAAATTGTACCCCATTTTATTTTAAAACTGTGTATTGCAAAGAGTGACCAGATAAACATTATGAGAAAATAAATTAAAATAAAACATCAACGATGTGAGATATCAAACCGGTGTTGGCTTTATTTTGAAGCTGTCTGGTTGGTGGCTTAAACCTTTTGGAACTACTGGGATAATACGTCTCACCAAGTTTTTAATGCCCTTCAAATCAAGTATTCAAATCTTATGAACCACGCAAAATATTTATTGTAATTAAGGTTGAATAATGATTTCAGACTTTGTAAGTATGTAACATAATTTTTTTATCCCCAACTTTCAAAGCATGGCATCATTTCTACCAAAAGTGTTTTGGTTTACAAAATTAAATTTCGTCCCGAAAGGCTTAATGTCCAAAACAGTGTATTCTTTATTATTATTATTAATTTCGCTGGACATTCACAAAGAACTACGTGTGCTCAAAGTGTCTTCTCACATTAACCTTCGCCTTACCAATTACCCACCCGGGTGACCTTTTTGATATTTATTTTTTGATATCTGCCCGAGTATTAATCCAATCCAGTTATGATTTCGACTCACTGAACAAATTCTGAATTAGTTTTCAATAATATAAACAAATACTTTTTTGGAAATATTTTTCATGATTAAACTTGAAATTTGTCATTTTATATTCATCGTTTACCAATACCCACCCGGGTGACCCTAGTCAAATATTCTTATTACCTTGCCTTATAAAAGTGGAAAAAGTGGTTTTAAAAAGTTTGTACGCATTTTAATTGAAATTCTTGTTTCTTTTTTAACTTTGTTTTTAATAAATTGTAATGAGAGTAATGAGAGTGGAGTCCGGTCTTGTTTAAAGCCACAAGACTAAGGCAGATCAAAGACGCTCGACAGTAAAACTGGAGCGAAACTTTTGGAGTTCAAGAGACCGAGCTTGATTTGCTTGAACTAACTTTATTTTCGGTTTTCACCCTTATTTATACTAAATTTCTTAATGCTAACTAATGCAAATGCAAGTGGCCTTGAGTTCCCACGAATGCACGCAGTAACTCCAGACCTTCGTAACAGTTCAAAATTGCTGGTGTTAGCAATTGATTTTCCCAAAGCATTACGTGTCGTTGGCTGGTAACCAAACACGGGTATTGGCTTTATGCTTGGTTATGCGCAAAGTGTGCGAAAGTGTTAAGCATACGGTTGTGTATGCGTTTTTGTTGTAGCACGGCGCGAAGTGGCGCTGCATGTTATTGATATCATTATTATTACTGTGGGAATATTAATGAGTGCATATGTGGTATCACTACAAAATAAATATTATTGGTTTGATGGTGTGGACGAATTAAGATGGCAATTTTTTACATTTAGTTTGGCTGACGCAGTGTTCTGCCCAAGTGGGCTTCTTGCATTTTATGCAATTGTAGCGTATATTTCTCTTTTGCCTGGCTTGTGGCAAATGTAGCATTAACCCTTTAGCTTTTTGCGACCAGTGGCGTCCTGTACAAGTTTAACATCTGCCTCAAAGTCCTCATCCATGGAAGTTCCGGTGACGGGGTTTCCTTCAATAAACATTGTATTGTTGGGAAATCAAACTGTAAATCTTCCAACCACCTTTTGATTTTTAGATCTATTCAAAATTAGAGTTAAACAGAGACCTTCACCCAGGTGCTCAAGGAACTACCCCCTTTGTGATCCCTTCATAGACTGCCCTATGTTGTTTTCCTTTTATATAATAAAAGCAGCAAGCAATTAGGACAGAATTTTATCGATTGTTTCCACGCCACCTTTAGTCTGATTACAATATAATATTATTTCTGGTTTTTTGCCCGGGCCAGATACAGCATAATTTCTGTACATTGTAGACAGCAAAACGACGGACTTATTTTTAGCTGGGACGTAAAAACACATAGTCACATTTTCAGTAAATCCAAATAAGCTTGACGTGACTTCTCTGGTTCGTAAGGGTTTGAACTCGTTGGGAACATACCTCTTGTTTTTTTTAACTGTGCCTACAATCGACATGTTCCAATTTGATAGCTCGTTGGCCAATGACAATCTTGTGAAGAAGTTATCCATGGTAACATTTCTTCCTGACCCTCTGTATATACCGACCAAATCTTTCACAATACACCCAACTTGGTTAACGTCTCGAATGTTGTTAACTTTCCCAATGTAAATTAGTAGGTGGCTGAATCACAGGCCCACCACATTTTAATGCCATACTTGGCAGGCTTAGACGGCATATATTGGTTGAACCGAGTACGGCCCCTATACCCAAACAGCTGCTCATCCACCATAATTTATTCGTGCGGCCTATAATATGTACTCAAATTTGAGTTCAGCATGTCAAACACATCACTCATAGGTGCAGCTTTGTCGTCCTTTTGCCGAGCACCTCTCGTAGCATGCCAATCAAATCGTAAAAATCACAGAATATCGAAGAATCTGTTCGGGCCATAGTCGCGCGGTACAATGGATATGAATTATTTTCCACAGCTCTGTTAATGATTCCTGATTCGATTTATGACAGTCCACAGATCACATTTTTTTTCCAAAAATTCAAGTTTGTTTTCAAAAGTTCATAATTTTTTCAAAAATTCAATTTCGAATTGTAAGTAGTAACAAAACAGAGAAGGCGTAACACAGGAAAGCGGAGATTCCGACTTTCATTTGCCATATATCTATACAAAAAACCCTGAGGTCACCTGGGTGGGTATTGGTAAACGACGTACAAAAAATTCTTTGGTAAGGCGAAGGTTAAAGCTGTAAAAATATTATTAGCAAAACAATGTCGCATTAGGAACAAGCAATGTTCGGAAAACTTAACAAGCGCACATTAACATAAAAATAATTGTCATGACGGCTAACACCGCCGATCGTTGTCACTGACCTTCAACAAATAACACGTCATGCACACATAGACGATGTCATTTGAATGACTAAGCAACTGGCTGACGGAGTAGAGAAATTACAAAGGACTGCAAGTGGGAATTACTACAAAAATATCTAAGCGTGTACGAGGGTGGAGCAGAAAGCTGTTGAGTTGAACTAGAAACGAAGACGACTAAGGCCACTAATTTGTCAATAATTCCACCAATTAGCTTATAATGTTTATATTTATTACAATTTTAACAATACAAAAATCTTCCCACTTGTAATAACTTTCAGGTCAAAGTTTCTTTCAAAAAAGCCAAATTTTGACAAAAAAAAATTTCACTTCCGAAGAACGTCAAAGACGACACAGATTTGTCCAAACCCGGTCACAGCTCAGAGGTCAGACTCATAAGAAATGACCTTCAAAAGGTTGAATCTCATTGACTCACATTCCAACATCCCCCACTGCGAATACGACAACCCACATTGCATCTGTGCATAATTTTGGTATTTTGGTATTTGTAATTGATTTACCCAGCATGACTTTACTTCGTCCACAAAGCCTACATATAAAAATATTCATATTAAAAAATGTAGAAATGTTCTCTTTTCTCTTGAATGCATAAATTGTTGGCGTGCAAAAATTCTGACATGCGTTCGCTTTGTTTATTTAAATAAATTTGCACAAATGCCAGAACGACATCGAGCGCCAACGAGTGGCCACATTGCGCATTCCCCGAGTGTCCTTCGAAAAAATATTTACGCACAAAATGGCGTCGGTTGTTGTGTTTGCAGCCAATGCCATTCGCTTGCAATAACAACATCTGGCATTCATGTTTTCACAGTGGAGACACTCAAAGTCAAACTAAAAGAGTTAATCGGCGTTTTCTTGCTTGGAATTTTTGTGACAGAAGTGAGTGAGCGATGCTCTTAAAAGGTAAGTAAGTTTGACTATGCTAAATCGAATAAAATCGAATAAGCTTTTAACTTCCGCCCAATCGAGTGCGGCAATTTTGCTTAGTTGTTTATAATTTCGTATTTTAATGGAGCTGTCAGAATTTGTATTGTTGTGATGTCATTATCATAATCCCAGTGTACTCGTATATACAAATATATATACGTACATATATATCAATTTTGGGTGCACTCACTTTTGCCACTCGCTGACGATGTGCGCCAAGTTTTTGCCACAGTTGCAAGAAATTCACTTGCAACTTTCCCCAAAAAAAATAGTTTTCACTCGCATTGCCGCGCCCTGCACCGTTAGGGCGACACTTTAGTGCGGCATTGGGCCGCGGCGCAACTTTGCTGCCACACGAAATCGAAGTGTATTAGTCCTGTCGGTGTAATAAAGTGTCGCGAAAAAGTTTGCGCTCAAACGTGTGCGGGCGCTGTGAACTTTTCTCATAGTTGCGTGGCGCTCCTCGGCACAACTTGGTTGTTGTTTCTTGCCTCACATTTACATACTTTTGCACACATCCTTTTAGTTGGTTGTTTGTTGTTTTTGCAACGTGCCACATGGCGCGCGCTGCCACTTGGCCCCACTTCGAGATGCAACGACAACATTACAAAATGTTTGCTTTATTGCTTAATAAACGAACATTTATCAGGCTTTCTTGCAACGATCGGCGAATCAATAATCCTACACTTTCAAATAAAAAATGCAGCAGGCGCCACGTGCCATCGAACTGAGAGCACAGCCAGCTGACAGTGCATGCAAAATAATTCGATTTCACTTTAGAAGTCTTTGTTGAACATCAAACGTTCACATTAAACGGTGCCTCATTCCAATTGTTGTCCGTTTAACGCATCCCACCGTTGTCGCTTTCAAACGTAATCTTGTAATTTTATGTGGCAAAGAAGCTGGCAATAAAAGTGTACAGCGTGCGGGCAAGGCGGGGAAACGGCGCCAAATGAAGTGTCATGACCAGAGCAACGCCGCGAACAACAACACGCCGCAAAGGAACAAAACAAACACGCCCAAAAAAATCATTATAATGTTTATCTAAATGTCACCTTAATGCAACAAGGACACAACAGCGACCAGCAGCAACCAACCAAACAAACAGACAAGCAACGGTCGAGCGCGCTTAATGGCTTAAACAAGCAACGCGTAAACAGCAAAGAGTGCGACCAAACGCGCCCACTAACCACCTCTTTCCCACCTCCACCCGACCCCCTTACAACCAAAAGGACCTCTCGCGCACAGCGTCGATGCCGGTGTAGCGTCGCCATTATATTTGGAGCGCCATAAAAATAATGAGCGGCAGCATAAAACGGCTGTTTGCTGGTTGTTGTTGTTGGCTGTCGCGGGTCCACCATCTTTGCAGCTGCTCATCGACCCATCTTCGCACTGGAACGTTCGCCCATGGCGCGAAAATGTCATAATCAAGTTTCGGCCGCTGCGTTTTCAGCTAATTAAGCTGCCACGACCGCCGTATTGTTTGTTGTGTTTTGTTTGTTTTTATGAATCTGGGCACTGAAGCTAAATATTTACAGTGCGAATTTAATTTTGATGCAAGACTGAAATTAATTTTTTTATTTTTAATAGGGAATTTGACTACAAAACTTAAAAAATAAAAAATTAATAACTAAGTTTATTGGCAACAAAGCACTTAGGATAACTAAGTTTATTGGCGACAAAGCAACTGCGTTATACAACCTCTGCACTTTATAAGTGAGATGGAGGATTTTTCTAAGCAAAAAATATTTTAAAAAATTAGTTGGCAATGTGAATTGTAATTCAAGCAGTGAGTAGTGTCCAAACTCAACAACACGCAGACTAATTTTAACACTGCAAAGCGCCGCTAATCAAACCTTCATTCTATGCGCACATGGAATCTTGTTACAGAATAAATGTAATAATTACACTGTGCGTGAAATTTACCCTCAAAAATTCAGACATGGGGGGGACCTACAGAACGACTTTCTATAGGTATACTGAGTTGAGATCCACCAGCCGTTTGGCTGGATTGGCTCTAGTTTAAGAGAAATCCGACTTTGAAGTTTTCCCATTTTAGTCGAGTTCGTCGCTTAAGTCTTCGAACGTTTAAATGCTAATAAGTCCTAAATCGTTCCGAATATTGCTTTACTGTCTTCGGCAAGTTTGTAGGTATTTTAACGACCAACAAATTTGCTTAAGACACCAATCCAAAAAAATTTAAAAAAATGTGTAATTGCGATATGCGCATTTTTTGCGCAGCGCAACGTGGCGTATGAGTGTCATTTAAATATAATTAAATGTATAGTTAAATAACACTCATTCGCCAAATTGCGCTGCGCAAAAAATTGCACATATCGCAATTACACAGTTTGAACGTATTTTTTTGGATTGGTGTCTTTAGCAAATTTGTTGGTAGTTAAAATACCTACAAACTTGCCGAAGACAGTAAAGCAATATTCGGAATGATTTAGGACCTATTAGCATTTAAAAAATGGGCAAACTAATGGACTAAAATGGGCAAACTTCAAAGTCGGATTTCTCTTAAACTAGAGCCAATCCAGCCAAACGGCTGATGGATCTCAACTCAGTATACCTATAGAAAAGTCGCTCAGTAGGTCCCCCCCATGTCTGAATTTTCGACTTGCACAGTGTTATTATAACAATATTTTAATTTTTAATTATTTGTTTTTTATATATCTTTTTTCGATTTTTATTTATTTTATTTTATTTTATTTCATTTCACTTTATTTTATTTAATTTTTTTATTTTATTTTATTTCATTTCATTTCATTTCATTTCATTTCATTTCATTTCATTTTATTTTATTTTATTTTATTTTATTTTATTTTATTTTATTTTATTTTATTTTATTTTATTTTATTTTATTTTATTTTATTTTATTTTATTTTATTTTATTTTATTTTATTTTATTTTATTTTATTTTATTTTATTTTATTTTATTTTATTTTATTTTATTTTATTTTATTATGTTATTTTATTTTATTTTATTTTATTTTATTTTATTTTATTTTATTTTATTTTATTTTATTTTATTTTATTTTATTTTATTTTATTTTATTTTATTTTATTTTATTTTATTTTATTTTATTTTATTTTATTTTATTTTATTTTATTTTATTTTATTTTATTTTATTTTATTTTATTTTATTTATTTTATTTGATTTGATTTGATTTGATTTGATTTGATTTGATTTGATTTGATTTGATTTGATTTGATTTGATTTGATTTGATTTGATTTGATTTGATTTGATTTGATTTGATTTGATTTGATTTGATTTGATTTGATTTGATTTGATTTGATTTGATTTGATTTGATTTGATTTGATTTGATTTGATTTGATTTGATTTGATTTGATTTGATTTGATTTGATTTGATTTGATTTGATTTGATTTGATTTGATTTGATTTGATTTGATTTGATTTGATTTGATTTGATTTGATTTGATTTGATTTGATTTGATTTTATTTTATTTTTCTCTGTAGGACCCACGTAGAGTAACTCTATGGCACTTGAACAATGCGAGAAACAGACTACTAAAGCCATCTGTGGGAAAATTAATGCATTTTTTTTTACTTTTATATAAACGAATCGTTACATTCCGACTGCAACGCCCTAATGATTGTGTTTTCATTTCGCTGGCTGCGAGTTGGTTAATTTCGCGCATTAAATTGCCTCGCGGTCCCTGCCCAGGCAGCCTCGTCAATTTCAGTTTCGGTGCAGCCGCAGTGCACTTTCCCCACTTGCGAACGCGCGCGCATTTTATGTCGCTGAAATATTTATTTTAATTTCTTTATTTACGCTGAATGCAGTTTCGCTGTTTCGGCAGCAACAAAAGCAACAAGAGCACACAAGCTGCACGCTCTCCCACGGGACTTAAACGGCAGCGAGCCAGCAAGTGTCGCATGTTGCATGTTGTTGTGCACTTTGTCGCTTTGAAAACGGCGCCATTTGCGAAAAAAAATCGCACAGAAAATGAACGAATTTTATTTTCTCTTTGTGTGGGTAATTTTTAAAGCAACACTTTGAAATGCACTTTTTACAATTTATTTCCTTTTGTTTTTTTTAGGATAAAAAACATTTTTTCATTGCAGAATTCAGCTCATCTCAAGCGGAATTCAATCAAATTACTTGTGTGATTTGTTTGTCCCAAAGCGCTGACTTGAATGTGATTTTTTGCTAAAATTCCTACTGGGTTCGCGCTCAAATGTCATAACTTATCTCTGTGAATGTGTGTGTGTGTGTGTGTGTGTGTGTGCGCTTAGTCAAAGTTGCTTTATGGCGTTGGTAATAAAACTAAATTAGCGTTCGGGGCATCGATGTGTCAGAGCAACTTGGCCCCCAAAGCGCCCGCAAGTGTCAAATGAGTCTTGACAAAAGTCGCTGCGCCACTAATTGCGCCACTCTTCGTGCGCACAAAAGTCAAAAGTGAATAGTCAAAATTTGTATACATTGTAATTTTACAACTTCTCTCAGGTTTACTGTCGCTTTTCATGTATGCATTATGGTTGTGTGTGTGTGTGTGTGTGTGTTGCTCATGTCATTTGTATGCAGTGCAACGAGGGTTGCCACGTTGACGTTAGCTGTGACCATTTGATAATGAAAAGTCATTTTAGCAAAAAGTAAAACCGTGTCTTTAAATTTTCAGTTGAAGTTGAAGTTAAATTCTTCTTTAATGCTCCGAACGCAATTTGACCCAATTAATTGCTTGAAAGTGCCTCAAATTTCGACGTTCCGCTGTCTGTCAATTAAAAAAGTTGCTGCAAAAGCAAAAGAAAACGAAAAAAAAGATTTCAGCTGGACGTATGCAATTTATTTGTGCGCACAGGTGGCACCGGCGGCGACGACGCCGCCAATTCACCGCGTGTCAGTTGCAGCCAGCGACGCCACAATGCCGCCCAATCAAACTGCCATCCAGCGCCAAATCATTACGCGTGCAGCGTTCGGAGTTTCAAGTGCAGTTCACAGTTCAGTTCAGTTCGCTTCGCTTCGCCGAGTGGTTTTGGAGTTGCAGTCCGATCGCCATTCAAGTCGACGCACTCGTCAGTGCGCGGCATCATTAAAACTTTTGGCTGCAATTTATTTTCCTTGCAATGCTTCGGTCGTTTCCTTTGAGTCCCAAGGAGCCGACTTGTAGTGCGTTTTGTGATTTATTTTCGCTCTCGTTGCATTTTATTTGCAGCTTAACACCGATGCTTAGCAAATATCTTAAACGAGCAAACCATTTGTGGGGGCATTTTAGATTTTTGATGAAAAAATTGTTTACTTGGAAAGTTTTCGCTAATTTGATGAATGTTATTGATCGAATTGAGATCGCTTTTCAACTCACAACAATGCGGTTTGTGAAATAAATTTGAAAAGCAAAGAGGTCTTGTTTTCTCTTTATGAGATTGATTGATGTTTTGTTGTTGTTGTTTTATATGTTGTTTTTTCCATTAATTTCGATTTTAAAGTTGAAGGAATTGCTTTCAAAGTAGAAAATTAATGATAAACGTTCTAAAAAAATCGTCTAACATCCTACAATTGCTCTATTCACAGTCTTGCATCATCTTGCACAACTTGTAGCATTTGCAAATTGGTGTAATATATTTTTACTCTACACTCAAAAAATACACAGAGATGCATTTGCTACACCCTTGTAAGTATGCAACACTAAGAACCCATAGTTTTTATTCACTATAGCGGAGTTCACTCTTCATAGCATTTTAAGTGTAAATTTATTATCTTAACAATTTTTGAGTTTGCGCAATTTTTTCGAAAGCAGTTGTAGCGACAGATTGCTACGATAGCAACTTTACACCTAAAATGCTATGAAGAGTGAACTCCACTTATGTAACTTGCAACACCGAATTGCAAACCTGACAGCTGTTGGAAAGAGAAGCAAAAGGCGAAAAGCAAAACTGAAGACATTAAAAAGAAAGAAATAAAGAAACAAGCTAACTGGGATAAACTAAATAAAAATTATAGTGAGGAGGACAAACAAAATATTAGAACTATTCACAATCTTTGCAATGGTCTTGCATCGCGTAGCATTTACAAATTGGTGTAATATATTTTTACTCTACACTCAAAAAATACACAGAGATGCATTTGCTACACCCTTGTAAATATGCAAGTCTTAGAATCAATAGGTTTTATGTACTATGCAAATGCAACACCGAATTGCAAACTTGACAGCTGTTGGAAAGAGAAGCCAATGGCGAAAAACAAAACTGAAATCATGGAAAAGAAAAAAAAGAAACAAGCTCATTAGGATAAACTAAATAAAAATTATAGTGATGAGGACAAACAAAATATTAGCACTATTCACAATCTTGTGCAAACGATCTTGCATCGCGTAGCATTTGCCAAATGGTGTAGTATATTTTTACTCTATACTCAAAAAATACACAAAGATACATTTGCTACACCCTTGCAAATATGCAATACGAAGAATCAATAAGTTTTATTTACTATGCAAACGCAACACCGAATTGTAAAACTGACAGCTGTTGGAAAAAGAAGTAAAAGGCGAAAAACAAAACTGAAAACATGGAAAAGAAATAAAGAAATAATCTAATTGGGATAAACTAAATACAAATTATAGTGAGGAGGACAAACAAAATATTAGCACTATTCACAATCTTGTGCAAACGATCTTGCATCGCGTAGCATTTGCAAAATGGTATTTCTCTATACTCACAAAATACACAGAGAAACATTTGCTACACCCTCGTAAATATGTAATACTAAGAATCAATAAGTTTTATTTACTATGCAAACGCAACACCGAATTGCAAAACTGGCAGCTGTTGGAAAGAGAAGCAAAAAGGCGAAAAGACAAACTGAAAACATAGAAAAGAAATATATAAAGAAACAAACTAATCGAAATAAACGAAATAAAAAGTATAGTGAGCAGGACAAACAAAATGTTATCTAAAAGAAATTCCGGAAGTAGAGATAAAGTAAATCATTGGCAGCTGTAGCCGGCTGTTGTGAATTTCGTAATTTGCTACAAGTATTGCAAACTAAACAAAAAAAAACCGTTCACAGTTGATGGCAAAAGTTTGCTATTGCATAGATTTGCAATTTCAAATGCACAAGATTGTGAATTGATTGTGGGTTAATAATATTTTCTCATTATACTAAATTTTTTTCTATACCTAATGCCATCTTAGCACATCATCAGCACCAGCATTTGGCAGCTTTGAATATTTACGACTCCATTGCAAATCTCACAAATTTCGATTAAATTCAGAAAGCAGTCAGCATTTGCGGGCAATGGCCTCATTAGGCCCACAACAGTCAGTTGGCAGTTGTGACAACTTCAGCATAGTTAATGCGCCCACAACGACATTACAAGCGACTTGCCAAAACATTTTGGGCGATAATTTCCAATAGCGACTGTCGTTCGGTTCACATTTGCCGTCAATAATCTGCAAATTTATGCACGACTGCGCACTCCCACACGCACGCGGCAGCCACACACGTCGCTCAGCCGAGAGTGAGGCGCTGTGTGCCAGACCAAACCCGGCGAATGCTGGCAAATTATTGCTCGATGGCAACGTTTAATTAATTTGCATTCGGATTCGCATCGCATCGAGTTGGTGGGTGCCGCCATGTCTGCGAAATTCGCAGCGCAGGTAGCAGTCGACGGCCGTCTTCGTCGTCGGTGCCTGCAAATGTGAATTTGAATTGGAATTGGAATTAGAATTAGAATTTGAAGTGAAGCCAAGAGGTAAATTGTTTCAGCTGCATCGAATGAATTTCACATACTTCGTCAGCCGTTTACGGTAAATGTAAATTGCGCCGTTAACGAGTGCTGAATGCGCTGGGGTTGCCATATTGTTTCAATTTGCAACGCGCATTTGCGGTTGCGTTGTCTTCCGGCTTGGCACGTTTATTAGGCGAGGCGTGGCAATGTGTGTGTGTGTGTGTGTTCATGGGAGTGGAATTAACAGCTGTTGCATTTAAGCTGTACACAACACATCTACATACATATCTACCATGCGACGAGGTGGCGGGGTGATGGCAATATGCTGCAGCGATGCTTCTAGTTGCCTGCCAATGCAAATACGGTTAGCTGCTTCCAAGAGTTCTCCAAGAAAAGCTACAAAAGCGATAGCGAAATTGATTACTGTTGCGATGCAATCAATACAAATAACAGGAACCCCAACAACAATAACAACAACAACAAGAGCAGCAGCAACAACGACACAACACACGTAAGGGTAAACAACAACAGGAATAACATTTCAAGGCGCACACTTGAAGCATGTAAAGGATGTTTGTGAATTGGCACAAACACTCGGCGAATGCGGCACATATGCACAGCCACCCATGCGGAAATATTTCAATTTCATCCGAGGCGCAGGCACAAGCGCTCTCAGTGTGTGTGTGTGTGTACGTGCGTTTGTGAGTGTTTAAGTGGGTTGAATGGCTGGAATTGTATTGAAAATTGTTTATTTTTAATTTTGCACATTGACATGGAAACTTGAAGCATCACAAATAGACATTTTTTCGTGTCGATTTATGTCGAGTGGTTTGTGGATTTTAAAGTGACTTTTAAGTGAACAATGATCTTTTGCAAATCTGTTTGCTATCTGATGAAAAAAATACTTTGAAATCAATTTTATATTTTTTATGTCCAACTCAAGTTTTGTTTTTATTTCCATCTTTTATTTTATTTCATTTTACTTTATTTTATTTTGTTTTATTTTGTTTTGTTTTATTTTGTTTTATTTTATTTTATTTTTTATTTTATTTTTTATATTTTATTTTATTTTATTTTATCATAATTTATTTTTTCATTTATAGAAATACAAAATAGATTTTAATTTTAAACATTAAATTTTTTTTGTATTTTCGTTTTCATTCGGATCGAATTTTTTTTAATTTTGTTTTTATTTTAATATTATTTTCCTATTTTCATTTTTATTTTTGTAATTATTTTGATTAGTTAATTTAAATTTTAATTGTAATTAATTTTATATTTTATATATTTTTTTACTTTTTATTTTGTTTTAGTTATTTTTCTTATTTTCGATTTTAATCTCATTTTTATTTCAAAATTTTATTTAATAATGTAAAAAACTTTAATTATTTTTATTTTATTGGATTTAAATTTTTGTTCTTTTTTTACGTCATATATTTTCTGCGGTAAATTTTTCCATTATTAATTTTATTTTTGTTTCTGTTTTCATTTAAATTTTCATTTCTTTTTGACACGTTTCCTTTCTTAAATTTCATTAATTTCATTTCTTTTTTATATTTTATATTTGCTACCATTTAATTAATTAATCTTTGTTATGTCGTATTCGTTTAATTTTGATTCCTCTTTATATTTGTATTTTTGGTTTATTTTTCTTGTTTGTGTTTTTATTTTAAATTTTATTTTATTTCTTAATTTAAATTAAGTTTTTTTATTTTTACTTGAGGTTTGTTTCAGTTTTAAATTTTATTTTATTTTCAAATTTAATTAAGTTAATAATTTAATTTTTTTATTTTGTATTTTATTTTTGTTTTTTAATTTTTAATTTTAATTTTAACTATAATTTTAATTTTTATTTTAATATGAATATTAATTTTAGTTTGATTTTGATTTTAATTTTATATTTAATTGTGATATTAAACACAATATGATGGAATTCTTTTTCTTTCGAATTTTGCAAAAACATTGTTGAAGAATTTAATATAAAGCATTTTTGAAAAATAATATATTTTGAATAGATAATAAGTGTGATCATATGTTCACGTTCAATAATTTTGATTTTATTTCATTTCAATTTTAAGGTTTATTTTCATTTTATTTTTAATTTAAAAAAAAATCTTCCTTTTTTAATTTCAACTTTTTGGTTGTTTTATTTTAAAAGCCTTTTATTTTCCATTTTACATTTTTTTTAGTTTTTTATGTCACTTCTTTTGTGTCTCGTATTTAACTCATTTATTTTAATTACGTACTTGGTTCATTTCACAAACGACAGTAAATTTGTCTTTTACTTAGTCAACATAACCTCATTCTTTGTTATTATACAAGTCAAATAAACGTTAATGAAACTCCCGAACTGCTCCTACCGTTTCATATTTGCCATTTTGCAATTGCCGCCCTGGGCCAACATGGCGTATACGCATTCAAGAAAAGTGAAATCTTCAACTCGTCGAACAAAAAACTCGACTCGATTACTTGGCCAATCTTTGGCCAAATTGGCAAAATGTGCAAATTGTTGCTCAATAATTAACCACTCGAATGATTGGCTATTAGTAGAAACGTGGGTCACGGCGACGCTGAGGCCGACGGCGAACAATGCTGCAGCCATTTATGAGTTTTCCGCTGCACTTTTGATGGTGGCAACCGGCAATTGTGGCTAAGCAATTCAATTGCTGGCACGAACAACGCTGCAATGCAAAATCGGCGATATTTGTTGGCAGCGCCGATGTTAATGGAATTATTGTGCACGGCAATTGGCCGCTGCCGACGACTTTGCATGTGGCCAACGTCGGCCGCTTTCATTGTCGGCCGAATGCAGTTGCAATGCGAGCTGATTGGAAATTTCTCGGCAATATTGCCGACCAATTGACCTTCGATCGGGCGGCGCTGAGCTGTGCAGCTGGAGGTGAGCGACAGTAATTGTGTGTGTGTGTGAGGAACTTATTTCCACTGTAAATTTGAATGGGAAATTGAAAAACGTTGTGCTTTGTTGGCATTTGATTGCGCCGGGCGCAGGAAAATCCAATGCAAGTGGGCAGTCGAACGCTGAACGCTGTTTATTAATGCATTTCGGCAGAGAGCAGTCGGCGAATGGGCGAGCAGCGTTGCGTGGAAATCGAGCATGAAAGGAAACTAATCGAGAAATCAAAAGGCAATAAGGCAATTCAATGATATATAAAAATGAAGTACGAGTTGTTACTGGAAAAGCTGGATCTTTGGGCTGTCATTTAATTTTTCTTTGATATATAAAAATGAAGTACGAGTTGTTACTGGAAAAGCTGGATCTTTGGGCTGTCATTTAATTTTTCTTCAAACGCTGTTAAGTTTCTTCTACGAAGCGGTTAAAAAATTATTTAAATTAAGTTAAAAATAAATGAACTAAATTATAGAAAATACTTAACTGCACTTAAATTTCCAAGTTCTTTCTTATAAAAATTAAATTCTCTGCACACAAAAGCTTTAAAACCATTCGGAAAAAAGATAAAATCAGCCAAACGCCAACACAAAACGCACAACGCACTTTTCCGCCTCACTCGAGTCCAACTTGTGCCCATGGGCCAGTTTGTTGTATTTTTTCTGTCTCTCCTTGTTGTGTTTATTTTTATTTTATGTAGCTATAAAAGTTTTGATGCGCTGCAAAATTAAGCAAAATCGTTGTTGTTGAAGTTTGGCTTTGGACGTCGCGTTCACTAACTTTTGAAATAAAACTAATTAAAAATACAAAAACAAAAAAGTTCAAACTTTTTTTGTTCTACTAATTGCTGTTATGGGTTTTTGCATTAGGAGCAAAAGCGTTCAGTTTGGGGAGCGAAGGGGAGAATTTTATGTTAGAGTCGTTTGAACAAGCGAAACTCTCCAAGTTGAAAGGTGAATTTTTAACAACTATCTCAGGTGCTGCAAAGTATTGATTTTGTATTGCATTTTCTATATACATATATGAACGTGGATATATATGTACACACAACTGTGAACTGTAATTTTCATGAGACGTGATTTTAAGCGAAATTTAAAGGATATAAAGAAGAGTAAAGAAAAATGTTGGTCATAAGCATAAAAGATTTGATGAGCTAACAAAAGTCGATCCAACAATCGAATATACGAACTGTCGAGCAGATAGATTGACGCACGAACAGACAGATTATCCAAACAGTCAAAGCTGTAACTGTGCAGTGAGACAGAAGCGAAACAGTTGAAAGAATGGAAGGAGAATCGCCATCACTATTGAACCGCTACACCAACGAACCAACGGTCGCCCAATTTTGATGGCCATCTCTGTCGTCAGCGCATTTGCTGTCCGCCCGTTTAATAGCAAATAAATTGGCAACATTAAATTAACCGCATTCAGCTGTTATTGCCGGCATTGCGCACAACTGTGCCGGAAATTGCGTTACCGCTGCAGACAATGCAACCGAACAGCCAACAAACGGCGCGACGCGACAGAAGAGAAAAATTGTCCCAATTGCAAACGCAACATTGGCTGCGAAGCGCATTCAAGGCGAATAGCAACAACAACAACTGACGCGCCATTACAAAAACGTTATTTCCAGCGATCCTATTGAAAGCGTCTGCTGCAGCAGAATAAATTCCTGTCCATTGGTTTGTTGTTGAAATTAAAACGAAATCAGTTTGATTTTCAAGCGATTATTTGACTTTATTACAAAAATATTTGAGCGCTGCCAAAAATGTGTTTTATGCATTTTTTATTAGCAACAAAAGGGAATTTTTCATTTTAATCGCGCATAACTAGAACATGAAAGTTTTGAATTTGTTACGGCCAATTTGAGCTGTCAAAGGCTGCCGTTTTTTTTGGCTTAGTGTTATTTTTTGGTTCTTGTTTTAAGTGATAACATAAAATTGCATATAAAAAGAATATTTAATTTGTTGCATTTTATTTGTTCAAGTATTAAATTTTTTCGAGTGCTGTCCACATTTGTCATTGCAAATTATGAAAAAATGCAAACATTTGCAAAATAAAAAATTGAATATAAACAACATTTTGTTTCAGCTCCTATGGTATTTATTTAAATGTTTATTTCAATTTTTTACATTATGCTGCACTTGTTACCGTTACATTGAAAGCCACATTCGTGGAAACAATGAGCTAACTATTTATGCGCTACACTTTCAGCGGTCACATAGGCTTGTGAGATGAGTTGGAGAGGGTCTTTGAAAGGGTCTTTCAAAGGTTATTTGAAAGATTATTTGAAAGGGCCTAAAGAAGAATAAATTCACTAAGATGAGTCGACATGATGTGTGCTAATGAGGAGATGTGTTGTGTTGTGATGTGATGTAATATGATGTGAAGGGATATGATGTGATGTGATGTGATTTGATTTGATTTGATTTGATTTGATTTGATTTGATTTGATTTGATTTGATTTGATTTGATTTGATTTGATTTGATTTGATTTGATTTGATTTGATTTGATTTGATTTGATTTGATTTGATTTGATTTGATTTGATTTGATTTGATTTGATTTGATTTGATTTGATTTGATTTGATTTGATTTGATTTGATTTGATTTGATTTGATTTGATTTGATTTGATTTGATTTGATTTGATTTGATTTGATTTGATTTGATTTGATTTGATTTGATTTGATTTGATTTGATTTGATTTGATTTGATTTGATTTGATTTGATTTGATTTGATTTGATTTGATTTGATTTGATTTGATTTGATTTGATTTGATTTGATTTGATTTGATTTGATTTGATTTGATTTGATTTGATTTGATTTGATTTGATTTGATTTGATTTGATTTGATTTGATTTGATTTGATTTGATTTGATTTGATTTGATTTGATTTGATTTGATTTGATTTGATTTGATTTGATTTGATTTGATTTGATTTGATTTGATTTGATTTGATTTGATTTGATTTGATTTGATTTGATTTGATTTGATTTGATTTGATTTGATTTGATTTGATTTGATTTGATTTGATTTGATTTGATTTGATTTGATTTGATTTGATTTGATTTGATTTGATTTGATTTGATTTGATTTGATTTGATTTGATTTGATTTGATTTGATTTGATTTGATTTGATTTGATTTGATTTGATTTGATTTGATTTGATTTGATTTGATTTGATTTGATTTGATTTGATTTGATTTGATTTGATTTGATTTGATTTGATTTGATTTGATTTGATTTGATTTGATTTGATTTGATTTGATTTGATTTGATTTGATTTGATTTGATTTGATTTGATTTGATTTGATTTGATTTGATTTGATTTGATTTGATTTGATTTGATTTGATTTGATTTGATTTGATTTGATTTGATTTGATTTGATTTGATTTGATTTGATTTGATTTGATTTGATTTGATTTGATTTGATTTGATTTGATTTGATTTGATTTGATTTGATTTGATTTGATTTGATTTGATTTGATTTGATTTGATTTGATTTGATTTGATTTGATTTGATTTGATTTGATTTGATTTGATTTGATTTGATTTGATTTGATTTGATTTGATTTGATTTGATTTGATTTGATTTGATTTGATTTGATTTGATTTGATTTGATTTGATTTGATTTGATTTGATTTGATTTGATTTGATTTGATTTGATTTGATTTGATTTGATTTGATTTGATTTGATTTGATTTGATTTGATTTGATTTGATTTGATTTGATTTGATTTGATTTGATTTGATTTGATTTGATTTGATTTGATTTGATTTGATTTGATTTGATTTGATTTGATTTGATTTGATTTGATTTGATTTGATTTGATTTGATTTGATTTGATTTGATTTGATTTGATTTGATTTGATTTGATTTGATTTGATTTGATTTGATTTGATTTGATTTGATTTGATTTGATTTGATTTGATTTGATTTGATTTGATTTGATTTGATTTGATTTGATTTGATTTGATTTGATTTGATTTGATTTGATTTGATTTGATTTGATTTGATTTGATTTGATTTGATTTGATTTGATTTGATTTGATTTGATTTGATTTGATTTGATTTGATTTGATTTGATTTGATTTGATTTGATTTGATTTGATTTGATTTGATTTGATTTGATTTGATTTGATTTGATTTGATTTGATTTGATTTGATTTGATTTGATTTGATTTGATTTGATTTGATTTGATTTGATGTTTGATTTGATTTGATTTATTGTGATTTGATTTGTGTGTTGATTTGATTTGATTTGATTTGATTTGATTTGATTTGATTTGATTTGATTTGATGTGATTTGGTGGGTGGGTTGAGTTGGTGGTTGGTTGGTGTTGAGTTGGTGTGGTGTGGTGTGGTGTGTTGGGTGATGTGATGTGATGTGGTGGTGATGTGATGTGGTGTGATGTGATGTGTGTGTGGTTGTGGTGTGATGTGTGTGTGATGTGATGTGATGTGATGTGATGTGATGTGATGTGATGTGATATGATGTGATGTGATGTGATGTTATTTGATGAGATGTTATTCGATGTGTTGTGATGTGATGTTATTTGATGTGATGTTATTCGATGTGTTGTGATTTGTTGTTATTTGATGTTATTTGATGTGATGTTATTCGATATGTTGGGATGTGATGTTATTTGATGTTATTTGAAGTGATGTTATTCAATGTGTTGAGATGTGTTGTGATGTGATGTTATTCCATGTGTTGTGATGTGATGTTATTTGATGTGATGTTATTCGACGTGTTGTGATGTGATGTGATGTGATGTGATGTGATGTGATGTGATGTGATATGAAGTAAAGTGATATGAAGTAAAGTGATATGAGATGGGATAAGCATGAGAAAATTAGATCTGATGAGTTGAGATGCGATAAGTTGAAAAATTTAGTAAATTGACATAAAGTGTGGGATTAGATGTGACGAATTAAGATGTGATGTAATGACAAGATTTAATATTTATTGAATTAAGGTGAGAAAAGCTACATCAGCTTTTCTGACTTGATGTAAATAAGATTAAAATCGCTAAGTTCTGTCCAAATGATATGAGCCAATACGAGCCAATAACGATGTGAGATCAGATGTGAGAAGAGATGAGTTGATTTAAAATGTTATGATACGACGAATCTGTTTATGAAAAGGTCCTCCTGACCGACAGTACTGCACAGCATTTGGCCATTGTTTCGTGCCTAAACGCCACCGCAAAGTGCACTGAAGTGCAATTTTGCACAGCTGTTTTTATTGCGGCTCTCGCTAGACCACATTTTTTTTTAATTTTACAGATTTCAAATATTTATGCCAACAGCGCAGATTTTTTTACAACATGCTTCATTGTAAATGTATTGAAAAATAATTGTGTTAGCAGTTCTTTTTTCGGCGCAACTCAACCGAACGCGCTACATGGCGTTAATGATTATTGGCGCTGAGCAAAACTTGTTGGCAGGTATTCACTGCAATGTGATGTTTGGTTTGGGTTTCTGGCTGGCTGGCAGAAACCTCCTCAAATAGACCATTTAAAAAGCGCTTTAATGCAGGTGCCGTCAAAATTACACCGCAAATTTTCACGAAATATAAATTAAACTTTTTTTCAACAATTCGCACCACACTCGATCGCACCGGCAGCGTTTAAGTTGAGTAATGCGCTTACAGCTCAACGACTGCACCGTTAAATTAATTGCCTTTATAGTTTTTGGATTTCGGGCGATTTCAATTCGATTCGTCGGCACAAGGCGAACGGTTCGCGCTGCGCTGGCAACCGCACACCATAAATTAATTTCCACCACATCCCATGTCCGTCATGCGAGCGCACTCGCGCACTTTTGTCTTATTCTTTCTGCCGGTGTGTTGTTATAGTTTGTGCTGTTATTGTTTCTGCCGCCGCTGCCGCTTCCTGCGCCAACTGATTGCGCGCATTTTCCGCCCAACTGGGCTTGATTACAGCGTGAAAGTGCACATTGCGAAAAGGCTTAAATCGCTGCCAATAACTCTTCGCCTCTGCCGTGGCCGCGGCTCTTTGCGCCCGAACGGCGTACAATTAATTACGCGCGGCATGAAAACGGCGAAAGGGCCGCGACGACGCGAAACGGAAAGTTGATTTCCAGCTGGACTTTTGCTCGTTCGAACTTATCGAAGCATTCGAGGGTTGAATGCGAGGCAGTTGCACTGCAGCGGGTGAAAGGTTTGGCCATCGAAACTTACCAGCAGAAATGTCGATGTGACGCGGCAGCGGTGATTGTGCATGGCTGCGCCGGAATTCAGCTGCAAAGGACTAAAGAATTAATTCGATGTATGAGTCGCTACTTGAGCTGATTCTGTGTACTGGTTGCTGAACGGTAAAGCATTCAAAGTAAACAAGTTCGACTTCAGATCTCCGATTGCTATTTTCCATTCAACTTGATGGTCTTTGAAGTAATCAGCTTTTTTGGCGAAGTGTTCAAGAAAAACAAGTTCGACTTCAGGTCTCAATAGTTCAATAGTTCTTCAATAGTTTATAAAGTCTTTAGAGTTTTTGACGAAGCGGTCGAGGTAAAAAAATTCAGCTTTGTGCTCCTTGCTGCCTTTCTAAACATTCAACTCGATGGTCGATGAACTCGTCAGATTTTTTTGGCGAACTATTCGAGGTAAAAAAAATCGACTTCAGGTCTCTGATCGCTTTTCCAACCATTCACTCCATAGTTTATAAAGTCTTAAAATTTTTTTTTACGAAGCACTCGAGGTCAAAAAGTTCAGCTTTAGGTTCCTTGTTGCCTTTCTAACCTTTTAATTCAATGGTCCATAAAGTAATGACCTTTTTTGGGAAAGCATTTTGGTTCTAGGGGAACAAAGTTCAAAGTTTTAACCATTCAACGCGATGGTTGATGAAGCTGTCAGGTTTTTTTGGCGAAACTTTCGAGGTAAAAAAAAATCTACTTCACGTCTTCAATCGCTTTTCTAGCCATTCAACTTCATAGTCTATGAAGTCTTCAGATTTTTTTGACGAAGCTTTCGAGTCAGAAAGTTCAGCTTTGGGTTCCTTGTTGCCTTTCTAGCCATTCAACTTGATGCTCTATGAAGTAATTAGCTTTTTGGCGAAGCTTTTCCGTTCGAAGGGAACAAAGCTCAAAGTTCTAACCATTCAATTCGATGGTCGATGAAGCCTTCAGAAAAAATTTCGGCTTCAGGTCTCTGATTGCTTTTCTAGCCATTCAACTCCATAGTTTATAAAGTAGTCATATTTTTTTTTCAAAAAAAGATTGAGCTTCAAATCTTCGATCGCTTTTCTAGCCATTCAAGTCTGTTATGAAGTCTTCAGTTTTTTTTAGCGAAGCGTTCGAAGTTAAAAAGTTCAGCTTTCGCGTTCGATGGTCTATAAAGTAATGATCTTTTTTTGGTTCGAGGGGAACAAAGTTCAAAGTTCTAACCATTCAACTCGATAGTTGATGAAGCCATCAGATTTCTTTTGGCAAAGTCTTCGAGGTAAAAAAGTTTCGGCTTCAGGTCTTCGCTCGCTTTTCTAACCATTCAACTGCACAGTTTATGATATTGCCTGATTTTCTCCTAAAATAAAGTCAATTCCAAAAATTAAATTCAGAATTAACGGTTATTCGTACAAGCTACCGTTAATACACCCAAACATTTTAGCTTAACTTAGCTGAGCTTAAATATAAACACATCACTGCTCTGCCATATTAGGGGAGACACTTCCCCTATCGGCGACCCGTTTCGAGTTAATTATACAATTTTACACAGTAATTAGGCTAAAAACAACACAATTACAAAAACAACAACAAGCACAAAGCAGGCAATTGACATGCTGTATTTTTGAATGGCGAAAGCAACGAGTGGAGCAACCAGCAACTGAGCAATGCGGTCGGGAAGGGGGGAGCGAGAAAATTACATGCGTAACGATTAAACATGCTGGAAACGTGTGTAATCCCGAATAAAACTAGAATTGCGCCGAAATTCAGAGAACCAGTGTAGAATTTTATCACAGCAACAAAATCAGATTTATTTGTGCAAGCCAGGCGGATGCAACGCAGACCGATTGCGAGGAGAGGAGAGAGACACAGAGGTAGAATGGCTGAAATGTTGACAGACCATAATGGCAACAGCAACAACAAGAACAACAATATAGGGTAATAACAAGTGTTATAAATGTAATTTTGAGTCGAGTGTGCAAAGATGAAAGCAACCGGCGGAAAGGGCCAAAGCAAGGGGCCCAATGAAATTGGATGAAATCACTTGTTGCCAACATGGGGGCGGGTCGGTTGGGGTAGGACATAAGCAGGAAGCACTTGAAGTATTTGTCAAATATTTTTGGATTTTTTTTATTTGCATTTTGGTCGACACAGTTCGCAGAAGTTTGATTGCCATAGGAAGTGTTCAAACGGAATACGCACACAAACGCATTTGCCGTGTAATCGCATTAAAATGGCTCGACTAGGGCATATTTCAAATATGCACACATGCACATACATACATAAAAACAAACATGCGTGGGTGCGTATTTCAAAAAGGATGCCGTTTTTACATACATTCATACATACATTTACAATATGTAAATACATGTGTTTTTTTTTCTGCTGGCGGTGGAAAATTTTGTGTACACATATACGAGTATGTCTGTCTGTATTTATAATTCAAAAAACCTCATGACCTTTTAATGGTAAAAATATGTGAAGCGGTTTTATTTGTGTAAGTACATTTTGTTTTCAAATAAGTGCATTTTAACTGAACTGTACTTTAATGTGCCAACGCCAACGCCAGTTTAAAGCTTTTTAAAGACATGGACGTAGCACAATGAATCAACATCCATGCTACGCTGATTGGCCATGTTTCCCCTAGGGACGTCACCAAAGTTGTACCACGCGGTAGTCCGAAGTGGATGACGGAACACAAATACTATAAAACCCGTTCAATTTTGATCATATTCCAAACATTTCTTGCTCATATAGGGTGTTTTTTTTAGAGGTTTGTTTTTCGAATAGAGATAAAACTGGCATTTTGTGGTCAAATCTGGCAACTCTAATGTCATTTATGTTCAGTTTGGTTTGCCATTTCATCATGAACAGGTTGACAAAAGAACAACGCTTGCAAATCGTGCAAATTTATTTCGAAAATAATGGTTCAGTTCGCGAAGTTTACCGCAAGCTCCGTCCATTTTATGGTCGACATAATCGTCCATCAGAGCAATTAATTCGGTTAACCATGGGTCGTTTTCGCACTACGTTTACTCTATGTGATAATACGCATCCGCAGAGACGTCGAACAGTGCGCACCGAAGAAACAATTGCCGCTGTAGAGCAAAATGTTGAAGAGGACCCGAATGAATCGATTCGCCACCGTGCACAGCAATTGGAGCTTTGTCCATCAACTTTATGGAAGATTTTGCGCAAAGATCTTGGCTTGCGACCTTACAAGATCCAGCTTGTGCAAGAATTAAAGCCGCGAGACCATGCAATGCGTCGTGATTTTGGTGTATGGGCCGAAAATGAGATTGATCTCGATGCTGATTTTCATCGCAAAATTTTGTTCAGTGATGAGGCTCATTTTTGGTTGAATGGCTACGTCAACAAGCAAAATTGCCGCATTTGGAGTGAAGAGAATCCACATGAGACCCTTGAGACGCCATTACATCCACAAAAACTGACTGTTTGGTGTGCTCTATGGGCTGGTGGAGTCATTGGGCCATACTTCTTCCGAAATAATGCTGGAGAGTCAGTTACCGTTAATGGAGACCGGTATAGAGCCATGATAACCGACTATTTTGTTCCCGAATTGGATGGCATGAATGTGGATGAGTTGTGGTTCCAACAAGACGGCGCTACATGCCACACAGCGCACGTCACAATCGATTTATTGAAGGAAACATTCGATGAGCGCATAATTTCGCGGAATGGACCTGTCAATTGGCCACCAAGATCGTGTGATTTGACGCCATTGGATTATTTTCTTTGGGGATATGTGAAGTCGCTCGTCTACGCCAACAAACCAGAAACGTTAGGGGACTTGGAAGCCAACATTCGTGGCGTTATTGCCGACATACGGCCCCAAATGCTCGGAAAAGTGGTTGAAAATTGGACCTGTAGAATTGGCTTTATTCGAGCCAGCCGCGGCGGCCACATGCCCGAAATCATATTTAAACATTAATGGCATAAAATTATCCTTCCAATAATGCCAAATTGATGGACATTAAAACGATTTTCTTGTGTTTTATTTCAATTCGAAGTTCTATACCTCTAAAAAAAACACCCTATATTTTGGATTTTGATTCACCTGAGAACGGCTTCAAATTAAATCTTTTTAAACTATTCAATTAAGTTTTTAGAGCTTAAGATTTTTCTGTATTAGTCTGTAATATTTACTATCGGTAGACTGAACAAATAAATAAATTTTAAAAAATAAATTTAATAATATAAAATAAAATAAAATAAAATAAAATAAAATAACAGATAAGTGATTTTATAGTGAAAAATATAATGAAAAAGTGTTAACTAATGGTACAATAATTTAATAAAGTTATTGTTGTTATTTTGTTATTTTCCATACTGATCTGCGGAACTCTTGAAACTCTCTCTCGCTTTTTCCTCTTAAATATGTAGAAACATTAAGAAAACGTCTGAACATTTTATTTACTCCACACTTGACTTCTTAGAAAATGAAAGCAGCAGCAATTTTATGATGTTGAAAATAGTATTAACCATATCTATGTACATACATATATCTCTATATGGCATGTATAAGTCTGATGTGTTGCCACCTGCGCGTAGGGACGCAACTACATAAATACCTGACATTGTATGTATTTAATGGCGCATTGGTAAATATGTATGTAAATATGTGCAGTGCACAATGGCAGAAATTCGCCCAACGTTCTAGGGAAATTCAAAATTGAAAGAATACCGTCACATGTCATGTCAATCAAATTGACAAGATGAAATGTACACGTGTGTCCTCCATTGCCAACGTTTGCTGCTATTTCTGCTGCTCTGAGCGAGCACGCACCTAGTCGGCTATTTCAGCACGCAAGACAGCGGAATGTACAATAAAACACAATAAAAAAGCAAATGAAACACAAAGTGGAGAAAAGGCAAATCAACCCAACAGACCGTAACGGAGAACGGCAGCTGTGAAGTGAATGGTCCGACGGTGGGTGATAACATTTGCAAATAATGCCAAAATTGGCAATGCGTGCGAGAATGTCAATTGACAACAATGGAATTTAAAAGTATGGAAAAATTATACACTAAACATTTGCAATGATTTAAAATGGCCAATTGAAAGTTGTGCTAAATGTTGAAAATTGATACAAGAAACTAAAATTAAGCATAAAAATTTAGGAACAAATTAAAACTAAAAAAAAAGTAATGAAAATAATTCCACTATGTTTTCAATAGATAGCTTTGGTAATCTATATCTCGCGTTGTATAACTTCAATTGCGTAACGTTGGATGGCGTTCGAAAGATAAGATTTCATACTAAAAACACTTTTCAGAGAATTTTGTGCTTGCTTGATTCGGTTTTGTTTGAGCGCTGGAAATCAACCGTTAGTGAAATAATTATTTTACATATACATTTGGTAGGTTTGATCTGTTGGCTATAATTTTCCTTAAATCAACTGCAGTTCTAAGGTTTCTTCACTTATTGAATAAACTGTTGGAGCTTAACGAAAAATATTTAAGTTCAGTGCTCTGATTAATGAATTTTTGAGGCGAATTTCAAGTGTAGATAAATTAGGCAAAAAAAACCAAAGATCTTAATCTTAAACAAAATTTATTTTTATTTTTATATTTTTATTTATTTATTTATATAAAACTTTTTAGTAAACACATTTAAATAAATGAGTTTTTGAACCTAACTTCACTTTTAAATTTAATAAATAAATGAATAAATAATAAAAAGTTTTTGAAGTGAACTTCAAGTTTACATTAATTAAATTCAAATAATAGTTTTTTTCTCAAGTAAAAACGAAAGACAACATACTTTTTAATACCGCTTTTTAATAAAACACATCAAATTTCATTTTAGTATCAGGTGTACAACTTTGCGTCCGCCGTTTTTTTCCAAAATTAAAAGCTTTATTGCGAAAAAGTGCTTACAGATGTATTATTCAAAGTATTGTCCGTCGCTAGCGACAACTTTCTCCCATCTTTCCGGCAATTTTCGGATCCCGGCTCGAAAAAAGGAGTCCTCTTTTGACACTATCCATGAAGCAATCCATTTTTCCAATTCTTCGAAGGATTGAAAATGTTGATCTGCCAGGCCGTGTGCCATCGAACGGAATAGGTGGAAGTCAGAAGGGGCGACATCTGGGGAATACGGCGGGTGGGGCAAGACTTCCCATTTCAGCGTTTCCAGGTACTTTTTGACCACTTTTGCGACGTGAGGCCGAGCATTGTCGTGTTGGAGGATGACTTCTTTTCTTTCTGAATCATGCCCAGGGCCTTGAGACGTTTTGAAATGGCTTGCTGACTCACTCCCAACGATTCGGCAAGCTCTTCTTGGGTTTGGCACGAATCTTCATCAAGCAATGCTTCTAGTTGTTCATCTTTGAAGGTTTTTTCTCTTCCACCACCATGTTTGTCTTCGACATCGAAATCACCATTTTTAAAACGTTGAAACCACTCCCGACACGTTCTTTCACTCAGAGCAGCATCACCGTAAGTTTCTGAGAGCATTCGATGCGCTTCAGCTGCATTTTTTTGCGAATTGTAACAGAAAAGTAAAACTTCCCGCAAATGGCGAGAATTGGGCACATAAACGGACATTTTCGAGCGTGAATAATACGAAAACAAGAACAACTGTCACTGAAACGGCGATGACAATTCGTTAGGCACTGTCCACACTCACTTTAAAGGCATTACCATCTATGTATTTCAACCAGCCTCAGCCGGTACAGCCACCTATCGGAAAACGGCGGAAGCAAAGTTGTACACCTGATAAATAATTTTTTTTATTCAACTTTAATTTTCACTCTAATAATAAGTTTTTGAGCTGAACTTGAAGTTTAGATTAATTAGATTCAAATAATTGTTCTTTTTTGCAACTAAAAACCAATGAAAACATAATTTTTAGTAAAACATTCATACAACTTTTTAGTAAAACACATCACTTTTCACTTTAACAAATAAGTTTTTGAGATGAACTTCACTTTTCACTTTAATAAATAAGTTTTTAAGTTGAACTCCAATTTAATTTGATCAATTAATTTTGATTAATTTGATTCAAATAATGGTTTCTTCATGTCAAAATTAAAGAAAACATATTTTTAATAAAGCTTTAGTAAAACTTTTTAGTAAAACAAATCACTTTTCACTTTAATAAATAAGCTTCAAGTTTATATTAATAGTAATAGATTCAAATAATTGTTATTTTTTTCAAGTAAAAATCAAAGAGAACATAATTTTTAGTGAAACTTTAAATCTTAAACAATATTTATTGCCACATTATCTTCATCCGCTCATAAAAGCCAATGCGAAGGCAAATAACGTTGATTGCGAAATGTGTGTAGGTAGTTTAAACGCTTCCTTGTGTGTGTGTGCATGTGTGTGGGTGTGTGCGCGCCAAAAAGTGCCACAGCTAATTGGCTTCCTTCCCTGCATTGCCCCTCGAGCAGAAAAGTGACAATTTCCGGTGGTCATAAATCTCCATACGGTCTCATATCAAGCTGTGTTCATCTGCATTCAAGGTAACACCCACACACAAACCCATACACATACACAAACACACAAAGAAAGGCCGACTCCTTTTCACCCAGCAACCACATGGCAGCTCCACCTGCTGTGCGTGCAAGCGCCACCAATCGGCAGTGTTGGTAATCGCATTAGCACACACACACACACAGACAATGCTAAATTTGCGCGCAACTTTATTGAATTGCAACAAAAAAGCGCCAAGAATCAGTGGACACAACCGACTCACTGCCACACTTATCTGCATATCGCAACTGTCTTTTATCGGCCGCTCCTGCTGGCAACATCGGCGACAACAATAACAGCAACCAGCAACAATCGCTGACCCAAATTTACGACTTTTCCTGTTGGCGCAAATATGTTGCACTGGTGTGTTATTTAAGGGTTTCTGCACCGCCGTAGCCGCTTAAATCCTGTGCGGTCCGCACGCGGCGCAGTTGAGCAACCACACATTGGATTGGACTTGTAGTACATCTGAGGATAAAATAGTGCGCTCGCATGTCGCCACAGTGCAGTGTCTCTCTGAGTGTGTGGGGCTGTGACACATTAATCTTAAATTATCGCATTGGCCGTTGCTGTTGCTGTAACTGTAACTGCGGGCGCAGCAGCCAATTTGCGGCTATGATTAGGGGTCGTGTTGATAGTCGTAAATATTGCCGCGCACGAAGAGAGCGGGGGCGCGCTTTATACACTCGGCCCGATGTGAATTACTTGCAAATAAATGTGGCGTGAACCGGAGCCATATTCTCGAAGATTGGTCACCACCAAAACGTCGTTCTCGGTCCACGCACTCGACTTGCCCGCAATTCTCCCTTGCCACACTTTTGCTTACTACGAGTAGTTTCCGTGTTTAGTGCATGTCGGGGGCCGTCGTTATCGTTAACTGCTGGTTTAAGGTACATCACCAAGTATGATATTTATTTATATAAAATGTAGTTTGCAATAATGCTGCACATAACCACAACGACTGCTGAGGATCTTTAGGTTTAGGTTTAGGTTTATTATTATTTAATAGTCAAATAGAAACAGATTCATACTGACTAGCAATTACAATTAGGTTAACAAAACACTTAAAATTAAATTAAATCAAAATTAAATATAATAAATTAAAGAAAAAAAAAAAAAAACAAAGTAAAAAAGTACTAAGGTGCCAGAAGATTCACCTCATCGAGCTGCCTTTTGAAGCATGATCTAGTAAGAGACAGATCCAAGAGAATTGACTTGGCTAACTTATTGAAATCACACATCGCCCGTGTTATAGGTGCTGCAAGGAGGTAATTAGTTTTTACAGTTTTTACATAAAAAGGCGGAGAGAAACGCAGTGATTTACAGGACACATTGAACTTAATTTTCTCTAGAAGACAGGGGCAATCAATGACATTGGAGACGAGATCAAAGACGAACATTACAGATTGGACGAATCTTCTAACATCAAGAGACTGCAAATTAATCAACATTAGACGAGCACTATAAGAAGGAAAAGGTTCAGAGAAATGGAGAGGCTGAAGGGCAAAACGGAGAAACCTACGCTGAATTCTTTCAAGACGGGAAGAGTGTAAAGTGTAAAGTGGGTTCCAGATTATAGAGGCATACTCAAGTTTAGACCGGACGAGAGACGTAAACAGAAGCTTGCGCGTGTAAGGGTCTTTGAATTCTTGTCCATACCGCCGGATAAACGATAGAAGTGAGTATGCTTTTGGAATAATGTAATTCACATGCGGCACGAATGTAAATTGAGCGTCAAAAATCACTCCAAGGTCGCGGAATTTGTCTGCGGTTGTTAGCAGTGAGTTAGAAATCAGGTAAAAGGAGGGGACAGGACTATGAGACTTAGAGAAACTAACATGAAAACATTTATTGATGTTAAGGGATAACTTATTATTGTGACACCACAATGCCAGATTGTTAATGTCAGACTGGAGCAGAGGAATGTCAGTGTGATCACGAATACTACGAAATAGTTTTAAGTCGTCAGCATATAACAAAAAATCGGAATGTTGAAAACAATCCCCAATATCATTGATAAACAAGACAAACAAAAGTGGGCCGAGAATACTTCCTTGCGGAACACCAGAAGTAGCAACAAAAGTGCGAGAATTAACATTACCAATCTTCACGCAACATACTCTGTTAGTGAGATATGATTTTAGCCAATTAAGAAATGTTGAGTGAAAACCAAGACGTGCAAGTTTTGAAACTAAAATAACATGCGAAACACTATCAAATGCCTTAGAAAAATCAGTGTAAATGGTGTCCACTTGGTCACCATTTTTAAAAGCCGACATACAAAATTCGGAAAAGACGGATAGATTCGACACTGTAGAGCGGCCTGGTATAAAACCATGTTGGTTCGGGCTTATTATTTGTTTCACGGCGAAAAACATTTTAGTTTTAACTACCTTCTCAAAAATTTTAGATATCGTTGTTAATTTTGAGATTGGCCTATAATTTGATATCTCATTTTTCTTCCCAGATTTAAAGATTGGTGTAATATAGGCAACCTTCCATTTATCAATAAATACACCATATCGCAACGACAAATTGAAGATAGTGCTTAAAGGAGCAGAGATAGCAGAAGCGCAACTTTTGAGTAGGGAGGCGGATAGACCATCACAGTCTTGTTTTGTTGAACAGGATGAGTCATTAATCGCAACAAGAACATCCATAGCAGATACCAAAAGATTACCAAAGTTGACTATTGAGGAGCCAGTATTAGTGGGCGAGGGAGAAAAACCACTATGGTCCTCTACAAAAGTTGAGCTAAAGAAATCAGCAAATAAATTTGAGGTGTCCTGAAAATTATGAGAGGTTTTGCCATTATAATTCATGCAGGAGGGAATACTAGAGCAACCTTTTTTAGAATTGACAAAGGACCAGAAAGATTTTGGATTGGACTTTAAATCAATCTCAAACTTAGAGATGTACCTCTGGTATAAGAATTTATGTAGCACATTAAACTCCTTCATGTAGCGTTCAAACTTAACTTTACAATCAACAGAGCCAGAGGCTTTATAAAGTTTGTGAAACTTATTCCTTTTATTTTTAATAGTTTTAAGATTTTTGGTATACCAGGGCAGCTTGTGCACCCTACATGGGAGAAGAGGGATATAGTTTGAGAAAATCTTAGTAATGGCATCAATAAAAATGTCATAACAGACTTTAATGGAATTGCCGGAAAACAGCTCGTTCCAATCGGTATCGAGGATAGTTGAGTTGACCAGCCCAAAATTAGCTAATTTCAGATTAAATGATTTACTTTCAACGATCGGAAGTTCCGGAAAGTCGTAGAAATCAATCACAAGTAATAGGGGCTTATGGTGTTTGTCAGACTCTGTAAAAGGGAAATCACAAACACACAACTTTGGGCAGACGTTAGTGCTGACAAAAATAAGATCCAAGATTCTATTTAGGCTATTCACGAACGAATTAATTTGAACTAGATCAAGACTCAAAAGGCAATCGAGGAAGTAAACTTCGTGCGAGTGGTGTACATTAGTGGGTGTTAAGACATGATCATCAGCAATATTAGACCAGACTATGTTATTCAGATTAAAGTCCCCAAGAATACAAAAATTATCATTACAATTCTTATCAACTAGGTGTACAATATTATCTGCATGTGAACAATATAAAGAATCTACGCTATTAGGCGGAATGTATGAGACACAGATAAAGAGGCGGCCCTTTGAGCCAGTAATGCATACACAAAGTTGATCAATAAGGGTATCAGATATTTCCAATTCCATCAGAATTGGAATTTATAACTGCAGATTGGACATGCAGAGAATTAGAGTCAACAACCTTAGCCTTTGAGCGTGTCGGCATAATTGTGCTCAGAGAGTCAGAATTAAAACAGCTGTAAATTCCCGTAGTGGCCGTAATAGCAGGGCTGTTTATGTTACTGCTGCAAGTTTTTGTTGTGTGCAACACTGCAATTTTCAGCGCAGACAGCTCCGATGAGATATGAGCAAAGAACTTAGCGTTTTTCTCAACCAGCTGCATATGCTCTTTCTGTTGTTTAACAAACTGTGCCTCCAAATGTTCAAATTTTGAAAGAAGTGAGGTGCAGTTCACATTAAGAATATTACTGAACTTCTCGAAACCAGCCTTTTGAGACTCGATAATTGCCTCAAGCGCTTTGGTTAACTTTCCATTCATCCCCATGCAGTCCTTACAGAAGTATCCCAGATGTCGATTCATCTTCAACAGCTTCACATCGTATTCGGAGACTGGTCCATCGCAGCAGGCTCGATGAAACACCCCTCGGCAGAGGCCACTACATGGCACAATAAGGCTGTCGTTTCTGGCAAAACTTTTATCGCATTTGCCACAGAAGTCATCCATGGCGATGATCACAAAAGCAAATGTGGAGAGAAAACGCACGAAGAGCGAGCAAAAACACGTCTTTATAGCACGGTAGTCAGAGACTGACTGACTACCGTCAGTCAGTCTCTGACTGACGGTAGTCAGAGACTGACTGATCTGCAAGTAAATTTAGGTCAGGCAACGTGTTTTAGGTTATGAAATGTGCTGCAGTATTTGTTCGACTCAGTTTTCTCACTTGCTGCTTATTTAGCAAAAAATTTAGAACCATTTAGTGAAATTAGGGATATGATTGCTGCGACTGATAAAAATATGGCATTAAGTATAGGTTAGGAATTTTGTTAGGTTAGAAAATGTTTTGAAGAAACGTAACAGGTGAAATTTACTAGATTTGCTGCTCGCTTGCCAAAATATTTAGAACTACACAATTAGAGGTTTATGTGGCTGCTGAAGATTTGCAAGTAACTTAAAGTTAAGAATTTTTTAGGTTAAAAAACGTTTTGAATAATTGAACCATTTGACAGTACTTGGAATGTTTTTCCTACTGAAGATAATGACTGCTGAAAATCTACAAGTAAATTTAGGTTAGGTTTATTTTTTAGGTTATGAAATGGACTAGGGTTTTTATTCGACTAATTTTTGCTACGAGCGACTTATTTACTTACCAAAATATTAAGAGCCAAAATATTACCAAAATATTTACTTACCAAAATATTAAGAGCCATTGCCAATACTAGACATGTGGTTGCTGTAAGTAAGTAGAGGCTACGTTTTCTTTTTAGATGAGAAACCATTTTGAAAGATTTTACCAGACTTTTTAATAAATTTAATTTAATTTGGACTTGTTAATAATTTAAATTAAAACATTTAAGGCCAACATTTGAGATGTTGCCCTGGTTGCTAAAGATTTGCAAGAAATTTTAGGTTAAGATTTTTTTAGGTTAGAAAACGTTTTAAAGAATTCTACACATTTACACATTTGCTGCCTATTTAGGGTCATTGACAACACCAAGAATGTGTTTCCTGTGACTGTTTGAGATCTGCAAGTAAATTTAGGTGAGATTTTTTTTAGATTAAAACCCGTTTTGACAAATTTATTTATTTATTTATTTTTTTTATTTATTTATTTATAAATGTATTAATTAATTAAATTATTAATTTTTTATTTTTTAATTAATTAATTTATTTATTTATTTAGTTATTTATTTATTTGTTAATTTATTTCTTTATTTAATTATATATTTCTTTCTTTATTTATTTATTTATTTATTTACTTATTTATTTATTTAATTATTTATTTGTTTATTTATTTATTTATTTAGTTAGTTATTTATTTTTTTTATTTACTTATTTATTTACTTATTTATTTATTTATTTAATTATTTAAGCCAAATGATTAAAAAATCTACAGGGTAGAAATTATATATAATAAACACTTAAAACTAAGAAAAACAAGAACATTTTGGTAAAAATTAAAACTGATAACGAGCTCTTTCAACTTTTCATTAGAAATTCAAAAATCAATGCCCTTAATGTAAGCTAATTTAATAAAATCTAAGAGCGATCTAACAAGCGGCTGATTTAATGCATATTTTGTTCTATTATACTTTATAAAAAAATATTTTATTTAAACGAGTAGTTCTGAGTGGAACAAAAACATGAATTAAAAGTTAATTTGACACATTACTAGTTTTGTTGCTTGTTTACTAAAATTTGTCGATCTTTTTGGCAACCCTCGGGACCTGGTTTTTGTAGTAAACGAGTAGTTCTGATTGGAACAAAAACATGAATTAAAAGTTAATTTGACACATTACTAGTTTTGTTGCTTGTTTACTAAAATTTGTCGATCTTTTTGGCAACCCTCGGGACCTGGTTTTTGTTGTCGTCAAGCGGCTACACTTCCACCCAACCTCAGCTATTCTAACCTTAAATCTTACTCAACTAAACCCATTCTAACCTCATTTATCACAATGTTGTCCTACAAATCGCTGCGCAGCACACAACTTCAAGCATCGCTGTCATCAACTTAAATCTCGCAGAATTTCCATAAAATTCTGGTTGTATCCGGTTTTATTTTTTTCTTATTTTTTTCAAATTTTTTTTTTACAAGTTTGCAACACCTACGAAATGTTTTTTGTGCATATATGCTGAACAGTCACTAAATAACGTGGAAAAAAAGAACAAAAATAAATCTGAAATATTTGTTTTTGTTGTAGTTTTTTTCAGCAAATCGCAGCAGCAAACAAGCAACATAAATCAACTGAGTGCACTCTGGAAGCATTCGAGCGGCAGCAACATCAACGTGTCGCCTCAACTTGGTTGCGCGCCGGCCGCCTAATCGGGTTACCTGCCCGTTTGTAGAGTGCCACATGTTGCAACATCAAACTGCCAGCAGAGAATTACTCGTAAAAGCAAAGTGCGACGCGGCGGCACGAAACAGCAAATAGGCAGTCTGTGTGTGTTTCGAAAATGGGCGACTGTGTTGCGCAAAAAAGAAGAAAGTTGATGTTCTGTTTATGTGCAGCATGTTGCATGTTGCACACACACCCACACAGAGCGCCATTTTTGTGTGTGAACACCAAGAAAGGATTTGTTTGTTTGTTTGTTGTCAACAGTTCAAAGTCATATTTTTTATGTAAATTTTTCAAATGAAACAACAACGCAATTATGTTAAAATTATGAACAACATTGCAGGTCATTGATTCATTTCGTCGCCTGAGAAAACGATTGTCGTATGTGCTATTATATTCAATAGAACATACGACATTCGTTTTCTCAGGCGACGATTTGCAGACAGAGATGAGAAAATATTGAATTGTTTAAGCTTTAAACTTTATTTCGTGACTAATTTTCAACCCCACGCACAGTGGGGTAATATATAAGTAAAGTGCCGATTAATTCAAAAACGAAAAATAAAGATACAAATATGTTTTTGGTACCGGGTTGAAGTGGATAAAATTCTGCATCACAATGTGAAAAAGTTGTTGCAAAATAGTTAACCGTTTTCCCGTAAAGCACTCTGAAAGTTTACATTTATTTTCCGTTTTTGTGCGAACAGCGATAAACGCGTTTTTTCCTTTACTTCAAAACGATTTCTTTTTGTGAAATTCAAAAAGTATTTAAAAATTAATTATGCAACCTTCATGTTCACGTATTTCAGTAATGCAGTGTGTATTTTGTTTTGTTAAAAAATGTTTATAAGTATTTTATTTGATTTTTTGTTTAAAAGCTTAATAATTATTCAATTTTGGACCTTTTCATAGACATATAGTTGTGAGTCTTGTGAGATCGAGCAAAACTTTTTTCATTAGCGTATAGCTTAGATATTTCAGTAACATTTTTTGAAAAAAAAAGTTGCGCGAATGTTGCGCACTTTTCCAGCATTTCGATTTTTGTGTGCGAACTCATAGGCCAAATGGGCCATGTATGAGAACAAATAGAAATGTGCAAAATAAATTTTTTTGTAATTATTTATTTTTTAGATGAAAACAAATAAGCAAAAGGTTTTATTGTTATTTTTATTGTTTTTTCAAAATGCAGAAATATCTGCATCAATAATAGAAATCGAAGTAGACGAAATAAAAACATTCACACCATTTTATGGTTGTTTCTAGTGAACATCAAATCGAAATAGAAAAATTTCGCAGCTATGGATGAAAAACTGTAAAATATTTTTAAAAATGCTATTACTGGTAAAATATGCCCACAATTTTCCACAAATAGTTTTTGTATCGACCGCAAATCATATCGCATGCTTTATTGCCAATCGGCCAACCTCCGGAAGAAGCACGGAATAACGATTTCAAGTGTTGCAGGAAGAATTTTTTACGAAAGTGGACTGAAAAAATACCATTGAAAACATTTGTAATAGATTTTTTTTTGATTCTGACTCTATTGTATCAAGTATGAAAAAATTGCCACAAAAAAGTGCATCGTATGTATATTATGCCCAAAGTTGCTAACTATGGAGTTGATACTAATGAGGAATGATGAGAATGGTGATGGTGATGGTGAGGCTTATAATGTTGATGATGAAGATTATAATGATGATAATCATCATCATAATGATGATATTGAACTGGCTGCAAGAAGTGGCGATGAAATGTTTCAATTAAACTGTTCAACTTAACTTTCATTAGAAATGTGCAAGATTTATCTTTTGTAACTATTTTAGTTTTTACCGTTTTAAAAAAAAATGTCACTAAAGTATACCCAAAAACATTTGTTTTTTACTTTCTAATGTTAGATTAACTAAACCTAATAGTTATTTCATATCTAAATAGCCTGGGTGAATTAATCGGCATTTTCGGCATCAATTACCCCACTGTGCCACGTTTCAGTCTTCTAAGCATTTCTATGCAAATTTATATAGTCGTGCGGATTTATTTTCATTCCAATTTGGCGCTGGTTGGCTGCACTTGTGCCGCGTTCTCTATCCACTTGTCGGGCGCTGCATAATACACGTTTTAATTGCGCTCTAAAGACACCCAAGTTCACAATTAATTACACACACACACACACACATAAATAGCCGACATAATTAATGGCAATTATTCTGCGATATTAACTGCAATTTGCGAAATTTATGCCCCATTCCGTGGTACACGTGAGCCCCAATCACGCCCACCACTGAAACGGCTGCGGCGGACAGTGGTTCGTTGTGCCGACGCAGGTTGGAAAAATCCACTTTGCCATATTCGAGTTGAGGAGAACTTGTATATTTTTGAATAGATAAATAATTGGACTATCGGAGAGGGAAATCTTTTGCTAAATTGGACAAATAGTTTTGCTAAATCAGTGATGATAAATTTTTTCGAATGTAAAATAGAATCGTTTTTTTGTAGTTTTTGAAAAAGAGCCAATAAATTAAAATGTTTACCAAAAGTATCTTCAAAATTTGCATTAGTAGTCAATAATTAAATATAAAAACAATAAATTTTGTGTTGTTGTAGTCTTTTAACGGGCAACTCTATGGAGCTCTGTTTTTTAACAATCATTTTGAACTTTAGATGGAAAAGCCAGACTTTGCTTTTTAAAAACTATTATTGGTTCTCTGCGACTAAAGGGATATAACTAACTAGTTATAGGAAGATTGGGTGCTCGTATTTTGTACGAAGCCGTTTTCTAGACACGTGCTTCTTTACATACGAGTACGAGAGTGATTGGAAAAATGTCCAACCTAACAAAGATGTAAAAAATTTTTGCTTCAAATTTACAAAAATTTATCTGCAAAGTCTCCTTATAGTCGCGTCTCCGTTAGTCCCATCTCTTTAATTCCTCCAAATACAGCACTGGAAATATTTATTTAAATACGTTTTTGGTCAAACGTAAACTAGATTCTTGTAGATCAGATATGGGAATCGAGCAACAGCTGCCAGAGACTATACGTCAAATGCTAAACTTTGATGTCGAATCCTTTTTCCTTACTACAGGAGTTCATATCCTCCAATGTGGGAACTTCTTCATTTTCTCCAGATCGATTTCAGACAGCACTTTCTTTCTATATCAGTTCCCTTCCTAGTATTCGCATTCTTGCATGTAAGAGGGCGGGACAGTCGGTTATAATGTGCACGAATTTTTCTTCATCTTCCATACAGAATCTGCATAGTTTGCAATCTGTGATTCCCGGTCGGGTTCTATTGCATATTTAGCAGACAGTGCCCACTCAGGATCGCTGTCATGAATTTCAGCTTCGTTCTGCTTTGCTCCAGAAGGTACTTGGATGTTCTTACAGAATAGGCCGCAAAGAATAACTTGGAACAGCGCAGTCCCACTGTATTGGACCATATTGGACGAGTGCGTGTTGGAAATACGGACATCTATCTCATATCTACATTTTGATCCACTATGTGACAAACAGGTTCTTTGGACATATTCATAGCTTCTACTATCTTTTTCTTTTTAATTCGATTGTTGTTTAACACCATTCGGTGAACTTGAGCCATGATAATGTAAGTAGTTTCATTTTTAGGACTTTCCAAACGTTCATCGTCTCCCAAGTTGGTACAACCAGGTTTGAATTCTTACTTACTTAACTGGCCATAACAATCCCTTACTGAGTTGGGTGTTTGTAGTGGGATGCTTCCGAGGCTCTTTTAGCTTTCTTTGGCTCAACCCAAATTGAATGTCCCGTGGAGGCCCAAAATTTCACAGTGGTAAATGATGGTGCCGAGTCCCTGTAAACAACGTTCAACTCGTCTCAGCGCATCAAAAATGGCTGACATTTGTTTAAGTCCGCTTTCAAAAGAAGTACAAACCGAGTCCCTGCCATTTTGAGGTAGGAAACAGTGCCCAGTTAAGTATTTCTTTTCACGAAATTCATATACATATATTCTGAATTTGCTCGAAATCAAACAATATTTCTTAGTATATTCTTTAATTTTGCCATTAAATTATAATAATAAATTATTATTAATTATAAATTATAATAATTTTGACATTAAATTCTCAACCTATTCCCGTCTATTAGCAATAAGCCACACTTGGACAAAGCTTAACGCAGCGCCCTGTATTTCGATTAGATTTAATTATATATTTTTTATTTTTTTTATTGTAATAACTTGAATAGATTTTCCCTTTAGTTATCCGTATTCGTTCAGAAGTAATGATTTGTGCAAGCAAAAAAGTGAAAGTAGCCCACTGTGCAGCATTGCGGCCCGGCAAAACAATTAATGATGAGGGCCCAATAATAACTCGGTTTTAGCTGAATAATGACAATGGCAAAGGTAATAATGCCGCTGAACGTTGATAATGTGCAGGTGACGATGGCGAAGGCGATAGCGACGAGTTGGTGGTGGCTGAGGTGACCCGCGTGTTTGACTGCCTGAGCATTGTTAATGATGGCACTTAGTAGTATGGATTGGCTTGCACTACGGCAACACGCCCAACCGGAAGTGTGCTTCATTGCGGTTATACAATCCAGGGTCAAAGGCGACTGCCGCTTAAGGTTGCAGTGAAGTGGGGAGCTGCGGGTATTGTGACAACAAAGCATTTTTCAGCCATGCAAATTCGAATTTCAACTATTCAATTCTCAATTCTCAATTTTCAAACTACGATTGATGAATTTCCCCTCAATACCAACGCAACTTTTAGCAGCGCTCACGCCTCAAATGTGCTTAACGACTGTGCGCACTGCAAAAGTCCTCGGCGTCAACACCTAAGCCACTGATGTGTCTGCCAAAGCAGCTTAAATCACACCGCAACATTTGAATTTTTCTCTCATTTTTGCCGCCACTTTTGCCCGAAGCCGCACTGGCCGCCTGAACGCTGCTCTCGTCGTAGTGTCGCACTTTTCCCCAAATAGCCAAATACTTTTGGGCATTTCCGGCCACGTTCGCATCCTCCACGACCCCACAACCACTAACCACCCCAAATGCCAATTGAAACTTGTGTAAGTGCAGAAATTTAAAGTCTTCCCTACCGCATATGCAAATTTGCCGCCAACATGTCAATGTGTGTGTGTGTGTATCTGACTATGTATATGTTTGGTTGGGCGTTGTGTGGGCACGCAGATTTTGCATTATTTCTACGTATTTGCGCTGCAGCGTACACATTTATGTGGTTTTGCTGGAATCGTTTTAACACATGAGTTGTTGTTGTTGCTGTTTGTTTGTTTATTTGCACACGGATTTTTGGACACAGCCCAACAAATCTCTGTTGGAAATTTTATTTCATTTGGTTTTTATGTATCTATGTTTTTCACTTTTTTTGGGGCAAATCTCATTCGGCATTGCTTGTTGTTGTGGCTTGTGGGGTAGCTTTGCTCTGTTTAGAATTTGTTGTATAGTTTTTTTGTTGCTGTCGCTTATGCGACTGTGCCGTGCTGCCGGTAATGAACTCTTACAACTTCAACAGGTTCCCGTTTTAATTACATTGAAATTGGTGTAAGCGAAGGCCACAAAACGCGCATAGCTCATGTTGGAAATTTGGCCGGCTTTGCGGGCTGTGCGGCCGGTAATGAAGCTTAATGATGCACAAAATTAAATACACAAGTGGAAAATAAGGGGGCAAAAGATGAAAGGTCCTTAACTAATGTTTGGCCAGTTAATTGCGACCGCAGTGTGCCACCTTAACCTAACCTAACATAACCTAATCTAACATAACCCAACTTAATTGTGCGCAATGCTTAAGTTATTGGGCAGTTTTGAAAGATTTTGTTGTTGGAGTTTGGCACATTTTGTGTTTATTTAAACTTGAAACAATTTCAAGTCTTTTGGACACAGTTTGAATTTTGCATTATTTCGTTTAGCTTTGGAAACGGAAACTATTTTAATATGAAGACAACAATGTTTTCAAATAGCAGAAAAGCAGTTTTGGACAGTTTTGTTAGATGTTGATTGCAGTGAAGAGAGAAACCAAACTGTGATGTGCTCAGAATGAAAAAGTGTTTCAACTCAAATTTCAAACATATGCATTTCAAACATATGATTCCAAGGATCGAACAATTTATACAGTGAGAATATATACATACATAGTGTTTTTGTTATCTCAACAAGTTTGTCAAGTTTCTGAACTTCTAAATTTACTCTAAAAGAAACCTAAGCAGAAGGTTTCCTCCCCAAGCGAAACGTGCTTACAATTTGGCTGTCTGCTAGATAAGCCTCAGCCCCGCTCAAAGCGCCACCAACAACATTAAATTATGGTTTTAGCACCATAAGTGTGCGCACTTAATTTTATGAGCGCTTTGCTTGATGTCATGGCGTCAATCAAAACTGAGAACTGTGTAAGCGACAACATTTCTGGCCTACACTACAACGCTTTGCTAATGCCACAACCAGCATACAGCTATACATACATACACATACATACATATGTACAAATACATATATATGTTCACATATATTTCGTGTTTCGCATTTTATTAAATAATCAATGAGACAAAAAACATATAAATAAAGCAAAAGTGAAAATATAATAAATGACACAACATTTTTTAAGCATGTCACTTGCTGCGTTGTACATTTTCAATGAGCTTGTTTCTGGCACAATATAAATGTGTCGCCATGTTTTTTATACAACCACAGTCTTTTGTTAGGCAGCAACAGTTTAAGAGTAAAGCTCCATCACGCCTCAACAGTGGTTGTGTCGACTTCATTTGGACCATTCACTTCCTTTTTTGTGGAAAGTGCAAGTTTTTTTCGAAATATTTTTGCTGTCAACAGCATTATTTGCATAACATTGGCATTTGTGATTAATGATGAAATTATTTCTAAACAAAAACTTAAAGTAGCTTTACGGAAATTTAAAGATTAAAACGTTTACATTTTTGTTAGTTGTTTTGTTTTGTTAGTAAATGACAACTCAAGCTAAAATCTACAAATCATTCATAATTTTTGATACATTATTATTAAAAATGTGTCTCAATACTTTTTCAGCGCTTACGCAGATTAATTCATTCAGTGAACATACCTAACTAAACACGCCCCAATACATGCAACATTTTTTGTTGATACGTGCATTTAAACCAGTTTTTAGACCAGAGCGTCTTGGAAGTATCTGTACAACACTACAACGAATACATTTGGCCGCCCATTCTGTGTGTCCTTCAAAACTCAATAAGCACTAAGTAGTTCACACGGGGATTATGCGCTTATCTGCTTCAGCAATTTCGTGCCACAAATCGAATTTGCATAGAATTGACTGTTCAAATGCAGTCGTCATGCTCATCATTCGTGTCATGACACCAATCTCGGCTCCAAAGTTGAATCGTTGTTAACACCAGCAGCCGCCGTCACGGTACTGTAGCGCACATTTCCATCGTTCCTTGTTCTTCTTTCACGAACAGCTTTTTATGCCACATTCAAACTAGTAAGCCGTTTTTAAGCTTATGCTATTTGTAAACAATTTAAACTTTCAGGCCGACAATGCAATTAACAAATCGTATACAACTTAAACACTACGACTTAGCTCCTCGGTTTCACAGACATTCTTGCACTGGTTGCACATTTTTTCAAAACATCTAAAATCAACCGCTTAGCACTGCTGCAGATCAGTTTCGATGCCTTCAATAAAGGCATTCACGCGGCATGCACTGCTCTGCACTACCTTCAGTTGCCATTCGCCGCTCTGCGCATCCTTGCAACATTTGATCAAGTTCGCGTCCGCCGGTGCCATCGGCAAGCCGCCGGGATACTCAATTATGGCCACCACATTAATCTTGATGCATGCGTCCACAATGCGCTGTACGTAGTTCCGGTGGTGCAGCTCCTGCAAATTCATAAACACACAATTTGACGCGACGGCTCACTTCATTTCACAACGTGTCTACTTGCAAGTACCGTCTCTATGCCTTCGCTGCGCTGCAAATACGCCGTCGTCACCAGCTGCATTGTCTGATGCTGCTTCAGCTGTCAAGCGCAACTTAAAAATTATAACGATTTTATTTTGAAAGCCCGCTACCCACTCACCGCGTTCAATTCATCCTGCAAATATACAATGCCCTGCTTGAAGTAAAAAGCCACCGCCAGCTGAAAAGCAACCAGCAGCAAGTCCTGCACTGCTGCACCCATATCCGTCCAATCGTACACTCGGCATTCCGCACCATTTTTCGTATTCAGCTGCACGCAAGTTTTCATGTTTTCAAAGTCCAACTTTTCTGCGCGCTGAAATCGCAAACACAACTTTCAAATTCCTCGCTTGCTGAAGGCATTTTTTACTTACGACGTCCACAACATCCACGTACCCGCCCATGCACGGAATGAGAAACCACACGGTGTACTCCTTGTAAGTGATGTACTCGAAGAGCGTTCGCATGGCTTTGAATACTTCCAGCACATCTGCCGCGAGCACAACGTCCAGAGCTTTGTGTCCCATCAGGCAGGTGGTGGTCAGCTGTGGCAGCAGTGTTCTTTCTATGGAGTGATGGCGCAAAACCAGCTCTACGAACTGGCTGAAAATCGGTTCGTTCTTTCTGCAACGTGCGACAAATAAAATCAATTATATTTTTCTAATTTTTTCGAAATGTTATGCTTACCCGCGACCCTTCTTTCCATTCAAGTCCGTGGAGATGAGCAGCAGCCAGTTGCCACGAAACTCGCTGCGCGCCCGACTCGAGTTCGGCAGCACATAGTCGACGGTTGTGCAGAATTTACGGTGAAAAGCCATCACTGAGCATCTGCGCGTCGTGCCGCTGTCAATCGAATACTCAATTTGTTCCGGACGGCTGCTGAAAATGCGGCGTGCCGAAACCGTCGAAAACTGCTGCGGCGGCTTCTGCTGCTGTTGTAGCTTTTCCTGCTGCTCGTTCAACTCGCGCTTGCGGCGACGTTGACGACGAAGCTCGCGGGCGCGCGCCTGTTGTGAGGTGCACGGGGTATCGCTATCAGAATCGTCCTCCGCAGCTGGAACGGCTTTGTCGGCGGCAGTGCCACCAGCGCTTCGCTTCGGCACCCGAAACACTAAATGCACACTTCCCCTGTGTAGATCCTTAAATTCGGCTAGCGATTCTATAAGCGCATACTGACCGCTGCATATCAGCTTCACCGCGGTGCACACAGCCCGGTGACACGGACTCTTGGGTTCGCTCTGCACCAAGTAAACGGAGCTGCGTTGGTTGACGAAGCTCAGCTTTGCATGGGTACAGCCCAAAATGTTATTGATCTCGATCTGAAATGATAGACACTTTAATGGTTCTAGTGCTTTGTATTTGCTGTTTTCTGCGCCTTACTGTGTCAATAAACATTTCGGAATCTTTACCAGCGAAATTCACACGTTTGCACCTCAATTTAAATTTCACCCGACTTTGATTGGTACACTACGAGAGAAAAATTCGATTGTGACTGGAAGCAGTGCTGCCAGTTCACATGTTTGGATTGGCAATAACAAAAACCGTTAAATAAAGTGAACTCATAAATCCATATGATCACGAACTATGGTGTTTGATTTTAGTAACTTTTGAAAGAAAACCATTTCCAGCATGTTTTTATTGCTCTATGAGCATTGTAATCCTTCCTTTCCTTCCAAAGTCCCATAATTTCAGATTTAGCTGTCTACAATGCAACGTCCGACAACAGCTGACCTCGTTTTGCCGGATAGCTTAGTCCATTGTGAATGGCACTAATCAACAAGAAGCAGCTCATCAGCTGTCCAACGACAGTGCAGAAACTCGCGAACGCCGGAGAGATGTTTAGAAATTGATTAAAGAAGTACAAAAGCAAAAACAAACTCAAATCTCTGACAATGGTTAAAAGCAAAATCAAATAGCGCAAAGGTTAGCACGTTGAAAAATCGCGCAAAAATAACAACACGCCATGGATTCGACATGGCTTTTCGGCGTGGTGACAGTGATCTACTGTGTGCTGTTCTTTTTCGATCGCTTCTTCAAGGTAAGTACGCAAAAAATATTCCTCAGCACTCGGCTGCCACTCTATTTTTATTCGCAGAGCTGCATGCACTACCCGTATGACGCATTTCTGAAGAACACCGGACTGACGGTGCAGTTCCTGCGGCTGCGCTGGCACACCACCGCCTTCAATCGCACAGTGCTGCGTTGGGGCAACAGCGGCGGTGGCTCGCGTTATTGGCTGGGTAAAAGCTTTACCGTGGGCGTTTTAGTGGCGCTCTCGTTGTTGCCCGTCGGCATTATTTTGCTCTTCATAACCATATTCAGTGGCAATGGCGGCGGTGCAGCTGTGGTGACTGGCAGCAACGCTCGCACTGACTCTGTCTTGCCGGCCGCATTGCGAGACGTAAAGGTGGAGATTCTGCTGCCCGGCGTGAACTTGCCGCTGGACGAGGTGGGCTACTATGTGCTGACGCTGTTGCTGTCCACAGTGGTGCACGAGCTGGGCCATGCGCTGGCCGCCGCACTGGAGGACATACCGGTGACCGGTTTCGGCGTACAGGTGCGTAGCACTGCCGACATTCACTCATTCACAGTATTTTATGTATTTTTGTCTGCTAGTTTTATTTCTGCTTACCGCTCGCCTACACCGAGATCTCCGCCGAGCATCTCAACTCACTTAAGTGGCTGCGTAAATTGCGCATTTTATGCGCCGGAATTTGGCACAACTTCATTTTCGCCTGCATATGCTACTTGCTGCTCTCGACGCTGGGCTTCATAGCTGCTCCGCTCTACACCTGCAATCGCGGCGTTATCATAACCGAGGTGACGCCACGTTCGCCGCTGCGCGCCAAAAGCTCAAAAGGTCTGCTGGAAGGCCAGATCGTTACGCAGATAAACGACTGCAGCGTCAGCGACGTGGACAGCTGGTACGCCTGCCTGCTGCATTCGCTGCGCAACAAACCCTGCTACTGCGTTGCGCACGACTTCATACGCGACAACGACGAAAGCATCGAAATCGCTCATCATGGCGCCGACGGCATGCTGCAGTGCTGCGATGAGAAGAACGTAAAGCTGTGCTGCTTCGAGTCCACCGAGGGCCTCAATGTGGACGACTTGACGGTGGCGCCGCCGGTGGACATACCGCAGCACGTCTGCCTGGATGTGCGGCGCACGCTGGAGCAGGCGTACGGATACTGCACCAGCAGCGTTTGCGAGCGAGGCTTTTGCTTGCGACCACTGCTGCGCAACAGCACCACCATTCTGACCTTCAAACGCAGCGCCATACTCGGAGGGACGGCCAGCGACGGCGGACAGCTGCGCGACGCCGTCTACATGGGCCATCCGGCCGATGTTACGCGCACTGTGCGCATATCGCCATTTGTGCCGCGGCGACAGTTTGTGTCGCCGCAGTGGGCCGACGCCTGGGTGCTGTTCCTCAAGTACAACATTGTGTTCAGCTTCGGGCTGGCGCTCATCAACGCCATACCGTGCTTCGGCTTCGACGGCTACCACATCACCGGCACCATTGTCAACAGTTTTCTAGTCAATCGTGTGACGGAGCGGCCAAAGCGCGACATCATTGCGCTGATTGTGATCGGCATTGGAACGCTGCTGTTCGGCTGTGCTGTGCTAAAGGTGCTGTGGCTGAATACGCTACGATTTCTGTTCTAAGCGTGGAATTGGCAAACTGTTGTATTGCTTATCTGGTGTATTTTTTATTATTTTATTTCGTATGGAATCAAAGCAAATATGTTAAGTGGTGGTTTTTATTATGTTAGTTTGTACCCACACACACAAACCACATACGGACATGCACACACACAAATGTTTGCTTTTATAAAGAGGTCATATGCCAATTAATTTGTGAATCGACTACCAAAAAAAAATGCGCAAAAGTTAACATTTACTATAAGATTTCATTTAAGATATTTACTCGTAGAATGAGACATTAAAGTAACGAAACAATGCGGGCCTTAGATTTAAGACAATTTAAACTTTGCTGATTGTGTAGTTGAAATCGAGGCACTGCTGCAGCAATTAAGGACAATGCGAGATATTTAATGCGTGCAACGAACGGCATTTTGTGCTTAATACAAACGAATGTGCACACTTTTTTATGAAGCTATTAGCTGCATTTAAGACACTAAGAATCTCTAAGACAGTCTAATATTTACATAAGCAATTCGCGGCTTCAAAGAGATCAAAAAATCACAGCTACAGCTAAACAAAAGAGGCAATTAGAAAAGATAAGGTGCCATTGAAGCAAGTGCACATACACAAATATGTGTTAAACATAAACTTTATGAAATAAAATATTGATACGAAATAAAATGCTTGAATATAAAAGAATTAAACTATCAAAAACCAAGAGGAACAAATTGTATAACGAAATAAAATGAAAACTCTTAAAGCTTAACCTTTTCTGTATGTCGGTATGCAGCAGCAAACATGGAATTTAGAAATAAATTTCATATTAGAACCTAAGACATTTCGATATATGAATGATGCATTACGTTTAATTTAGCTAATTTCTATTTTTATAAAAGTTCTCAAATCATTTGTTGTGTAAACAACGTCTGTAAGGCTTTAAGTATGACTTTTAATTTTGTTTTAGCACAAACTTTGGTCTTTAAAAATTCAACAAAATGTCGCATTCAGCAAGTCGATTTTATTAATGAATATTAATAAATAAAACATACATAAATGGTGCTCTGGTCACTGTCACAAACTGATGAATGTTGAGATGGTTTCATTTTGCATCAAGGTTGGCATGCATTAAAATTGTTGTACGAGACAGTGTGTCAACAAGTCATAGACTCATCTGAGAACTTTGTGATAGCCTCACATTAAGTAAAATTGAAATGAAAATCAACAAACTTTTTATTAAAAAATTAACTAATTCGACTACTATTTCGCCTCGTCCGTCTTCTGCGCCGTTGCGGCAACGCCACTCAGGTCCAGACTGGTCTGCAGTTCGGTGAGACTGCGCCGTCCGTGCTGCAGCAACATTTTGATGGCCATCTCATCGCTCTGGTGTTGATTGTTGCGGAAGTCGTGCCGCGCCCAGGCGCGCAGCTCTGCCTGATTGCTTTTGTCCGGCACCAGGCGTATGGCGCGAAAGATGTCACGGTAAAGCTTCAGCACCTCCTGCCGCAGCATGAACTGTCGATGTGCATGAAAGGCGAATTGAAATGAAGTTTCAGAAATGCGCACAACACTTTTTGCACTCACCTGTTTTAAGTTTAATGCCGCCTTGGGCAGTTTTCCCATTGCTTATGTTTACGATTTTAAGCTTAAAATTAAATCAATTTCAGCCTTGCCTCCTCTTCAGGTTTGTTTTCCAATCATGTGTGACACAATCAGCTGTTCGATGCTGACAAACAGCTGATACGGTTTTCGTTGGCATTTGTTGTGCTCGACATGTTTATCGACACATGCGCTTTGCTCCGACTCGGCGAAGAGTTGTGGTGAATTTGAATGTTCGCTCGGTTTTCCGCTGACATTTCCGCTTCCGCTGCGTTCAGAGTTTTGAAACCCAGTGAGAAAGTTTAGCACTTAGCGAAAAATGCCTGTTTCGAAAACTTGATTGGAGTCCAAATGGCAGTTGTCGGGAGTTTACTATTATGTGGGCGTTTTAAAGAGGCTACAAATTTGATAGATAGGAAGAATGACTCGAGGATACAAGAATCTCACCACAGCGCCGGCTGTCAAAGACCACATTTCCACATGCAATGTTTTCTTAGGCGATTCAACTCGAATATTTTTAGTTGATTTGAGTGCGCATTTCCACACAGAAATTCGTCGTAATATTTATACATTTATAAAATTTGTTTAGTTAACCTAAAACTAAAGAAATAACTATTGGGTTTTCAAATTGGTTAAATTATATTTTTTATTTATTTAATAAACATTATTTATATCATTGGCATTACATCGAGTCATTCCTTTGTGCCTCAGAAGAAATCAATCCAATCTAAACCAACCTAACCAGTCAATCAAACCTAACCTAACTTAGACCAAGTTTATTGTATTTTCATAACTAAAATGAATCAATGGAAACAAAAGAGAAATGCCCAGAAAGACTGCAACTCACGTTGACATCGAAGAGTGTCACTTTTCGTGTGGAAACGCTGCCGAAGAGCGTCGCTGACGAGAGTGCAGCACTCGCCCAAGGCGGCCGCCAGAACTATTCGAACAGCGTCAGCGAGCGGAGGTGTCTGCCAGAGCTGCGCGTAGCAAAACGGCCCAACGAAACGAATCGAAACGTACGCGCCAGTAATTACGAAAACAGTTTATAAATAACAAAAGAAAAAAAGAAAGCAACAAATCAAACATAATTTAGCAAATGTAAATAAGAAGTGTACGGTTCTGTGGCTCCTGCTGTGTGTTGTTGTTGTTGCTTGGCGAACGCCAAAGTGTAAATTAAGATATTACCTCACAGTGGCCGAAATACTAGATGCGAACTGCGAATCGGTGGCTCTGCAACATAACGGTACAAATTTGCGAAAATCAGCTGCGGTGTAGTGCAACGGAAAGAAAATCGCCATAAATAAATAAAAATCGCGGATGTAGTGAGATAGTTGCGGAAAATATGAACTGCTGACGGCAAATGTGACGGATTCTTGTAAAATGCGTTAGCAAAATGTGTTTTGCGGCCAACAGGCAGCACAACAATTGCAGCCACAGCCACAGCAGCAGCAGCAGCAGGAGGAACGAGGAAAACATTATCAACTCAATCGACAGCGAGCAGCGTCAACGATCGCGGAGTGTGGGCCACATTTTGTCAGCGCGCTCTGCCGATGAGCCAGCAGCGCCTCTGCGCCCTGTCGCTCTTTTGCCATTTGCGCACTGAAGTGCCTATTCTCGCCGACTATAATTAAAATAAACCATGCAAAGTGTAAAAAATATGTGTGCATCTTTGAAATGCGATCACAGCGTCGCCGCCGCACACAACGCATGTGGCGCATCAATCACGCAGCGCGAAATGCTGCCAGCACAAATGCTTCATACCAAATGTTGTTGCGCGGCCCGCGTCTCCGCTCCTCAGTCCTGCTCTGTCCTGGTGTCTGTTTTCTTGCGCTCGCAGCGATTTTTTATTTTGTCACAATTTGTTTTTGTCTATGTAGTGTTGTTCTTGTTTTGTTTCGTCCAACAAAAACAGCCATAAATTAGTTAGCCGAAAGCGTTGTGATTCAGCGGATAAACTTAATAAATGAAAATGTGCGCCCAAGTACTCGTAGCCGTATCTAGCAGATACACAATTCATCTCAAAAATGTTTGCGATTATTTGCCAAGTTTTTGCACTCGCAACGCGCTTGTTGTTGTTTTTGTTGTTGCCGCCGCATAATTGCGCTGGCTAATTGCTAATGTTGTCGCCCCAATCGTGTTGATAATCGCTGCAAGCTGCATGCGGCTTGTTGTTGCCGGCGCATATGTTGTCGTTGCCCTATCAGCATCGTCGTTTGCGTCGTCGATGTCGCAGACAACAGCGGCCAACGACGCTCGCAAATTGTTGCAATTTATGCAGAATGGCAATTCGATATTTTGGCAAAAGGTTTACCAATGTTTCGCGCGGCGATTGTGGCTGTCGCTCGCAATTGCTGCGACCGCTGATTACTCATTTAGCGCATTTTCGTCGAATATTTTGTGTAAAGTTAATTGAGTTGTGTTTTGCATGTTTAAAATTAATGCCAACAATTATTTTAAATATACATCAATGCAGATGAGATGGCACCAAAAATATGTCTCGAGATCTCAGCGACAGATGAGCGATTATACAAATTCATTGTCTGACAAACATGTGCAGTATTTCAAAATATTTGTCTCTAATTTTCTAATAATAGCATTCTCCAATTTTTATTTCAACTTATGATTTGCTTGAATTGTATTGTTAAATTTTCTCAATTCTCGATGGAAACAACTTTCAATAAATGACTTTTTAAGTGGTATAAAAATAGTCGATGAATAGAGTTCTGAATCTTTCAATCGATATGTTTGAATATACAAAAATCCCAAAAACTCTTATAGACAGCAAAAACCTTTATATGTGTGGAAGATGTGTTGATGATTTTTGAATAATTCTCGATTTTTCGCTAAATTTTTTTTACTTTACTAAAAAATTACAAAACTCTTTAAAAGCACAAAGGGACCTTGAAGATATCAAAAGTTAGGCTAAAACTAAAGTGGATTTCTATATAAAACGAACTGAACTCAAGTCAAAGCCTTTTTGACTGAATAGTTCTAATCTTACCAATGCACAGTTATTCGACTCCATACAACCGCGGGACAAAATTAGAAGGAGTGGTCCGTTCTTCATAATATTTGGTATACTATTAAATCATGGTCTGCTAAACTTTTTTAGTTTGGCAATGTCTGAGACTTAAAATTGCAATTTTGGTCATTTTTGGTGAGCTATAGCAACGAGTTTGTTGGCTAGATTTTTCAGAATTTACATTTAATCGGTAACGTCAACATTGATAATTGCAAAGAGTAACAGAAATTGTCTTAGGACTCTTTAGTTTTGCAATAAAAATGAAAATAATAGATGTGTGTTTTGCATTTGTGCAGTTTTTTCAATTTTTCATGCTGATTGCATACTTTTAGGGATGAATAAAATAAATTTTGTCAAAAAATAGGTGTTTAGACCACTTTTTAAATTGAATTATTTTCTGAGATCGGAAGATATCGGAGGATGTAATTACATTATCCGACAAAGAAAATAAAATTAAAAAATCCAGGGACATACTTTCACATACTTTTTAAATATTTTCCTCTAAGTTTTGCCAATTTTCAGATTTTTAATTAAGAAAAATATTTTAAATTAAAAGTGAAGTAAAAGTCTCAGCTTTGCAAATTTTGATAAAACATTAAAAGCGAAAAAGGCCACATCAGTTCTTAATCTATATTGAAAGTTTTAGCAACTTCTTGATAACCATGTATTTTAAAACAACAGAAAATATGTGTTTACATTTTTTTGTGAAAAAAGTTTCAACTTTGAGCCGCTTTTGCACAGACACTAATTAATATTTAGCACAGATTTTTTTGGATCATCTTAGTTGGAGTTTTTCCTTTTAAATGACATCAAAATCGTTAAATTCTGAGACTATAAATTTTTTGAATTTTGTCTATGGAACGAATCACTGTGCAATGTTTTGAACCTGTTGAAAACGTCTTAAATCAACAAAACACTGCATAAAAATATTTCCAAATATCGACTTGAACAAAACATGTCAAATATGATGCCAAGACCTCCCATAAAGACTTCCTTGGCGACATAAAATCCGAACCGTACTGGAAATCGTCAAGATTTTGGACCACAATTTCCAGAAAACAAGTGGTAAAAATAATATAAGTTAGACTGATATAAGTTGGACTTGAAAACTAAAATAGATATCTGTATAAAACGAACTGAACTCTAGTCAAAGCCTTTTTGACTGAATAGTTCTAATCTAACCAATATTTGAACCTGTTGAAAACGTCATAGATCAACAAACCACTGCATTAAAATGTTTAAAAATATCGACTTCAACAAAACCAACAAAACGTGTCAAACATGGTTCCAACACCTTCCACAAAGACTTCCTTGTCGACATAAAATCCGAACCGTACTGGAGATCGTCAAGATTTTCGACCACAGTTTCCAAAAGACGAGTGGTCAAAATAACATGAGTTAGACTTGAAAACTTAGGTGGATATCTGTATAAAACGAACTCTAGTCAAAGCCTTTTTGACTGAATAGTTCTCCTCCAACCAATGTTTCGAACCTGTTGAAAACGTCATAAATCAACAAATCACTGCATTAAAAAAAAATTATCGGCTTGAAGAAAACTAACACAACATTCAAACATGGTTCCAACACCTTTCACAAAAACTGCCTTGACGACATAAAATCCGATTCGAACCGGAGATCGTCAAGATTGGCGACCACTCTTTCCCAAAGGCAAGTGGCCGTTCGGCATCAATGGCCGCCACAACGGCTTCGTGTGCCGTCATCTGACCTCATAAAACATTCTAAAATATATCCTCGCCGTGCGTGAATAGTGAAAGCGATTAATGTCGCTGCTCGGCGAGGTGCCGGGGCCGCTGTCCGTCCCACTTGCCCACCGCACCGCAGCACGCTGCACGATCGGCCGAGTGAGCGAACTCGCTCACTTTTTTAAAAATCTCATTTCTTTCATTCTGTTACTTGAAGAATTTAATGCACTGCAATTTGAATTTATTTTTAAGTTGATTTCTTTTTATCTGCACTTTTTTCGCTGCTGCTGCCTGCTTGTGATTTCCTTTTCATTTTCCTTTCGGTTTCATTTGTATTTTCATGCCGAGTTTTCGTTTTCACTATGGAAATCAAAATACAAATAAATAGAAGCGCACAAAATGCAACTTAAATGATAAAAATAAACACGTTAAAAGAGAGAGAGAGAGCGAAAGAACATACGCATGCAAGACACGGTTGCCACTTGACCAAAATTTTATTAGCCAGAATTTTCGAGATAAATATCCAAAATGTTGCCATATAAGAAAAGGAAGAATGAAGAAATTTTGGCCGTTATTCTTTTTCTCATTTGACAAAATTTTGTTTTTTGGGTCGAGCGAACAAAAAAACCACTAGAATTCCCCTTGCAAAAAGTCATCAAACACAAATAAAAGTAACCAAAGGAAAACAATTTATTTATTTTGTTAAAACGTAACCAACTGTGGCAACGTTGAGTGCTGGCCTGGCCAGTGCGCGCGCACGAGAGCGCCACGGCATGCGGCTGAGTGTTTATGTTGTTCGCGCACGAATGATGGGACGGCGCGCAGGTCGGCCGGTTCGCAGGCCCACTGTCGGTGACAAGCACGACGCGCCTGTTATTTGCTTGCGATACTTGAACGCGTACGGTTCAGCGACGACGACAACGCAGACGACGTGCACGGCCGCTCAGCGCGTTTGCGTTTCTTGAAGCGATTTCAAAGTGCAAGGAACGCTAGAACGTCGGTAACGGCTGGGTCAATATTGGTAGAAGTTGGGAAAACCGATTTTCCGAAATCCGCATCGCGATTCGACTGCTGGCATTGAGAAATGGTGTGTTGGAATTTCGAATTTTCCGCTCATATTTAGTTCCGAGTGAAAGAAAAACGCGCGGCTATTTTTGGACTAAAACACAAATCGAAAATGAAAATGAAATGTGTTTCATATCGACTTCTTGGTGATTACATTTTGCGGAATACGAGCAGCGCACAAGTGACTTGTGGCGTCAAAGAGATTTCGAAAAGTCGTAACAAAAACAAAAAGACTGAAAGGCAGTCGGAAGCGAGTGTAAACATCTTGAAGACGTCTTTCATGGTTTTGTGAATCTTTTTGAATATTGACTCGGAAGGTGATATAAAAAAGATATATTCTCTGTGAACGCCTCCAGGACAACTTTGGCAATGTTTAGGTTGGTGATGTGTAGTTCGAAATTTCGTAAATAATTAATAATGCGACAAAGTTTGGATCTCAATCTTCAGTTGACTTTAAAATTGAAGAAAAATTAGAATTCTAATGATGATAAAAATTTGAACTGAAGTTTGCGGCAGCAATTCAAAGTTTTACAATATTTTTTCGGTACTTGAACTGTAATTGTTTTTCATTTATATATTTAATTGTTGGTGTAAATGTGTTCTTGAACCAATATTTCTCTATTGTTCTACTATTGAACCAGACACCTTTTCAATTCTTTTCATCATTCATTTCTTGGCATATTTCAAATAACTTTTACTAGAAAAATGTTTATTCTAAAATATAAAATCTATATATACAAAATAATATAACAACTACTAAATATTTGTTCCCATTTTTCAACGCATTTAAATGAAAGAAAATCGAGTTGGTTTCATTCGTTTGTGCGTCTGTCTGTTAGCCGCGACCACTCGGCTTCGATTACAGTTTTGTCCTCTGCCGTTTTTTCTTCTTTTAATTTGTTCCTAACAAAGATTTTGTTGTTGTCTGATCGTCAATTTCATGTCACTTTTCGAGCGTTTTACGTTTTCAAGTCATACGATACTTGGTAACGTTTCGCCGAAAGTATTAAATTACCAGACCCAGCAACGAGCAGCAACAGAGTCGCACAAATCCACGCACGCACAAAAACTCACACACACACACGCACACACATACAGCACAGCCATTCATCAATTCATTAAAAAGTCGAAAGGAAAGCAAGAAACCCAAAAGTCTGCAGTGAGACCGACCAGCACGCAACACACATCTTCGAAGTTGTTTCTGACCGAATGTCCATGTGGCCAGGCGCACTCGCGCAAGGGGGTCGAAAGGCAACTAGGGACCCAGCGTAAAAGTGCCGCAGACGCTTTAGTGACGCAAACTGTGTACACGTGCATAAAGAACGCAAAGAAGAACAGGAACAAGAACAAGAATCAGCAGCAACACCAACGAATCAATAAAACGCGCATTTCAATACACTCGGCTACAAAATAAATACCCAAAAGCAACAACAATTCCAATAAATATAACAACTTATTCAATCAATAAATTAAAAACTTAAAACAACATAAATTTAAATAAATAAGATTTTTTAAAACATATTTCAAAAACAAAAAAAAATTAAATGTATGTTTTTTTCAGTGTAAATTAATTGTGTGCAAATATTTTTATCTCCAAACGACAGCGAAGCATTACTGAATATTTGCTAAGCAACTAAAGAATGTCCACAAAAACTTCTGCACAAAGTCATAGTACCGGTGCCACAACAAACACAACAACAACAACAACAGCAACAACTACATCAACAAAAATAGCCACAAACGCAACAACGACAGCCACCACTGTCGGCATTTCAACGACTGCCAGCACCAGTTCGACAACGATGCAAGCGGTGAAAATCAAGAAGGAACTGCCCAGCGATGAAATAAAGGTGAGTGCGCTTTTCACCTAAAAATACAAGCGACATTTTTCATGTACACGAGAGATTTTTCACTTTGAAAAACCACTTCACTTCACTTCTGCCCAAGAAAAGGTCTGTTGAAGTCTTGAGGAATGGAAACATATTTCTATATAAAATATTGAATCACTTCAAAAGGCTGTTGGCTTTCTTATTAAAAGCGATGGAAACCAATGAGCCTGAACCAAGGCCCACAACATTCGGTTAGTGTTGAACTTTAGTTAGGTGAAGAAATGTTATTTGGGTTGCAATGCATTGATCTATTGCGCCCCCTACCAGAGGGCGGATTAAAAAAAAATATTTTGGGAGGGTTTCAAAATGTAATTCTTTAATATTAATAAAATGCCTTTTCATTTGTATGTAGTTTTAAAGTCGATCCTAATATTTCGGAGGGGTTTCACCCCCAAAACCCCTCTGAATCCGCCACTGCCCCCTACTGCTAACAGTTGGGGAACATTCTCTGGACTCACCGACTTAATGAAATTCAATAACTTATTCAGGGATTCAGGTGCATGATGTCCTCTTCTCAAAGCCAATGTTGGCCCAGGTAAGGCCTCCTGCCGTGACAAACTACATCACAGTGTGTACTGAACTTTATTTTCCTTTACCATTACCTTCCACTTTGGGAGAGTTTTTCCAAACCTAAAGTTACCAAATCCGAAAAATGATTTTAATTTAATAAATTTTTATTTAGAAATCCATCGTTTTCTTACAAAAAATTTCAACTTATTAAAGAGAGAAATCAATTTTTGGCAACTTTGCTTTTCTCTCACAATATTTAATCACCGGAAATGAATGGCTGCCGCTAGCTGAAAGTATAAAATTACCGCACACAAAAATCCTCTATACCACACATGTTCATTTCTTCAGCAATTTATTTTTAATTTTTGGTCTTTATTCTGTGAAATCAATTCGTTTTCTTTGAAATGATTCATCACATTTCCGCTAGTTGCTATTCTTAATAGAGCTTGAGATTTAAATTTCAATGGAATGCTTTCAGTTTTCAAAAAATAATATCATATTATCGAATAAATAATATCATACAGTCGAATATATCGCTTAACCCTTCGTTGCATGATTTAAATTTCGTGAAGAACAAACATTTTTGTCATATTGTTCTTGTTGTTTGGTATGTTCTGATGGTAAAAATAAAATTTTGTTGAATTCCTGTATATATGAAAGAAGTCTTAGGGACATTTTCCGTATCCGTATCCTGCTGAGAACGCTACCGCCGAAAGGAAAGTCGGTTTTATCTATATTTTAGTATGTATTGGCTACTACGGGGAGTCGGTCGTCACTGTTTATTCGTAATTCAACGCACTAAACAGCTGAGCGACGGCGACCAAAAAATTAAAATTATCCAAAATTATCCAAAATAACCAAAATTATCCATCAATAATCAACATTATTTCACTAAATCAAAACACTTGTTGTTTTTTCGATTCTTTTGCTCATACTTTCAATGTTATTCGCAAAATTCCGTTAGTAATCAAATGTTTCAACATAAAAAAGACACAACTGAAGAATGAACGACTGTTTGGTGAAACTAATAGTTCCTAAGAATATGAAGTGTTAACATTGCATAATCAATGCCAGGCAGCGAAGGGTTAAAGTCAAACTCTACAACATGTTTCAATGGAATTTATCCGAATTTATTGGATAAATTTTAATTGCTTCATTAGATCCTCCAAATTTTCTGGTGGTAAGTATAGTGATTCTTAGGGTAAAAACATTGCCGAACGACACTTTTAGGTCACAGATGTGCCCATTGTGATAGCACAAGTAAGAAGGGACGAAATTCTCTCTGCAAGTCTCTGGAAAACTTACTCAAGTCAAAGCCAAAGTGTTTTGTGAATAAACCTCTGCAAATCTCTAATGTTAACTGATTTGAGGTCATTCAAAGTAGGATAAAGAAGAAGATGTTTAAAGCGTCTTGAGAGAGTCTGCTGCTTCTCCTCTTCTCCTTCTACTTCACTGAGGCAACTGCGGGAGCAGTCCCAATTATGGAAACCTAGTCTTTGTTCCTCCTTGTCAGAGAGACAAATAGTTAGTTCACTAACATTGCCGAAAGACACTTTTAGGCAACAGCTTCTGCCATTATGATAGCACATGGAAGAAGAGGGCATGGTACTTTCTGCAAGTATGTGGAAAGCCTACTAAAGCCAAAGCCAAAGTGTTTTGAGAATAAACCTCAGCAAGTCTCTAATGTAAATTGATTTGAGGTCACTCAAGTCATTGAAGAATGGGAAGTCTAAAGCTTTCCACATGCGCCCGGAGAGAGACGAATAGTGAACCAAGAGATGAGTTACAGTTTCCTTCTTTTCTCCGAGGCAACTACGACAGTAGTGTAATCGTCGAGATCTATTCTACTGACATGGCGTCCAAAAAGACCCAATAAGACTATTAAAATCGCTGCGGCAGTGTAATAGCCTATTTCCACCGAGCGCTTAAATGCATTCAAGGGCTCTGTTAAGCTTGAGAACTGTCAAGCGTTTCCACCAAAACTGAGTTAACTCCAACAGCTGGTTTTTGTTTACATTTTTAGTTGGTCAAGCCAAATTCGGCATTTATTTTTGGGCAGCCACAGCTTACCCATCGCCGCCATCTCCTTGAATACGTATGTATGGTTTCTTGTAGCCCCTCTACTGCATGAAAACCACTCCGCTTTCCTTCTCAACAGTCTAGGAATGTCTGCGTTTTCATATTTGTGAAAATTTATTTCATTTGTCAATGTTTATTTCATTTATGAAAGTTGTCAGCTGATTGATACCAGAGCTGTCTGAATTTTTAATGTCAAGAGGGTTCATGAGAAGTTCCACGTTTTTTATTTTCTCTTTCAACATTTATTATTGGCAAATAATAGAAGTTTTGACTTTGATTATGACAGACGATATGTATTTTTGCGAAAAATGCAGTAAAAAGTCATTTTCTAAGCAAAAAATCGACCACACCGAACGCAATTCAAATCCCTTCTTTCGTTTGTGTTCGTACGGCTCTTGCAGCGCCTGAAAGCATGCTATCAAAATTTGTACATTTGTCAGTATTGCTCCATAACATATTCTGTTAGACGTCTGTAAACGGCAAAACTGAGTTAACTCAGTTTTGAAAGTGAGTTAACTCACTTTGATACAAAAACAATTGCATGGGAATTAGAGCATTTAAATGCGATGTTAAATGCATTTAAGCGTTAAATGCATTTAAGGCCCGGTGGAAATAGGCTATAAATGCGCTGTCTCCGAAATAAGTATTTTCTTGCGTCTGATATTGAAGGTGGACCAGAACTGCTTAGTTGTAACACAGGGGCTTTCCACCTGCCACCTCTCATAGGTTGTATTGAAGTAAATTGGTGGAGCCTATTGTCAATTTACTGGTGATGAAAAAGATGCACACTGTAATCTCAAAGTTGTAGTCTTGTATGTAATATATATAGTAATATAGTAGTCTTGTATGGAAATAGGATAGTGCCAAGTCTTGCAAACTCATCGGCTATGTAATTCGGTTTGAAGTTGCTGTGGTCTGGTACCAATATGAGCGATCAGAGAGATGTTTAAGCTCGTTAGGCAGGAACCGGAAGATCATCTTGAGGGCCCTAATTGCTGCCTGGCTCTCTGTACAGTTGTGAACAGCTCCACCAGGCCGATTAAGTTGTTTCAACAGACGTAGAGCTTTGAAGGATAATCCGCCAATAGTCTGAAAGACAAATGCTGTCATTGATGTCTTAAAGCATTGTTAATATTTTCTGTTTTTTCTTTACAATAAAGAAATTTCATATGCTTAACAAAACGTATTCGTGCACTCTCAGACAAAGTGATAGGCGCCGAATTGGGTCAAATATGGACTTAATAGGCAATTCTGTTCATATGTATTTGTTTCTCACTCGAAAGTGGGTCACGAAAAAGAAATTATTTGTAGTGAAATTCCAAAATTGTTTTCGACACATTCTCAAAAGTGCGATTTCAGAATGATTTGCTGTCGTGTTCCAATTTGTTTCGTATATTTTCTACTGTTTTTCACCTTCCACTTGGCGTCCGAGTGTAAACAAATAAACTTTATGCTGTCAACATATAAAAATACATCAAGTGTGTATCCTCGTTCATGAATACGCAAGACGGCATCCATTAGTTGAAAAGTTGATAGCCAAAGACCAAAGACAACAATTAATTGAATCATTTTCAGCGGCGTACAGAGCGGCCGATGCCACCGGAATGCGTATTTAAAATTTCTATTGCAAATTTTGTTTTTTGTTTGCTTTTTTGACACTTTGCTGCTGCATTTGTAGTCACTTTCATTCATGATTTGGCCATGAATTTTCCGCTCTGCGTGAACGCTGCAAATGCCAACAAATATTAGCCGCCAATGTTCAACAAAAGGAGCGCAAACGGCTAATGGCCACCAGCGGTTTTCGTGCACTTGAGTGCGTTGGTGTTATTTTTTTACCTGTCTCAATGAGCAAAGCGAACAAATATGAAAATGAAAATATTTGCGCGCGATTGAGTGGCCGCCGCCGATGAGCTTTTTCGTATAAAATAACCTCCAAGTGTTGAAATTGTAGAAAATTGTCTGTTTCGCGTTCATCACGCCTATTCGCCGTCTTGTATTGTTGTATTTTTATTTCAAAATTAGCCAATGACTAAATGCGAACAGCGCTGGATTTCACACTATTCCCATAAAAACGACAACAAAAAACATTTCATATGTTTTGCAATGTGTTGCTCGAACGTGTAAGCTGACTGTCACTTTTGTGTTATTTTCGATATTTGTGTGCTGATGGTGTTTCATATATATATTTCTGAATCATATGTCCACCTACTCGATTCGGAAAACCGAGATAAGATTAGATGTGCCTCACTTACAACCACTGGTGGCAAGAGTCGCTTCAACGTTGGTCAGAAAACGAATTTGAGCAAAGATGAATATGACAATGTCCTTTCGAAGGACCTTTTCGAATTGAATATTGCATAACATTTTTTATTAAGCACTCTTTGATGTTTTCGAATACTTGTTTCACAGTCGGGTTTTCCCATTCTTTCAGTAAATTTGAATAAAATATTTGAAGTCTAACGCCTAAACCGAACAGCAATTGGCAGGTTTTGGTTGACAACTCTCATCTACTTCTTGTAGACAGCGACAGAAGTAGACGAATGTTTAAACAGCTCAAACGAGGAATCAAACCTAGAGCCCCTGGTATGAAAACGCAGCACTTTACCCGTTGAGATCGTTTCAATCATTTCTAACTCTCAATAAAGTATCTAAGAAAACAGCATAACAACTACTTTGAATGCTTTTAGCAACTTTGTTGCATGCATTCAGCTAAAAACACTTTCACAGCACTTTTATAAAATTCAAAAATTATGCTCACATATTTTCGAATTAATTTTTGAATGAATTTTTTTGTTTTTGATTTTCTGCGTATTCAGGTCGATACCCCGACGAAACCACAACATCGAATAAAAATAAGAAATATAAATATCTTTTTTCCTTAATTATTTTTATGTACATAGTTCAAACACACAAGAACGCTGTCCCTCTCACCTCACCCCTTTGCCGAACGACATTCACCCAAGCAGAATCCGTTCGCCACATCGAAACCCATTTGGCCTATGAAATGTTGTTGGTGCCGCATGTGTGTTATTTTTGTATCTGCTTTTTGATTAAACATAAACGCAACATCCACAGCAGCAGCAACAACAACAACAACAAAAAAAGCAAAGCCAGCATAAAATTGTTTGGCAGCGAGCAAATTGTGTGAGAATTCATTTTCATTTCACTTTTAATTTGGACAAAACCGATGTCGGAATTTTAATATTTCGATGTGGCTTATGGCAACGGGCCACACCATCATTGTGGTTGTTGGTGTTGTTGTTGTTGCTTTGAATGCAATTCGTTTGGCTGCGGCAGCGTTGCATTTCCTTTGGCATTTACGTTGAATTTAATAAAGTTTTCGCTTTCGGTGCAACTTGGAAACTAAATATTTGCCATGAATCTAATGTGGAGGGCAAAATTTGAGTTGCATGTTGAAAATTTTGGTTCAAATATTCAGAGGCTTTGAAAAACGTATCTTGCAATGATGACATAATAATTATAAGTTTTCAGTCGATATGTTTATCATTCAATTATTTAAGGGAAATTGAGTTCATTGGAATAAAATGTGTTACAATTTAATGCAATGAGTTATCCATCCTAATCAGAAGGTTAGGTTAGGTAAGCTGGCTGGCCAAGTAGGCCACGCATAGACTCTATTGGGTCCCTAGCGATACCAGTTGGAGCTCCTTAGTGTTACATATCGACCTAAAAGTGATCGGTGAGAATGCGGGTGGTCCTAGCGAATTTCAGCAGCGATTTGATGTCATGCTTGGGGACCTCCTCTAACTCAGAAAAGAACGGGGTTTCCTAAGTTAGTAAGTCGTAGTTTTGAGATAGCTGGACAGGAGCAGAAAATATGCTTCAGGGTTTCCTTGACACCAACTTCTCTACGCATTTCCCAACCAGAAAAGATGATAAAATCAGCAGGAATCACTACTGGGAAAGTCCAACAGGAATTGAACATTCCAAGGCAATCGAATCATATGTAGAACAAGAAAAGATAGGTTCGAGGAATGTCTGAACCCATCAAAGAATAGTCTGAAAATAATTACAGGCATCCTGAGAGGGCATTGCAGGCTTAACTATCACCAAGGTAAACTAGGTATTCTTGAAAACAAATGTTGAAGGTTCTGCTAGCATGAAAATGAAACTGCGATTCACATACTGGGAGAATGTCCTGTACTTATGGATGGTCGAAAGAAGCTCCTGGGGGATTATCTCATAGGAGATATACTCACAGTTCGTCCATGAAGGGGGCACAACAATTCATTACTTAATGTAGATGGAGAAATATCCAAAAGTCTCTTAACTGATTTCAGTCACTAATCCAATTTAACTTCTTGATAAAGTTTAGCAGATCTAATAGTTCTGAGCTGTGTTGCTGAGTCATAAAATGGTAACAGTATTCTTGTGGTGGCTAGGAACTGCTCTATCGCCTCTATTTCTTCTCCAGACATAGACTTTTCGGTAGCCAAATACACAGAGCAACAAAATCGACATTTTTTTTTTTTCTAAAATCAAACTATACTTTTCTAAAGGATTTTTGGACGCTGATCACAACTGCGTATTTAGTTTTTTGATTGTTTGAGCGGCTTAGGAAATATTGATGGTTTTCCTTGGAGGGCGTTTTACATGTTTTTTGACCATTACATGCATGTAGCTCCTACAAACCTGAAGTCTTAAATGACATTTTTTTAACATAGATTAACAATACTCTAACTATGTATTTGAAATTTAAAACATTAAAATTGGTTCAAATTTGCAAGAGTTATTCATTTGCAAAGTCAAATTTTCAGTTACTTTGCAAGATTGCGAATACACAAAAGAATTTTGCTTACAAAAAATATATATTGCCATTTAGTGAAAGAAGAATGTTGGGGCTTTCAATTAAAAAAGAAATTTTTGAAATACGATGTTTGTAATAGAAAATGTGTACAAATATGTAAGTTCTCCATTCATAAATTCAGCAACAAAAGCAAGGATTTACTTTTGAGCTAAAATATCGGAGCACAATTTTAGGCAGCAGTATGAAAATGCTCACAATCAACAAATGCCCTCAATTCATACAATTTTCAGCTTTCGAATTTTGAATTTTTTGTCCCTAAAAATATGTCGCAATGAAATATGGAAAAACAGCAAGTAGTTTGCTAAGTGTGTGTGGTTGAAATTTTTACTTGTGTGATGCAACTCTTTTTAGAATAGCTCCTACAGTAATGAACCAATTCAAATTTTGTTAATGCCCTTGAAAAGACAAATATTGACGCTTGCGAAAATACTTTAGATACTTTCGTCAATGACGCGAAGAGCATTAGAAGATTTCAATAAAACCAGTTACAGTTACAACCTTACACTATACATTGCACACTAACTCCCAGTTGAAAATTGCAACACCGAATTTAAATGAATTTTTACAAAAAATTCGCGAAAATTGAACTTTGAAGAGCCATAGCCGTGTTAACCCTTGACCAATCGAAATTGACTATGGTCAAAATTATAGCTTGAGGATTCGTTATTGTGTCATAAAAAAATTATCGTGTTTTTCAACATATTATAAATGCAATAAAAATTCAAAGATGAAAAATCGTGGAAAACACCTCCTAGCAAAAACCACCAATAACTTACAAACCGATCAAACAATCAAAAAACTAAGTACGCAGTTGTTATCAGCGTCCAAAAATCCTTTAGAAAAGGTTTACTAGAACTCGGAAAAATTTTGGCTGTTGCTCAGTGATATCAGTAAAAATGCCATAGATTTATGTATGTTTTTTAGATGCAAAAAACCGATTTCAAAAAATTCAATGAAGGTTTTGACTATATCTTTGATGAATTTAAGCACAGCTTTGATTGAATCTGGGATGATCACGTTATCTAAATGAATGCTGTGTTTAGTGATCTGTCGATTCCACCTCTAATCCCCTTCTCTTTCTCTCACCATCTGTACTTATGTTGCACTATTTCTGCTTCATGGTCACGGCTGTTCATGTCGCCTAATGTTTATCTTTTTGAAATATCTCGTTATTCAAAGCATCATCCGAAAATCACTTGTTTTTGTATTACCCGCTCCGCCTACGATAGACTCCAATGTTTCAATCGTTCACAGGGATTTCGGTTTTCCAACTTGTTGGTCATCATTTATGTTCTCACGATTGTTTTTAATATCAACAATCATCACCACCAACTTGATTCGTCAATTGAAATTTTTCAGGAAAAATTGTACCAAGTTCAAAACTTAATATTGAAACCATTGGCGGACACAGGATGTCTTTTTGGGGAGCAGGTTTCGCATACAACTTACCATACATACATACCACTGATTGCGTTTTTGTACCAATGACACAAACATGCTGTCACTTCAGACGTCATAACCAAATGTCATTAAATTTTGACAGGTAATCTGAAAAGAATGTGCCTTACCAAGTCATATGTTTACTGTTACCAAATCCTGTTTACTACTTTTCATATTCCATTTCCCTACCACGCGTAGCAACGCACGCCGGATATTTGAAGGATCGCTTACCAAGTCTGCATAGCTGCCAACTGATATCTTGTAATCAGTTATTTTCTGAAAGATAACAATCTCAAATTATTCCCTGTCCACTTCCATAATCATTTTTTTTAACGCAGACACTCGATATCATTTCGAAAATAATTTTTTGGCGCCATTTTCTGGCCAGTGTTGCAGCAAAACAAAACAACAAAAAAATTATATAAAATATTAATTCCTGGAATTGTTATCACGTTCCGCCTCGTTTGTAATAGAAAACTTTAACGTGTTTTTTTTCGGTTTGTTAATTATTTGTTATTTCCTCCATCTCTTTTGCTGCGCAATTTTGTATTCTTTCATTACGTGACAAGCTCAAATATCGGCAATGTGTGAGCGGCGTCGCGGCAACAAACAAAATTCGAAATGGAATAAAATGTTAATAATTATGCACAAGACTTCTTTGCGGCGCTTGTGTGCGTGCGTGCGAGTGTGTCAGTGTGTGTGTGTGTGTGTGTGAGCGAATTCAATACGCGATTTACTTATGAATTTCAAAAATACTTGTGAAAAATGATGCCCGCCCTTAGTGCCACCACTGCCGTCACCGGCATCAGCACCAGTCAGCCATCTCCGGCAGCTCGCCTCTCGTTCGCTTGTCTGTCTGTCTGTCCGGCTGCACGTCCGTCCGTCCGTCCATCCGCTCGCGCCTTTCTGCCATTCATTATAATATTTTATGCCATTCGGTGCTTTGTTGTCGCTGGTGTTGTTGCTGTTGTATCGTTTGGTTTTTTGTTGCACGCTGGATACGATTACAGTGCGAGCTCCGATTTCACGTTTTGTTGTTGGCATAAAATTAATTTTTCACCATTACACGGCCGCCGACGGTGCGGCTGCAGTTTGTGCCGGTGTTTGATGTCCCATCGGTGTTGAAGTTTTCGATTGAAAATTTATTTCCCGCCGCCACGTGTTTCCCTTTTTTTCTGCACTTTTCCTTGTGTTGTTGTTGTTTTTAATTTGTGCGCTTATCAATCCACTCATTTGTGAAAAGACAAAATAAAATAAAATCATAAAAAATTTTTTGCTGCGACTGTCGCTGCTTCGTCTGTCGTTGTTGTTGTTGTTATTGTATATCTAATTACATTTTTAGCGAGCCAACGCGCTCGCGCCTCGTTTTACACAATTTTAAGCGAGTCGCAAGCGGCGGCCGCATCCTCTGCTGCGCGCGGGCAATGCGCAGTTTTAATCGCGTTTGTGCAACTCCTGCAACTCGTGTTACAAAAAAATAGTTCCGCAGAATTCGTAACAACACACCGACCGGCTGACCAACCAGCCACCAGCCACAGCCAACCGGCCCATTGGGAGCCGAAGACATTCCAATGTGCTGCATTGTTTTTGCTTTCGATTGCCACTTTGTTGTTCGACTATAGGAATTTGTTGCATGTTGGCGGCGCGTCCGGATCGTTCACGGCGGCACTGGTTGTGACATTCTTTCAGTGGAATTTTATTCGAATACTTTAATTCGATTTGCGAAATCCAGCTAAAGCAGCGTCTGACTAAAGTCGTGAGTGCAGAATTGTGTTGAATGTTTGTCTCTTTGTCACTTCGAGCACAGCAAGTGGGGAAAAGTGCTTTAAATTTGGACATAATTTGGCGGTACTTAGGAAAATGTCCATCGTCATGAAACCTGATACAATTCTAGAACTCGGCGGGAACGATTCAAACCAAGTAAGGTTCCTGAACAGAAGTCAGTCGAAATTATTTTTTTAACAAATATTTATTATTTTTATTTTTTTATTTTTTTTAAATATTATTTTTGGTTTATAGAGATCGATTAGAATTGAGTAATATCGAAAAATACCTATGTAAAGAATACGCTTTATTTTATTTGGTAATACTTGCAGTTGCAACTGAAAAGATCCTTCAACACTTTTTATAGAACAATTTTGTGATTCTAATTCAAGAAAGAAGCTTTGCGTCAGCAAAAATATAGTCTTATAACAAAAAATTTAGATGCCTGGTTTTGGTGTTGGTCGTTTCGTCTAAGACTTCATATGGAGCCAATTCCATAACTTTGTCTATGGAGAACAGGGAATGATTGAGTCTACTAAGTCAAGCGCTCATGGTGCTTGTCAAATAGTTTTTAAAAAGTCTTATGGAGAAGAACGACCATTATTCTTTTAGATAGATGGATAGGATGGATAACACCTAAAAAAAAAAATTACGGGAAAACTTGTTTTCTCTTTCGGTGGCTGTCCTCTCAGCTGGAAATGGCAAACCTCTGAGAGTAAAAATTGCTTATGAAAAAGCTCCCAACCTGTCGTTCGGAACCGGCATAAAACTGTAGGTCCCTTTCACCCGTGTACAAATTCACACGCACAACACGGGTGGTTGCGGTACTAGGCCTTAGTCTCGCGTAAGCGGGCTGTCGTGCCAGTCAATTATTATTATTTAGATGGATAGGTTAGGTGGCTGCCTCTAGAACATGACTTAGGCTATGTGGCCTATTGTGTTATCGCGTGGGGGGCTGCGTCCATACAATTCCCATAGATGAGAGCTCCATGATAGCTCTTATGAGTTTATCAATACGACTTGAGAGCGTCTTCTCTGTGTGCGCTAAACAGCTAAGCAAGCGCCGGACATTCGCAGAGGAGGTGCACAGCGGTTTCTTTGTAGTCTTCGTTCATGCAGCTTCTGCAGAAGTCATTACACAGCAGACCCAGTCTTTTGGCGTGTTGGCCTACGAGGCAGTGTCCATTTATGACTACTGCAACAATCCCTATGGATAGATTGCTTAGTAGAATCGGTTCTCTGGAACCCAGACTTTGGTTGGTCGAAGGCCAGATCTGTCTTGACGTATTGCATGTTTGTTAGTGGAGCCATTAGGGGTTTGCTCTGTGAAGGTATGTAATCTTCAGATGAAGTTTGCTAGTGGGGAGTGGTGTACCAACTTCTTCCATGGTATTGAAGCATTGAAGCTCCGTGACTGCTATTGAAAACACGTCGACTATGCGGTTTCCTTCTATGTTCTTATGCCCAGGCAACCAACAGAAGTGCGTATTATACTGCTCGAAGATTTTATTTAGAGATGAGCGTCAGTGGACTTTGATCAGAGCGTAGACATTTGGATTCACATTGCACTTTTAAACTTAATTAAAGGCCTTTTTTTGCTAGGTTTAGCATCAAAGTGATGGAAAATAAGGACTATTGATGGACTGTTTTGGATGGGGAAGTGAGGAAGTCTTGTTATTCCCTCCCCCAGCTACTTAATTGCGTTGAATGAATGGCGTGAAATGTGAAGGCCAGAATGAGAACTTTGATTAAAAGCCAATTTAAATGGATTTGGAAAATGTTGATTAAAAGCCAATTTGAATAGATTTAGAAAATATACATCAATGAACCTAAACAGAAAGAAAACAGAAGAATTATTACATTTCAAAGGCAAATTGAATAACTTACTTATTCTAATTCCTCTGCAGCTTTGGAATTTTTTATGTAGGTGTCGCCAACTAAAGAAAAGTCACAGGATGCAGTCCCACAATGACTCCCATTCTTGCAATACTGTTTCCAATTACTGACATATATTTTGCCTACGTGTGTCCTTGCAACATTCGCTATAATTAAACACACATCCCAAATTCGCTGCAAACGCCAGTAAGGCCCATTTTCCTCACTTATCCACAAACATATAACAAATAATGTAATTACACAACAACAACAGCAACAATCAATAGCCTTGCTGTTCATATAACAGCGCCACACAACACACTAACTCGCACTTATATCACACAATCTTCCCATGTGTCGGTGTTGTCTTGCCTCCCCGTAAAAACAACGCGCTGCGTAATTCGATAGGCTTCAAGGTTTCCGCGCCCAGTCTGCGCAACGCTCAAAGGATACGGACACCTTTGCTTCGGTTTGGCACGGCTTTTGTTGCTACCGTTGCCGCGCCAAAGGAAACCCAAAGCGACGGCAAACTCCGAGAAGGACTAAGCTAAGGAATCATAATAAATGTGCTAAATTAATAATATACGTATTACAGTCGTTGGGTGCGAGCGATGGGCTAACCTTTCTTGCATTGCATGCATCTCGGACATTGTCAACACCCCCGCAGCGACAGCGCCACTGTCATCGATATCGAATGCTGCGTTGTCGAGTGGGTGTTGCCGACCCCAACAGCTGAGTTGGCTGTATTTGAACGTTGAGTGGCGTCCGGACAAAGTTGGGCGCTACGATTGCTTCGAAAAAACCAGCGTTTCTGCTCAGCGGTTTCGTCGGCCTTTGGGCAATTCTCCAGTGCGGGGAAGCGCGTCTGGTCTGCACTTTTCTCTCATGCGTTTTGTTTTTCAATCTCGCCAGATATTCTTACAGCACATGCACCATGTAAGCATTACGTGTTTTTGTTATACATTATGTACTACATAGAGATTCGTATATGACCGTCAAAAACAACAACAACAGCAACGACGAGAGGGCAGAAAAAATATTGAATTGCAAAAAGCAACGAACGTCATGTAAGAAATGCCAAGAAGGACGCGCGACATTCAATCCTGAGCTATCGATATTCGATTACACTTTTGTGCCAACTCAGCTTCGTAGGCACTGCGCGCCCCACTACGGCCATTCTCAAGAGTCCAATGCAATGCCACTCCACGCACACACACGGACGCACAGCGCAGCCGCACACCCCAACCCGGCAGCGCACGCAGTGCCACACAACGCCGCCGCCGTCGTCGACTAGCGAAATATTAGAATTTAGCAAATAGGGTGGTGTTGGGTGTTGGTAAGTTGTTGTTGTTGTTGTTGTTGCTGTTGTTGCCGTCGGGTGTCGGTTCTATTCCGTGTCGTTCGGTTGAGCACAGTTGGGGTTCTGTGCGATGCGGTGCGGTGCGCTACGATTTAGTTTCAGGTTTTGCTTTGGTTCAGGGTAAATTCTATAAATGCATTTGGCTGTTGTTGGTGTTGCTTTAGATAGATTCTCCATTCTATTAAATTACTTACCTAGCCGTGCTTTGGGAAAACGAAGACGTGTATTAATGCAGCGCATAATCAACGTCCGAAGACTACAACGGAGAGTGTGGCGATAGTGGCGCTGGTGTAGGCTGTGATGTTGATGACGCTGACAATGTGGTGGTAAAACATATGCTACGCCCTACCAGTGTTCACCATGGCATTAATGAAACATCATTAGTTTGTGAGAACCTAAAACGTGCTGTCGAGATTGTCAGAAGTTTGAGTATCAGCAACAGTGGTGTTCATTTAGCTTCTTCAGCCACAAAATGCTTCACCGAAAGAAGGGAAAGTAGGTCCATCGAATGGTACTGGAAGATTAGATTAGATTATATTTATTGGGAGGTTAATTGCACTGAAACCATTACTGATCTATTGTGCCCTCTACAGATCGTAGAGAACATCCCCTAGACCCACCGATCTAACGAAACTTAGTAACCCACGGGGGTCCAGGTGCTTGACATTTTCCTCTGTAAGCCAGTATTGGTCCAGGTATTGCCTCCTGCTACGACAGACTACTTCACAGCGCAATATGATGTGCTCCGGCGTTTCCTCTACAGCTCCGCCAAATTTTAGAAGTCCGGTAATCTGTCTAAGCTGATTTTTCCTCAGCCTGAGGCACTCCTCGCTCCATTTGGTGTTATATCCCTTAATGAAGATTTTGAATTGTCTAAGACCCGGAGCACTGTACCAGTGTTCTGAGTTCCTGGTTCTTTCCTCGAGTCTTAGTGACTCCTCAACTCATTCAATGCGTTAATGCATTCCAGCACTAACCCTGAATTTATCTCATATGAGATATGCTTGGCTGTTTGGTGGTACTGGAAAGAAGAAAATGTTCTTTTATAGATATTTTCTTCATTCCTTCGTTTATACATTTGTCTATTTACATTGTTGGATAATAAGTACATATTTTACTAATTAGGAAGAAAAAATCAGTTAATTACACTTAAGCCGGAGCTTAGAAGTGTCACAGGCATGTCCGCCTCGGTAGCCCTTCGTAAGTGCCCTGGGCTTCCAAACCAGAAGACGTGGATTCAATTACCATTCTGAAATGTTGCAAATTTTTCAAATTTCCCTCTAATTGTTTATCTATCAGCGTTACCCAGTCCAATCCATTGTAGCCTTGTGACAAGTTTCTTCCTACCCTTTACACTGCAATCAGTTGTGATGCAGTAATTCGTCCGATCCAGTGGCCGTACAAAGAAAGAAACCCTCCGACCTCAACACCTCCTACCTATCGGCAACGGATGCACAGAGGGCGCTTATATAACTTTGTAAACAACTCAAACAACTCTCACCATACAGAGGTGTCTCTGCGCCGACAATAGAAGACAATATCACTGGACCTAGGGCTGCTAGCGATAGGCTAATCATCAACTCCAGCAGACACTTGCCTTGATGAAGAACTCTTATACCTACTTACTTCCTTAACTGGCCAAAACAACCCGTTATTAGGTTACAGTTTGCCGCAAAAGTTCTCTCCAGGCGCCTCTGCTTTGCGCGCTCCTTCTCCAGTTGGTTACACCAAGAGGCGACAGGGCATTCTCAACTTGGTCCTTACACCAAAGACTCGGTCTAACTCTTTGCTGTTGACCTCCAACTACCGAGTCGAACACCTTCTTCGCCGAAGCTTTATCGACACCTTCTTCGCCGAAGCTTTATCGTCCGGGAGGCTTATAAACGTGGCCTGGACGCAGTGGCGCACACAGGATTTCATTTTAGGGACGAGGGGGAGGGGTTTGCGTACAACTTTTGAGCTGAATACCATTCGAAATGATATTTTGTACCAGAAATTTCTGTGCTTGGGGGTTTTGAACCCCTAAACCCCCTGTGTTCGCCACTGCCTGGACAAGAACTTCTAACTGAACAAAAAGAAAATCAAGTATTACACTTCATAAGGTCTGAACGGAACCTGTTGATTCAGAAGACAGAGACAAACATTCGAACAAATATTTAATCACAACGACTTCGATCAGTCACAGTGATCAACTTCGCCTTTTGATAAGTCGCTTCCTATCGAGCAAGTTCCGTCTTTCAGATGGAAACAAGTCCCTGTTGGCGAAGGTTGTTAGGAGACTTCCCTCTTCGAGGTGTCTTCACTGACGCACCAAGAAGAATCGCAACATCCCACTCCTTCTATAGTCAAGCAATGATAGTTTCATAGTTTTTCTAACCAAACATGCACCGCCAATCCCACTGTACGCCTATCGAGTGATGAGTAATGACGCCTACAGCGCGGCGAGTGATGCGGTACGGCATGGGTTCGGACTCGAATTCGGGTTCGTTCTATGCACTCTGCTCTGCTGTGGACATTTGATATGCGATTGTAAGTCTAGACTTGACTTCAAAGTTTAAACAAAAAAATGAAGAAAAGCGAAACGAACCAACAGCGGCAAAAACAACACCGATGACGGTAACAGCGACGAAATGGAAATGCAAGACAACACTGAGTGTTAAATCATCATCCTAATATAGAGACTTTGGAAATGAGATATGCCACTTGGAAGCGTTGGGTGGTGGCGGCGCGGCGTTGGCGCTGGCGCTGGGTGTTGGGTGTTGGGCGCGGAGTGTCGCTGTGTTGGTGTGGGGCAATATTGTGTACGAGCTGGCTGCTCATATTCGCGAAAATGACTATGCGGCTGCAGTTGGCGAGCGGCAGGCGGTGCCAGATGTGATAACAGAAACCATGTCAGCGGCTGCAGCTGGGCACTGCAGTCGAGCAAGAGGCAAAGACTTTCGAGGCAATGGAAGACCGACCTGCGCAAGGAAACAGCTGATCGGGGCTGATGTCGGGTTGGCGCTGTCAAGTTTGAAGCGCGCCAACTGAAACGCTGCTAATGAAGTTGGTGAACGTGATAACGACGAGTGGCGGCCGGCTGCCGCTGATACCAATGACAGTGATGAAAATGTTGGCGCAATAACTATTACAACAACAACAAGAACAATGGCAACATGACAACGATGTTGTTGATGATGGCAATGATGAGACAAAAAACGGCGACTAGCTTTTATCTTGGCATAGAATATCATGAACGATATCCTTTTACAAGGATTTCACAAGGAACTGTACGCGCAACGCCATCGCATCAACTTGGCTGAAGGTAGGAGATGAGATGCCACGTTGCAGCAGGGAAATTCATTGCTTTCAGCTCCAATTTCACTATATTCAATGCTTCAAGCTGCCAGCCGCGGACGCTGAAAGGTGATGATGAATGAAGAATTAACTTTTAGGAGCATCGACAGCCACTGATTATAATTCTGTATCTTGAATTGGCACTCACAATGTGCGTCGGCAGCGCTGCTAATCGAAACAGGAGCTGCCGAAAGAGTGCAAGAAGTGTGGAGGGCGCTGGAAATTCTGCCGCTGGGCGAGAATTCTATAAGCCATCGAATAATCGTGTTGGCAATAAGATTATGTTGTCATCTACTTGGTCGCCCTTCTTTTAGTTGTTCTTCTACTATTACCAGTGGGTAATTCAATACTTTTTCATTACGAAAGAAACAGTGATATTCGATTGCTAGGCCCTTTCCCCTTCCTCCTTTGAAGCGCGCGCCCTAGTTGTCATAGTCATAGTAGTTGTAGTAATAGTTGTTGTTCTTGTTGTTTATTTTATAATTTTGTGCTATGTCATTTGACACTGTGATATTGTCACACGGCCGCAGTGTGAGTGCCTTTATTTACACTGCATGTATGTATGTATGTGTGTGTATGTGCTATTGTAACCTTATATTGCATAGACTTTTAGCTTCTCTTCACATTTGTCATCTCGTCTCTGTTTTTTCTTACTTATGGTAGCAACCTTTATTTTTCTTGCTGTTGTTGTGAAATTTGCTTTGGTCATCAGAGAGCAGCGTCAAGGACACATCTCACATCAATACGTTGTTCACTGAATTCTCAAGGCAAAGGACACACTGCCGCAACCCTCTTACAACTTCACATCCCAACGCAACCCACTTCATACATATTTCATGCTTGATTTGTTGCCCCAACAACCCATTGAAGCAAGTTTTTTTTGAAAGCAAAAATGTTTAAATTTGTTTTGATTGCCATTTTGTGCCTCACGGTCTGCCAAACTACCCAACGTTAATTACTCAAATTCAATATTTTGCCATGTCGACGTGCGTGCAACCTTTTGACAGCAACGTGTTGTCACAGCCGTATTGCCAACGCCGTGAAATGGAGACGAAAAACCGAAAGAAGAAGGAAATGCAAATGTCTAATGACAAGAAGGTTATGGCGGGCTTTCGGTTGCATGACAACAACAAATGGCACAACATTATCGCCATCGGCAACCTGAGTGGCAGTGCTAAAACTAAAAACAACAACAATGACAACAGCAATTGTCGCATTTGCCGCCGTGCAGTTAGCGCCCAAAATGTGTAGTGGGGTGTGGCAGTGCAGCGGAGACGAAACGAGACGAGCAAAGGCAATGTAGCTGACTTGGTTGGCGGTGTTGTTGTTGTTGGTGTTGCAGTTGCCTGCCAATTTCTCACTGGCACACAAGCAGCACATGAATGCATTTAGACAAGCGTATCAAGTTACAACGTTGGCTGTGTTTGCCGCACTCGCACTCACACTCACACACACACACAGTGCGCAGACAATATCCTTGGCAACACTTACAGCAAAACTAACCACAACAAAAACAACTACAATTGCATTAACAGCATAAAAGCAGTTACTGTGCGGCTGCTGCTGCTGCTGCTGCCAACAATGCCACGCATCAGCAACATCAATCCGCATGAAATGTTGGCTGCTGCCGTCATTACGACTGTTGTCGTTGCTGAAAAAAGGCTCCAACGAAATTAAGCACCCAAACGAGTATCCATGACAATTCGCATGCGTGTTGCTGTTGCATTCGTGTATATTGCATGCAATTTTATATCCTTTTCGTGTCTTTGCTGCATTTGATTTCATTTCGATTCTTGTGCCTTGATGCCGCCGCCGCTGCACCGTTCCCTGCCTCAGCCGTATTAAATGACACGGTAATGACAATTTTGTTGCTGCAGTCGGTGTTGTTACTGCTATCTGCCTTTTGCTAGCTGTGTGCGAGTTGAAGGCGATATTGCTTGAAAATGAGCCTGTTGCATGTGAATGTGTTGTTGTTGCTGTTGCCTACTGCTGCTGCTGCTTTGTAATCATATTGCCAAAAGGCACGCAGACGCAGCCCGGCAGTCAGACTGGCATCAAGAAAACGCATGCAAAAGAGCAGCAACAGCAATGCTTTATGCCAAGAAATGCCAGGCGGCCGTTTGCGTTTATTTGTTTGTGCCATAACAACAACCGCACGTAGCCTTGGGTCAGCCACACTCACACACACACACACACGTATTTACATGCTCATAAAACGCACCCAAAACGCTATCAAATTTCACGCTGCATTTGTCGTTATCATTTGCACAATCGGCGCCCCTCTCGCTCTCCGTATCGAGCAGAACACGTACGCCACATTGACAGTGACTGACGAGGCGAACACAACCAAGTTCAAGTCGAAAATCGAGTGTTGCAATGCAACTAGCGGCCAAATGCCCCGCTGAGGTGACCATCAAGCGCCGAGCGACTGAAGGATTGAGCCTGAAGCACATTGTTGTTGTTTTGCACTTTGATTGAACTGCACGTATGGCTGGCGAAGGGCCGCCATTGGAAGTTTGAGTTGTCGTAGTTTGGTTTTTTCGATTTTGTGAGCGCGGTTGGTGTTTCAGTTATTATTGTTGTTTTTGCTGCTGCTGCACGCTATGCAGTGAGAAATTAGGTATGTGTGTGTGTGCTCATATTTTTGTGCTCAATTCATTATAAAATGAATTTGATACGCTTCTGTAAGCTGAGATTTTGCATCCACACACATACACACACAAATTACTCCAAATAACGCAGGGAATGAAAAATTTTGCATAATTGTAAAATCCACATTGCATTGCTTCACACACACTCTCTCATACATGTATGCATACATTCACACAACACTGTTGGAGTCGTTAAATTTAAATTATGACCGCCTGTCAGTCTGGCAGCTTGCGCGCGCACTCATATCCAATGCCAATTTATTGAGGTTATGTCCGTCGGCGACTGCACAGACTGTGAGTTGTTTATTGCAGACATATTTGGAGTTAGTTGAGGTTAGATTGAAGTTGGGTTAGGCAAAAGTGGGGTTAGGTTACGTTAACTGGGCGAGTGTGTGAGGTTTGAGGTTAGAGTGGAATTTGGCAGGAATGCAAGTAGGTTAGGTTCACTGGTTGTGGGTTAGATTTGATTATAGAAAACTAAGAAACTTGTTTTAATAACAGTTTATGGAAATTTAATACTAGGATTTTTAGGTCAGTGTGGTTCACTTTGTGCTGACTTTATCATTCATTCATTCAATCATTCGTTACGGTTTGAAATTAAATATGCTGACCATTAGTCCTTTGCTTTGGCATTTAATGCATATTTATTCGATTCTCCATATCGTTCGAACCTTTGACAAATCCATCTCAAATTTTTCTCTAATTACTTAGAAATAATGCAAGAAATTCCCACCATTTTCCACCTAATTAATATGATTGGGTTTTTGTTCGTGTTGCGCGCTCACTGCTACTTCATAATGTGAAGGATAAAAATAATGAAATCAGTACGCATGACTTGGACAGACAGCGAGCAGGGCCGTCAATAAGCGAGAGAAAAACGTATAAAATTAGAGAAAATACGCAAATAAAATGCAACACGCGCTTGCGTTCGCCAGCGTTGTCGGCGGGTTTGTCCGTCGGCCGGTCGGCCTCCACAGACTTTGGCGCGTGTCTTAGGTTTCAAAAGTCGTAAATCTAAAGCTGAATGTCGGCGCGAAATTCGAATAGCATCTATTAAATAAAATGCGGTACCTACTCCAGCAACAACAACATCGAAATAGCTGCAGCAGCAGCCTGACAGCCGCACAAATATTATTAAACTTGCAGTTATTTTGTGTATTTAGCCAGCGCGCTGCTGCTCGCCTTACACAGATCGAAGACTTTGAAATGGGAAATGTTGACCGGCCGTCGAATGCGGCGGGGTCACTCGTACACGCGCCCTGCAGTAGTCCCCAAACAGTGCGGCTGCCCGACGCATGTCGACTTGCAATATCACATTTGCAATATTTGCTATTTTTCTTCGCCTTGCGCGTTGTTTCTTAATTAATTGATTTTTTCTGCCTCGTCGGTTTGGATTTCAATGCAGTGCGACAGCGGAATGGGGCGAACGACGGCCGGCGCAGCACACAAATCAGAAATTAAAAACCGTACATAAATTAAAATTAATAAAACGTAAAATGAAGTAAATAAGGTAAAACTGTGGTAATTTGAGGCGCTGCGAGATGGCATATCGGAGCGTGCGAGTGTCAGAGTGCGGTGTGGCGCGCGAAGCGATCGCACGAAAGCGCGTGAAAAATCAACCTGAGCTATGGGAATTCGCGAGCGACTGCGAGTGGGGCCCGGTGTCGGCGCTGACACCGGCGCACAGCATAAATGTTTGACAGCGTGTTGTGTGACAGTGTGACAGAGCGCGCTCGCATGACAAATGCACGAGTTGGTATGTATGAAACTGTGTACGCGGCATGAACAACTCGTAGATTTACTTGCGCCAAATTGCCGGGCAGCTTCAAGTGTCGGCATTTGCCTCATTATCGGTTTGCAGACGACTCGAGTACTGGGTAGTGCCGTTTCCATTGAAATACGAACGAGTAGATACGAGTATATGGAGTGGTAGATGCGTGTGTATATGTTTCACGTGTGAAATGGGAGCGCGCGCAAATATGTTGAAATTCAATGGAAAATCAAAGAATATTTTTCCAGTGACAGGTTTTCAGGCATCCTGTTGAAATTTATACGTTTTTTTAATGGGTATTTATAGTCCATAGTGAAATGAACCAAGTGATCTAAGTAGTGACAAATGTCAATTTGACATATCTAAATGAAAAAAAAAAACAATATGTGTCAAAACTTAACCAATCAAATTTTTAAAAAATTCAAGTGAATTTAAAATTGAATTTTTTTGAGAAAAGTGTACATTTCCACGAAAATGTTTATAGTCGTCTTGTCTATCTGACATCTATGGTATGCGGACGTTAGCTCATCTAGTTTACAACTAGAGTTGCCAGATGGGACATTTTTCACTGAGATTCAGGAGATATAAGACTATTCTCCGGGCTCTGGGTTTGCCAAAAATTTCTCCAGGCTTCAGAAAAAATGTTTTTGCACATAAATAAATTTCGTTCAATAAATTTCTTTACTCTTAAAAAATGTACTTTAACTTGATCCATTGATCCATTCATTCATTTAATAAATTGAAGTAAACATATCCACAGATTTTATGTTTAACACTAAAATTAATATTTATAACAAATCGTAGTTGAACGAGTTAGATCCATGACTCCGAGGGATTTAAGTCAAGTGTCCATAACCTCTTCATTCGAAACTAGAACTAGAACGAAATAAATTAGAACAAAGTATTAGTTGAGAAGGAAACTTTTGAGCATATCCTCTGTTCATGCCCGGCCTTAGCAAGAAGGAAGATGGAAAACGCTAGGGAAATCTTTCTGCGAGGATCAAGGAAATCTCTAGCAGGAAAATCTGTAATTTGCTGGCTTTCATAAACGCCTCGAACTGACTGCAAGAACAGGCAGGGTTCGGTACAGTCTGAGAAATAACCGCAGACGGTCTGAATAACCAGTAACTGCACGTGAATATCGATAGAGTTGTATCAAAATAATGCATTAGGACTAATTCGATGTCGGCGGCGCCATCCTCCTAATCAAACAGCCAATCTAGGATCTGAGCAAGTTGAACCATTAAGCTCTTTGTCCACTTGACAATACTTTTCATACTCTTCGAGTGCCAAAACGCTATCCAGAAGGGCTACGAGGAGGCTATCTATCAATTTGGATTGGACAAGACAAGGATAATTCAAAAACTTTGCCTTGTTTGTCCGATCCTATTCTCCCCATACCTCTTTTATATATCTAATATTGATTTTTAAAATATATATAGTTCCAATATCAATTCCATCCAACCAATTTTCATCAACCATCTTCATTAAGAAGTTTCTAGAATTCACTCACAAAATTGCTCAATCCACTTCTCAAAACATTTGTGGTACTCAATTTTCTTCATTTTCGATTTTGACATTATCCTCCTCTCTACTCCTAAAACGTTTGGTTTTCTTAGTCGATGAAACAGGAAACAGTGGCACAAAACTAAATCAAATGAATTCTATAATTGCGAAATGGTATTCATTACTGTTGGTTATCAACACTAACGAACTAATAAAACTAACGAATAAAATAAATAAATAAATAATTCAGTATAACAGTTACAGTTCATACCTAACCTATATATCACTATTGTACTATGATTTTACTTCATTAAACATCATCATCGAACCACACGTCTTTTCTTCATCCATGGACCTAATTAACCAACAGTTACGTTTTTGCTGAGAAACTCGCGAATAAAGTCAAAAATATTCAACGATCAAATTGGGTACTGGATGCTAGACATCATAGTAAGTGTGGCCCTATAAAGCGAAAGCGTGTCCTTACTAGCGCTGGACTTTTGCAAAAGAGATGTTCTATGCTTTTCTCACAGTCTTCATCTCTGCAGCTTCTATAGAAGTCATTGCAGAATAATCCAAATCGGCTTATTGACCCATGAGGCAGTGTTCAATGACGATTAGAACCACCAACCCTATAAAAAGAGTGTTTAGTTGATAAATACGATTTCAGCATCCTTAATGATATTGAAATTATCCATATCCTATAGAGAGAAGTATTAAATTTTGTATATCCTAAATTAATAAAGTTAGAAGGACGAATTTCAAGGATGTAGTAGTGTACATATAAGTCCTTAAGATATATTTTTTTCAAAAAAACTTTTAGAAATTTGCAAGGATATTCAAGGATAAAGTTTTAAAAGGACATTTTCAACACCTCTTCGTTCTTTTGCACAAAAACATTAAATTTTCTAAGATTCTAAGGATTTTTCTCTTTCATTTGATACCCATATTGTTATTCTACAATGCGCTCAATTTTTTAAATAATTTTTTTAAATAAACATGTCCTTGAAATTTCAAAGTCCTTTAAAAGAAATCAGAGAGACGTCAAAGAGAAAAACTAAAGACGCAGTTTTACTACATTTGGCCCCTAGTTTCGCGAGGATTTAGATTTGTTTGTAAAATTTTGTGTAAAATTTGTTGTCGCACGGTGTAATAGGTCCATGCCATCGGTTGTTGGCTTTACAAATACCCTCAATGTCAATGGTTACTCACTTGACTACTCAACACAATTCTTCATCGGGTTATGAACTGTTGCAAAGCTTCTATTGCCTCAGCTTAGCTTATACCTTCTTTAGTTGGATACGCCCCAACTTGTTCTTCCAACGAAGACACAAACTTCGTCTTCGCTTTCCTTCTTCGACTACCATATTGAACCACTTTTTCATCAATTTGTCGGTCTATGGAATGCAATTTTTGTATTTTTGTTTGCTTGTTTTCTGTATATTTTCTAGCTAAAGAATTCGAAAAATAAAAGCAAATCTTGTGTTACTAGCACCCAGTTTTTAGACCCCAATTGGATCATACATACGTACTGTATGTATGTACGCATGTAGTAAATTGTTTTTGTTTGTTCAGGGCATGAAAATCCGCTCTTCATTTATGATGATTTCAAGGATAAGATTTAGATTTTACTTGAAAAATTTGCACCCTTAATTTTTACTGAACCAGCTTGAAGTCGTTCTTGATGGAATGTTAATCAATGGTCGTTACTTTCATTTTGCGCTGACCTTGTTTGGTACTTGCGATAAGACAGACACGCACACATTCGCCAGCATTGCAATGTGTCATGTGACGTGACACCGTGTCACACCTTTGCCAATCGCATTGTCACCTCTGCCACATTGCCCGACGTGGTTGTGCAAGTATTGAATTCTTGCAACAACCACTCGCATCTGCCTTTCAGTCGGCCAAAGCAGCCATCGGCGGCGGTGCTGGGTACGACAACGACGACGACGCCGCCGATCGTCAGCGCTCTGGGGGAATTTGAGCTAAGCGACTCGGCATTTTTGTAGTTGTTCCTGTTGTTGACATTTTGGTAACGCTTTGTGCCACTCGCCCGGGGTTCACGCGCCACTGCTGCGGCTGCGGTTCATGACCAGCGGTGACTGCCGCCGCCAATGCCAGCGCGCGCACCAGCACCGGCTGCCTTCAATCACACGCTCGACGCTCAGTGCGCCTTCAACTCGATACCCGACAGTGGTACTTCTTGCCACCAGATGTGTGCGATATACATAGCTGCCAGTCAGCCGTGTGAGTGCTCGCCCGTGCGCCGATTTCAATTATAATTTGATCGCTTGCGAATGGATGTGTGCGCATGAGCTGGCTACGTTTTCGTACTCGACCAGACGTGAAATTGTTGTTATTATTGTATAATATTGACAATGGCGTTGTTGTCACACTCTCACTCAACTTTATTGTTACTGCTGCTAAAGATATTGTTGTTGTTATTATTATTGTATGTATTTTATTTTGTTGTTATTGCTGTTCTTGTTGGAAAGTTGACATTTTTGTTTTTGTCTTGAACTGAAATTCGATATCAGCTTGGTTCCATTTTTTATTTGTACTTTAGGCGAATTGGAACGAGTTGGTGGGGCAAGAAATAAATAAAAACCAAATACACTTTTAAAAATAAAACATACAACAAATCTGAATCTCAAGTATTTAGGGGGATAAATAAAAAAATAAAAATCTAAATCTAGAAATTGCACAATTCAAGAGCTCGCAAACATTTTTTGCTGATTTTTTTTCGTTTTTAAAACAAATCATAAAGAAAACTCATAAAAATATTATAATATCGCTCTTTTTCCTGAATAGTGTCATAAATCAAAAAAATTGTTATTTTACTTAAGTATAGAAAAGTAATTTTATGATTTATCTTGTATCGAAAAATTATAACGGTATCTTTTAAACTCTTCTCATGCGAATAGTAAGTGTCGTTATTGCGTCCTCATATTTCATATTTATTTAATTTTAATTAAAATGTTATTAAAATTTATTATTAAAAAGCGTTCTTCTCCACTTTTATGTTTTTTTTTGCTATCAGGAAAACGAGCCATATGTAAAAAATAATCCGAACTTATTTAGGAATTAGGAACATTAAACTGATTTCTGCGTTGAAAAGATTCTTTAATGTTTTCTATTTCATTTATTGTTTTACAAATTTTATCAGGTGTACAACTTTGCTTCCGCCGTTTTCCGATAGGTGGCTGTACCGGCTGAGGCTGGTTGAAATACATAGATGGTAATGCCTTTAAAGTGAGTGTGGACAGTGCCTAACGAATTGTCATCGCCGTTTCAGTGACAGTTGTTCTTGTTTTCGTATTATTCACGCTCGAAAATGTCCGTTTATGTGCCCAATTCTCGCCATTTGCGGGAAGTTTTACTTTTCTGTTACAATTCGCAAAAAAATGCAGCTGAAGCGCATCGAATGCTCTCAGAAACTTACGGTGATGCTGCTCTGAGTGAAAGAACGAGTCGGGAGTGGTTTCAACGTTTTAAAAATGGTGATTTCGATGTCGAAGACAAACATGGTGGTGGAAGAGAAAAAACCTTCAAAGATGAACAACTAGAAGCATTGCTTGATGAAGATTCGTGCCAAACCCAAGAAGAGCTTGCCGAATCGTTGGGAGTGAGTCAGCAAGCCATTTCAAAACGTCTCAAGGCCCTGGGCATGATTCAGAAAGAAGGAAACTGGGTGCCGTACGAGTTGAAACCGAGGGACACGTCGCAAAAGTGGTCAAAAAGTACCTGGAAACGCTGAAATGGGAAGTCTTGCCCCACCCGCCGTATTCCCCAGATGTCGATCCTTCTGACTTCCACCTATTCCGTTCGATGGCACACGGCCTGGCAGATCAACATTTTCAATCCTTCGAAGAATTGGAAAAATGGATTGCTTCATGGATAGCGTCAAAGAGGACTCCTTTTTTCGAGCCGGGATCCGAAAATTGCCGGAAAGATGGGAGAAAGTTGTCGCTAGCGACGGACAATACTTTGAATAATACATCTGTAAGCACTTTTTCGCAATAAAGCTTTTAATTTTGGAAAAAAACGGCGGAAGCAAAGTTGTACACCTGATACGAAAACTATTTACTTATTTTTATAAAAGTTGAGTATTAATTATAAAAAATAATTTAAAAAAATCACGAACAATTTTATTTCTATTTGAAAAAATGTTTTCAACAAACAAAAGAATTTTAAGTTTAAAAGTTTAAGTTAAGAATTATTTAAAAAAATTAAGTAATTTGTTATCTTTGTTTGAAAATGTTGAACACATAAAAGAATTTTGCGGAATTTTAAACAAAAATTCAAATATTTAAAAAAATAATGAAAAATTTTGAAGTTATAAAAAATTATAAAAAAAAGTCATCAAAATAATATTGTTTTCCTATTAGAAAAATTGCACAAATTATAAAATAAAAAATAATGTTAGAAATTATAAAATACGTTTCAATTTGTTTTCAACAAATATTGACTATTAATTAACTATTAAATCATACAGAATTATAAATTAAAAAAATAACAAATATTTAAATTCTTTTACTCTTAAAAAAATTGACAAAATATAAAAAATAACTTTAGACAATTGTGAAAAATTGTATTCTTGTTCAAAAAAGTTCAACATTTTACAGAATTTTAAGTAAATTTTAAAATATTTTCAAAAGTTATTTAAAAAAATTTTGAATGTACAAAGAATTATAAATAAAACATTAGCAAAATAATATTTTTTCCTCTTAGAAAATTGCACAACAAAGTTAATACTATAATTTCTAAAAATATTAAAAAAATTTTGAAATTATAAAAAATTATAAAATAAACTAAATAAAAATACAATTTTGTTCCTTTTAAAAATTTAACAAATTATAAAAAATGAAACCACAAATATACAAAAACCCCGCCTCCCTCATAAAAAAATAATTAAAACAATTTTTTAAGCACTAAGAAAGTAAAAAATTTCAATAAATAAACATCATGAATTTTTATTTTCAAAAACTTAAAAGTAAAAAATTGTTACTTCTTAAAAAATACTAAAAATTATAACAAAATTGCCTTTTTGCAGAATTACTAAAGTTGTTTAAAATTTTAAACATATAAAAAAATATTTAAATAGTTTTTAACTTAAACATTTTTAAAATTAAATTAATTATAAAAACGTTTTCGTCTTTGCAGGAATTTGCCGAGAATACGATGAACGAACTGCTCGGCTGGTACGGCTTCGACGGTGTGGATCGTTTGGATTTGTCGGCGAAGACGTCGCGTCTGCTGCAGACGGCAGCAGCGAGCGCCAACAATGCGATGAGTCAGCATCACATGGAGAAGCGGCGCAGTCGCAGTCGTGCCGTCAACTTTTTTCAAATGCAACAAAACGAGCATTTACGAAATATTGCCAACAACAACAACAATAATAATAGTGCGAATAATAATAATAACAACAACAACAATAGCAGAAAAGGTGCTTTGAACTGCAACAACAATCGCGGCAGCAATCGCCACGAGAGCAGCAGTCGAGGCGGTGGGGGAGGCGGTGGCGGCAATGACAGCACAACCTCCGATCACGACACGCGAAGCTCGCGCGAGGACGACTCGAAGAGTCCACACTCGGCGGGCAAAACCACCATGGAGGAGAAAATAGGTGGGTGCCAAAGAGGTGGCGGGGTGAAAGCGTGAGACTTGTGTGAGGAGCTTAATTTAATATTTTGGTTGGTTGTAAGTTTGTGAAATGTGTGCTGCATTTGGTCTATGTTAGGGCTCAACTTAACCCAACTTTTTTTAAATTTTTGATAATTTCTTCCGTTCTTGTCATATTTGCTCGCATATTGAATAGCAGACAAGTGACTTTGATTTGCAGAAAATTGCATCAATTTTGCATAGAAAACAAATAAGGCAAGAAATCTGATCCCTCAAAAGTCATTATAGAAATGATATCAATGAAAAACTGCTCAACGTTCACTTAATTGAAACTCGCACAAAACCTTACAAAATCGTTGTAAATAATATGAAAATTTTTTGTAGATTTTTTTGCAAATAATAAATTTGTAATTGAAGCATAAACCAGAGAAACTAAGAAGTTGCAACACCAGCTGCTGATAGTGGAGCAACAACAAAAAAAAAGAACTCACGGCATTGTAGTCATTAGTGCTGCGAAGTAAAGAATAAAGCAGAACAGGAAGAAGAACAAGAATATTAAAATTCTGCACATTAGTTTGACTGGCGAAGGGGAAGAGGCGTAAATGAGAAGGTTAAGCAAAACAGTTGCGTCTACTTTTCGAGCCAAAAATGCACACACACACAGCCACACGTGCATCACGAGTATCCACAAAAATCGGATAAAATCATTAAAAATTCAAAAATGGAAATTCTATACCCGAACTGCTGCTGATAGCAGGAAAACTTCTAACTACACGTACGCTGCACTTTGTGGGGGAGAGGGGGTGCGTTGCAAAAAGTGCAGCGTGAGCCAAGGCGGCGACCGAGGCAGACCGACTGGCGCTGGTCGCTGCTGCGGATGTTGGTGCTGATGCGTAGTGGCAGCTCAGGATTGGGTAGTCGGTTTTGTTGTGTGTGAGCTCTTAATATCATAACTCAATGAAGCTGCACCAATACCCAATGTGTGTGTGTGTGTGTGTGGTAGCTGATATGTTTTCGCCACAATGAGCTGTAGACTTTGTTTTGACCCGCTGCAGCGCCGACGAGTGACTGCCTCCCACTCTGCGTGTCTGCGTGTGTGTGAGTGTGTTTTGTACAAATTTGCCCGGTTATGCGATATTTTGTGCTCGAGCTGAGTGCAGCAACATTTCGCCCAACAAATCAGGCAGCCATACAGTTCGCAACTACAGCATCAACGCTTGGTGCAGCCAGTAATTGCGCCAACTGTAGCAACTTCAGCCCGAGCAGTCGCCAACAACAACAACACAATACCTAATATTAATGTCCAAAAGACCACAGAAGGGCGCAGCAGACACACACACAAACACGCTCACTACTTAGTACATATAGTAAATATTCAAATCGTGCTTACATATTCTTCACATTTCCATTCGAAACTCGTTTACATGCGTTTAACCTCATTTCTCTCGTTGTTTTGCAGACTTCCTGAATTGCTGCTGGTGCCGGCGCCCCGTGCCCGAGAACGCGCCCGAGTTTCTCACCACCACCGACGGCCCGCGCTACTGCTCCGAGTCGTGCTTCACGCAGAGCCGCCGCGCCTCCTTCAAGAAGGCCAAGACGTGCGACTGGTGCAAGCACGTGCGGCACGCCGTCAGCTACGTGGACTTCCAGGACGGCGCCTCGCAGCTGCAGTTCTGCTCGGACAAATGCCTCAACCAGTACAAGATGCAGATCTTCTGCAAGGAGACGCAGGCGCACCTCGACATGAATCCGCACCTGCGCGACCAGGGCATGGAGGCGGCCGCCGCGGGCAACGGTGCCGGCCTGATAACGCCCGACTTGTGGCTGCGCAACTGTCGCAGTCGCTCCGCCTCGCCCGCGTCCACCGTCTCGGTTTCGCCGGGTCCGCCCGCCGTGCTGCTGCCCAACATGTCCGGCGCCCTGACCACGTCGTCCTCATCGCCGCGCATAACGCCGCCCAGCACTGCCGCCAGTGCTGCTGTGCCCGCGAGCAGCAGCAGCGGCCCGCACAAACCTATGATCTCAGTGGCACCCGTCTCGAAGCTGATGTCCAAAAGCGCGGGCTTGCTGTCGTCGTCGTCGAATCGCCAGTCGCCGAAGCACAATCGCAAAAAGCGTCCGTTGCGCTCGTGTGTGAGTGGCGCAGCTGCGGGCGACCTGTCGACTGGGCTGAAGAGCAGTGCCGGCGCCATGACGCGTGGCGAGCTGAACTCTTTGGGCGCGGCCAACACGTCGGCGAGCATCTTGGCCAAGTCGAAGGCGCTGCTCAGCGCCAATGCCAGCAGCAATTTGCGCTCCAGTCCCGGCCACATGGGGGCCAGCAATGCCGCGGCTGGCGGCAAGTCGACGGCGTCGTCGCTCAGTCAGTTTGCCGGCTCGAGCGTACAGGACCTGCACATGAGTGTGCCGCCCCTGTCGCCCATGCTGGAGCAGCAATCGCATCCGCACCCGCACCCACATCAGCACGCGCTGTCGCACATGGCGAACGTGGGCGGCCGCGGCGGCACCAGCATACCGCCCGCCTTCTTCGCCACGCCGTCCAGTGGTCAGCCGCCGCAAGCGGCGCCACCACCGTCAGCGCTGTCACACGCGGCCTTCGCGCCGCACCCGCCCTTCCTGCCGAATGCTGCTGCCGCGGCGGCAGCAGCAGCAGCAGCCGCCGGCCTGCTGCCGCGTTTTCTTGGTGCTGGCGGTGGTGGCGGCGGCTTCGCGGGCATGCAACAGCCGCCGCCGCCACCACATCTCTTGCAGCCGCCCGACTTGGGCGGCCTGGGCCTGGGCGCACTGCTGGGAGCGCCGCCGCCAGTGACGGTCATGGTGCCGTACCCCATCATCATACCGCTGCCCATACCGATACCGATACCATTGCCGGTGATGGACTTCTACAAGGCGCACCTGACGCCCGGGGAACGAGCCAAGCTGAAGGAGCGCGAAGCACAGCAGAGCAAGTCCGCCGCTGCGCTGCCAGCCATGGAACACGCTGACGAAGAGTCAGCTGCAAAGCGCGACAGCGAGGAGCGCGGAACGGCACTCACAACGCAAGCAGAGGACACATCCGACGAACCGCTGGACTTTACCAAATCCAAAGAAAGCGCCGCCGCGCCACAGCCCAATGCGCAGACGCCAAAGAGCGACAACGACGTGGTTGCCGCCGCATCGTTGGACGATGAGTCCAAGGCGCCGGTCAGTGTGGAGCGCGCCGTTTCCGAAGAACGTGACGCAACGACGCCGACGCCACTCAGCACGCCCCTCTCCGACGACGCGCCGTCGCCGACGCCGAAGCACGTCAAGGAAATCCACTACATTGTGTGCGCCGACGACGAGGTGTCGCTGCTGTCGGACGCAGGCCGCCGCGAAGCGCACCCGGGCGGCGACAACGCACCGCCCGACGAGACGGCGGACGGCAGCGACGATGCCAAGCAAAAGTTGCCCAAGTTCAAAATCACCCGACTGCAGACGAAGCGCACACTCATTCAGACCAAAGAGGCGACCGCCGAGTGCAGCCGACCGCTGCGCAAACGCAAACGCATCATTGACTGCGACTTCCAGAAGATTGCGCTGAAGGATGCCGACGCAGAAGCGGACGCGGCCCATCGCGAGGTCGCCAACACAACACCGCCAACAGCGACAACGGCGTGCAAGTCGGCGAGCGGCGGCAAAAGGTTATAGACTTGAAGCGTCATAAGAGCATAGCGCAGCCGCAGCTGTTGGAGCGCAACGGACAAAATAGCAATAGATCCTCAATTTTTTTTTATTACAATTACAATAATTTATATTTTGCTTTTGTTTAGGGTTTAATAACGAGCACGCAGTGCAAATAGTATTACAACAAAAAACAAACTACGATTAACGATAAAAGCAAATTAGCAAATAAGACTGTACAGTGCAGCGAGAGAGGCGGCTGAGAATTGAATTTGTGCTACATTTGATGTGTATTTGAAAGTTTTGCAATTTGAGGTTATGTTCGATGCGCGCAAAAGTGCAATTTTATGATTACAGTTTTCCACGTTTCCTTAACTATTGGTTCTAAATAATCGCGTGAATTTCTATTAACAACTGAGACAAGTGATTTTTGTAAATTTCAGTTTGCAATAAATAAACAAAACAAAATAAAAAATGTTGGATGTTTTCCTTGGATTTGCGTCAATGCAACAATGTGTTTAGGTTATTACTTATTACGATTTTTTGTATTATTTAAATAGGATGCTGTTTTTTATTTCCAAAAGTAATTATTAAACATCTTAAAATTGAAATGATAAGTTATTAAAATAAACATTTTACTTAGATACTTAATTTCAATGCAATGAATGGTAGTGTATGTTAAAAGTAGAAATTTGTTTCAAATATTTTGCGCTTATCAAATGATCGTAAAATATAAAAATAAAAAAGTTCTGAAAAGCTCTAAGCAATCTTTTCATTTTATTATTGATTCGCTTAAAACTTACGATTGGCATACAACTTTTCCCACCGAGACTTCTTTCGAATTAAAATAACAACAAGAAAATGGCAGTTTTCCAGCAGTTAACGGTTCCCCGTATACATTTTCATACAGTGCCATCTACCGGCAAATAGCAAACGACGAAAACCATTTCCGCGACAGGGTTGCAACTGCAGAAATTTATTTTTATTAACATAAACATTAGAACAAAGCCATTTTCGCACACAATTTAATCACTAAACAATTGACACTTGGACTCGGATGTAAAGCAAAAACAAATTTCCACGGTTTCTAAAAATGGCAATTATAATTTAACATCAACCGAACACAAGTTCGTTATTGTTGTTAGTTTCCAAAATGCAGCCCTGTGCCGGACGCAATTTCGCAACACAAATTTGCCGGCAAGGCGCGAATAGCAGTTGGCTTCAGCTTAATTTCGATTTTATTAAATTTGCGCTGTCATGACGGAGGAAGTGTGCGCCGAGGATGTGCTGCGCGTGCTGGTGGCCACGGACAACCACTTGGGCTACGGCGAGAAGGATGCCGTTCGCGGTAAGTACGCCAGGCATCGACTTTTCGTGTATGTCGCTTGAGCGATCTTCCACTGCAGGCGAAGACAGCTTCATTGCGTTCGAGGAAATCCTGCAGCTGGCCGTGAGCGAAGATGTGGACTTCATACTGCTGGGCGGCGATTTGTTTCACGATGCTGTGCCCAGCCAGAATGCCATGCACAAGTGAGTCTAGTCGCGTGTCAGCGCCAGCAGCACAATTGATGTGGTGTTTCGTACTCCAACAGGTGCATGAAACTGCTGCGCCGCTATACGTTTGGCGACAAGCTGGTGCCACTGGAGATTCTCAGCGACCAGGCTGTCAATTTCCACAACACCATGGACGGCACTGTCAACTATGAGGATCCCAATCTGAACGTGTCGATTCCGGTGTTCTCCATACACGGCAACCACGACGATCCCAGCGGCTTTGGGCGGCTGAGCGCTTTGGACTTGCTCGCCACCACCGGCTTGGTGAACTATTTCGGCCGCTGGTCGGACCTGACCAGCGTCACCATCAACCCGATACTGCTGCGCAAGGGCAAGACGCTGCTTGCGCTGTACGGCCTCAGCCACATACATGACGGGCGACTGGTGCGCTTGTTCGAGAACTACAAAGTGAACATCGAGTGTCCGAATTCGGAAGAAGGCGAATGGTTCAATCTGCTGGTGCTACACCAGAATCACGCCGATCGCGGTCTGAAGAACTACTTGCCCGAGGAGCTTCTGCCGGAATTTCTGCATTTGGTCATTTGGGGTCACGAGCACGACTGCCAAATCGAACCGCAGCTCAATGTGAAGCGAAATTTCTTTGTTAGCCAGCCAGGCTCGTCGGTGGCCACGTCTCTTGCCGAGGGTGAGGCGCTGCCGAAGCATGTCGGTCTGCTGGAAATACATCAGACACGTTTTCAGCTCAAGCCGCTGAAGCTGCAGACGGTGCGGCCGTTCATTTTCGAATCGGTCGACTTGTCGGAGCTGGACGAGGAGCTGGCCTTGGACGAAGCAGATGCGGCCAGCAAAGTGACCGAACTGGCAAAGAAGCGGATAGCGGAACTGATTGAGCGAGCCAAAGAACAGCTGACAGGTCACCCGAAGCAGCCAAAGTTGCCGCTCATACGGCTGCGCATTCTGTTCACCAACGAGGATCAGATGTTCAATGCCATACGCTTTGGGCAATCGTACAACAAGCAGGTAAGTGGTGATAGATCTGGACACTGATTTCGTAATGTCGCCTTCTCTGTTGCAGGTGGCCAATCCCGCTGACATGGTAGTATTTAAGAAGCTGATCAAGAAGGTTAAGCACGATAATGTTAATTTTGATGCGGAGGCAATGCGAAATGCACTTCAAAATGTGAATATGGTAAGATTTCTTTGGTTGTTTCTCAAGTGTGGATATCAATGCTGTTTGCCACTGGATATTTTTATAGGAAGTCGAACCTGAGATGCGCATTGGCGACATTGTTGAACGTTATTTTGAAGAGTCCGAGAAAAAGCGACCACTACTAGTAATGACCCCAAAAGTGCTGTCGGAGATGTTCAATCGGTTGGTGGAGAAGCAGGACATCAATGCGGCCGATGAGATTATGCAGTATGGCTAAGTTGAAACCGCACTCATTTCTTATCAGAGCTTGAAGCAGTTTTCACTTCTGAAACAGATTCTACCAGGAAAAGGCGTTGGGGCATCTAATGGAAACAATGCCTGCTGAGGACAAGATCGACGAGGAGTTGCAAAGATTCAAGGAGAAAATCTCACACGAGGATATATTGAAAATGCTGGATGAGCGAGGCGCCAAACCAAAGGGCTCTGCTGCAGTCAAAAAGACTAGCAGCACCAGCAGCAGAGCAACATCAAAGACCGTCAGCAACAATTTTCCGTCCGACGATGACGATGATTTGTTGGTGGAGGCAGCTACACAGGCGACCACCTCTACGCGTGCGCGCAGATCAAATGCCAAAACGGCGACGGCCACCAATGCCGCCGCCACCACTAGCACCACAACCACTGGCCGAGGACGCGGTGGAAGAGGCCGAGGTCGTGGACGGGGCTCTGCCATGAAGCAACTTGACGTATCTGTCAACTCAAAGGTCTGGCTATTACTTTTACTTGACTGCAAATTGTTTGCATTAATGGGTTTTGTCTTTTTAGCGCTCAACATTGCTGGAACAGATTGGCAGAGTGCGTGCTCAACGCGGCGCATCGAAAGCGGCTGTTATTGATATTTCCGATTCCGAGTGAATCGTGTTTTGAACGAAGAGCCTAAGTTAGTTAAGGGTAAGCCAGCGCTCTAGGCGATGCTTTCGTATTTTTTGTACTTTTTGTTATTGTAATAAACATGCAATTGTGCCAAAAAGTCCCAGAGAGGCAAGAAGGGAAGGGCGGGTGGTTCGCACAAGAGATGCGATTTTTGTTTGTCACAGTCACGTCTTCAGCTCCAGTGAAGTCCAAATGCAGCCTAACAAAATTAAATACTTAAATTTGTTTATTGAGAATTTAAAAGTAAACATTTGAAATAGTTTAAAAAGTGTAAAAATTTGCAACTGTAGACTTACAAGTTTGCATGCATTTGAATGATTATTTTCGGAAAGATTTTCGAGGTATTTTATACGCGCACGAAGGGCTCATTCAACAAAGTTATCGAGTGTGATTATTTCTGGTACAGCCTTAAAACACTTTCACATGTGGCAGTTTGAAAAAAAGTATTAAAGGAAAATCAACTCGAGTTAACTTATTAACTTATTAATTAAAAGAAAATCAGTTAAAACGGAAAGGACAATCACTTCCTAATTGTACAAATCCCATAGCGAAATTTGGCCGTCCGCGCCGGCAGCAGCCATGATTGGTGCGTTCCACATGGATAGTTTAGCCTCTGAGTATGCAATGTCCATGATGCCGCCCGTTGTGGTTTTGTGTTCGGTGAGCACAGCCAGCGGTCGCAGACTCTTCCACGAAAAGATGCGGATGCGGCCGTCCCAACCGCCGGTGGCGAACACCTTCTGGTCGGCGCGAATACGTATGCAGTTAATGCCCGCATTCTTGATGACAATGTCGCCAGCGCTGCAGTGCTGCAGCTGCATCGACTGGCGCTGATATGCAATGGCCGTCATCTTCTCCGCTGCAATGCAGAAGGCACAATGTGAGTGCAGACACGACACAAACGCATGAAGCGCAACACTTACATGGCCCGCCCACAATGCCGCGATTGGTAAGCGGGTCGTAGTCGACGGCCAGCGGCTCGGGATCGAGCTGGAACAGATCGACAACAACGCCCGAGCTCAAGTCCCACGTCAGAAAGTGGCCGGACTCGTAGCCGGCCAGCAGAAAGCGCTGCGCGCCGCACTCGAACGGCTTGAAGCAGGTGACCGCGCCCACTTTGGGCAGCTGCGCATCGTCGGGCACCAGCAGCTGTGTCGGCACGGCCGCATCGTTCACCTGCAGCACACCAATTGTGTTCTCGTCGCACGGATAGAAGAGCAGCTGCTCGCCGGCATTGCTGGGACTGGTGAAGAGCGCCGTGCGGCAGAAGGCGTCAAAGTTGCCGGCGACGGTGCGTTCGCGCACGTAGCCCGTGTTGGACATGGACCAGAACGTCACGGTGCCGCCCTTCTCCTGCGAGATGAGCATGTCGGGCGTGTGGTGCAAGCTGGTGATGGGATTGGCGCCGATCTCAAAGTGCAGCGACGAGCGATTTGTCTGCGAACACGAGCGAAGCAATCAAAAGGAACGAACGCGCAGTGCGTGCCAGCCATACAGACCTGCAGATCCCACAGGAAGACGTTGCCTTTGAGTGTGCCCGCCAGCAGACGCTCGTCCTGGTGGAAACAGATGGAATTCACGCCGCCCATTTCGGGACAGCGCAGGCTGAAGACCGGATCCGGTGGCAGCACAGCCATTTCACTTGCGTCGTAGAATTTTCAGCGCACTTCTCGCTCGGTGCGCAAACAAGTGTTGTGCTGGAAACGAATGAATGCGGCGAATGTTCTTGGCTCGAAACGAATCAATTGCGGAGCAAACAAAACAAAAAAGAAGCCAAACGCAATTTCCTCGTTGGAAAAAATGTTCGCATTTGTTAGCGAAGCGAGAGGGAAGGGAACAACGATAACAGATAACAAAAATAGAAAATGTTGTGAAAATGAAATGCGCACAAAAACAACGCTGAAGGAATGTGAGAAGCGGCAACAACTGCGGCGACTGTCAGAAACAGCTGTGCGGTGCGAATCGTTGCTGAAGTTCAGAGGCGAAAGCTTTGCATACTTTTAGGGCGGCGTTCAAGTGAAGTAGAATTTTGAATCGACTGAAGTGTGAAACTTTTTCAGAGCAATGCACAGTGATTCGTTCCATAGACAAAATTCAAACAATTTATAGTCTCAGAATTTAACGATTTTGATGTCATTTGAAAGGTAAAACTCCAACTAAGAAAACCCCAAAAAATCTGTGCAAAATGTTAATTAGTGTCTGTGCAAAGGCGGCTCAAAGTTGTAACTTTTTTCACAAAAAAATTTAAACATATATTTTCTGTTTTTTAGTCTATTGAGTAAAAAAAATTTTAAAAATACATGGTTGCCAAGAAGTTGCTGAAACCTTCAATATATATTAAGAAATGATGTGGCCATTTTAGCTTTTAATATTTTCTTAAAATTTGCAAAGCTTAGTCTTTTACTTTACTTTTAATTCAAAATATTTTTCTAAATTAAAAATCTGAAAATTGGCAAAAGTTAGAGGAAAATATCTAAAAAGTATGTGAAAGTATGTTCCTGGATTTTTTTTTCATTTTAAGAAACATTCTTTCTTTGTCGGATAATGTAATTACATCCTCCGATATCTTCCGATCTCAGAAACGAATTCAATTTGAAAAGTGTCTAAACACGTATTTTTCGACAAAATGTATTTTATTTATCCCAAAAAGTATGCAATCAGCATAAAAAATGAAAAAATCTGCACAAATGCAAAACATGCATCTATTATTATCGTTTATATTGCAAAACCAGAGGGTTCTGAGACAATTTCTGTTAATTTTTGGAATTATCAATGTTGATGTTACCGATGAAATGTAAAATCGGAAAAATCTAGCCAACACACTCGTTGCTATAGCTCTCCAAAAATGACGAAAATTACAAATTTAAGTCTCAGGCATTGCCAAACCACCAAATTTTAAGAAAAACAAAATGGAGATTACAATTCAGCAGACCATGATTAACTAGTGTACCAAATTTTATGAAGAATTGACCACTCCTTCTAATTTTGTCCCGCGGTTGTATGGAGTCGAATCACTGTGCAATGTGATAGAACATTTAATTCAAATTAATCAATTGAATTGAATTTCTCTTTGATAGCATTTAATTGTTGAGAAATAATTATATAAAATATTCAAATTTATTGACCATATTTAAATAGAATAATTTGCAAGTTTCATCCGTTTCATGTCACAACTGCATGTTCGTTTTTTTTGGTTGTGTGTGATTTTTCACTCAATTGTTGTTGTTGGTTTACGATTTTGCCCTCAGGACATGCTGCGGTTGGTCCATGCGCGCTCGTCGTCCAACACTCGAGCGCACACAACTTTACGAGACGCACGTCCAGGCAGTGTGGCGGCTTACAATTTCATGTGCACAGTAGCTGCAGCGCTGTCTACAAGTGTAAAATTACTTAATTAAATTGCACACAACTAGCTGCGAGTCATACACAAAACGCTGCTGCTGCCGATGCTGGGCACGGCGACGCCGGTGGAATGTGTTAAATGCCACCTGACCATGGCTGCATGTTGCGGTCTCGCTTTGCATGCAGATGGCTGTGCGTATACGCCCCGGGCGTCTTGTCATTATTAGAATAAATTTGTCAAGTATCGCTGGCGACCGAGCGGCTCGAGTGGTGTAAATTAACAGAAAAATATTTAATGGCATTGTAGCAAATAAAACTGCAAGCGCATTTTTTTTTCAATAGAAATAGAAATAAAGTTTAAATTACGTTTAATTATGACTTGTTAACAATAAATTTACACAAAAAAAATTGTCAATAATTAAATATGGAAAATTAAAACCTAAGAAGTTAGCAATAATCAAGTAAAACTAGTTGACAACTAAACTAAAATTTTTACTAATTAAATTAATTTATTTTAAGAAAACTAAAAATATAAAATAAAACAAAATATTTTTAAATTTATTACACATTTTTAATACTGTGCGCTTTGAGGTAATATGCCAGAAAATTTTTAGTAAAACTAGTTGATAGTTAAACTAAAATGTATGCTAATTAAATGAATTCATTTTAAGAAAATTATATTCAAATAATTCAAATAACCTACAATACGCAACCATTTAAAATGTATTACAAACTTCTAATACTGTGCGCTTTGAGTTCAAATGTAAGCAAATTTTTAGTAAAACTAGTTGATAATTCAACTAAAATGTATGCTAATTAAATTAATATATTTTGACTAAATTAAATTGAAGTAATTCAAATAACCCAAAAATATGCAAAACGAAACAATTTAAAATTTATTATATACTTCTAATACGTTGCGCTTTGAGTTATTATGTCAGCAAATTTTTAATAAAACTAGTTGATAATTAAACTAAAACTTATGCTAATTAAATTAATTAATTTTGACTCAATTAAATAGAAATAATTCAAATAACCTTACATTATGCAAGACAAAACAATTTAAAATTTGTTATACATTTTTAAAACTGTGCGCTTTGAGTTAATATTCCAGAAAGTTTGTAGTAAAACTAGCTGATAATTAAACTAAAACTTATGCTTATTAATTAAATTCATTTTAAGAAAATTATATTTAAATACTTCAAATAACCTAAAATTATGCAAAGAAAACTATTTTTAAATTTCTTAAATTTTTAATACTGTATGATTTGGTTAATATGTCACCAAATTTTTAGTAAAACTCGTTGATAATTAAACTGAATTTTATGCTAATTAAATAAATTCATTTTACGAAAATTATATTCAAATAACCTAAACTTATGCAAAACGAAACAATTTAAAATTGATTATAAATTTTTAAAATGTGCGCTTTGATTTAATATGCCAGAAAATGTTTTGTAAAACTAGCTCATAATTAAACTAAAATTTATGCTAATTAAACGAATTCATTTAAAAAAATTATATTCAAATAATTCAATAACCTAAAATTATGCAAAACACAATTTAAAATTTATTATAAACATCTAATACGTTGAGTTAATATGCCAGCAAGCTTTAGTCGCCCACACGCCACAAACTATTTGACACCAAACTATTGAAATATTATGCCATAAATTAACATTAAATTGCATTGAAATATTGTTAGCCTCATGGACTGAGCAGCGCCCAGACATTCGAGTGACACTTTAAATGTTCATATTTTAATTTGTCTTATCACATGACATGCGCTGACTCAGCGCTGCACATGCATTTGGCAATTTTTCACATGCCTCGGAGCGCAACGCATAGCGCCGTAAATGCGCGCGATAACCTCAAAATTAAATGGGTAGGTAGGCGCGCTGCCTGCTTTGTAGGTTATGTGCGAATGGGAGGGTTGCGCCTAACTCGATTGGCCATATTTGAGTTTTATGCAAATTCTCGTGGATAAAAATTAAGATACGCAAACGCAGTTTGTGTGTGCGTTCTACCTACGCTCGCTCGCTCGCTGCGTCAGCGTTCGCCGTCTGACAAAGTGCCGTAATTGATCAATTCCTGATCGTGCACGCGTAGATAATCATGTGACAGATTTTAACTAACATTGAGCCGACTCGCTGCGCTGGCGTTGTCACATTGTCATTGCCGGCCATGGACGGCTTCGAAAAGGCCGAAAGTCTTTTAATTGAGTTTGACTAAGAACACGCGAACATAATTCCCTGAAGAATTAGTTTGGTTTAGTAGATTTTGAATGGTTTTTGTTTTTTATTCTCATAAGGAGGAAAATAATGCATTACTATGGTCCCACAATGGGTGGAGGAGGCGGACAACAATCACATCGAAAACAAATTTCGCATTAGTGAAATAAAGTAGGCAACCCCGCTTAAAATTAATTGCACCACGTTCACTATTTTATTAGTTTTAAGGTACAATATCAATGCAATCTCTTGGTATACAATTTTAGTTTATAATGAAAATAAGTGTCTGTAATATTTAAGATATATTGTGTCCTTTAACTTAATTTTATAACACAACTTTTTCTTCTTTTACATGTCAGCTGGAGTCAGAGGAACCGATGAGGTAAAATTATTGTTGGTCAGTGTTTTTAAGCCGAAATGGGTGATAGAAGCGTCGCTGTTATATACCTGAATTCAGCTTTAGACCCAACTCAACTCGAATCGTTCGAATGCAAAGTTATTCTGGTCATTGCGGCCTAAAATATTTGAAAATTCTGAAGCAAATTTTCTTCTCTACCTCAGGCTCAGCTCTACTTGCAGTTTTCGAATGCAAAGTTATTCGGTCATTTTAGTCTGAATTGTTCTGAGGCAAACTTTCTCTACGTCCTCAGGTTTGTATCAACTCGCAACCTTTGAACGCAAAGTTAGTGATTCTCAACTCAACTCGAGTTCTTCAAATGCAAAATAAGTCATTTTTGCTTGAAATATTTGACAATTCTAAAACAAACTTTCTTTCTTCCTCAGGTTTAGATCAGCTCGCAGCCTTTGAATGTAAAGTTAGTGTTAGTTAGAATTCTTTGAATGCAAAGAATGAAAAGTTGGACGCTCAAGTCAAGTTCTTTGAATGCAAGTTTCTTCGAATGGAAAGTTAGTCATTGTGTCCTGAAAGATTTGACAATTCTGAAGCAAACTTTCTCTCCTTCCTCAGGCTCAGCTCAACTCGAGTTCGATGAATGCAAAGTTAGTGATTCTGGTTCAAAATGTTTGACAATTCTGATGCAAACTTTTTTATTTTCCTCAGGCTCAGCTAAACTCGAATTCTTTGAATGAAAAGTTAGACGCTGAAGTTGAGTTCTTTAAATGCAAGTTTCTTCGAATGGAAAGTTAGTCATTGTGTCCTGAAAGATTTAACAATTCTGAAGTAAACTTTCTCATCTTTTTCAGGCTCAGCTCAAGCCAAGTTCTTTGAATGAAAAGTTAGAGGTTGAAGTCGAGTTCTTTGAATGCAAGTTTCTTTGAATGGAAAGTTAGTAATTGTGATTCGACAATTCTGAGGCAAACTTTCCCTCCTTCTTCAGGCTCAGCTCAACGCGAGTTCTATGAATGCAAAGTAAGTCATTCTGGTTAGAAATATTTGAAAGTTCAGAGGCAGACTTCGTTCCCTTCTTCAGGCTTTGCTCAACTTACAGTCTTCGAATACAAAGTTAGTCATTTCGGTCTCAACTTGCAGTCTTCAAATGCAAAGCTATTCTGACCTAAAATATTTGAAATTTGTTTAGCAATTCTGCCTGCAAATCTTTTCGCCTAAATAACTGGAAATTTTTCAATCGATTTAGGTGTACCGGGAACACATAAAATACTGAGACATTGCTGTCTTCAGCGCTAATAAATCTTGTTGGTGTCGTCTCCACTGATGTCTGTGGCTGTGTGTGAGTGTGTATGAGTTAGGTGTGAAAAGAGTGAAACAGGAGTTGAAGAGAATTCTTTGTAGACAATGTTTTCGTTGGTGAATTAGTGGAACTACCGGTCGGTCGCGCTATTTCGAAATGGGTCAACTTCCTTGAACGCACCTAACAGCTAATGCGAGGATTAACATATTTGCTTGTTACCTTAATGAAGTCATAAATTTTCGCTATCAGGTTCAAAAATCACAACAACAACTACTACACCACAATTACACACCTCAAACAAAGTGGCCGCAAGTGGCAGCGAGACAAGCAAAAAATTGTGGCACGGAATTGCGCGTTTAGTCAGACAGACAGACAGACAGACAGGCGTATAGTCAGTGAGTTTTGGTTTTTCCAATGAATTTCAACTTCAAACTTCTTCGGGTGACCGTGGCCCCGTTCCGAAGGCAACGTCTAGCCGGCGGCGTGTGTTGGTGTTGTTGGAGCAGCCGCCCGATCAATGCCTCCGCGATCGATTGCTTTGGACGCTGTGCTATTGTTGCGTGGCTGTGTCGATCTGCCGCGTGGCTGGCCTCGTTGTGGGTCGAGCAGGTACCGTCACTTGACGCAGCCGCAGCAGCAGCCGCAACAGCGTTTAATAAAGTGTTTTGGCATAAATATTCGCAATTTTCGATAGTTAATCAGGATTAGGCTGAAATATGATGACAGGCTGCGCTGCGTTTCGAACTCTTTCGCGCTTGCACCCCGCCACCGTGCCCCTCCCACCTCTTGTGGCGCTCCTGCAGCGCTGCTTGGTGCCGCTACCACCTGGTAGGGCCGCGTAATTTGCTGTCGCTTTTGAGTTGCTGTGGCGATTTGTCTGGTCGCTTCTTAGCCTGCACTCCGTTCGCGCCGCTTTCCTCTCGCCCCTTCGTTGGTCATCGCGCTCTGACGGTAGGCGGCACTCGGTGCCGCTTTTATGGCTTTTGCGAAATGAAGTTATCATTGGCAAACAATGGTCGCCGTCGCGTATCGATGTCATTATTGAGTTTAAATTAAATGAAAGCAAAACGAATGCAAAATCGATATAAAAAAACCGTCGCGCATTTTTACGAAATTGGATTGCAGTGCAAAAGATTTGTGTGGTTTCGTGTGCGTTGTTGGTGTGTCAATGGGTTTTTTCAGCTGATGGTTCGGGATTTTACTTTTGCTTTTTTTTTTGTTGTTGTTGTTGCTGCTGTAGAGGTGCGCTTTATATTTATGAGCTGCTTTAATGGAGTTCATATATTTTGTTGGGTTACTTTTGTGCACTTTTCGCTGGCTGGTCGCTTGCTGGGCAGTGTGTCGAATGGTTGCCACAATTTTTTAAAATAGTTGCATGAAATAGTTTTTATAAAATATTAAAAATGAAAATTTGTTTAGTAATTGAATACTTTGTTTTTGAAAATTATTTCGTATGTTTTGTCTTTAAAGAATATGTTTTACTGTAAATGAATATTTTTTGTAAGAATTTTTTTTTAAGAATTAATCAGTTTTTGCCACAATTTTTTAAAATAGTTGCATGACATAGTTTTTATAAAATATTAAAAATGAAGATTTGTTAGAAATTGAATACTTTTTATTTGAAAATGATTTCGTATGTTTTGTCTTTAAAGAATATGTTTTACTGTAAATTAATATTTTTTGTAAGAATTTTTTTTTAAGAATTAATCAGTTTTTAGTTATTTCTTTGTACTAACATTGAACGAAAATACGACATCGTCTGTCGGAAAAATACTTCTTTCTTATATAAAAATCAATTTCCGTGCGTTTGTCTCGCTAAAACTCGAAAATGGCTCGACCGATAATTGTTTTTTTTTTGGGTTTTGTTTGCCTTAAATCAGGTGTTGTATAGAAACTTAAAAAATTTGAATTTAACGGACTTTGGACAAGAGGCGTGGTACTTTTTTTACGACCCAAATACTCGGCGCAACTTTGGAAGCGTAAGTTGCATATCAATAAAACTTGGTCCGAACTTACCATTTAGTCGTACAATTCGACTAGAGTAATGCGCGGCGTGGCACCGTCCATAGAACTAAAATGTTTTGGTCACGTAAACAGACATTTTAGGCTTAGCCAGAACCTCGAATTAGGATCTAGTTTGAGGATATTATACAGTTTTCAAGGATTATTCGACACAATTGAATAACAATTTCGTTTAGAGTTATAATCAAATCGATTTTAGGTGGTACGACATTCACTATGTAATCTAGTTTTATATTTAAGTTACTGGGCGTCTCCCACACAACTCCGATTGTATGGTAGACGCCCTCTGGTGATAAATTTCTGAACCTTAATTAATTTTGTATTTTTTGCACGCAAGAATGTTGCCCATCGCTGAATAAATCAGTCAAATCGGTTCAGTAGTTTGCGAGATACGATGCTTCCTCACTTACTTTACTACATTCACAAGTGGGAATCCAATTCAATAGAAAATCGCCAGTTTTGTATGGCAGCCCCCTTAAGAGTTGGAGATAGTAGGTAGTTATGTTTGGAAGAAACATTCGGAAGGGAAAATAAGTCGGTCATACATTTGACACGTCTGGGGGCAACCTCGCAGCAGTTGGAGCCTATTTTATAAAAATTATCATTTTGTATGGGAGCCCCATGAAGGGTTGGAGATAAGTTATAAATATGTTTGAAGGAAATGTTCCGCAGGGAAAACTAGTGGGGGTCAGTCATAGATTTTAACCCTCTAAGAGCAACTTCTGAGCTGCTGTGGTGCAATTTGTCGAGTTTCTCAGATTTTTTTGTGATTTTTGACCTCGACGCCATTTAGCTTCACACTCTAACTCCAAAATTTGTTTGCTCATGTACTTTTTTTTTACCAAACTGCATAAAGTGAGAGGTTCTTCATCACCGACATCGAAAAATCGTGCACTAAATCATGGCTAATGGACAAAAGGGGAAACTGTTGCCATTTTTAAGAAACCAACCTTCCTGTGATTTCAACCTTCGGCATTCTCGATTTTTAAGAATTCGATAAAATTCGAAAATATAATTAGCAGAGAATAGTACAGCTTGAGCTTAGTTAGTGTAAGGATTCTATTTTTGAAAGTGTCAAATTTCACAAAAATGTCTAGGTGTTTTTCAACCTAATTTATAGGTTTATAAGTCACATTTCTAAGGTTAGATTAGGTTAGGTTGCACTGTCAAATTGCTGTAAATAATAATAGCTACAGATAGAACAAATTGAGCTAAGTTGGTATCTCTTTGCACAGTTTTTGTTTTCTAAAAACATGGCAACAGTTCTTTATTAAATCTTTAATCAAGTTCCAAAAAGTCCGGCAACCCCACCGACTAAGCATCGAATTTGGTTGAAGGTGTTATTGCGAAGATTTGTGGCGCGTTGCGTGGGATTTATGTGTTTAGAGCTCTTCGAATGAAACAAACATTTCGTGTTATGTTGCACACATGTTTTGTAGCATTCAAACTGTTTAAGGTTCGCCAGCGGACACAACTAAACGCCGCCATAATTCTTACAACTGCCATCGATTCTGGCCAATTCTGGCCAATGTTTTGTTTCGTTTTCATTGTCGGAATTTTTATTTGTATTGAAATTTTTCAGTGTTGTATACCTTTTAGCACTTAATTAAAATGGCATTTTGCAGAGTTCATTCGAATTCGAATTATTTTTTTTATGATGCAAGTGGCCGTCAGGCGGCATGATTAACGACATTTTGTTAATTAGGTGCCAGCAACTATTTCGACCCAACGAGATCAAACTCACAAAAGTGCTGCCTGAACGTGACAGCTCACTTTGTTGCTCACCCCTTTTCCTTCAACTATTGTTAACTATTTGATGTGCACAAATATTGACTGAATTTTTTGGTAAAGGAAAGAAAATGACGCGCCGTTTCGTTGGCAAACAAGGCGCGCGCTTCATTGTTGCCGCTGACGCCAGTCGAGAACAACATCAACATCACCAACAACACCAACGACAACAATGACAACATTGCGATTGGTGAGCGAAATGCGGGGAATTTCACTTTGTTGGGCTGCACTTTTATTTGTTTTCCTTTCGAACTGGTGTAAACGGAAATGGCAGTGCAATTGATTGGCTTTGCTTAATGCTATTTGTGGTTATTGTTGTTGCTATTGTTGTTGTTGTGGCTGTTGTAGGCGACTGGGCGGCACAGATCAAAGCGCTGCAGTCGTTCAGCTCGAATGCATTTCCCCAATGCGTCGACACAAGTGTTGAGGCGCTCAACGGTCCAACGGTGCGGCGGGTCCGGTGAAGTGTCATGATTGCTGTTCGGCCGCTGTTTGCTGACGCTGACGATGACGATGACCGCTGATGCCGTTGGCCATTGAAGATATTTGCATGGCTGCTGATGCGGTGGATGACGCGGACGTTGGCAGTCGAGTGCAGTGATTGCTCACTATTTTTCTACTGAGAAACCGATTTCAAAAAGTTAAAAATATTTTTTTTTTAAATTGTTTCTTAATTTTTTGTAATTTTTAGTGTCACTTGAGCTTCATTTATAAATTTGTTCGTACTTTTTACAACACTCAAATAGCTTTAAAAATCAAATTTTAACCCAAATTGAAATTGAACTAAACAAACTGAAACCAGAGCCCAACTTTATTGCATCATTCTGTGAGCGAGATGTCAACGTCAGTTTGCAAATGTCCGCAAAGGGTGCCAACTCTTGGCTTGGTTTCTTGCTAAAGTTGCAGCTTTATTGGAGCAGAAATCACACGCATAAAATATGCAAAGACTTGGTCCGCACTGCATTTGCTGAATGTCGTTTGCACTCTAAAACAAAAAAAAACAGTTCAACATATCCGCAGTGCACGTCTCGTCGAACCGCCGAATTGTGCGCAGTCGCTTGCAATCAATAAAAACAACATGGACACTGCCGCACAGTGATTTCCAAGTGAATTTGCAATTTAATTGATTTGTAAGCAAAATGCAGACAGCCACCGAACAGACAGACGGACGGACGGACGGAGAAGTGTCCAGAGCAATGCGCACTCGGACATTCGAGCAAACGGATAGACGCACTTTTCGTCTATTGGACACAATTTAAGTTCGCTTAATTACATTGTCTCCTCCACTTACGGCCTGTCGCACGTTCGTGCCGCCAAATCGCCAGCGACATGGCAAACGCTTGTAAGTGCTTGTCGTGTGTGCCCCTAACGGTGGCTTTTTCACACTTCCACTCGATGGGTTTCGGTTGTCGCTGCCGCTGGCAGCGTTTAGTTGTGTTTTGCAAATCTCTTTTAATTTCATTTTAATTGAATTATTCGCTTGATTGCAATATTGTCGCGGTATCTGCTGCACACACACACATACACACGCACATTAGTAGTTGGCCATGTTGCATGCAACTAGCGCGCCGGCAGTTAATAGAATTTTGTAGCCATGCATTCAAGCAGCCAGTTGCGAGTGACTGATGTCGTTCTTCGGCGTTGACTAGACGCAAATTTAATTCGATTATTCGGCACAACATGTTGGCAATTTGTTGCTGCTGGCGCAAAGGATAATTTGCTGCAGTGCACTCGAAAGAAAAATGTCGTCAAATGCGACTCGATGGTGGGAAATTTAGATACATGAGAAGTTTGGCTTAGTTTGGCAGTAAATTCTATATGGCAGTTGGTCGCACGAACTGGCTGCAAAAAAACAACTGGCTGGATATACATACTAGCTGCCTGAAGTGTCTGAAAGAAACCATTAATGGTTGCCTACAGATTGGATATGTTTAAGCGGAATATATCGGCCAATATTGGGAACATCTATGAGGACTTTCAACATAGTTCATAGAATACTTTGAATAGATTATTCCAAAAAATAAATATGAAAAACATTTACGAAAATGTCCTGAAAATTCAAACTTGAGTTAGGTTTTGCTCGATTTAAAACAATTTTTTGACCAAAATAAATTACAAATTCTTCCTTGTTGAATGTATTCTCCCTTATATACGTTATGGAATCTTGATGAACAACGACTTACCAAAGACTGTGTTAGGGGCTCTGAAGTTTGTATCTGATTAGTTCAAATGACTGCTCACCAAAAATTAGTCCGTTTAGTTAACAAAATTTTATTTTTTTTAATTAGTTTAGTTAGCTGATCTTGCCTCGAATTATCTTTACTGTCAATATTAAATTCATGTTCTAATTACAAACATTTTTGTTGGCTTTTCCTAATAATTAAGAATTCAAAAAAGTGCTAAAAATGTCCAAAACTTCAACTGTAAGCTGCATTTACTTATGTTCCTTATGTTTTTAAATATTCCAAAAGTAATTTAAAATAAAAATACAGTACTTTTCGTTTATAACGAACCCGTTTAAAACGATTTTCCGCCTAAAACGAACCAATTTCAAAAGTACGCGCTGTATGTTTTCGCTTATTACGGACCCCTTTTAAAGCGAACTTTCGGTTAAAACGAACCATTTTGCCCAGTCCCTCGAAGTTCGCTTTAAGCGAAAAGTACTGTATTATACAAATATAGGAAAAACATAAAAGTTGAAACTTTTAGATGAAATATTGAATGACATAATTTTGATTTAAAAAACGCAAATCTATCAGTTTTCAAGTTTAGGATCCAACGATGCATAAGTTTTACTAGTTTCAAAAGAAAAAAGTGTTGTTAAAAGGTCCGCTCAGGTGCTGAAAAGTCAAAGGTTCAAAGTGCGTTGAGCGTTTTTCAGTGGGTCGATTGGGTGAGGCTTCCGAACGCTCAACTTATACTTTCACTTTTGTTCGAAAACTTTAAAGACTTGAAAATAAGGGACAACATTTGTTAGATGTTGTTTTAAATATTAAAAAATCAGGGTTGTAGTGGAAACCACAACCGATTTTGATTAGGAATGGAGTCATGAAATCTGATTGGTTTCGCTTCCTTTCGAAAACACACAAAACTTATGTTCGAATCAACTGTTTTTCTTCTTTTCTAACGAAAGATGTGAGTGCGAAGTTTGTTAGAAATTTTTCTTTTCAATTTTTTATTGTTATTTAATTGTTATGATTTTTTAAATATTTAATTTCTGATTTTTTAAATAATAGTTTTCCATAATTTATGATTTTTAAAAATTTATGATTTTTAAAATAATAATTTTCAATAATTTATGATTTTGGAAAATTTACGATTTTTCAAAATTTAGGATTTTTAAAAATTTATGATTTTTTAAATATAGATAATAATTTTCCATAATTTATGATGTTTTTAAATTTATGATTTTGCAAACTTTATGATTTTTCAAAATTTATTTATTATAATTCAAAATAATAATTTTCCATATTGATGATTATGATTTATGATTTAAAAAATAATAATTTTTCATAATTTATGATTTTGCAAAAATTATGATTTTTCAAAATTTACGATTTTTCAAAATTTATGATTTTGAAGAACTTTCCATAATTTATGATTTAAATTTAGAATTTTTTTCAAAATTTATGACTACCTCTATTCACACTTAAAAACGTCCGTTCATACTCTGAGAGGTCCGATATAAAATTTTCGAAAATTGTTTGAATTGTTTGTTGATTTTTTTTAATTAATTAAATTCCTTCCTTAAAATCCCCAAGATGTAGTTTTTTATTATTTTCTATTTTTTTCCAATATTTACAAATATTTTATAAATTTTTTTCTTCAGTGTATGAATATTCCGTTGCTGGTTAGTTTTTACATAATTGTTGTGGCCGTAGAGTTTTTGTGCGCCATAAATTGCATTTAAATGCTTTCAGAACGCTCTGATTAGCTATTAAAGCTAATAATGATAGACTTATGGTTGCATATTTGTGTAAGCATGTGTTCAATAAAATGAATAATTATATTCATGGGTGCAAATTTTGAGCTGCAGTGTGCAATCAGTGCGCGCTATAAATAAATTGCAGTCAAGTCGAGCAGACAGGACAGGCCCCGATGCGATGGAGACAAAAACCTTCAACTGGTGCCTTCTTGCTCACACCATGCATTTCCATGGTGTCTATGCTTTAATTTCAATCTTCATCTCAACTTCACTTTCGTGCTTTCTTCGAAAAATGTGCCCCTGTTAGATTAGTTCTAACCTTTTCTACTCGAGATGGGCGCTGACTCACACTTGACTAACGAATGCTTTTTCCGCTTTAGTGTCAAATCGTGTTTTGTTCAAACGAGGCGCATGAACCGTCAACACCTCGCTAACCCATTCCGTTTGGGTGAGCGGCAACAATGACCCAATGGACGCAACTTTAGTTGGGATTTTTCTACCTGCAGACACAAATGTGTGCAGGCATCCTTCCATCCATTCAACTCATCCTGTGGCCAGAGTGTCAAAGCAATTTTGTCAACATTAGCACAATCGAACAGACATTTACATGGCATGCAACACAAAACAAAAGACTCAACAACAACAACAACAACACTGCCAGCAACAAATATTGTCACACATGACAGCAACAGCAGCAGCCAACACCTGAAATGGATGCGGCTGATGGTCAATAATGTTCTTATTGTTGTTGTTGTTATTCCTGATATGGACACGACGCCTCGCTGTTGCTGTAGCAAGTGTTGTGTTGTTGTTCTTGTTGTTGTTGCTTGTGTTGATGATACTTGACTTAATTTTTGGCTTCACCAATGACTTCAGCTCCATTGAGCTGTCAAACCCGATTGTCATTGCAACAGCGAAAATGCAAGTCGACAAACAACGGCGCTGATGTTGTTGCCAGCAACGTTGATGTTGCTGACAATGTGCTCACCTGTGCCTGACAGATTAAACAATACGTGTACATGTGTGTGTGTGTGTACACTGAGCTAATTGTGACATTGAATTGGCCAAAAGTGTGAACACTGCAACCAAACGTTTGGCAATAATAATTCAATAAATTTCGTATATAAAAAAATTAAAAAAAATTTAAAATATCTATAAAAATTTATTACTTTTCCGTCCACTCTTTTGTAAAAAATTTAAATTATTTTTCAGTGAAACTTCAAATTTCCATTCATTATTTTTGCAGTGTTCAGTGTGTTCCCCGCCTCGTTGCCGCCCCTGCATTATTTTATGCAAAAAGCTCATAAATCTGCCTGCATAGCGCTCCTGCTCGAACGCCATTTCCACTCGTTGCTATTGTTGTTTTTGCTGTCAATTTCAGTTTTATTTTGCCGCACATTAATTCTGTCGAAAATTCCAATTTAATTGCGTGAATTGAAGCTGTAAATCATTACGGCTAAGTGGCCTTTAAAAGCATTTAATGTGCCTCATTTGCAAGTTGCAGGATGAAAAACCTAAAAAGAAAGAAAAACTTTAAAAAATCGTTTTAAAGTGTAAAATATAATAAATAATAAAAAAACATAAAAGCCGCCCGGTTTTAACTTTGCAGCACTGTGGCAACGTCTTCGCTGCAATATTGTAAGCTGGCGCGTAGCCATTGTTGTTGTTGTTGTTGTTTTTATAATGACATATCTCATGCCCGAGTTTCGCCTGCGGCAACAATCATTTTGACAATCTCGCAGCAGCAAATCATCAACGTTGGCCCCAGTTTTGTTCTTTGGTCATTTTCTGACTCGTTTTTTTTTTGCTGCCATTGCTTTTGCACTTTCAATAATCAATTAAAGTTAATGTCTTGTTTAAATGTGCCGCCTGCAGGTTGCGCTTGCAACATTTGTTGCACTCGACTTTTTCATGATACTTGGTTGCCTTTTTTCGCACATTTTGAACTCCTGTTCCTGTTAATGGTGTGAAGTGCCATTGGTTTTTGCATTAAATAACGTGCAACATTTTATGTAAAATACTTGTTTTGTTGTTGTTGTAATGCTGCATGCAATTAACACAGTTTCGAAGAATGGGCTGTAAAATCATTGCACCTTATTTAGTTCATTCGAGCATTTGTACTATGAAGTCATTAGGCACTGTTCACATTTGTGAGGAAGGCAAAATATTTAAACGCATAATTATTTTTTTTTTGTTTTATACAAAACAATCAACTTTTCTTAATTTTTCTTGTTAAACACTTTTACAATGGTGTCCCATTTTTTTTTTTTGGTCCAACTAGAGATCAAGAAAGGATCATTGTCAATGGTTTTCTGTTTATTGTGAAGAAGATTAGGTTACATAGTCCACGCTGCCTGCAGTCAGGTTAGACTTGAAGGCAACTATGCACCACTTTGGTCCATTGCGATACCTCAAGACTTAGTCACTAAAGTTTGAACCATCCAGAACCTATAATGAGGCATTTTAAGCCATTTACATCTACGCTTGCGACATGGTTGAGATTTTCTTCGAAGAAAGAATGCAATCTGTTTCGAAACTGAAAAAGAACCGAAACAGAAAACGAGCCTTGCAGGTGCAGACAAGGTGTAAGATTGACTCCTTCTCTTCTTCGTCTCTACAACTTCAACCCTTTAGTAGCCGGCTTCCGTATTCCAGAAGGTACCTTGCTGGTTTTTCGCAGCAAAGGCTCGAGGTTTGATTCGCAGTTCGGGCTTGGAATCGAATCGAATACCACTCGTCGCTATCTTCTACGGTTCCAGAACCGCTGATAGAAAGCATTTTTGAAGAAAGATCCTCTTGGTCCCTTGGGAGGAATTTTCTAGTAAAGAATTGTTTAGTTTACAAGATTTACTTTTAGATTTGGAAACATTTCAAACTGATATTAGGAATTTTAGAAGAAAGAGACCTTCTCTTAGGAAGTATTTTAGGAGGAAGAGTTGTTAAATAGAAAGTTTAAAAGGGTTCCTTCTTAAATTGGAAAAATTTCGAACTCTTAGGAACAATTTTAGGGGAACGAAATTTGCGAAACATTGTCTCCTAATAGATCGATTTTGCCAGATTTGGAGATTTCCTCCTAAATTTGGTATAATCTCGGTCTCTAAGAAGAAGAAGAAGAAGAAAAAAGAAGAATCTTAGGTCCCTAGAAGAATCTTAGGGCAAGCTTAGGAGATTTTCTCCTAGATTTGGAATAATTTTAAACTGATAATAATGATTTTGGAAGAATTATTTGATTAATTATTTAAAAAGTTTAGAAGAAAAAAATTTAGAAGTTTCATCCTAAATTTGGAAGAATTACTCATGGAAAGAATTTTAGAAGAAAGAGATCTCGGTCTCTTGGAAGGATTTTTAGAGGAAGGATGGAAATGCAGGAAGAATTGTTTAGGCGAAAGTTGAGAAGATTTCTTTCGAAATTTATAAGAGTTTTGGACTCAGAAAGAATTTTATATTATTATTTATATTCGACATAAACAGTTAAAGGTTGAGTTGAATCGATTAGTTTAAAATAAACTTCAAAATTAATTCTGTTTTGATGAATACAAATAAAATAAATATTTAAATTAGTATCTAGCAGGCAATTTAAAACGATCAACTCAAATATATATATTTTTTCAATTCTGCCAACCATACAAAATTGATTTTTTTCCTTTAAATTGCCAATTCAATGAACATTTCTTATGTCCAAAGTGTTAATTCTGTTCAACATAATGGCCGACATTAGTTGTCAACTCGGCGACACGATGCCATGTTGCGCCGGTCAATTATGTCATTTCGGGGCAGCGCAATAAAGTCGGCGACCATTCAATTTGAGCCGAATTGAGTTATCGCCTTGTCGCGCGTCGACTGACATTTGCATAGAGGCTGACGCGCTGACACCCAAACACGCCCGCCGCGTGTGTCGGCGTGCGACGGCGAATGGCTGCAACGATTTGTCATATTGACAGCAATAAATCCATCAGCGGACGCCAAAATGACATTCAATCATAAAGCGCTGCTGACAGCGTCGAGTGCGTCGGCTGCGCCATATTGGGCGACATTGAAATTTGCACTCGAATCGAACCGATGCGGGCAGCTGCCGTCAAGTGGCAGCAGCGTGCAACATGTGGCGCGTATTAGAAGGCAACAACAAAGCTAACTGCAATAGCGTTAGCTGAAAATTGATATATGCAACCTGTCAATCAGGCAGTTAATATGATGAATTGACACATTGGCAAAGTGTCTGCGCGCCGTGCCGAGATTTATAGTTTTTTGCCGGTTTTCAATTTAAATATGCAACGCGCCAAGTGCCTGCGGCCAGTGGCGACCATGAGGCGCGCCGAGCCCATGCTGGCACACGGCCACAGAAGGCAGCGCCGAGCAACGGCACCAAAGTTGCACCGCATTAATTAAAACCACCCACTGACAGCGGTGACAGCGCCAGTGGCGATGACGGTGTGACTGTGGTGCCGATCGGCGCGGCGCGGACTGGCAACGTGGTGTGGCAACCTTGTTAGCTGCTGTTGCAGCCGAGCAACAATGGCTGCGGTCGGCGGTGGCTGGAAATCTTGTCAGTGACTTGTGACTGTAGCCGAATCTCGGTTGATAAACCGTAAGGCGAGAGATCAGTGCAACAAAATACAACATCTGCAGCAGGTTATGGCACCAGATCGAAGTTGCAATAGAGTGTCATATAATTTTATGGCCATTTTTAACACTGTCTGGTGTGTTCTGCATTTCAATTTCATGTAAACCTGGAATTAGTTCACATTGATTGATTAAAGTCAATGTGGATTGAATTCAATTTCACTTGAAAATTAAGTGCAGAACATGTATGTATATAACATCCCGATTCTTAGTAAGAACTAAGTAGGAACTCAATCGATATCTTATAAGCTAGTATGCTATGTTAGCAAGAAGGCCAGATGAGAAAAAACTGCTTATCGGAAAGAAACTGAGACTGAGGCAACGTAGTTGTTTTACCTAAACAACATTAAAGATTTCCGGGATAACATAGAAGAATAGGAACCTTTCCAATCATAAGAAACATCACACAATAGTTCAACAATGGAGGTGTTGTTCCAAATGAAGAGTTTCTTATTCAGGTCAGCACAGAGACCGCACTTCCTCTCGGAGGCCAGAGTGGTCCATTGTGAATCCCTTCTTAAATGGTTCTGGAGATAACCAATCACTCTCAATCTGGAGCAAACCAGTTCGACCTCTTAATAAAAGAGAGCAGATTCGGAATTTTAACTTTTGCCGCGCCAGCCACAGCCGCTAGGAATCTTGCCCGGGGTACGGAGTCGGCGTTCCTGCAAAGCCGGGCAGTGGAACATCTTCATCTTCTTCATCTCCGCAACTTCTGCAGACGAGAGAAGCCATTTGATAGGCATAGATCCAACAGTAGAGTGTCGAGTGATGACTCCAACCAGCTGTCTAATAGAAGTTCGACTCAGGGACAGCACATATCGCGTTTTCCTCAAGGTAAGTGAGGGCCATAGTGCCCGGCAGGTGATACAATCCGTCCTGCTGCGCTATGAGGACTCTATGTTCATTTAGGTCAACCTTTCAATGTACATATATAGGACAGATATCGGAGGAAGCACAGAGTTATTTACTTCGGTGGTAGGCAAGGCGAGTCCCATTCTTGCCATCTCGTCCGCTGCATCGTTCCCTGCTACCTCAGAGTGGCTCGGAAGCCAGCAGAGAGTGACTCGGTGATGCCCAAAACCTTGAAGTGCAGTGCGGTAACTCTGCACTACCTTCGATTTAACCACTGCCAACTCCAGCGCTCTAAGTGCTGCCTGACTATCCAGGAAGATTGTGATATCTATGGGAGGATAATTCACTGGTCACGGATTAGTTCAGCAGCTTTCCGGATTGCAAAGATCTCCACCTGAAAGATACTAGAGAGGTCCGGGAGACTGAATGACCTTTGGGTCCGTAGTACATCTGAGTGGAGACCAGCTCCTGTGCCCTTAGCCATCTAAGAGCCGTCGTTGAAAACGGTGTTGGAAGCGTTGGGTTTTACATTAAGCTTGGCTCATTTTTAAGATTGAAGAAAAAATGTTTTGTGAGCGACATGATGCATACTTTCATTGTAGATTCAAGTGCATTCAATATCGTTTTGTTTTTAAAATTTATATAATTCAAATAGCCTCCACGGGCTTGTTCTTAGAACTTGGTCCAAGATGTAGAATTTTGTATGACTCTGTTTTATAGATCGAGCTGGATCTCACCAAAGGTTTAAAAGATGCTGGTTTGTTGCCCTCAACCAGCGACCAGAGCGTTAAATCGCAAAATTTTTTTCACATCGTTTCTTACTTAACTGGCCATAAAATCCTGCTACTGCCTGCCGCAGTCTCTCCAGTTATTGACACCAAGAGATGATAGGGCGTCCTCAACTGGGTCTTTCCACAGGAGAAACGGTCCACCTCGTCGTTGTCGACCTCCTCTCATTGCGTCAAACACCTTTTTCGCCGTCCGTAGAGGAGACATGTCCAAGTCAGTGTAGCCGCTGGATGTTGATCCACTTCGCCACATCTCTCTTCTTACAACTCCAATGAAACGCTCTGTGAGAAGCACATGGCATCGTCTTGTTAGAACCACAGGTCCGTCCAGGGCCGTGTCCATGAGTCACCGTATTTCTTGCTTCAGCCCAATGACTCCGCTTGACCAAAATCCATAGCAAATAGCAAGTTTCTCCAATTACAAAACAGACTCTTGATTAGTCTCTACTTTACTACTACTATTACCTACTACTTTCTACTTTGTTCGAATATTGTTTAACCGAAAATTCTGCACCATTATTTCAGCTGTAAATGTTTTGCTGTTTGGCACTCAGAGTTCATAAACCATTTTATCAACTTCGATGCTTTGTTGAACGGTGTGGCGCCCCAAATAGTTAGATAGGTGTTATTGGGATTTTAATGCATTGAGACCAGTAATGATATATTGTGACCCCTACTACTAACAGTTCGGGAACATTCCCTAATCGCACCCTCCCAATGATATTTAGGAATTCACGGATATTCAGGTGTGTGATGTTCTCCTTTTCAAGCCAATACTGTCCCAGGCATCGGCTTTCGCTACCACATACTGCATCGTTGTGTAGTGTGATGTGTTCAGAGGTCTTCTATGCTGTTTCGCAGAGTCTAGAGACGTTTTGAATAATGGGGTAAAATACGGCACAAAAGCGTCTAGGAATGACAGCGTTGCCACCAGAAACGTCGAAGCAATAAGCTATCAAAGTTCGTACATAGCTAATGAAGAATCCTTTGCAATTTTGGTCAACTGGATAATAGCTAAGAATCTTATCCTCATATCGATTGATGGTTGATGGGTAATGGTATCATTTTAGTTATTGCAAGAAAAGTTCCCAAACGCTTTTTTTCCAGAGGAGGCAATGCGAAATGGCCGCCAAGATACGAGTAAGACTTTTTAAGCTATTAAGTCGCTGATTTATATAACATCTTGAAATTATAGATATTCACATTTCATTGTGGCATTTCACTACATTATGACATATTCATCATGGTGTGATTAATCATATCATCAAGTCGATACAATATTACATCTTCATATCATCAAACCATTATGTTGTCATAGCATAGGCTGGACTACAAATTCACAACGTCATATCATCATTCATGCTACTAAGTATTCATTATACACATTTTCACTATATGAGTATTGTCATGTCCACGTTTTGTGCAAATGTCATATGAACCCAACGTCTCAGTGGCGTCTAATCGCTTCATTACATCCTCATGTCTTCATACTGTCAACTCATTAAATTATATCTTCAAATCAACAAACCGATACATTGTCATGCGTCTAGTCATTATCTATCATTATCACATGACAATTACATCACATCGCCATCACATCGTAATATCGCAAAAATGTTTTAACTTTGATGGTAATGGAAAATTTGCTGTTGCAATATGTTAAAAAATATCATAAAAAGTTAATTTACAAAAATTTTTATTGTGCGCACACCCTCACATATGCGTCACTCGATCAATAAATGAGGTTATGTAAAGGCTGGCGGATTTTCCAGCCGACTGCGCAGTGCATAAACAACATGAAAATATCGCTCGACGCAGTATGGCAACGCTGCAAACGATTTTCACATTCGGCGCAGAGAAAGAGAAAACCCGAAAATTTTGATTTCGGACACATTTTCAAAGTGCATTTACGATTTCATTAGTGACCACATAAACCAGACGCCCGGACTTAGACGCTAAGCAGTGGTCGAGCAACCGGGCGCAGTAAAAACTGGAGCTGCGCGGCCGCTGCTGTTGTGGCAATTAGCGTTTTATGGCAGCCGCATAATTTAAAAGACAATTTTTTCCCAAAAAAAACTGAAAATAAATTCGAAAAAATGCAGCAGTCAGGCAAAAATACAAATTACTTTTAACAACAACAAAAACAACAACAACAAATGCACAAATGAAAATGCGAGTTAATTAAATTGAAATTGGAAAATGTGTGGCACTGGCAGCGGTTGGCAGTTGGCAGCTCGCCGCTTGGCTGACTGCTTGTTTTGTTGTTGTTGTTGTTGTTGTCTTCATTATGCATGCGTGCGCGCGCCCGTTTGCACATGCGCGGCCGCTAATAACCGCTGTAAACGATTCGGAATGCATTCGCTGCATTTGTGTTTGCATTTTTGTATGGAATATTTTTAATTTTTAGAATTTTTTTGGTTTTTGCCTGCTGCAACATACAAATATTTTACTTGCACTATTCTCATGTAGCCGATATTTTAATAAATGCGAGTCATTAGTTTGGCAGCGATTAAGCGCAATTTTTCCCATGGATTAGGCGGCAACCGATTGCATCATCCGCGAGCAACAAAAATAAATGAGGATTTATTGAAGATTTTCAACCACAAAATAAGAAAATAAAAAGAAGTGTAAAGGACTTTGCATATTAGAACCTTTAATGTAGAAAACATGATTTAACGTAGAGAATTTTCTAAAAATAAAAAATGAACGAAAAATTGGAATCTTAAAAATATTTTGTACCTAATAATTTTTTTATTTTAAAGTATGAAGAGATTTTTCTAAAAATTAAATATAAAAAATGTCCTTCTTTAAAAACGTGAACAACTGCAGAGAATGCAAACACGTGGAATAATTCGAATCAACAATTCAGTGTTCTGCGATATTGACACAAATTGAGTAGTTTTTCGTTAAATTTTGATAGCCCAAGAGGTAGAAGGACTTAAAATAATCGAATTTGTAGGGTTTTTAATGCAAAAAATATGACTTAAAGTATGTAGAGAATTTTCTAAAAATTAAATATAAAAAATTTCCTTCTGTAAAATCGTAAACAACTGCAGAGAATCAACAATCAGTTTAACGTAGAAAAGATGATGTAGTGTAGAGAATTTTCTGAAAATAAAATTTTAATATTTCATCTTCGAAAGGTTTGGTGTTTAATGAAGAAAATGTTATTTGAAGTATGTAGAGAATTTTCCAAAAAAAAACCTTAAGAAATTTCCTCATTTAAAAACGTAAACAACTACAGAGAATGCAAGGAATTCGAGTAAACAAGTCAGTGTCCTTCGATATCGAAAGAAATGTTGCAGTGTTTTGTAAATTTTTGATAGTTTTAGTAAAAATGGAAGAAATTGAGTCAGGGAGTGAGGAAATTTTTTAGGTTTTTAATGTAGAAAATATAATTTAAAGTATAAAGAGAATTTTCTAAAAATTATATAAAAAAATTTCTATTAAAAAAATAAACATGGAATAATTCGAACCAACAGTTCAGTGTCCTTCGATATCAACACAAGTTTTGTAATTTTTTTTTCGCTAATTTTTTATAGCCCTAAATTTATTAAAAATGGAAGGAAGTGAAAAAAAATGGAAGACTTAAAGAATATTCTAAAAATAAAATATTTAAAATTTGCCACTTAAAAAATGAAGACAATTAAAAGTAATGCAAAGAGGTCGAAAAATTCAAATCAACAATTCTTTGTGTTTCGAAAATTCAGTTGAAAAATTGGAAAATTTCCAATTAATTCCATTGTTGCAAATACCTTTTGATAAAAAAATGCCTGAAATTTCAGAATTGTGGGGAGACAATTCTTGATTTCTTCTCTGTTACTCGACAACTTGAACAAAAACATCGTTCATACCGTTTCGCAAGTGACCTTTTCCCATTCCCACGACGCAAGTTACCACTTTGCGGAAAGAGTTGTGGGACAAATGTTGTGATAGAGGAAATTTCGCAGAAGAAGCTGAAGCCAAACTGCTTGCCATCCCAATATTTGCTCTGCCAATACTGCGATGGGAAGTCACACATACTTTTTTACCCCAAAAATCGTAACATTTTATTTTCCAAATTATTTGTTGTTGTTGTAATTTTTAAGTGATATTTCCACTTAGAGCCTATCGAAAGTTTGGTCCGTTTAATTACGTGGCAGTTAGTGCGGCAGTTAGGTTTATCGAGACAGTTGGCAGTAAAAGCTTAGTAAATGCGTTTTCATAACTGTTGCCCAAAACTACAAAAAACAAACACGCTGGCAACGCTGCGGCTGGCGCAGGCAATAATTTAATGTAAACAGAAATGGCGTTAAAACGCATTCAATCTAAATCGCATTAACTGCAAACGCGTTGAGTAGTTAGTGGCGGCCTCGCAGCAACGTGAAATGCTGCCAGCTAAAACAACAACAACAACGCGTGCGTTTTAAATCAACTAAGCTCGGCTGTAAATCACACGCTGCGTTACGTAGCGCGTCCAGCTGATCGAACGCGCGTACGTTGTACTGTCAGTGCGGCTGTCAGTGCGGCAGCGTTCCATCAGTGTCAGTGCTGGCGCAAATTAGTGGCAACACCGTTTCAAGCGCCAAGCGGCCGTAATTTTCGACTGTGGCAAATCTCGAAAATAAATGTTAACTCAAGGCGTGTGCTGACAGGCTCCGAAATGCAAAAATATCGAAGCTCGAAATTAAATAGTAATCAAAGCCGCATAAGTAAAGCAAAGCCGAAGCCGCAACAAATTTTCAACACTCGACGTCTGCTTAATGCTGAAAAAGGTGTCGAGCGAAATTAGACGCAACTAACTAACTAATGATTTCTGCAACTTGCCACACTTCTGGTCGGTAAATCATAGTTTTGCATTGGCAGCAAACGACCACTAAAAATTATTGCAGTGCGGCGTTTATGCGGTTCGTGCGGGCGCCAAAGTGTGGCAACCTATTTTCTGCGGTTGTTGTTGCTGCCGCAGCGGCTACTGCGAAATTTACGCCGCCAATGGCAGCGACGTAATTTATTCACCGGTCAGCCCACGCACTCAGCGGCCGACCATCAGATTTCGCCTTTTTTTCGCGCCCAAAAACGTTTCTAGCGCAACACACACACACAGAAGCAGTTTTAGTGCGGCCGCGTTGCAACGGTGAAAAACGATGAAAAATGAAAAGCCCGTTTCAGTTGAGTGGAGCGCGCCCGTTGCGTTTGTTGTGGCCAGCAGCTGTCAATGTTTCTTAGAGTTTTGACATTTGTGCGCGGCGGCCGCAATTGGAAATTGGCTGCTGTGGCCTGGCGAACAGTTGAGTTGGTGTGCTGAAAGTTTGCATTTCATTGCTGATTAGTTGAACTAAAAAGTGCTTAACTAATGATTAAATGTAGTTAATTTGAATTGGCGCAGCGTTGAAATTGAATCCGCCGACGTTGCTTCGCTGGGCTGAACAGCGCTGACGAGCTGAAATTATGCACTGGTCGGTTCCTCGTTCAGTTCGGCCCATCGCTCAATCACCACAATTATCACCAATTGCATTGCCGTCGGCCAGTCGGCCGGCCCAACCTTTTAATATCCCACAATTAGTCAAACAGTCGCCGACACTCGACAGCACCAACAACTGCACCAAATTACTTATAATGCAACAACAACACTAAAATGCAGTGTGTGTATGTGTGTGTGTGATTACTGTAATTAATGAAAAGCACGCGCCGGCGCTGCATTTTTGGCGTTCGCGCATGCGCACTTGTTTTCGCGCTTTGATGCTGTCCGCACCTCGGCCCCGCCCGTCCCCTGTCGCTGTGTGGCGCTGCAGCCTGCAGTGTCCACAGCTGTGGCCGGCGCAGCCGCGTGTGGCTCATATAATTATAATTATAGCATTTACTTATCTGATCGGGCAGGCGGAGCGTGGAATTGATTTAAATCTGGGCAAATAACTGTTGCGGTTTCGCTGCGTTTGTTTGGCTCTTTTCATGCATTGCAATTTGTGCTTTGCATTGCATTGCATTGACAACTTTGGCATTGTGTGCAAGCTTTTAGTAAACATGAACAGAATAAATTGGAAAAAAATTAGAATTCATAATTAGCATAAAAGAGAATTTTGTATTTGTATTTCAATAGATTTGAGTTGATTTTGGCTATTGATATTTTTTTTGTTTAATTTTTGTTCAATAGAAGAATACTTTTTAATTCAGTCAAAATAGAGAGAAATTTTGTATTTTGATGGATTTCAGTTTGAGCAAATAAAAGAAAAAGAAAATACAAAATTAAGAATTGAGAATTCATAAATAAAATATGAGAGAATTGTGTATTTGTATTTTGATAGATTTGAGTTGGTTTCAGTTTTTTTCTTGATTTGAATTTAGCAGAGAGAAAATACAAGAAACAAATAAAAATAAATAAAATATGACAGAATTTTGTATCTGTATTTCAATAGATTTCAGTTGGTTTCAGATTTTGATTTTTTGTGGGTTTATTTTTTGTTTAATAGAAGATTATTTTTTAATTGAATCAAAATAAAAATTTTGTCGAGAAAGCAGTTTTTTAATGGATTTCAGGTTGAGTTTGAAAAAAAAAAGAATTCATAAAAAAATATGAAAGATTTTTGTATTTGTGTTTAGATAGATTTGAGTTGGTTTAATTTACAGTGGTCGATTTGAGTTTGAGCAAAAAAGGAAACTGCAAGAAAAAAAGAAAAATAAATAAAACTTGTAAGAATTTTGTATTTGTATTTCAATAGATTTGAGTTGATTTTTGTTTTTGTTTTTGTTCAATAGAAGATTATTTTTTAATTGACCCGAAATATAGAGAATTTTGTATTTTGATGGATTTCGGTTTAAGCAGAAAAAGGAAACAAAAAAAATTAAGAATTCATAAACAAAATATGAGAGATTTTTGCGTTCGTGTTTCGATAAATTTAAGTTGGTTTTAAATTTTTTTTGTTTAATTTTTTTTCAATAGAAACAATTAATAATTCATATATAAAATATTAGAGAATTTTGTATTTGTACTTCAATAGATTTAAGTTGATTTTAGTTTTTTATTTCTTGTTTGTTTACTTCTTGTTTAATAGAAGAATACTTTTTAATTTAGTCAAAATAGAGAGAAATTTTGTATTTTGACAGAAAAAGAAAATACAAAATTAAGAATTCATAAATAAAATATGATACACTTTTATATTCGTATTTCGATAGATTTGCTTGTGATTTGTTTAATAGAAGATAATTTTTTAATTCAGCCGAATTATAGAGAATTTTGTATTTTAATGGATTCCAGTTTGAGCAGAAAAAAACAACAAAAATAACAATTCATAAATAAAATATGAGAGAACTTTGTATTCGTATTTCAATAAATGAGAGAATTTTATATTCGGATTTCGATAGATTTGAGTTGGTTTTAGTTTTAGATTTTTTTGTTTTTTTTTTCCAATAGAAAAAAATTAAAAATATGAAAGGATTTTGTACCTGTATTTCAATGGATTTGAGTTCGTTTTTAATTTTTTGTGGGTATATTTTTTGTTTAATAGAAGATTATTTCTTAATTGAACCAAAATGGAATATTTTTTAGAAAATTTTGTATTTTGATAGGTTTCAGTTTGAGCAGAAAAAAACAAAAAAATTAAGAATTCATAAATAAAATATGAGAGAATTTTGTGCTCGTATTTCGATAGATTTGACTTGGTTTAATTGTTTTACTTTGGTAGATTTGAGTTTGAGCAAAAATGGAAACTGCAAGAAAAAAAGAAAAATAAATAAAATATGTGAGAATTTTGTATTTGTATTTCAATAGATTGGAGTTGATTTTAGTTTTTTATTTTTTGTTTGTTTAATTTTTGTTCAATAGAAGAATACTTTTTAATTCAGTCAAAATGGAGAGAATTTTGTATTTTGATGGATTTCAGTTTGAGCAGAGAAAGCAAACAAAAAATTAAGAATTCATAAATAAAATATGCGAGAATTTTATATTCGTATTTCGATAGATTTGAGTTGGTTTCAATTTTAGATTTTTTTGTTTAATTGTTTTTCAATAGAAAAAAATTTTAAATTCATATATAAAATATGAAAAGGGTTCTGTATTTGTATTTCAATAGATTTGAGTTCGTTTTTGATTTTTTGTGGGTTTAGTTTTTGTTTAATAGAAGGTTATCCTTTAATTGAGCCAAAATAGAAATTTCGGATTTAGTATTTAGTATTAGTATTTAGTATTTTGATGGATTTTAGTTTGAGCAAAAAAAGAAAATAAAAAATTAAGAATTCATAAATAAAATATGAGAGAATTTTGTGCTCGTATTTCGATAGATTTGAGTTGGTTTAATTGTTTTACTTTGGTAGATTTGAGATTGAGTTAAAAAAGAAAACTACAAGGAAAAAAGAATTCATTAATAAAATTGTGTATTTGATAGATTTAAGTTGATCTAATTGTTTTATTTAGGTAGATTTGAGGAATATACAAAAAAAAATTCATATATGAAATATGAGAGAATTTTTAATAATTAATTAATTTATAATAATTAACTCATTAACTCATATAAAATTTTGTTTGGTTTGTGCTTAAATAAAATTAAAATAAAAAAAAATTGAATGCCTTTAGATTTTCAATTTAGATTAAATAATTTGAAACCAAAAACTAATTTTGAAGTTATTTTGCTTTCCATTGACGCACCTCTAGCCGTAAATTTGCAAAAAAAAAAGAAAATGAGCAACTCAAGTAAAATTTTGTTTGGTTTGTGCTTAAATAAAATTAAAATTTTTTAAACAAAATTTTTTTAATGCGTTCACTTTTCCAATTTAGATTAAATCATTTAAAACCAAAAACAAAATTTGAAGCTATTTGCTTTGAATTGGCTACCATTGACGCACCTGTGACTATAAATTTTGCATAAAAAAGAATTTTGTAGCCTAAATTTGCAAATTACTACGAAAGCAAAAGCTTTTAAAAAAAACTGTGTCTGTGTTTGTGTGTGTGCGTGAGGTTTTATTGCATTGCTGAGAAATGACAAACCAAACAAACCAACAACAACAACAGTGTTCCTTCACTTTCCATGCGTTGGCTGTAAAATTGCCACCTGATAGCTTTTAATTTTATTTTCATAAATTTTTGAGAGTTGTTTTGTTGTTGTTGATCGGTGTGCGACTGCGGCAAATTGCGCATGCGCACCAGTGCACTTGCAAGAGTGGCGCGCGCACTTAAACGGCGCAAAATGACAGCGATAAAAACAAGCCGAAGTCATATTTTTATTGCCATGATCAACGACGCACGGCGCATGCGCGAACGCAAACGCTTTGCAAGTCGTTTAATTTCCGCCGTCTTGGTTGTTGGTGTTGGTGTTGCTGCCGCATACTGCCAGCCGTGATTAAATTTTAACAGCCGTCACTGCAGCACCGACAGCGACAGCGGCAGCGGCGATATTGTGACGCAGATAAGGACAGCGTCTGCAGCTGCAGTCGCCGGAGATGCGCAACGTCAAAGCAAAGCGCCACTGTTGCCAGTGACAAGTTGTTTAGCGCGTTGTTGTTGTTATTGTTGCTATAATTGTTGTTATGTTATTAAAATGTTTTCAGTGCTGGTCGTCGTTGTGCATATTTCTCGAAGCGATAAAACCATTTGGCAACATGTTGCGACCGACCGCACAGCCGCCACTGCCATCAATTCGACTGCCGTGTCGACAAGTCGACAAATGAGAAGTTATGTTTATACGCGCCAATTGCTGGGGGAAAACTTATTCAATCGCGATGTGCGCACTGTGCGTGCGTTGTACGCGTTTTCAAGTCTGCGAAGATGATTGCCCAATTTTTGCAAAACCAAAAAAATGCTACTGTGAAAAATTCACAAAACGATTTGGCAATCGACTGACGGGCAGTCTATCGATTTTTAAATACAATGTGCGATGCGCCGCTGGCATTAACACGTCTCGGCGCATGGAGCTTTGCATATGAAGAAGAGCAAGTAAAATAAGAAGAAGATGAAGGAAGAAGAAGAAAAAGTAGCAGCTGAGCAAATTGTTGGCCAACTTTGTTTGGCGTCAAGGCGCCGCACAGAAAAACGTTGAGAGAATGCAGGAAATTCCTTCAATACTGCAAACTTTCCACACTTCGAACATCTTTCAAATTGCTTACAAATGAGTTCATGAATATTTACTATAAATGATTTCATATTCAATCATTCATTCAGTTTAGTAATTGATGACAATTTCAAGTAAAAAACATTTGAATCAACTCATTGATTGATCATTCAGAAGTGCTCGATGAAGAACCTCGACGTTTTCTGGCTCAAATAATGAAAAATTTGGCAAAATCTTTTCTTTTAAAGGTTTCAGGAAATCAAAAAACATTTAATAAATTAAATTCCTAAAACAAAGTTCAGTAACTCTGAGTCGTTTTAAATATCTGCTGTCAACGTTACTGGTGAGTTGTTGAAGCTAACAAAGCAAAAGTCCGACCTTGGACCATAAGTCGCTGATTATAACATCAGAGTTAATGTTTAATGGCAGCTAAACTGTATATTACCAGGAATAAGTCCACAACACCGACCACCTACCCCGATTGGGTTGTGGTATCTACTCCGAAGAATTAAATCTAAACCTAAAGCTCCGGCTACCGAATTACTGCAGTATCTTCCAAGTCCAGGTCATAGCAATCTGTGTAACGCCTGACTGGCTCAGGGTAAACGGGATATCGGCTATCGGATATCGATATAAGAGATACCCTGATACTATCGGACACCCAATTCGCTCTTAGGACTCTGGATACGGCCATAATAACATTAAAGACTGTCCTCAGCTGCAGCAAATCAAAGACTGCCCAGCAGCTTCAAATTCGTATATGCTGGGTCCCGGGACATAGAGATATTCCAGGGAACTGTAGAGCAGACTGCTCGAGCGACTCATGCTCGCTCGGCATGGTACAAGACATGACAGCGCTTGGTGTCCCTCTCTAAACCTGTAAGCTTCGAACCCATACGAGCTCTATACACGACACTAATTTAAGGTGGACTGAAGGAAACACAGGTTTCCTTAGACGCCAAATTTGGCCAACCCTAAACCTTCAACGTTCTAAAGAACTCCTCTCACTAAACAGATCCCATGTAAGAATCATGATCGGTGTTCTAATGGGTCACTGCTTAATTGGCACCCACTCAAAAAGGCTGAAGCTATTCTCAAAAGATTTCGGTCTCAGCTGCATGGACGAGGAAGAAAACATACCTCACCTACTATGCACCTGACCTGCTTTATCCAGAAGGAGGATGACCTTTTAGGTAACTTCTTCTTCGATAGAGTAAGGGATTTAGCTGATAAGAACATTCGGTGTTTACTAAGCTTCGCATCAAACGGATGCTTCACTACGTCTACTTTCGGTGTAACGACTCCAGCTTCCCGGTAAACAACTCGACCTTCCCGGTAAACGACTTCCACTTCCCAGTAAACGACTCCACCTTCCCGGTCTTGACACTTAGATTTTAGAGATTTAGATTTGACTGCAATTAATGGACACGATCCACGTAGGAGTTGGACTCTTCGGAGCTTCTACGGAGTTTTTAGTCTTCTTTCGGTGCAACGACTCCAACTTCCCGTAATCGACTCCAAATTCCGAGTAAACGACTCCACCTTCCCAGTTACCGACATTTTGAGACTTTGACTGCAACTAGTGAATACGATCCACGTAAGAGATGAACCCTTTGGATCTTCTACAAACTTTTTAGTCTTCTTTCGGTGCAACGACACCAACTTCCCGTAAACGACCACCTTCCTAGTAAACGACTCCACCTTCCCGGTAAACGACACTTTGAGAATTTGACTGCAACTAGTGAAGACGATCCGTGTAGGGGTTGGACCCTTTGGATCTTCTACAAACTTGTTAGTCTTTTTTCGGTGCAACGACTCCAACTTCCCGTAAACGACCCCACCTTCCCAGTAAACGACTCCGCCTTCCCAGCGACCGATACTTTGAGACTTTGACTGAAACTAGTGAACACGATCCACGTAGGAGTTGGACCCTTTGGATCTTCTGACTTTGTTGTAGTTGTTTCTACATACAAGCAAATTTACTAATTCAAACATCGATTGGCTGAGCGCCACAGCCGGTTTGGCCAACCCCATCTCGACCTGCTCAGCGCTGACGTCTTCGATGGCCAGAGAGAGGCGCTATGACTGCTCGCTAACATTGTTGCCGAGCGCATTCCTTTGTTATGCGACTTGCTCCTTGTTGTGGTTGCAACCAAATTGCAGTTTCACTCCCGCCCCCCTCTTCGCCCCTCAAGTGAACAGTAGAGCTGTGTGCATTGTTGCTTTTCACGCGACTGACTGTTGCCACTGCGGGCCGGGCCGCATCATTCGGCAGCAACGTCACCATTGTCGTTGCTAACGACAGCATCGACATCAGCATCGGTGGCAGTGAATGTAGACGAAGACGAGGACAGCGGGACGCAGGCGAAGGCGTTGTTTCTCCTCTCGCTCATTCTAGACCAAACACGATTTTGTTTTGCTTTGCGCATTTGCAGTCGCGTCTCCAATTACATTAGGTTCGGTGGCCTATATTAATTAATATTGTTGTTGTTGTTATTGTTTTTGCTCATTGTTTCTGTTGTTGTTGCGCGCTTGCAATGTGCAGTCATTTAGAGCGACTGCGGCAATTCAGGGAACTTCACTGCACGCCAAAACACTTCAACTAAAGCAATAACAACAACAACAACAGCAAACTTGAGCCGCCAGCAGTTGTTAGCATTGGCAGCGGCAAATGTCACTTGGCCGCAACGCGCAGAAGCTGCAAAATGCACCAACAGCAACAACAACAAGAATAGCACACAGCACCGCAACAGCAGCAACAACATCGAAATTTATCGCTGCGAATATTTCGCAGGTGCAGGAAATTGATACCAGTTCGGCATCTGAACTGGAGCATTTACAATTAGCATAAGTTGTTGTTGTTGTTGTTGTTATTGATACAGGCTATCTTGTTGTTGTTGCTGTGCGCAGAGAGTTGAGTTGTAAGGCAGCAATGAAAAAAAATAAAACAAAAAACATTTTGATTTATTTTGAGAATTGCTTAATTTGCTGTTGTTCGGCATATTTTCTTGTTTTGGTTGTTGTTGTTGTTGTTTTTGCCATTGCTGTGCCTTATTCAAAGCAGTCGCTGATCCCAGGAGTTCTGCAACTGTAGCCAAGGAAAAAAAAGCAAGTGAAATTTATAGGACGAAATATTTATTGGAGAAGCTGCGAATGCGTGAAAGTAGAAGGAAGTGTACAGCATCCCCTCTGTCACTGTCCAGCACTCAATGGGAGAAGGCTACACAATAGGACAACCGTTTCTTTGAAACCTTACGAAGATCTCCTATATAGATGTGAAAGACCTGTTTTGACCTGTTAGACCTGTTCTTGGCCTATTTGAAGGATGCTATATATCCAGCCATTTGAACCTAACCTATAAAACGTATAGGAAGGACAGAGTAGGGAGAAGGTGTATTAGTCAGGGACAATTTCGTATTGAATATTCAAAAAGCCACGCCCCTTCAACCAGCTTTAAACCATAATATTTCTCAACAGCCAACCCCTGTCAGCAGCAAGTTTGCGAATCGCTGCCTCAATTTGTTGCATTGCCGATTGCATTCCAACTCGCACCGCATTGGAATTTTTAGTGCATTTTGATACATGCAAATCCGCATTCAGTACAGCCTTATCAGCCAATATATCTCCGCTACTACAGTGGCTTTTGAACGCACCACGTGTACCTGCCGCCGAATGGCCGTTGTGCGCCGATTCGTATCAGAGTCTACGACTGGCTTCATTCGACTTGACGCATGTAAATAAATAAATAATTTGGGGTGTCATAAATGTTGCTGTCTCTCTCTGGCGCTGTGATTTCCCTAACAAAAATGTTTACGTCTACTTGTTGCCTGAGCAACGTCAGCGCGCACAATGAGAGTTTGAGGGATGGGGACTTCACATAACGAAGTTTTATTGCGTGGACCATAACGTGGGCTATGTGTACCACTTGCAGAAATATTGTATAACAATAAAAAGTATGACGATGATTTATTAAACTATGACCAAATTATTGCCTACGTAGGGTATCTATCTGGGCTAATTATTGTCCGCTAGAATTGTTAGTGTGTGATAGGCTAAGGATAAGAAAAAGTGATAAGGTGAATGCAAATCGAGTGGACAACAAAATTGATTAATGAGCTGATTAACGAGTAAGAAGATGGACCGGTGGGAGTGCTAAGGGTATCAGAATCGATTCACCAATTCATCAAAACGACGAATAGAAGAAGTGAAAGGTTAGGGGAGAATTTGAAAGACGGCACTAACGGGAGCCCGCTGAATGAATGAGGAAGTGACAACAACTTATGGATGCGGTACCAAACAATAAAACAGACGATTGATAAGGAGGCTGAGAGATGAATAAAAAACCCGGTGAATGAAACAACTAACGGATAATACCCACAGATATATTGGGCAATGATAAGAATCCAAAAGACAGAAGCATCGAATGACAGGACAACCCATGTTACCAGTGTCAAACTATAGATTGACCGATGAGTAGTTGTAGCACTTGGTAGTAGTAAGAGATATTTATTGATTATTAAAACTCATTCTTCATTCATTCATTCATTAACGATAAATGGAAGGCCAAGAGTGATGGGAAGATAGGAAGAAAATCATCTTCTTTCATTCATTCATTCAAGAACGATACATAGAAGGCCAAAGAATGATAGGAAGACCGATTGATGAGTCATTGGATAGTATCGATAAAAAGACATCATACATCCCAAAAGAAGATAAGACTTCTAAGGGTAGCATTGCTGATGACGAAACGTATGTCAGACGAATAAGAAATCGCATAAGACAAGACTCCTACCTCTTCGAGATTGGCACTAGAACTGAGAAGGGCTTAGAAGGACCAGTAGTTAGGAGCACTGTCAATAGGATTCTCGTATAAAGGGGTTGACATGTAGCAGCTGAGAATTAAGGAGGATTAATTTACAAATAAGAAATTATAGAATAGGGAACCAAAAATGTATGAACAGAAAGATCAATGACACAAGGTATAACGGAGAGACTACTTATAAGAGCAATGACAGCAAAAACTGCTGGCAAATTTTCATGACTGACGAGTAGAAGTTCAAAGGATAGAAAGTCAAAACTTGAAGCACAGGACGACAAATGAATGTCTGACCTTCAGACAGAATATTGAATATGAATGCTGATATATGGAATAACAACGGTAAGGAGGACCAACAGACAAGGTGATCAATGAATTGAATGGATAGAAGAACAAGCACAAGACATAGAGTCTTAGAAATCCGACGTACTTATAGAAGTAACGACAGCAAGAAGGTCTTATAAATAAGATGAATAACGCATTGAAGAATGAATGATAGAAAGCCCAATATTTGACAAACAGGAGAATCGATGAATAGAACGATGGACTTAGCACAAATGGGTAGAAGAACTAACAGAGGGAATATCTTATAAAGGGGCCGATGAATATAAACAACGTCAATAAATAATATGATTAACTTAATAAGACTTAACTTAACTAATTAATGAGATCGAATGATAGAAGGCCACAGCATGAATAGTGGAAGTGATGTATTGAAGAAACGAAAGAAAGGAGGATCGATAGGTTAGGTTGTGGTAAGTTAAACAGGCAGCTTGCCAGGCTAGTACACTAGGAGGACTCTGAGGCCCACTGTGATGCCCTCTTCGGGCTTCGGAGTGTGGCAGTTAGTCAATTGCTCGGCTAGTACACTCGAAGGACTCTGAGGCCCATTGTGATGCCCGAAGAGAGTGTGTCAGATAGTCAATTGTTCAGCTGAAGCTTTTTGCGATGGCTGAAAAAGTGTGGTAAACCCAGTAGTGGTTTAAAATGACCTAAACTTTGGGTTTCTTGAAGTATCTCCCAGTGGCACAAAGTCGGAGTTTTTGCACAGATTCAATTTCTTCCTCATTTTCGCAACTTCTACACTAGTTCCGACGAGGCAGGCCTAGCCTATCTGATGGCGCAGTGCCCTATTAGAACCGATATGAGGAGGATTGACGGATAAGAGGACCAATGGGCAGAAGGATCAAAACAAAGAATGATGACCAACTGATGAATAACTGACTGAGAAGAAGACGAAGACTGAAAGAACGATAACCAGCTAATGGATAATTGACTGAGAGAAGAATGGACCGAAAGATGAATTAATAAATAAAATAAATAATGGATTGGAGAAACAATTTAGAACGCTCAATGACTAGGACTATTGACAACATGAAACAAGGTCTGACCGAAAACTTATTAACTAAAAATCATTGACTTCATATATAAAAACATGACAGTTGAACATTTTCATGATTTTAGAAAAAAGAAAATTAATGTGTTGAAAACATTTTCACGGCATCTTCTGCAGAGAATATCAAACACTTCAACTCGAATGAGAGCATCAACTTACATTCACCCACACAACACCTACATAGATATCCTTCAAATGTGGCATCATTTATGTAAATCAAGTTGTGATGAAAATAACTGCGAATAAAATTGCATGACTGATGGACTGACAGTCCAGTTGCGGCCATCAAACGTAGTACAAACATCAAAAACCGCACAACCTGTTACGCTGTCGAGACTCAACTCAGCTCAACTCAACTTTTTCAGCGCCACACGAACAATTCCAGCGTCCCTGTCAGATATTTGCCAGCGCCGCAACGGTCGCAAGGATTGAAATCGCTTTGTGTGCGGAAAGCGTTGCGCTCGGACGTGTCCATAAATCTTGCACGCATGTTTGCTTTATTGAAGGCTGAGAAGGCGCACAAACGCTTGAAAACATTTTTGGAAAAAAACAAATATTACAAAAAAATAAAATAAAAATATAAAAAAGTGTAAAACAAAGCAACTGCAGAACATGGAATGCGCTTTTTGTGCAACCACTGCGCGGAAGATACAAACGAACAAGCGACAAGTGGTAGGACCGACCAAGGGGCCAGGGTTACTGCAACATTGGGCGACTATGGCGACTCTGGTGAGTTCTGCGACGGACGGATCGTAACGCATGCCAAGCGGACAGTTAAAGTATCATAAGATGACAAAATGCCGGAGCAGCGAGCCGACTGCGACTGAGGCAGAATACGCACGTTGTGCATTCCACTTGACAGGCTACAGTGGGTCGAGTTGGCTGGTGGTTGGATTAAGGTTCGGTTTCGATTTAGTTTCAACTATTCATGAAGTTTGATGATTGTTTTATGATTTGAATTGTGTCATTGTTAGGTTATGTTTCTTTATTTCAGATTAGGTTGTTTAAGGTTAGGTTGGAGTTGGTTGGTGTTTGGAGTTGGGTTGAGTTAAGTTTCAACTATTCATGAAGTTTATTTGACTTTTCAGTTGTAAAGTTGATGAGTGTTGTATGATTTGAATTGTGTTATGTTTAGGTTATGTTTCTTTATTTCAGGTTAGGTTATGCAAGGTTAGGTTGAAGTTGGTTGGTGGTTGGATCAAGGTTCGATTGGGATGAGTTGGGTTAAGTTTCAACTATTCATGAAATTTGATAAATGTTGTATGATTTGAATTGTGCTATTTTAAGGTTATGTTTCTTTATTTTAGGTTAGGTTATTTAAGATTAGGTTGAAGTTGGTTGGATCAAGGTTCGTTCGGGTTGGGTTGAGTTAAGTTTCAACTATTCATGAAGTTTATTTGACTTTTCAGTTGTAAAGTTGATGAGTGTTGTATGATTTGAATTTTGTCATTGTTAGGTTATGTTTCTTTATTTCAGATTAGGTTATTTAAGGTTAGGTTGAAGTTGATTGGTGATTGGATCAAGCTTCGTTCGGGTTGGGTTGAGTTAGGTTCAACTATTTGTGAAGATTATTTGACTTTTCAGCTGGAAAGTTGATGAGTGTTTTATGATTTTAATTGTGTCATTGTTAGGTTATGTTTCTTTATTTCAGATTAGGTTATTTAAGGTTAGGTTGAAGTTGATTGGTGATTGAATCAAGGTTCGTTTGGGTTGGGTTGAGTTAAGTTTCAACTATTCATGAATTTTATTTGACTTTCCAGTTGTAAAGTTGATGAGTGTTTTATTATTTTAATTGTGTGAAGTTTAGGTTATGTTTCGTTATTTCGGGTTAGGTTATTTAAGGTTACGTTGAAGTGCAGTTTACAAAGTATTCACTTAGGTAATAATAAGTATTTTGTGATACAAAATAAGTGAAGAGTTGATTTAAGAAGAAGAGAGAGAGAAAAGAGAGTGAAGAGTGGATTTAAGAAGAAGACAATATGGTTAATATTTTTTTTTGTATTTTTATTCATAAACTGTTAATTCAGTTCAGTAGAATTCCAGTCAAGAAGCATTGAAAATTTTAGAATTATAAATGCTTTAAATTTGTCTATTTTTATAGCTCCTCTCTATGGTCGGCATTGCTCCACTGGAGCTTACCTTTCTTCCACTTATTCACTCAACTTGGCGTTCAACTTATTTTGAATTTTTGTTTTGTGATGGCGGCGAAAATGAAAGGAATTTCGCCGACACAGCGAAATGAGGCACCGAACCGAAGAATATGAAATTGTTTCCTGCTAAACGGCAACTGCAAAAAAAAGGCAACTGCAGGCAAAAAGCTGAAGGCACCTGCTGTCGCACGAGTGAAACGGCCAGCGGCAGAAATGTTAATGGACGATTTGGAACTTAATTTTAATTAAAAATGTGGACAAAAGTCGAAAAAAATGAATTGGCGCTGCTGAATTTATGCAAATAAACCACAAAAAAGCGAGAAGATAGAAGCAGTGGAACGAGAATGGAAAACACAGGCAGCGTGAAAGAATTGAGCAAAGTGAAAGATTGGTGGCAATCTCGGCGCCTTATCGCAGCCACATGTGTGGTCCGCGTCCAAGAACCTTTTAGCCCAAAGTCGCAACAAGTTGCAGGTAAGGAGACACTCGAGGCTGCGGCAAGCATTGGCTGCCGGTTGGTCAGAGAGAGTTGGTGTGTCTTGGAGAAGCAACCAGAACGTAGATAGACATCGGTGGCCATTGGCGCTAACTGTTGTCTAAAAGTGCTTTACAGAAGAAGAACAAGAAGAAGAAGCAGCCAGCACAGACCAGCAAAGCCAAGCAACAACTTTAGCCAAGGCCAAACGTTGTCCTCCACCATCAGTTGACTTACATCTTGGGCCAACTAACACAATTCCTGAAATTGCTGCAGGGGTCCACAAACTGTCGCCTGCGCTGCGTCCGCGGAGCGAGTAGGCCAAGGGAAACGCGAAAAACCGGCCGACGCGACGTGCCCTTGAATCGCGCACACAAAGCCAAACAAATCGCCCACAATAATAATAACAACAACAATTTATCTTGCGCTCTATCTCTTCATCACACCTACTCGTACACGCGCAACCATTCGTTGCATGCGCCGTGCGTGCAACATGGAAAAATGTGCGCGTGTCAAATGTCGCAGCATTGAAATTTGTCATTTTTATTGTGCGATTATTTGCAATTGTCGCATGCGGCCAACAATTTAATAATGACAATGACAACTAAACAACAACAACAAGCAACAAATACTTAGAATGCAGTGACCGGCATCGTGTTGCACGTTGCCAACAACATTGCTCGAGTGTCCACTCGCGTGCGTCACTCGCCATGTTACTTCTTGGCTGTTTTGCCGCGCCATGGCAATGCGGTAGGCATGCGGACGCGCGTTGTTGGTGCCACGCGGCATCGCGTTGGAAGACACGTTCGGCCTGCGCGTCTGCGCACTGTGTCCTCTCAATTATGGCCTTTGATTTTGATTGATGACTTTTGCGGTGACGTTTTGACGTTTATTTGTGTACGCGGCGCGTGAGTGCGCTTCGCCAGTCGGTGGATGTTGGTTGGTGTTCATGTATAAGTGTGTGTGTGTGTGTGTTGGCATGAGTTGTGGCATGTTTGCTAAAAACGAAAGGAGACTACAAACTGGCGTTGCTTCGTTGAAAATTTACGTATTGCAAAAATGTGGGAAAAAAGGTTGGAGAATTGAAATTTCATTGAAACAGCAGATACTTATAAATATATTTTTTTAATTTTTTTATATAATAGATATACAAACAAAATTTTGAATATTTTTTTCTGATATTACCACAAAATAACTTAACGAATTGTAATTTTTAATTTATTATATTTAATATTTTATAATTTTTTTTATAATAATCTATTATTATTTTAAAATTTTTCATGGAAATACGACAACCAAAAACGAATGCTTACAAAAAATCAAATATTTTTCTATTAAAATAACAAAAAAAAACTGCATTTCGGGAAGAATAAATCCATAATTTTCTCGTTTGATGTTGCTTGACTGATTTGGTTTGCTTGATCAGGCTTGATTGATCGGTTAAATATACACCAATTTTTTCTACAACTTATCGTCATTTTAGAGATAATTTCGTAATGAATCTTTGATAGAAGCGTTGGTCCCTGTTGACTGAGAACTCTATGGTTATTATTGGCAGAAAACTCTATATGTAAACAAATACTTTAATACATGAGTGTATGAGTTTTGTTTAGTAATGAACAGATTGATTCGAAATTCCTAATTAATAGATATGAACTATAAATGTTCTCAAACTCTAAGAAATTGGTTTTAAACCCGGAGTCCGGCGAATTGTTTTTATTCCGCTGATTAAACTACTCGACAAAAAATGGGTTCATCGCGTGCTCCTAAAAACAAAAGTATTTTTTAGACTGATCTTCGGCTGCTGATCACGAAACTGAAAATCAAAAAATTTTCTTAAGGAGCGTTTTCGAAAAATCTTCGAAAAACACGTTTTTCCCCTCTTATTTCAGTTATGAGCACATATCTTATAAACGAGCCATCCGACTAACACAAGTTGGCCATCATTCAGAAGGCAATTAACTAACCTTTCCAACGATATATCGATTGTCCAAATCAGATGATATTTTGGTAAGATACTGACGATGAAAGTTGTAAAAAAGTGAATTTTTTGACCATTTTCAAAAATTATACATTTTCGAATCGTTTTTTTTATAGATAAAATAAATGATCTACTCTGGTTTTAAAATCTAAGATGAAAGATATATTATTTGAGCAAATATTAAGCCTAACATCAATAGAATTGAAAGAAAAATAACAAAGTTATGATGCACGGAGTGAAAACACCAACTTTTCATTTATTACACCGTGCGAAAAAAATTTTTTATTTTTCCGAGACCCATCCAAATGTTAATTTAGACGTGAAACTAGAAGTCATTTATAATATCCTGGCATAGTCAATTCTTCATTTTCTGACCCGAAAACCTTCTTAAAGGAAATTTTTTCTTTAAGAAAATTTTTTGATTTTCAGTTTCGCGTTCAGCAGCCGAAGATTAGTCTAAAAAATACTTTTATTTTTAGGAGCATTTTTCGTGTCGAGTAGTGTTATTCGAAGGTGAAATATGCCCTTAGACTACCTGTACTTTTCTCTCACAATTCTTACCACCAACAAAAATTTCTTACAGCCAAGAAAGATTTGTAATGACCACAAAACATAGTAATTCTTGGTGCCTGTTCTGAACTAAAAGGTAGATGCAAAACAAGCTCCCACAAAATCTTTAAGTCACTATAGACGTATGTGGTTTGGCGCTGTCCTGATGGAACCAAACTCCTCTTTTGTTGGCCAATTCCGGCCGCTTTTGGTTGGCCTCTGATTCGCCTTAAATCCTCCAATTGTTGACAGCAGAGTATCGCTTCTATGCAGTATTGTTCTATGAAACCCATTCCTAACCCATTGGTTTCGTGCTTCGCTTAGGAAAATCGGAAAAGCTCGAAACATCGAGGTACTAAGTTTAGAATCCAACTTCATGGTTAAAAATTGTTTTCATGCAGTATGGCACAGCCTATCTGCGATCAAGACACTGGACTTGTCGCTTTTATAGTCAAAAGTAGTGCGAAAGTGCCCAGAGGTCCTTACGGAGTTAGCTCAAGGTTACCCTGATTTAGGTGCCAGGACACACATTAACGGCAATGAGCGATCCGAATGAATTGACCCAAAAAGGCTCAGCTTTTGAGTGAGGTTCTGACGGTTGATGCCCCACTGAGCTCAATAAGAACTTCTTTTTCAGTATCAACAGATCACTTTGGTAAATATACAACAAGAAAAAGACCGCAGAGATCTTAAAAAAGGGTCACTAAGATGTGGCAAGACTAACAGTGGCCATCACAGGCAAAATAAAAAATTAAATTAAATTAAAAAATTAAAAATTAAAAAAAAAAATTTAATTTTATGTAATTAAGTTTAATTAAAAAATTAATATCAGGTGTACAACTTTGCTTCCGCCGTTTTCCGATAGGTGGCTGTACCGGCTGAGGCTGGTTGAAATACATAGATGGTAATGCCTTTAAAGTGAGTGTGGACAGTGCCTAACGAATTGTCATCGCCGTTTCAGTGACAGTTGTTCTTGTTTTCGTATTATTCACGCTCGAAAATGTCCGTTTATGTGCCCAATTCTCGCCATTTGCGGGAAGTTTTACTTTTCTGTTACAATTCGCAAAAAAAATGCAGCTGAAGCGCATCGAATGCTCTCAGAAACTTACAGTGATGCTGCTCTGAGTGAAAGAACGTGTCGGGAGTGGTTTCAACGTTTTAAAACTGGTGATTCCGATGTCGAAGACAAACATGGTGGTGGAAGAGAAAAAACCTTCAAAGATGAACAACTAGAAGCATTGCTTGATGAAAACCGGGTGAAACCATCACAGGAGATCGCTACCGAACGCAACTGATGCGCCTTAGTCGCGCGCTAAAAGAAAAGCGGCCACAATATCAAGAGCGACATGACAAAGTCATCCTCCAACACGACAATGCTCGGCCTCACGTCGCAAAAGTGGTCAAAAAGTACCTGGAAACGCTGAAATGGGAAGTCTTGCCCCACCCGCCGTATTCCCCAGATGTCGCCCCTTCTGACTTCCACCTATTCCGTTCGATGGCACACGGCCTGGCAGATCAACATTTTCAATCCTTCGAAGAATTGGAAAAATGGATTGCTTCATGGATAGCGTCAAAAGAGGACTCCTTTTTTCGAGCCGGGATCCGAAAATTGCCGGAAAGATGGGAGAAAGTTGTCGCTAGCGACGGACAATACTTTGAATAATACATCTGTAAGCACTTTTTCGCAATAAAGCTTTTAATTTTGGAAAAAAACGGCGGAAGCAAAGTTGTACACCTGATATTATAACCAATGCCGAAAGTACTGTGATAAAAAATATTTACAAATAAATTTAGAAATAAACTCCTCTTGACTGCCATTCAACTCAGCACAAATGTCCAAGTGCAGACAGACTAAATAATTAACCCGCCACAGTCCGCTTAAATGAAAGATTGATATTTGTTGTATTTTCTTTTAATGTTTACTTTATTTATACGCAGTTTTCCTTCTTTAAATTTGTCTCTTTCAATTTCATTCAATCATTAAAAATTAACTTGAAAACAAAGAATTCGCTCGTCGTGCATTAGTTCGCTTCTCTTCAGTTCCATCAAAACTTCGTCACTTTGTTGCTACTGCCAGCCGCCTCAATTCGGTGGCAGTTAATCAATGCGAATGGGAAAATAAATCAAAAATCGTTTAATGGGATTTTTGTTTTAATATATTTTGTGTTTTATTTGCATTGTGGGCAATTACAAATTTATTGAAATGCAAAGAAAACAAAGTACAGTGACAGGGTTTTTGTGTTCTTTTGCCTATTTTACATAAATAATTACATATACAGCGGGTCAAAGGTTAATCGGGGGTTTACAAATATATGTTGTACAAAAAATTAAGTTGGAAAATTATCTACAAAGCAGCGTCGATGTGATTTTACGCGTAGTTATTACATATATAAATTAATCAATTAATATTTAATAGTTGTCGGGCATTAAACGAGCTGAGGAATAGCGAGAGGAGGCGAGAGTGGGGGCGAAGAAGCTGAAAATCAATGTACAACAACGGCTCTCAACAGTGGGCTTGCTTGGTTTTCTGCTTTAAATCTTTATTTAACTTGTCGCTTTATATATTTGTCTGTATTTATAGTTAATACTAAGAGCCTAAGTCTTATTTATTTAGTAGTTAACTGAATGTGAACTATTTATTGTTATGCGGTTCTCTATTCAATTGCATTACTTGCTCCGCTCGTGCGCAACTAAAGTCCGGACCTAACTTACACAAGGAGTGAAAAACACTAAACAAAACCAAACACACTGTTCGATTTGAATGCGAAATGAATTCGGAATCTTTTTACAGCTGACTGCAGTCAGACCACTTGCTGCCTGCTTGCGTTAGTCGTGATTGATTGGCGATTAATGCATTCCACCATCGCAATCGCAATCATAAGTTTAATCGTAATAATTGATGTCAGTGCGCGCCGTTCCAGCTTTTCGACTCTACTCACTTTTGCCATAATTCTGTCGTCTTTTATACAGTTTTCCTCGCACATTTGCTGCCGTTCGCGCCGCGGCTGTGATTGTTTTCGTATGCTTGTTGCGATTTTGTTTAGTTTCCGCTGCTGCTGTCGGCATGAGTGGGTCGTAATTGATTTAATTAGTTTCAATTGTTTAATATTTCCTAAAGCATTCTTGCACTCTGCAATTTTGCAAATATTTATTCTTTGATTTCGACGGCTGCCGGTCGGCCGATCGAGTCTGCTTGCGTTTTACATATTTGCGTCGTTGACTTTTTGGTTTGCTAACTCTTTGCTTTGCTCTAAATTATATATATTTCATTTATATAATAAATATAAATATTCGAGAAGCATTTTTGTATAAGTTTCTTGCGTTTTATTGCGATTTATTTGCTTTTAAACTTGTCGTCAGTAGCGTCGCAACAACTGCCGCCTTCGTTATAGAAAAATTCCTACTTGTTTGCCAGCATTTGGTGTTCACAATTATTCTTAGTTTTTAATTTGATTTCAGTTATTTGTTTTGTGACAAGTTTCTGCACTAAAAATTCAAATTTTTTCGAAACAAATTCAGATAAGAGATTTGGTTAATTTTGAATTAATTAATCAATTACAATTAAATGAAATATTGTTATTAATTTGAAATAACTTTAATTGAAATTAAACCATTTTCAACTTTAATCAATTGAAATTAGTTTCAATTAAATTTTAATTCTAAATTAAATTTTAATATTTAATATTAAAATTTATTTTATTAAAATTTGAAATTAGTTTTAATTGATTAAAATTTAATTAAATTGGAATTTTAAATAAAATTTGCAATGAGGTTTTATTATTAAATATGAAAATTTATCTTATTAAAATTTTATTTTAAAATTTGCAATTAATTTTAATTGATAAAAAATAAAATAAATTTTAATTTTAAATTAAATTTTAATTTTGATGCGATTAATTTAATTTTTAATTTTGAGTTGATTAAAATGAAATTAAATTTTTCAATTAATCAACTCTTATTCAATTAAAATGTAATTTAATTTTTATCAATTAAAATTAATTTCAACATTTAATATTAACTGATTAAAACTTAATTGTAATGTAAAATTAAATATTAACTTAAATTTTAAATGTAATTTCAAATCAAATTAATTCAATTCAATTCAAATTAATTTAAAATGAAAATTTAATTTATTTACATTACAATTTAGTTTTAATCAATTAATGTTAAATGTTGAAATTAATTTTAATTGATAAAAATTAAAGTACATTTTAATTGATTAGATTTGAATGAATTGATTAATTGAAAAAATTCACTTTATTTGTAACAACTAAAATTAAATTTAATTCTAATCAATTAATATTCATTTACAATTTTAGTTTTAATTTCAAACTTAATTAAATCAGTTTTCATTCAAAAAATTTAAATGGTTACAATTAAATTAAATTTTAGTCAAATAATCAATTTAATTAATTTCAATGTATTTATTTTAATTTAAAATTTATTAAAATTAATTTCGATAAAACTTTAAATTTGAACTACTTTATATAAACTTAAATTAAACCAATTTCAATATTAATGAATTCATTAGTTTGAATTAAACTTTAATTTTTTTTATCAATTCGAATTTTAATCAATTACGTTGTAATTGAATTCTTTAAAATTTAATTCAATCAAGGAATTACAATTTCAATCAATTAAATTTAAATTGATTTAAGTGACAATCTTTAATTAAGTTACATTTCAACAAATCTAATCAAATGAATTCTAATTAAAAATTTAAACCATGAATGTTACAACAATTGTATTTAGTTTTCCGTCAAAAATAGTTAAAATGTGTTTTGAATAGTACAATAATTTGTAATTTTGTTTTTCATTTGGGCTATCATTGAATTTAGCGAGAAATAAAATTAATTAATTTGATATAATTTCTAATCAATCATTCAATATAATCTCTACAAAACCAATGCGCAAATTAATGTGATTTTACAAATAGATTAAGTAATAAATTTTTTCTATCATTGTTAATTTTGGCATAATTTTTTAATTGTTCAAATTAGTTTATGCACTGCATATCAAAAAATAATTAATTCATTGCTTTCATTTCAATGAAGTTAATAATGATTTGTCAATCGAATATTGAATTGTTAATTGAATTGATCAGTAATTAAAAATGATAACAATTAATAATAATTATTTGTATTTAAATTTATTTTATGAAAATCATGAATTATTAAATGAATATTAAAAAAAATTATTGTATTTAATGTTAAAATTTCTATTACTATAATTATAATCACCAATGATTATCGTAATTTATAAAAATTATAATTAATTGTTTAAGCAATTTATTAAATATTTTATTGAGGAAATTATAATAAACTGTAATTAATAATAACAATACAATTTATTAATTAATTGCTTGATTAATTTTTCATTAAAAATAACTCGAGTTAAAATTTAAATTGATTTATTTAAATTCTTTTAGTTTTTAAAGGAAGAATCTAATTTATTGTTAATTAAATTATTTATGAATCTAATAAATGATTAACACATTTTAATTAAATAATACTAATTATTTTTAACTGTTTTTAATCATCATTAATTAGTGTCTATTGTAGTGATTTAATCATTTAAATTTGTTAGCAAAATCAATAAAAACAATAAACAAAAGAAAATGCATTTAAAAAATTTAATTTAATTATTAATTAATTTAATTTAATTTCAATTTATTAAAAAAAAAACTAATTAATAATAAACTAATCACACTTAAATAAATGTTTTTAAAAAAATTTTGTCCTTTGAATTTTTAGTGCATAACTTGTCGTAAATTCCAAGTGTTTGTTTGTGTATTTCTGTCAACAGCTTTTGGTGTTTGCAAAGTTCGCAATTTTTATTTTTGTGTTGTTGTTGTATGTCAGCAACTTTTGTTCGTTCCAACTAACCATTCAACATTACACATTTCTATCGCATGCAATAAATAAATAATTTGCCGAAACACACTGACAAAGTTTCTCGTGTCTCCCTCGGGGGCTTTTGCCCAGACAGTGGAATTTCTAGCTTTTACTATTTGTTAATTTTTTTAGTGTTTACTTTTGTTATAATTTAAATTTTTGTCTACGCTTGCAAAAATCTAAATTCTTGTTTTCTTTTTCATATTCTAATTGTATGAATTTTTTCGGTTTTATATAATTTTTATATTTTTATTTCTTCTTTATTTATTTTTGTTTACTGACAATAGGAAAATTCTCTTCGTTTCTGTTTGTTGCTAATTGAATTAATTATGTTTAACACAATCTAAGTAATTGTTTTGTTTGCAATTCAACTTTCCCTTCGCTAAAGTATTTCGGTATTCATAACATTATCAGTTGAGTTTTCGATTTAAATTAAGTATTTTGTTTTTGTTATTATTGGTTTTTGGTATTTGGAAGTGTTGCTGTGTGCGATTTAGTTTTCAAAATATTCGTTTTTGTATTTTCCATATTTCTATTCATGTTTTTCTATATATATATAAATATATATATAGCGGATATTTTAGTTTTGAACCGCATTGACTGTTGCTGTCTGCTGGCTGTGTGGCATTGAAATGCTTGTAAAGCCGGGAACAGCGGTTCCCAATTGTGGCCGGCGTGCTGCAGCGGAATAGTTTGCTTGCATGGTTTTCATCAACGAATTTGCTTTAAGTGTTTTGGTTTTAGTTTACAATTTTTAGTTCATCAGCGCTAAGTACTTATGTGTGTGTGTGTGTATGTATGTATGTCTGTTGTTTTTATTGTCTCACTTGAAAATTGCAATAAATTTGCATTGCAATGTGGGCCTCATGGGTTGCAGTTGAGGGCAATTCGATCATTTCTAAAGGGGTCAATTTGTGCTAGTTTCGATAGCACTTTTAGCAGATCTCTTTTAGTTGAGTTGACATAGCTATGCTTTGCCCTAAGAGGGTCTCCCCATCGAGCTTCTAGAACAGTGATGGCCATTTTGGTACTCGCGAGTAGTGCAATGGTCACATCAGATCTCTGCGTTGCCCCCGAGAAATCTTCCAATCGAGCTTCTAGAACAGTGATGTCCCTTCCGGTACTCGCGAGTAAGACTGATGATCACTCTGCAACTCGCGAGTAGTGCAATGGCCATCTCTGGTATCTGTTGTGCCTTCGAGGGATCTTTCAATCGAGCTTCTGCAACAGTGATGACCCTTCCGGTACTCGCGAGTATGACTGATGACTGCTCTGCTACTCGCGCGTAGTACAATGGTCATCTCTGGTCACTGCTTTGCCTTCGAGGGATCTTTCAATCGAGCTTCTAGAACAGTGATGGCCATTTCGGTACTCGCGAGTATGACTGATGACCGCTCTATTACTCACGAGTAGTACAAGTGCCATCTCTGGTCTACAAACGCTTATAGAAGAGTTGACATAGCCGTGCCTTGCCCTACGAGAGATCTTTCAATCGAGCTTCTAGAACAGTGATGGCCGTTCCGGTACTCGCGAGTATAACTGACGACCACTCTGCTTCTCGCGCGTAGTACAATGGTCATCACTGATCTGAAGCAACAACATGGCTTATAACGGAGAAGAACTCTGAATACGAACTCAGTTGTGTCAAATCCGAAAAATGTTCTTCATTACTCAAAGAGAACTCGACATTGGCCTCTCAGCTGCCCTGGCAAATCATTGCTTTCTGACTTTCCATTTCTATCCACTGATTCATAAACTGATGCGTCTTCTTCTTCAATTGATTTGCCGTGTTTTCATATTTTCGTTCAAGCACTCTGCTTCGACTCGCCGAATCGTTCGGATCAGCTGCCATCTTCCATTCATTTCTGTTGCAGATTTTCTTGACACTACCAACAATTCAAATGTTGCATACGATATTTTTCTATATTTTTATATTTATATATATATTCAAAAGTACAAATACTATATACGTATATCTATAAGATATATTCACTGATATATGCAAGTATTGTTTTCAGTACAAATTTTGACCAAATCTTTCAAGCTAATCGAAAAATTATAAAAGCAAAACTGTAAACTGTTTTTCTAATTTTTATTTTTTGATACGTGTTTCTTTAACTATTTGGTGCGCCTTGTTCACACAAAATTTTTTTGAGCCCGCATGGGGAAAGAGTTGAGTTGGATGAAGAATTTTTTTATATGGAAATTTAGACGGGTTTAGTCAAGTTAGCCAATTGGCAGGGAACTATTCTTTTGAAGTACAGGGGAATGAAATTTTGTTCAATCCAGACTTCAAGTGTGAAGGAGTGCAAAAGCAAGTTTCGAGCGCTGTGTGAGAGATATTTTGTGAGGTGACCATCTCGTTGAGACTAGTGGAGGTCCTAGAGGGGTTAAACAAAGTTTCGCTTTGATTTTGATTTGCCTATCGAGAGCTATGTCCGTCCGAGAAGAATTCTACGCGTAGCTGCCAAAGTGTCGCTGCCGCAGCGTCATCATTCGTTTGCGCTCCTTGTTGATTTTTATTTTGGCAATTCGAATGGACTCGGGCAGCACTGCGGTCGCGGACGTGGGCAGGTAGCCGCTCACCATTGTCAGACGACTGTTGCCGCCGCCGGCGCCGCTGCTGTGACTTCTGGCGACAACGTCCGCGCGATTGGTGTCCGCGGCGGCCTCAGCCAGTGCCTGTTCCTCGAGCAGGTCCGGGTAGACGCTGATGTTGTCGATGTTGTCAATGTCGATGTCGCCGGCATTGTTGCGCACGTAGGTCAGCTGATGGAAGGGCGTGGCCAGCAGTCGCTGCGTCGAGATGCGTATGGACTTTTTCGCTGTTGCTGTTGCTACTGGAGGCGCTGTTGCTGCTACGGTGGCCGTGGCCGTTGCCAGTGTTGTGTCGGGTGTGTGCAACAGTTGCTGTTGCTTGCGGCCGCCGTTGTTGTTGTTGTTGTCAGAGTGAGCCTCCGCAATGGTGTTGTTGTTGTGACTGTGATTGATATTCTTGTTGACGCTGAGCAGGTTGCTCTGGTTGCTGTTGGTGTTGGTGCTGGCAGCAACATTGCTTGCGTAAGGCGGTATGTTGCTCACTGTTGTTGTTGCTGTCTTTGCTGTGCTGGTCGTTGTGAAGTTTGTGGTCGCTGTGGCTTCAACAGCAGCGCCGATTGTTGTTGTTGTTGCTGTGTTGCGTGCATGTTGCACCGTTGCTGTTGGCATTGTTGGCAACAGATTGCTGTACATTTTGTTGGCATGACGATTCAGTTTCGCACTCATCACGTTGCCTTCACCCAAATATTTCTTGCTAAAATTGTTGCTAGTTTCGCCCACCGTGTGCCGCTGCTGCTGCTCATCTTCGTCATTGTTGTTGTTGTTGTTGTTGCCTACATTTCTATGCCTATTACTTTTATGGAAATTGCTACTTCTAGTGCTATAAATAAATTCAGTCAAGTCATTTGCCGCCAGATTGCCGGCGTTGGCGCTGCTGCTGCTGCTGTCGGCCATCGTTTGTGCCACTGTTGTTGCTGCCGTCGCTTTCAGGTTGTTTGAGTATTCGTTCGTTTGCTGCTTGCTTGTGTGCAATGTTGCCACTGTTGTTGCTCTGCTTGACTTTGCCATGTTGCTGACGCTTATCATATTTTCACTGGCATCGGCAACAATGTCGTCAGTCGCCGTCAACGTTGTATCGGCTGTGTCCGTTGCAACGCTTTCCATGAGCTGTGCAGCTTCCGACGAAAAGTCAGCGACATTGGTGCTGCTGCTGCTGTCTGTGTTGTTGTCGTTGTCAGTATCTGCATCTGCGTCTGCATCGGTGACAGTCACAGTGTCATTGGAGGAGGTAGTTGTCGCATACTCGTCGTCGGCAACACTTGATTGCCAATTGTCGTCGGCGCCATATGTTGCTGGCCATTCCGTTTCTGCTGCTGCTGCTGCTTGAGTGTGACCATCATTGCCAACACTGTGCGCCAAAGTGGGCGTGGGCGCCAGCAGCGGTTCGCCATTGACTGTTGTTTCCAGCTCGTCGTAGAATGTTGCTGGCGACCAGTTGTCCGGCAGCGAGTATGTTGCCGCTGTGGAATACAATTGTTGCTGCTCTCTTTCGCTAATAATACTGTTTGCGTGCATTGTTGCCGACTGGGTCGACATGTTGCTGCCAAATGTTGTTGCATTTGTCTCAATTTCGCTGCTCAAATCAGCATCGGTTGCCTCCACCGATGTGTTGTTGTTGTTGTTATAGTCGTTGGCTGCAGTCGGCAACAATGACGCAGCAGCAACATCTGTCTCCGATGTGCTGGACAGCGAATACGCATCGAATGTGAGCGCAGTTGGTGAGGCCGGCGACGATTCGAAAGGCTCCACCGACGACAGCCATTCGCTGCTGTCGTAGGGATAATCACCAGCAACACTGCTACTGCTGGCAGCAACATCATCGAATGTTGTTGACGACGCGTACGCTGTGGCGCTTGGCGCTGTTTCCGCTGCAACTGTGGCAGCTGGCGTTGATGTGGCAACGGCATTGCTGCGTGCAACTTGTGGCTGCGACTTGAGCGACAGCAACCGATTGCGCTGTTGCTGCGACAAATGCTTTCGGCCTTTTCTTCGTCGACCTTTGCGCTTTTTGGTGGTGGTGGTGGTTGCTGTCGTTGTTAGGGATTTCACTTTGGCTGCCGCTGCAGCGGTCCATGTTGCCATTGAACTGTCGGCAGCATTTGTTGCTGCTGTGCTGTGTTGCTTATATCTACTTGCTGTCGCTGCTGCTGTAGCGCTAAAGGCAGTTTGTGTTGTTGTGAACGTTTTTGATTGTGTTGCTGCTTTTGCTTTTGATGTTGCAGTTGTTGCTGTTGCTGTAGTTTTCGACAGTGGCCACACTTGTACAGTGGAAGAGTAGAATGTCGTAGGCGTTTGAATTTTTCTGGCTCTCACTGTGGTTGTGGCTGTTGTTGTTGTTGTTGTTGTAGTGTTAGTTAGACTAGTTGCTCCGCGCAGCCGATTGCGCTGACGCCGCTTCTGTTTGTGTTCATGTTGCTGCCGTCGCGCCACCACGTTCGGATCGTTGTGATGGTGACGCACCAAATGTTGTTGCTGCCGCACGTGCTCGCGTGTGTTGTTGCTGCCGTTGTGATACTTGGCTGCACTTAAACCTAATTGCTGCTTAGCGTTACTTAAGCTAATGTTGCTGCTGCTGCCGCCGCTGCGGCTACTGTTGCTAGCGCTTATGTTGCTACTATGGCCATTCGTATATTGTTGCTGATTTTGGTTATTGTTGCTGTGGTTATTGTTGTTGTTGCGCATTCCATTGATGCGCTTGTTTTTGTTGCGTGACAATTTGGAACGATTCGCTGTCGCCGCTGTGGTGAGCGCCACACGAGTCGATGACGGCGACGACGACGACGCGGATGAGGACGACAGTGTTGTTGTTGTGGCTGTGGCGTGCGGCTTGGGCGCGAAATAGTCGGTGTGCTGATGGAAAAACTGATCGGCCTGGATTTTGGTGAACATGTAGCAGGCATCGTTGACGTTCTTCTTGGGGCCGACCGCCTTACCGCGGTGCGTAAAACCGACACGTCGCTGCAGATCGACTGCGGAACGAAACACGAAATAACCGTGCACGATGGTTTCGTTGAAGTAGCAGGTGTCGCGCAGTTCTTTCTGCAAATGAAACCAAACGAAAAATATGCATTAATTGGTGTTCAAACAACAAAGACTCATGTTGCGGGCAACATGTTGCTAGAAGTTAAATGGCTGCTGTCATTAAGACGACACGAATTTGTTAGTTTTAGTTATGAAAATTTTAGCTCCTTGGCAACTTTGAGCTGCCAAACAACAAAGACTCATGTTGCGGGCAACATGTTGCTAGAAGTTACAAGGCTGCTGTCATTAAGACGACACGAATTTGTTAGTTTTAGTTATGAAAATTTAAGCCTCTTGGCAACTTTGAGCTGCCAAACAACAAAGACTCATGTTGCGCGCAACATGTTGTTAGAAGTTAAACGGCTGCTGTCACTAAAAAGACACGAATTTGTTAGTTTTAGTTATGAAAATTGTAACCCCTTGGCAACTTTGAGCTGCCAACTATTCTACTTCAACATGTCACTTCAACAATTGTACTGCAATTTGTAGAACTCATAAATTTCACCCAACTTCCGGCTTGGTCCACTCATTTACATTAAATTTTTCTCCCAATCTCAGCAGTGACGTTTTCCGTGCCGCTTTTCACTTCCTCACTTGAACGACCACTTTGAACAATTTGAATGCGCATCAAAAGCAATTTGTTACTTTCGTATTTTGAATGCTGCGCATGCGCACATCGCGTTGCCTTTGGTGTTTTCTTGTTGTCTGTTTGCTCGGCTGGTTGTTGTGATCTGCTCACCGCATTGTGTGTAAACACGAAAACAAGTGCTTTTGAGCACTTTCCAAATCGACAAATACGCTCGACTATAAATAAATTAGTGCCCTGGCAACTGAGACAACACAAACTGCAGTCGGCGGTAAATGATTGGTGTTGTTGTTGTTGTTGTTCTGCTGTGTGAGCTAATTTGAAGCAGAGCGAGTGCACGATTTAATTTTTTTCCTATAAGCGTGTATGGACCGAGTCAATCGCAGTTCAAAGCAACAACACACATCCATTTTCGTCTTTTAAGGGTTAAAAAGACTCGAAAATATCTTTGAAAAATCAAATGGAACAGTGCTGGATTTGTTTTTAATTTCTGTCTGATATAAGAAGTTGATATTGATATATTTTAACAGTTGATATTTTCTACTTCTTGAGCATCGAACTTTTGTGGGTCAAATCTAAAAAATCTGAAAATTCACCAGCTTAGTTCTAGGTTTTTCAAGATTTGTGTTAAAAAAAAAATTGAGCTAAAGATCAGAGAAACCAATATTTTCTTCTTTGTCTGCTTTTTTATTTTAGTTCCATTTAGTTATTCTAGTTCGAGTCTAGGGATGCCCAGCTTGAAGCTTAATTGGCTCACCTGGATCACAACAACATCGCTGTGACTCACTTTGACTCACAAAAATCTCTGGCTAACAACAAATACATCAGTTTTCCATATCTTTCACACTTTGAATTAGAATCCCCCAAATATTCTTCGTTCTTCTATTTTCTATCTCCGACACTTTGACTTCGATTCCCTTTGAAATCCCATTATAGGTTATTTCAATCCTTTAATCCCTCAAAAGTTGATATTTTCTATACCAAATTTTTTTTGTTCTTCTATTTTCTATCTTCATAACTTTAACTTCGATTCCCCTTGAAATCACATTGCAGTTTCTTTTCGTCCTTCAATCGCTCAAAAGTTGATATTTTCTTTACCTTATTTTCTTTATTTTTCTATTTTCTATTTTCTTCAGTTTAACTTCGATTTCCTTTGAAATCTCATTAAAGGTTCTTTCTGTCCTTCAATCCTTAAAAAGTTGATATTTTCTTTCCAAATTTTCTTCGTTCTTCTCTTTTCTATATCCGACAATTTGACTTCGATTCCCTTTGAAATCACATTACAGTTTCTTTTCGTCCTTCAATCCCTCAAAATTTGATATTTTCTGTACCACATTTTCATTATTTTTCTAATTTCTATTTTCTTTACTTTAACTTCGATTCCCTTTGAAATCTCATTGAAGGTTCTGTGAATGGGAATGAAGGACCCCTCAACATTTGATATTTTCTATACCACAGTTTCTTTATTCTTCTATTTCTATCTCCGACAATTTGACTTCGATTCCCTTTGAAATCACATTACAGTTTCTTTTCGTCCTTCAATCCCTCAAAAGTTGATATTTTCTGTACCACATTTTCTTTATTTTTCTAATTTCTATTTTCTTTACTTTAACTTCAAATCGCTTTGAAATCTCATTAACGGTTCTTTCAATCTTTCAATCCTTAAAAAGTTGATATTTTCTTTCCAAATTTTCTTCGTTCTTCTATTTTCTATCTTCGACACTTTGATTTCGATTCCTTTTGAAATTCCATTACATGTTCTTTCGGTCCTTCAATTCCTCAAAAGTCGATATGTTCTGTTCTGTTCTTTGAAATTCCCATTACAGGTTCTTTCAATGCTTCCTTCCGGACTAAAGTAATTTATGAACCCCGACCGCTTCTTTCCCTGCACGTGTCGGCCTGCTGACGTCAGTTCCCACAGCACTGACGTACTTTGTGAATTGCGCCCCGCTTGCGCCGCCGTCAATTTCGGTCTTCAACATTTTGACATTCACCCAAAAAACGCGAACTGACATTAAACAACCGACGGAGTTTGTTTATTTTCGGATCACTTGAGCTGCCGATTGTCGACTGCGACGGCAGCCGGCCGGTTGCTGTGGCAAGTGCGACAGTGTCAGTGGGGGCGCTGCTGACTGACTGACTGGCTGGCTGGTGTTTTGGGGGCGCTGTGTTGTGGTTGTTGTTGTTGTTTTGTTTGGCCTGAAGCGGCTGCGCGTGCGCGCCAACTTCAAGTCGCGCGCACGCCACCACACATGCCATAATTGTTACAACAACAACACAAATAAGACAAAAATAGCAGCAACCAGAGTCGCGGCCCATTGTATACATGTGTCAAAAGTAGGTGTAAACAACACACTCGAGTCAGATATCGATTTGATATATTTATGTACTCCAAATATTGCCAAAGAAAAGCCAAACCAATGTATGTACAAACGCGATTTTAATAGAGCAACTTTTATAAAAAAAATTATAAAAACAGAAATAGAAACATTGTGCACAATGATAATTGCACACACACACACACACATACACAAAGTCACTTTTATGTCGCTGCCATATTTGATCGAGTGCGATTGTGATTTGCGATTGCGGCGCGTAATTGTTGTGAGATTTTTATTGTGCGACTGTGCTTTTCTTTTGCCATTGTTGTAAACATTTATGGTTCGCTTTTTGCACGCATATCTGGAAGTTAATAAAGTTGGGGGCGTGTGCGGCGCGTTTCAGTGCAAATCGTGGCGTACCTAATCGACTCTTTGACAGCCGAGTTGAATCGAGTCGAGCGCAACGCATTCACAATGCCAACAACTGGAAGGAAGTGTTGCGGGACAATAATTGTTTCAATTTTCATTATGCGCGCTGACAGTTTAATGCGATTTTAATGATTACAGATAATTTGCGCCTAAAAATCGAGAGTAGAGAATAGAAACAATCAGCTGGAAACAATGGAGGAAAGCACAAATCTGTGACTGTGATTTTTTGCGTTCGAGTGTTGCGAACGTAACAAATCCATATTAGAAAGTTTTACAATTGAATCTGTGGTTTCATTATAATGGAAATTTTCTATTTGAAAAGAAAGCAATTCATTTCATAAACTGTGCTTTGTCAATTTTTGCACAAAAATGTCAACCATCGATACACGAAGTTCACATTATTTCACTTCAACTATGTTTTTCTTAATGGTCAGTGTCCCGACACAACCTAACCTACTTTATTATACTATTTCCTATCATCGACACTTTGAATTCGATTCTCTTTGAAATCTCATTGCAAGTTCTTTCAATCCTTCAATCCCTCCAAAGAATATACCACATTTTCCTAATTCTTAAATTTTCTATCTTTGACATTTTGACTTCGATTCCCTTTGAAATTCCATTACAGTATGTTTCCATTTTTCAATCCCTCAAAAGTTGATTATTTCTACACCAAATTTTCTTCGTTCTTCTATTTTCTATCTCTTTCACTTTGACTTCGATTCCCTTTGAAATCTCATTACAGGTTCTTTTGGTCCTTCAGCCCCTCAAAAGTAAATACTTTTTGTACTACATTTTCTTTATTCTTCTATTTTCTCTCCTCTCCATTGCCACATCGATTCTCTTTGAAATCTCATTACAGGTTCTTTTGGTGCCTCAAAAGTCGATATTTTCAATACCACATTTTCTTTATTCTTGTATTTCTATTTTCGACACTTTGAGTTAAATTCCCTTGAAATCACATTACATGTTCTTTTAATCCTTCAATCCCTTTAAAACGATATTTTTTATACCACATTTTCTGTATTCTTCCTTTCTATTATATTTTCAATCTTCGACACTTTGAATTAAATTTCCTTTGAAATCTCATTACATGTTCTTTCAATCTTTCAATCCCTCAAAAGTCGATATTTTCAATACCACATTTTCTTTATTCTTTTATTTCTATTTTCGACACTTTGACTTAGATTCCCTTGAAATCCCATTAGAGGTTCCTTCAATCTTTTAATTCCTCAACAGTTGACATTTTCTATACCAAATTTTCTCTATAATGATGAATTGAACAATTTATGCTCTTTCTCTCTTCTCCCTCTCTTTCTTTGGAGATAGCAAAGGGTTGCTAGGGTCTTGAATCTCTTTTAAGCAGCATTGCATTGATTCTGAAAGGATTAGACAAAAGTTAGAAGACAGCATCCTGAAGGAAGAATTTATCTTTCTCTCTTTAAAAATTCGATGAATTGAACAATTTGTGCTCTTTCTCTCTTTGGAGATAGCAAAGGGTTGCTAGGGTCTTGGATCTCTTTTAAGCAGCATTGCATTGATTCTGAAAGGATTAGACAAAAGTTAGACACCAGCATCCTGAAGGAAGAATTTATATTTCTCTCATCAAAAATTCGATGAAGTGAACAATTTGTGCTCTTTCTCTCTTTGGAGATAGCAAAGGGTTGCTAGGGTCTTGAATCTTTTTAAGCAGCATTACGTTCATTCTGAAAGGATTAGACAAAAGTTAGACACCAGCATCCTGAAGGAAGAATTTATCTTTCTCTCTTTAAAAATTCAATGAATTGAACAATTTATGCTCTTTTTCTCTCTCTCTTTTCTCTCTCTCTATTTCTTTGGATATGGCAAAGGGCTGCTAGGGGCTTGGATCTCTTTTATTTCGTTGGTTCTGAAAGGTTTAGACAAAAGTTAGAAGACATCATCTGGAAGGAAGAATTCATGACACTTGAACACTTGAATTGAACCCACTTATGTGGGAGAGACTTTCCGCACGATCGAGTATAGTAGAACCCACAATTCAACAGTTGGAAGTGACTTGCCGGCACTCAACTGTCATAGTGACTCTTTACTACTTGTCCGACTTGACCTTCTTGCGTGACCCTGAAAACCTGACAACAACCCAACCCTTCTTATCAATGCTTATCATCAGTTATTGAGCGATGTAAAGCACAGCAATTAACTATTTAATACCTCAAAACTAATAAAAACAACAACTTAGCACTTAGCGATGGGGATTTTGCTCGGAATGCGCTGAACGCTTCAGATTGAAATAATGGAGACTTTGATTTTGACATTGAATGAGCGGACAAGTACGTTGGAACCACTTCGGTGGCGCTCGAGTGGCCACAAAAGGACACCGAAACGTCCTTGCGTGAGTATTTCACTGGCAGCGGACCGATAAGAATCATTGGAGGCGACTTCAAAGTAATGAAACTGAAAGTGATTTCACAATGACTTTTCTAATTGTTGTTGCTGTCTCATATGAGAAGTGTCAATACTTGAGGCGAGCTGAGTGCATTTGCACACAAAATAATTCGGTTGCTTCAAGGAAACAATGCAATGTTGAATATTTTTTGCATTTAACTGTTGTTGTTGTTACAGTAGTTTGCTGCCATACGAAAGTGTTACAAGTTTAAGTATCAACACTCAATGCAAAGTCAATTGAAAAGTGCTTTAAAAGTGTTATAATTTCAACATTTTAAGGTTATTGATTTATTTTATTTTGAGGTTAGAAAAGACAATTTGTGGCAATGGCGCAGAATTTGCATTGAATCTAAAGAATTCATCAGTCAGTTGCTTTTTCCAATTCGGGGCAGACAAACGTGTAACGGCAACGTTGCTCTTGGCGGCAACAACTAAGAAACCGGCGACAACACGACTTGTCAACAAAAGTTGTAAACGAGAATTGGGTCACTTGTGTCGTTTGCTCAGCGCTGTTCCAGTTCCGGTCCGGGGTTCTGGCACCACTTAACAAACAGCGCGGCTTTAGCTTTGTCAAAAGAAATTGAAACAAGAAAAGCCGACACGGTGCAGCTGTCAACTTGTTCCTCCGTACGTCCGTCCGTCCGTTCGTTTATCCATTCGTCAGTTGTATTCAAATCATAAAAAATGATGCTAATAAAGTCTATTTATGTGTCAGGCAAACAGACAAACACGAGCACTACAATAATAATAACAAAAACTATTATCATAATGTATGCAAATAAATGCAATAAAAAAATGAAACTGAACATGGAAATAAAAATAGAAATACCAATGAAAATGAAAAGCGAAACTTCAATGTGCGGCGAGGCTTATCGCAATTGCGGCACAACAACAACAACAACAAATGCTAGTCGCTCGAATGAATTCACCGAGGGAGTGTTGTGTGTTGTTGCTGGCGCGTGCCTTAAGGGAAACCCCCCGCGCCGCCTTGGGGGAGTGTCGCAAAATGTTGCCAACACTTTTTGACAGTCGACACGACTTGATTGTGTGAAAATGTTTTTTTGTTGGTTGCTTTAATTCCACACAAAGTCAAACGTTGTCACTTGTGTACAAAACTGTTAATGAAAAGTGACAGTTCGAGCGCAACAAGTGACATTTTTGTGCTTTGTTTCGATTGTCGAAAACTGTCCAAGACTGAGGGCGCCTAAATTTTTGCATAATTCTTTCGGTGCTGGTAATTTGTGGCAGCTCGCAAATGTCAGGCAATTAGCTAATTGCATGGAATTTTCGTTGGTAATATTTCGCTGACACGCTCAGTCGGCGCTGACTGTCAGCACACTTTAAAAGCGGCAATATTAATAATTTTGCTTTTAAAAATGTCACAAATAACTATTTGTAATCTATAGTTGAATACTTGTTATATGTTATAAGGTGGCAACACTGTATCAATTCATTTATGTGAGTCACCCGGTTGGCTAATCGAGAGTTACGCAGCTAAGTTACGATTATTCTTGAAACTTGCGAACGAGTCAGCACATCGTGAAAAAGAAAACTAAAAACATCGAGATCCTGGGGCGCGAAATTCCCCAAAAAGTATAAACTAAATATTGAAAATATAAAAAAATCCAAAAAAAATTGGAAAAAGTGACCCCCATTTTTAACGAAAACTTAAACTAAGTTTTGAAAACGGTTTTCGGGTTAAGAATTAGCGGCACTTTAGTTAAAATTACACAATTTACAATGAAAAATCTGGAAAAAGTCAGGGAAAATCGGAAAAAGTGACGTTAATTTTTTACGAAAATTCAAACTAAGTTTTAAAAACAGTTTGCTTATTCGAAATTAGCGACTTTTTATTAAAAACTACACAAATTACAATGAAAAATGTTGAAAAATTCAAGGAAAATCGGAAAAAGTTATGTTCATTTTTAGCGAAAACTCAAACTAAGTTTAAAAAACCATTTTGCGGATTCAAAATCAGCGATATTTTATTAAAAAGATACAAATTACAATGAAAAATGTTGAAAAATTCAAGAAAAATCGGAAAAAGTGACGTTCATTTTTTACGAAAATTTGAACTAAGTTTTAAAAACAGTTTGCGCATTGGAAATCAGTGACGTTTTATTGCTCTAGAACTGATGTGAAAAAAAATTCTCCATATTTCTTAATGATTCCAAGAACATAGTTTTTCTTTCTACTGTTAGTGAGTTTTGATCTCCTTGTAATGCATTTTTTTAAGCGAATTTTTATCTGCAACCAACAACTTTTAGAAGTTCAACTCTCATTCGTTTTCGATCTCCATATAAAAAATGTTTCCAATATTATTTTGTTATGCCTATCGATGTCGCCTGGGTAGACCCACATGAAGTGCACTGGGCTCCCATCCCAGAGGTTGAAGGTTCGATTCCCACCTGACTTGATCCCGCACGTTCTTAAACTTCCAATTTTTAACTTTTTTTCTAATTGTTCCCATCTCTTCAGCATTACCCAATCAAATCCTCCACCATTCGACCAGCTCCTATCCTTCCCACTCCATTCAGTTTTGGATGGGCAGCTCGCAGCAGGTTTCCATATAGTTCCAGTAGTTGTAACAGCGAAACAACAACACCAATAGCAGTGCCAGTTTGGACTAAAGCAAATATGTCGCAGCGCAGACATCATCCACAAGCTTATCAAAGACATCAACCTCTGCACATACGGAGGCGACTCTACTAGGTTACGCCAGATGGCAGCCCCTTTACCCACGACTTCAGAATTTCAATCGTTTAATGTAACCAACACCTTGGGCTTTGTTGAGGCCTCGAGCTTCTAAGCGAAGTAAACAAAGAGACAAAAACAGGGACCCAAAATAACAGTTATGAATTTTTAAAAATTTGAAAACGTTGAGGGAAAAATATTTTTTCGCCATTTCGTAACAAATATTTTTTCTATTGCCTAATAGCTATTATCAGCAGGAAATATTTTTTACGTCGTCGATAACTAATATTTTGAGAGAAATATTTTTTGCGTCATTGCATATTTGTTGTGAATGAAAAATATTTTTTCCATTGCTCGGTAATTGAATTTTTTAACATTTTTTTTCCGTTGCCAGTAACTATTATGAAGGAGAGATATTATTTTTACGTTGAATGATAACTATTATTTTGCCATAAATATTTTTTACGTTGAAAATACCGGCACACAAAAGAAAAAATCGAACATTTATGGAATTTGTGCCTGATTAGAAAAAGTCAGAGCATAAATTAGAAGAAGGTTAGTTCAAAGTTGTTGCGCCTTACTTGGAATAAACAGGCCCCTATTATGCAATGCCCAACCCATTCTTCCAATTGAATTAAAAAAAAATTTAATTGAAATCGGCATTCAACAATTTTTGCGTGGAGAAAATGGGAAGAAAAAGAAATATTGTCGTACGCAATTTTTTCAAGTTTAATACTGTGATCCAAAAACAATAGTGTAAAATCTGTTCAGCAAAATTTTCGGGGGAAAATACTACAAACCTCAAGCGCCACATAATAACAGCCCATTTTGACTTATATCAGTCCGAAGAAGCGCAATAGGACGAGGAAAATAAACCTCAGCAAGATGAAAAGAAAATTAAATATAGTTGCGAACTTTCTCGAAAAAACGTTTACGCTTGTACAGAGTTCATTACCACACAGGCCCAGCCCTGGTCGTTTTTTGACACGGCTGCCTTTAAGATATTTGGTAGCCAAGTATTTAAAGGACTCGATATGACTCCAGTAACATCACCCAACATACCCGAATTGATCTACCAGCGTTATGCCGAAATAAAAAAGCATATCACGAACATAATAAAAAACAGAATCCTTAGCATAAAAATGGACACTGCAACAAGGCACAACCAATCCATTTTGGGTATAAACGTACAAATAATTGATAAGGAAAAATTGCGAGTCTATACTCTTTCAATGAAAGAAATTCATGGCCGCCAAACTGCGGCAAATATAAAACAAGAGTTGGAGATGGTATTTCAAATGGGATTTCAAATTATTGCGGAAACAAATTTATTCAGTAACGACTGTCAACGGACGGAATATAGTACGAGCTGTGAATTTGTTGAAGACATCAAGTGATGATGAGGAGAAAGAAGAGGAGGAAGATCCGAACGATGAAAGCGATGACTAACAGAAAAAGAAAAAAAACAGTCCCATTGCAAGTCCCCGCCATTTCCATCACTAATAATTTTGTCATCAAATTGCAAGGATTTAATCCAAGCTTTAATGACTGATTTCTTAAAATATAATAACTATTTCAATTTTCATATTTATTTGCTATAGAAAAGTTTAATTGTTTTATGGGTTTTTATGACTTTTCAACATCGACTCACCATTCCAACTAGTTTCCAGTTTTCGTTGAAGCACACGTAGCGCTGTGTTTCTTTTGCGTACAAAGCAATTTTGAAATTGTTGTTCACATAATCCGGGAGGCCGACTATCGTTATATTTTCTGCAAGAGACAAGAAACACATACAACATTTAGAATTTTTCAAATCAAATCAATGAATAAAATGTGCTAAATTCGAACAAATCTTCCAATAGAGGGTTTTATTAGTCAGAATCCACACCAGATGGCGTTTGAAAGATAAAATTGTAAAAAGTCTGTGTTGGCAATGCTGCTTTTCAGCTGCTCAGCAGTTTTGAATTTAACAACTGATTTGACTGACTGAACGCAGTTGGCTGCGCACTGACAGCAGCCATTCAAATTTTGTATTTTATTCAATAAGAAGTTTCTCATGTCGTAAATGGAAAATTTCGTAAAGAATAATCTTCTCAGACTTCTCAATTTTCTGATTGCTTCACTTAGATTTGTTTGAGTGGTCGTGGACAAAGATAGGCACCAGCAAAGAAAAAAGACGCCATATTTTACAGTTCTTCTTCAATAAAGGCGAATGAAAACGTGAATAGTGTCTATGGACCTTTTACAATTCAGAGCATATGACAAAAGGTATAAATTCTGTGGTCATATGAAAGAGTAGCTTAAGTCGAAAATAGAAATTTGAAAACTATGTAAGTTGTTCTGACCAAAAAATTGTTGTTTCAAAAGGCTTAAGATAAAAAGTTGCGTAAAAACAGGCTTTTTCAAAACAGATGAAATACATTTAAGCGCCTTGACTTTTATAAAACTTCCAACGCAATAACTAAACTTCTCTCTTCTGTCGACTTAAGCTTCTCTTTAGATTTCTTTAACGAAATTGTATTTGTCGGATTTACATATTGACTGAAGTGGTAATTTGAGAAGACTAGCCAAGCACCACCGACAGCGATTAAGCGATGTGAAACTGGGAGAGTAAGCCGATTTTTGTGCGTTTTTTGCAATTCACGGACACAGTCTGTGTGTGCTGGCAGTGATCAGCTCTTCACTGTTTCCGCTCTTATCCCGATATTAGGGATTATTGTGCAAACTAAAATTCCGCCAGTTTCCTTTCAATTATTTGCTTTTTTCTGCATCAAATACATACCATATCAACTTTTTGGTTTCATTACGTAGATTTTATTGAAAAATATACCGAAGAACACAAAGCTTAATGCGTTGAATACGACAGGGTCAATTGCCGCCCTTTTTATTTCGCAGTTCTTCATTTAGCGAATCTCTAACGATCAGATCAGAACAGGTATGCTTTTGGTGATAAATGCTCTAGTTCGAACGCAGGACTGTTTTTTTTTTTATGCAGCTTATAAAACCTTAATTTAATTCAATAAAAAGAGTACCAAACGGTTCTTTTGACACTTTTGGGCAATAATATATTTTTATAGTTAGTTCTATACAAACGTATTACGAAATTGCACCAAAAAAAATACAAATAAAAAGAAATATTTCTTTGGTCACAAAAAATGACTCACACCAGCAACACTGGAAATTGAAATGAACTAGAACAGCAACCCCGTTTTAGAAATTTATATGGAGGAAAAAGTACGTTCCTGATCAAGCTTGGGGCCTACTAGTAGGCCCAAGGTTGCAATTTTGCAACAATATTAGTGAAATTCTGTGTATGTATTTCTACCGGCTCTCCCAGTTTCAAATCGCTTAATCGCTGACCACCGATATGAAGAGGAGCACAACCGCCATCATAGAAGCCAAAGTAGTTAGAGACTAAAGAAAGACCAGCACTTCATCATCAAAACAAGCCAAATGTAAAAAATACATTGAATAAATTGGAAATAAATTTGTTAGTAATGAAACAACTAAATTATAACGAAAATTATAACCAACAGCGGAGAATAATTGAATAAGAGAACCCATTAACGTAATTTGAGTCTTGAAGAAAGAAGGAAGCTGGAAAATAACCTTCAAATCAGATAGGGACTCCAATAACTGTACGGAGAAACAGTTACACGAACACGGACTTGCATCAAAAGCCCTGCCGCATCTTGTTTCCAAAATAGGAATCGCGTTTGACATACTCGGAGAAATTACTATGGAAGAATGCAGATAACCAACAAAAAGGTAAGCAATATGAAAATGCCAGAAAAAAAATTTTCAGTTCGAAATAAAAACTGGAACCGAACAATACAAAATAAAATTTAATCCTTTAAAAAAATAACTTTAAAATATTTGTCCTCGTGAGAATTGAACTCAACGACACGGAAAATATTCATCAATCGACTACAATTTCTTGGCTACGAGGGTTGCCTTTTATGTTTCGGGATTTGGCAACTCTAGTGGTGCAATCTGGAAACTGACAGCTGTATCGTAAAGTTGGACATTTTTGAGGTTATAAGTACTCAGAACATTTTGACATACGAGCGCTATTTATATTATTTACAGTGAGTTGAAAAATTCATCTCGGCCCAAAAATGGAATTAAATCGTGAACATTTTCGTGCGATTATTTTTTACAACTTTCGACGTGGATTAACTCAGCAACAGTGCATAGATGAACTTAATTTAATTTTTGGTGATGAAGCTCCATCAAGGACCAGTGTTTATCGATGGTATGGTGAATTCAATCGTGGTCGTAGTTCACTCCAAGACGAATTTCGTGAAGGTTGTCCAAAATCAGTTGTTCCGAAAACCATTGATGCTGTGCGCAAACTGATATTGCAAGATCGTCATGTGACCTATCGTGAGATTGAGACAACTTTAGGCATTAGTGGGACCAGCATACATTCAATATTGCATGAACATTTGACTGTAAAAAAAATTTGTTCGCGTTGGATCCCACACAATTTGTCAACTGCTCAAAAAAAGACTCGTGTCGATTGAATTTTTCAACTCACTGTAAATAATATAAATAGCGCTCGTATGTCAAAATGTTCTGGGTACTTATAACCTCAAAAATGTCCAACTTTACGATACAGCTGTCAGTTTGCAGATTGCGCCACCAGAGTTGCCAAATCCCGAAACATAAAAGGCAACCCTCGTATAAACGAGAACCACTCCGAGCTTTAGGGTTGACAAATTTAAATCTAAAGACGCAACACACTCGAAGGCTAAGGTTCCAAACTGTTTATATAATTATGGAAATCGTCGAGTCCTACGGTCAATGTAAGCAGCTAAACATTGCTTATAAAAACCATTTGGAACCACTTGAATGAGGCTGGATACAAAAAGAAGCTCGTCGTATGGGTGCCACACGAGTTCAAGCAAAGAAACCTCATGGACCGAATTTCGACTTATTTCTAAAGCGAATAATGACTGGTGATGAAAAGTGAATCAACTACGACTACGTCAAGCGAAAACGGTCGTGGTGATCCGCTCCAAATGGGAGCCAAGCCAGGATTGATGGTCAGCTAGGATCTGTTGTGTATTTGGTGGAATTAGTCCCCTTCGGCTCTTAATTCGGACCTGTACTGTCAAGAATTGAACCATCTGATGGAAGTGATCACTCAGAGAGGAATCGTGTTCCATGAGGATAACGCCAGGTCACACAAGTTGATAAGGGCCTGAGGCTCCAAAAAGTTTGGTTGGGAGGTTCTTATGCATCCACCTTATAGTCCGGACCTGGCACCAAATGATTACCTGTTCCTGTCTATGGATAAAAATGTTAGTGCAAAATTCGGCTCAAGAGAAATTTTTAAACCCAATAAGGATTAAGGTTTTTATTATAAGAGAAGCATAATGGAATTACCTTCAAAATGGCAACAAGTTATAGAACAAAACGATCAAAAAGTTTTCGAAAAAATTTTACCTTAACCTTTCAAAAGTTATCGAAAAAATTTGACCGAAATCGGACCATTCTAACTATAACCTAATTATTCATAGCATAGTCTTTCTAACATTTTGCCTTCAATTTCATGCAAAAATATTGAATATCTTTTTACCACATTTATACATAAAAAATGTGAGGTTAAGTTCTATACATAGAATACCTAACCTCAAATTACTGTCGTCGGCACAATTTGTAAACCCTGCAACTGGTGTAGTTAGTATGTGGTGTTGTACACTTGTTGTGATTTCAAACGTTATTTACATTGTTGTAAGCGTTGTTATTGTCAGCGTTCGTCTAACAACTCGTTCGCTGTAAACTTTGGACTTCAACTTGAAAGTTTCGTCGTTTGTTTTTATGTGTTTTAGTATGACTACTTTTGTTGTTGTTGTTGTTGTTTTTGTTGCTGTAGGCATTTGGTGTTTTAATATTTTGCTGTTTACAAAAATATTGCCGCTTACATGGCAGCAACAACAACAACAACAACAATCAAAACAACAGCGAAGACGACGACAACAATGTGCAAGCAAAATTGCGTACACCACAAAGTTAAAACTACAACTAAATAACAACAACAGCAACAATTGTTACAACAACAACACACTGCGTTGGTATTTGACATGTGGCGAAGCGTCTGGCCGCGGTCCAGGCGGCCGGCCGGCCAGTGCGCGTTCTGTTGACTTTGGGCGCATGTCGCTTGACGCGACGCGACGCGTTCGATGTTCAGCGTTCGACGCGTCAGTGTGTGGCATGTTCACGTTTGACAAGCGGCATTCGATTTATTTGCATACTTCTCGAGTCGCAGGCATCACATCAATATTTGCCTTTCATTTAACAAAAATAGCATAGGGACCGCCCGGTTGCCGCCTCCCCCCCGCGCAGCTGAGCGTCTCCGCGCCTTAAACGTTGTCGCGCTGTCCAGCGTCGGCTGTCAGCTGCAGTCGACAATTGTAATGCCAACAACTTTTAGTGTTGTTTAGTGTTGGTGTGTCGGTGTTGTTGACTAGTTTCAACCATTTTGTTGTTGCTATTATTATTGTTGTTGTTGCTTTCGTTTGTGCATAAATTCATTCGTATGTGTGTGTGTGTGTGTGTGCGAGTATTGTCAAAACTTGCAGCGCACTCAGCTTTTCGTAGTTTATGAGTTATGAACAACAACAACAACGAGCCGCTTGGCCAACTGGCTGACTGCAGCCGTTTGTTGGTGTTGTCGGCCGCTTCGAGCCAACATCGCCAACCGGCAATTAAGCGATTGAAAAAGGCACGAAATGTGGTTTTAGTTTGCGGTTGTTTTAAATGCCCACAACGGGGGCGTGGTCGACGACATCCACTCCATAATTTGGCGTTGCCGGGGAGAAAACAATTTCGCAAATGTCATAAAATCCATGAAAAAAAGGCGCGCATGAAATTTTTGGTAACAAAATAGCTTTGAAAAATTTTAAGAATGATTGTTTAGAATTAACAGAAAATAACTTTTTTGTAAAAGCATAATAATACATTCATAGATACCAGCTAGTAAATTCATACAAATAATAAATTCATACAAATAGCCAGAAAGCTTCTTTAAGAATATTTACCGAACCTAAAGTCAGATAATCGAATTTCATCACTAAACAATGAGTTCAAAATAAATTAAAAATGATTTCCTCTCGGTTGGTCTTTGTAATTGAAAATATGCGAACAATGCGCACTTGGCTGCCACTGCTACTTGACCTCGGTTTGAGTGGCCGGAGGGCAAAAACCCATAGTTGCACCAAGTCGAACTAATGCGGAACTAAAGTGCGCAAACTTGTGCATCTCACCTTCGAAAACGCCACACACATACACACACACACACATACATAGTTGGGTACTTTTGCTTCTTGCTGCTTTTGTGCTTCTTGGATCTTTATTAGGCGCTGCCAGACGACGAGCGGCGCACATTCATCTCGAGCATCATTGTTTACATTCGATCTCGAGCAACAAATGCTAAGCGCAGATACTTTACTAATTACAATCAGATACAGTTGCCACTTAATAACCGAACGAACGAACGGCCGCCAAGCAATACAACAAGAACCCAGCAAAGAAGCCAAGCAGCAGTGCGCTTCCTCGTTTTGGTTGAAACAGGCGGAAGCGCAGCGTCGCAGGGGAACGCAACGTGGGTTAAGGTGCTGTGTAGCCGCTGGGGTATTGAACTTCTTGGCTTTGCTGCCAACAACAACAACAACCACACTCTAATAAGTAAACCACTTGAGCAGCACTCGAGATGGATTGATAGGTGACTAGGTTCAGTCTACAGTCCATCCATTTGCAGTGCCGAAGTGGGGACGCGGCGCAGCGAAGGGGCGCGCAATGTTGCAGTGTTTTGCGGCGCTGCTTCATTGTGGCCGCCGCCTGCTGCACCACTGACGCGCACAGTGCGAGAAACTCGCCAGATGACAAAATGTGCGCCCAGTTGTTGGCATTGTTGTTGTTGTTGAAATGTGGCTAAGATTTTGCGCCGTGTACAAGTTCAGTGCGCCACAGCGGTGGCGTTCAGCTGTCATGGACTTTGGCGTTTGACGCCGCGACTGCAGCTCCAGCTCGAACTTCGCTTCTGACTGCAATGCTGAGTAGTTGCGGCGGCGGCAGCACTAGACACAAAGTGCTGCAAGGTGGACAAGTGGGCGCCGCAACAGGGGCGTGAAGTAGTAGTTCGTGCTTTTTGTGTTGCTGTTCTTGTTGTTGTTGTTATTGGTGGTGGTGGTAATTAAATTTATGCGTCCAGTGCAAATTCTTTCTCGGTAGCTTTGCCTTTGCTGGCGCTTCTTACTTCGTTGCTCTGCATTCGGTTTGTGCAATTTTTGCTGCACTCATATTTCAGTCAAATTGCAGAATTTCTTATTGGAAATAACGATGGCGTTATTTATGTTTGCTGTTGTTGTTGTTCGAGTTAAGTCGAGTCGAGCATGGAGTGTGATGATTGCTGCACGTTTGCGCATTTCTCAACTGAAATGACTCAAGCGACGGTCAGTGGTCAGCAGTCACAATTCAGGGAATTTTTCTATAGTTCTTTGCAGAAAATAGGCAAACAACAAGTAGAATGTAGGCAAACATGTGTGAAATGATGTCAACAACAACAATGCGTTGACAGTTGTGTTGTCGAGAATGTTGTAAAAAATTAGGTAAATGACCAGGTAGACAATTTTGTAAAAACATATAGTATTATCGACTATTTGTGAATTTTGATCTTAATCTAAGTCAGATATGTAAACAATTATGTCTACATAGTGTAAACAAATCATGTAAATAACCATATATTCTTCTTGTAGAGAACAGAGTGTTGACTATTTACGATTCTTTTTCATTGAAACTTAATTTAAATCAGATATGTAGACAATTAAATTAATAATATTGTAAATCAAATATGTAGGTAATTATGTCTACATAAAGAAAAAATATGATGTAGATAACCATGTAGAGATCATCTAAAAAGCATAATGCTGATTATTTATTACCTTCATTCGTTTTTTTTTAATCTGAGTCGCATATGTAAACAATTATGTCTACATAGAGTAAAACAAATAATGTAGATAACCATGTAGCGATCAACTAGAAAGTTCATTTCAATTTAATCTTAATCCAACATGTAGATAATTATGTCTACATACCAAAAATGTATGATGTAGATAACCATGTAGAGATCGTCTAAAAGCACAACGCTGATTACTTATAACCTTTATTCGTTTTATTTTAATATGAGTCAGATATGTAAACAATTATGTCCACATAATGAAAAAAATAATGTAGATTACCACGTAGAGATCTTCTAAAGAACAAATTGTCAACAATTTGTGAATTTCATGCATTTAACTTTAATCTTAATCAAATATGTCAGCAATTATATTCACATATTGTACAAAATTAATGTAAATTTCCGTGTAGACATCTTATAGAAGACATAATATCGACTATTTATGAAATTTTTTCATTTCAATTTAATCTAAATCACATATGTAGACAAGTATGTCAATAATATTTTAAATAATAATGTAGATTAGCATGTAGACATTTCGTAGAAAACATAATATCGTCGAATTAGGAACTTTATTAAATTCTGCTCAATCAAACTCAGACATGTAGACAATTATGTCAGCAATACTGTACAAAATGAATGTAGATAACCATTTAGACAACCTGTAGAAAACATAATATCGACTATTTGTGAACATTATTCAAATCAACTTGAATCTAAATCATTAATTCAGAAAATAATGTCAACAACATTCAAAACTGAGTGTCGAATATTTACAAACTTTTGTTCATTTCAATCAAATGTGTACATTTTCAATTCAAATACGTAACTTTAAGCCGCATTTAGGGCATACAAACACATTACAGCAAAATAGTTAACACACAAAATACCACGAACCCGTCTTAGGAAAACTCTGTGTAAATTCAACAAAGGCCCAAACACTTTGGGCCATGAAATCACGCAATGCTAACAAAGCGAGAGAAATTCGAGAAAAGCTTTAAATTCCAAATATAAATAGACAATTTCTCTTTCTTGAATGTGTTTAAAGGTTTAAAAATATTGAAAATCAACAAACGCAACCTTTTACAATGTTGACACAGTCTGGCAACCACCCACAACACACCGAGATGGCGTTGCACTGCGGCGGCGATGGCGCGCTGCATTATTAAAAATCGAGTGCTAATTAAATCATTAATTGTGAAGCGCGTCTTTGAAAAAACTGTTTATATATATTGCAGTCTGTTGTGTGGGAGTCGATTTGCTGCAGTCGAACGTGCTGCCATATCGAGCGGAATTGGCCGAGTAGAAAAAGAAGCAAACATGCAGCGATGGCGTCAAACGAGCGTCACGAGTAACGGCAACAGCAACAGCAACAACAACACACAAGAAGCAAAGGCCGAAGCCAAGAATGCAACAAGAATCGTGCGAGGCGAAAAATTAAAGTCTGGACGCGGCGCTGACGAATGATGAGCTGCATGGAGCATTCTACTGTTATGGTAATTGTTGTTGTTGTTGCTGGCCATGCATTACTCCAAATTAAATGGCGCTAATTGCAGCGGGGCGCATGCGGCCGCAGGGGCAACGCGACGGTGCTGCCAATCGTGCCAATTCAATTAGCGCTGCGGTCGAGCACTTGAACTGGAAAATCATGGGCGATGCACCAACGCCGAATGGACGAATGGGTGGATGAATGGATGGATGGATGGATGGATTACAGGCGCGTAGCATTGCGCGGCAGCTGGTGGCAGCAAATTTTATTATTTATGCCGTCGCCGACGTCTGCCACACACTGCCGCCACAATCTCGGCTTCCAAATGCATTCGCGGAAACGTGACAAAACATCGAATTGTGGTCGCTTGTTGGTACTGGCTATGCGATTTTGTTGTTGTTGTTTTTGTATTTTGTTGCAATTTTGTTTGGATGACATTTGCGAGCAAAGCGGCGATCGTTGCGCTTGTCGCTGATTGAAATCTAAGTCAAACTTCAGCGATTGCGTTCTCAAGTCACAAAAACAACATACACACACACACACACACACACACATACGCACACAAACAGAAATTGCTGCTTATCGCCATTGATCGCCTCGCTGCCACTTCGTGTGGCAGTTGTCGCACTGTGTTGCATGTTACTAATATTGTTGTTGTTTTTATTGTTGTTGCCCGTTCTCTGCCCTGCTCGCCCGCTGCCCACTGTGCATTTCTGGGAATGCGTTAAGAAAATTGAGTCGCCCGCGTTGTGCGCTTTTTTTCTGCCCTTTTTCGTTTGTTCCTTCTTATTTGCTCTCCTTCTGCTGCGTTTCTCTTCCATGTTTCTTGTCGCTTAATGAGTGCGAAAGTGTTAAATATATGCCAGACATTCCTGGAATGCATAAGTCGCCGGTCCGGTCCGCTTCTCCGCCGACCTGGCTGGCCAATGCATCGATATTGCGTTGTGTTCGTTTCGCATTAGTTGCTGTTGACGTTTGCTGCCAGTTGCGGCTCCATGTTTGTTGCTATTGTTGTTGTCAATGAGCATTGAAATGTGTCATTGAACTTGGTGCAATTTCTAGTGCTAGAAATTCCTTTGGTTACATGAAATATGTAACAGTTTGCTACCGAGTTGGTAGCACAGATTTGTACCACAATCTATGAACAGAAAAATTGAGGGCGAAATCTTCACGCTGAGTTGTGATTTGAACAACAAAACACAGTATTTAGAAAATCGAATCACTCATAAAGTGCCACAAAAGCTTTCAAGTTGAAAAATTTCCTATGTACTCAGCAATTTAATTTTTTTTGGCGTAGGTTAGTTTCAAGGCAACAGCTGCGCCGCTGCCCGCAACTTCAATTAACCGCAATTATTGACCGCAAATGACAATAAACATCAATGAAATGCAGTCACTGTTTATTGAAATTATTGCTGCATTTTGTATATGTTTTTTGCTGGTTGTTGTTATTGTTGAAAGTGTAATAAATTATGGGCGCGCACTGAAGCGCGACACTTAATTGCCGAAAATAAACGCCGCCACCATTGTTGGAAGTGCAACACTGGTCATAAATTGCGCGTCTGCGTCGGATTGTATTAAACGATTTATGTTGTTCTTGATAAATTACCGCTTTCGATGCGAATGATGGCAATGGTGGTGGCAGCAATAAAATGCAATTTCGTTTATTGATTTTTCTGCCCCTTTCGGTAAATAAACTGAAAATGAAGTTTTTAATTAACATTTCATTGCAACGACAGTTGGAAACGTGCAGAGTCGAAGCAGTGGGTATGAGGGTGGGCCCGAAGGACGAGAGTGAGCGAGAGGGGGAAAAGAGTAGTGGATAGTGGCGACAATTAACTGATCGAGTCAAACAATCATAAACTGGTGATAGGTCAAGTTCGAAGACAGCTGAACGTTCCAACAGCTAATGGACTTAGTTCCAACAGAAGACTTTTTTTAAGGCCCAAAAGTTTAAAAAAATTCCCTTTTCTTGTTGGGAGGATCCAAGCCAAATTGTGGTTCAGTTTGATCTGAAACTAAAAAAAAAATCCTGAGGTTCCCTTTTCAAGTTTCTTGCTGTGATGATCCACGCCAATCTGAGCTTCAGGTACAATTTGAAAATCAGATAGTCAAGTAATCCATCACCAAGAAAAGCAGTGTTGTTTGAAGGAGTTGTGACTATTGGTTAGACCCATAAAACAAAGCCAAAACCCGGCAGTGTAGGAAGTCAAATTTCTTGCAGTGATGATCCAAGCTTTGTTTGAAAAAGTTGTGACTGTCGCTTAGACCACTAAAACATATAATTTCTCTCAGATCCGAAGGTGAAGGACGTCAAGTTTCTTGCTGTGATGATCCAAGCCAAGCTGAGCTTTGCATAGATCTGAATTTTAAAACCCAGATAGTCCAGTGATCTATCACCAAGGAGTTGTCAAGTTTTTTAGGCCCATAAAACTTGACACAAGTTCATAAAACTTACATAAAAGTGTAAAAAGTTATCTTTTCAAGTTTCAATAAAGGCAGTGAAATTGTTGGAAGTTCCCTTTCTTGCTGTGATGATCCAAGCCAAACTGAGGTTCAGGTAGATCGGACAGTTTGAGAATCAAATAGTCAAGTGATCTATTACCAAGAAAAGCTGTGATGTCTAACGAAACGAAAGAGACTCTCTTCCACTGAATCTTCATGTTTGAATGGAGGCAATAAAGACGCTCTGCCGACTCAAATCTAGCTTGCCACGACAACTTGGATGTGAGGCATAAAGTTTAGATAGAATTCACCGCCGGCTGACAGACCAAAGTCAATTATTTTCGATGCCAATGAACGCTCTGATGCTTTATATTTATTTGTAAAGGAATTAGGCTGTAATAGGCTGAAAGAGAACAATCCAGAGTCCCAGAACTCTGGATCTCACGTATGTATTCAACACAGAAGACTTCAAAACCTGTCAAAGAACTGTTGGGTGGTACTTGAAAGAAGAACACAATTACTTTTACGCCATAGGAAAGAAAGCCACAGTCTTCCAGACGGAAGTCCAACCATCCTGAATGCGGCCTGCTGGATCTTTGAGGGGAGATTTAAGAGGAAACCTGTAATGGTCCACGGTCCAATCAGAGTCCCAGGACTCAAGGTCTCACGTTTTTATTCAACACAGACGACTCCAAAACCTGTAAGGGAGCTGTTGAATGGTACCTGGATGAAGAAAACAATTACTCTTATACCACAGAAGAGATAGCTACAGTCTTGTAGATGGATCATTGATAATTGAGAAGAAATTGTGCAGGAAAGGGTCTGCCATGAAAATCAAGCGGTTTTAAAGGCCCTAAAAACCCTTCAAGCTTCGCAAAGATCTTCAGCGAAAGTAAGAAAAAGCTGAAGCTTGTGTTGCAAAACCCAATCAGCTAACCCTTATATGGGATCCGGAACACTGGTGTCCTTGGCCACAAAATAATCGACGAACTGTCCAATCTGACCTCACCGGGCAATCCAGTGGGATCAAAGCCCATGATCGGCGTCAGCGCTGCAGAGGTTCTGAAGTGTATTAAGAATCACACAAGCATTGCACACAGGGGGGAAAATGATTCGAAGTGTAATTCCGCAGAACCGTGAAGTGTTTCGTGACAGAGTAAGAAAATAGCGAGAGAAAATAGAGAGCATATAGAGAGAAAAAAAGGAGATAGCGGATCTTCTTCTTAGACTAAAATAAAGAGGAAAAAACTGCGTCTCATGATTGGGCCAAGAGAGAGAGAGAAAAAAAGGAGATAGTGGATCTTCTTCTTAGACTAAAATAAAGAGGAAAGAACTGTGTCTATTGATTGGGTCAGTCACTGACCACAATGTGGGTAACTCAACTCAACTTAACCTCAACTGGGGGTAAGTGGGTAACTCAACTCAACTTACCCTCAACTGGGGGTAAGTGGGTAACTCAACTCAACTTACCCTCAACTGTGAGTAAGTGGGTATCTTATGGCAAACACGTGAATCTTCGATGACCCCACATGCAAATCTCGCCTTGAGGACACTACAAAATACTTTTTCCAGCACTGTCCAGCGCTCTCGAGGAATAGGAGACGAATATTGGGCAGCAATGTTTCGAGTATGAGCGATGATCGAACCTTACTGAAGTACAAAGCGAAGTGAAGCTCATACTCTACCTCTCCCTGACCTGCTCAGGTTCCTCAAAGAAACCAGAAAGTTCGGGGGATTCTACGATTCACCGCTCCTACTCCTTTACTCGCTCTTACTTTTCCCTTTGGCCCCAGTACAACTGTCCGAAGGGTCTGTCGATCCTCAACTCACATCACAGTTCTATGTTTTTACAAAAGAAACTACACGAACAGAACTACAGAGTACCGAACCAACGATGTAACGAAGTAAAAAACCCTCTTCCCTCATGTCATACAAAAAATGTTTATAAACATTGCAACCGTTGTTGTTTTTCAACAAAGTGTCCACTAGAATTATGAAACATTTCCATCGATTTAATTATCATTGACACACCTCCACTTAGCTCAATGGTTAGTTGTTCAGTTGCTAATGCCTTCACCCACGTTTTCCCCACACAGAAATAATTTTTCTTGTGAAAAACTGCTCATAGCTGCACGCAGCTCTATGGTCGATCGCAATTGACAGTTTTATTCGCTTTGCGTGTCGAATTATTGAAATGCAAATTCCAAGATCTGGCAACGCAACTCACACAACGGTACGCACGCCTTAAAGTATGCCAGCGCTGGCCAATTGCGAAATGTGATCGGCGCAGAGATTTAGCGCGCATTTCAAGCACCTTGGCGGCTCGGTCAGTCAGTCAGTCAGTTGGAGTTTATCTCCCGTCGGCGTGTAATTCATGCGCAATTTGGCGCACTTTGCGATTGAAGTGTGGACGGTCGGTGGTCGCGATACGTAAATTACAGTGTTGACGTGTGTTTGAGATACTTTGCCGCGGCATGCGAGCTAATTACGAACTTATCTTAAGAGTTGCTTGTAATATTTGTGTTGCACGCTTCGCACTCACACACACAAACAGCGCCGGCTGGTCACATTGGCAAGTTGCAAACGCGCATAAAAACTTGCAGCAAAAATGCAAATGCCTCGACACGTTGCGTTGTGTCCGCCTCGATTCTTATCGCAGCGTCAAATCGCCGGGAGGCTTTTGAACTTTGTTGCGGGCGCGCACGCACTGCGCCGCGGCGTCAAAGCGTTGCAACACGCAGCCAAAGCAAGTGGCAAGTGCGAGAAAAAGTACTCGGCAGGGTGGCAGCGCGGGCGGCAACTTGCTGCCAAATATTTTATTAATTAACTGCAAACGTTGCCATTCAAGTGGCATTTAGTGGCACACAGTAAATTAGCTGGCAACCGCGACAACATCGCAGACGTCGGCCCACCGCTGACACTAAGTAGTCAAGTTATGCGCGCGGCGTTGCCACTTAGCTGCACTTTATGTGGCGGCGCATAAATTTGTGCAAGTTTGTTTGTCGTTTTGTGACAATGTTTTCGCGATTACGTTTCGCCTTATCCGAATGTATTGCGACAATTTGTGCGGCCAGAAATGCACCAAAAGTGCATATTTCATGCATTTTATTTATGGTTGACTCGAGTTGGTTTTTCCGCAATGCGTGGATGGCGTCTGAAATAATGACATTTAGCTAAGTTACAGCTGACTTGCGGGTTTTCGCATTTGCATTATGGCCGATGGGAAAATGGCGTTGGCTGAACATTGCAAGTGGCCATCGAAAGTTTAGTACAGTGTGGCACAAAAATGATTTGTAGATATTTTGGTTTTTTTTTCAATAATAAAATAAACAAAAAATATATTTGTTGATGGTGGGAATTGCAAGAAATTAAGTATTTTATAAAATACAAGTATGTGTTTTAAATAATAAAATATATATTGAAATTGGTGGATGGTGGATCAAATGTGTTGGTACAAAAATAAAATCGCCCGTTTTTGAATTGAACTTAAAATTAATTATGAAAAATTAAATAGAAAGATTTGTAATTTCGCATGGAAACCCCCAGGTTTCCAATGTGGAAAAGTGTGATTTTGAACTAAATTTAGATGTTTAGAATAGGCAAATTTTTCATTCGAATGAAAATAAATTCAAAACGTTCTTAATAAAAGCGGAAAATGAAGTGATCAGTTTTAAAACTTACATTGTTACTTTTGGCATCGACAGAGTTTTCCATCATCCATATTTTCCAAAAAATTTTTTACAAACATTTTTTTGCCAAAGTTTTTTATAGAAGTTTATGCACAAAGGTTAGTTTAAGCGAATTTAGTTAGATTTTATTTAATTTATTTTGTATATACTTCTTTTTTATTATAATATAGAATTTATTTAGTTTATTTAGAAAATAGTTTAAGCGAAAGAAAGCCACTTTTAAATGAAACGGTGTTAATTAAAATATAAAAAACGAGATATGTCCGGCTTGTCTATTTATTTCTAATTTGAAGTGCGTTTACCATATTTAAAGTCAAAAGTCCTTCTAAATCATATTTCCTCACACAAACTCTTAACCCATCGTTGACCTCAGATTTGGATTAAAAAAAAAATTAAAAACACTTGAATAATTACTTCTCTTTAGAATGCTTTCATCAAGTTTGAAGTCAAAAACCCAGTAAATCATGTTTCTCCATACAAACTCTTAATCCACCGTTGGTTTTGATTTGCAAAAAAATTAAAAACATGTGTCGAATTATTTCCCATTTCAAATGTTTTCACCAGTTTCGAAGTCAATAAGCCCATCGGTTCATGTTTTTTTCGTCTTTCCGGATACGAACCTTAACCCATTGTTGACCTTGTCAAATTTTGATTATCTTTTAGACTTTTCTTTGAAGACTTTTCAAACTAGAAAATGCTATTTTAAAATAAAAGAAAACATCACTGAAGCAAATAATGAGCTTTTAAATTACTTTCCACGTTTGATGCCCGTAGTATAATTTCTGAATGAGAAAATCCCTTTGAGGACCATTGATTTAAGGACCATTTAAGACGAAAACTTGGATTCGAAGAGACTATAAATGACTAATCGAGAGGTTAGAAACCCCCAATATATCAAAGAAACTTGACTTTGTAGGATGTGTACGTGTAGGTGTGATTCGGAAAGACTATAAGTGACTACTCGGTAGGTGAGAAACCCCAAATGAATCAAAGACATTTTACTTTCTGGACCATTTAGATTGAACATTGTGATTCGAAAAGACTATAAATGACTAATCGGTAGGTGACAAATCCCAAATAAATCAAATAAAATTTACTTTGTGGACCATTCAAGCCAAAAACTTGGATTTAAAAAGACTATAAATGACTAATCGGTAGGTGAAAACCCCCAATAAAAGAAAGTAGACTTTGTGAACCATTCAAGCCGAAAAGTGTTGTTCGAAAAGACTTTAAATGACTTATCGGTGGGTGAGAAACCCGCAATAAAACAAAGAAAGTTGACTTTGTAGACCATTCCGACCGAAAAGTGTGTTTTAAAAGGGACAAATTTATAAATAAACTAAGGAAAAACAGTGCTTCAAATAAATTTAAAGCTCGAAAGTGTTGTCTACGCTTGAAAAGTCAAAAATTCGAAAGACACAAAAGTCAACGAAATGAAGCAAAATTGTAGATTTTGTGTTACTAACTCATTTCTGTGTTAAAGGTGCGCAAGTTTGTAATATTTTACCTTATTGTAATTTAAATTAAAAAAAATTCAAGGTATTTCCTAACCTAATTGCAATACTTAAAAAAATGTTAACTTAAAAAAGAATTTATTTTCAATTTTATTTAACATTCAAACCAATTGCTTCAATTTTTGGGACTCATTTACAAACCCCACACAAGCAGCAAACAGTTCGCTTGCAGGTTTTAAAACATTGTGTGGCACTCTAAACGCCGCTGGGTGTGTGGATCGTGTGGGGGCAAGCTGTGCTTTATTGCAGATCTCGTAAATGTCATTAAACAAAACGCTTTCACTGCAATTTGTGGACATTTCCGCGTGGAAAAAATCGAAACAATCATAACCATAAATACAGAAGAGGAACAAGTCAAAAGTATAAACTCGATAATCTAATCGCAACGGCAGTCAGTCAAACGATGCAGCGACAGCGGAAAAATATTCATTCAGGTTTTATCGCGCTGACGTTGAAAATAGATCGCCGCCGTTGTTCGCGTCGCGTCGCAGCGCGTCGCATTGCGTTCGCAGTGAAAGTCCGGCGCAGCGCGGCCAGCTGACTGAACGCAATCAATAATCAAAAATCAAATATTGTCTTAATCGTTTTAATCTACGAAAATAAAAATGTCGTAAAAAGCGATTAAAGCGAAGACGGGCGCAGCGCGACGCATGCAACACTGGCCCCGATGCGCCGATGCCGATACAGGAATGCAGATAAGACACGATTTATGCGTACGAAAAGCGCATAAAAAACACTAATAAAAACAACGCTCAAAGACAAAAACAATCCGAAAGCAACGAAAAACCAATACGCACCTTGACGACGCCGCACGCCCACTTGACGGTGGGATTTTCATACATCGGGAAATTTTAATTCGAAATTTAATTTAACGCACACTGAAGCGTTGAGAATGAATTTCGGGAAATTAAAAATGATTTGGAAAGGTGTAGACGACGCTCGTGGATTATGTGATAAGTCCCACAAGATATGCGCGCGGCGAATGACAACAACAACAACAACAAAAGTAACAATAGTAATAACAACAATGTGAAGTGGCAACTGAGAAAAATACACTGGGAAAAAGTGAGAAGAAGTTAATGTGAACCGAGTTTCTGAGTTCAGAGATTACAAGTTTATAAGGAAAACTTTTGAATACTCAGCAGTGGAATTTTACTGCAAAAAGGGCCAAATTTCAGGTAGCTGTTTCGATTGATTTAGGAGCTACAGGTTGTTCAATTATTTAAAAAGGTTTTACTTTTTTTTAAGTCACGGTATAATTTTAATTTTTCTACGTTTTCCATGGTCATTTCATAATTTCGATTTGACTGGTTTTTTGTGAAAAACTGAGTACTTTTATAGAGAAAAGTTTAATTGCAAGAATGACTATATGTTAGGTCATTCTTCTGATCTTCTTGTTGTAAGGTTTTAAAACAGTCCAATCTTTGTCCAGATCATCCATCAATCTCACTCTGGAGAGACTGAAGGGATTTGCGAAGGAATTTTGACAACTTTGTACTCATTTCTGGAAAGACTTTATGACCGGCTCTAAACCTTCAACTTTGGTGGTTCCAGAGAGCTTCTCTCACTAAACAGGGACAAGATAAGAGTCATGATTGATGTTCTGGCGGGTCACTGGGTAATTGACACCCACAGAAGAAGGTTGGGTTTACTTTCTAATGACTTCTGTCGATTTACTTCTTCTGTACTCTCTAGAAGAGGGAAGACTTACCTACGAAGCTTCTTCTTTGACAATCTAGGGATCTAACTTATAGGACTATTTTTACTTACTTACTTACTCAACTGACCACAACAACCCGTAGGACTATTCACAGTCTATTTGTCTTAGTGAGGAACTTAAACTGGTTCAATGAGTAAAATCGGCTGATTGTTTTATTACAATCGTCTTTAATGACTTAATTGGGCTCCGCCTTAGAGCAGCCACTTCTATCTATCTTTCTACTCTACTATAGAGAAGGTTTATTTCAAATCGCTCTTTCGTTTGGCTTAAAAATTGCAAGCATTAAATATTTTAAAAAGGTTGACTATTCAAATTCAAATTTATTATCAATTTCCATAAGTTCCCGCGTAGGATATGGACCACGCTTGAGATGTCGACGTTATATCGAAAGATATGTATTGTATATATGATATGTTAGATCAAGAGTTCTACTACAGTAAGAGTAATAGAACTATTAGGCTATTCCAGGTCGTTAGCTCTTCTGAGTTAAAATTTTAAGGCAGCGTAACAATTTTCTGTTTAATGTCATTAACTCTTTTGGATTAGGATTTACAGTTGAAAAATTATCTATAAGTAGACTTTATTTCAAAAGTGGTGCTTCAACTTTCGTTTGATCAGGTATCCTATGGGATATGGGCGTCTTTGAACCCTTTCGTGGAAAGATTAAATATAGATAGATAGGACAGATTAAACTTCAGTTCGACAGCCATTCGGGTTTCAAAGCATTGGCGCCCCCAGGAGGGGTTTTGGGGTTCAAAGCCTTCCTCGAAACACAAAATATGCTCGTGCAAAATATGGTTTCAAATGGTATTTGACTCCAAAATTGTACGCATTTAAGATCTCTAGCTCTTCTAGTTTAGAAGCTACGAACTGTTGAAAAGTCTATTTTTTCTTGAGTCTTTCTTCAACTTCTATTTAATTCAGTTTCTCATGAGATGTTGATGACTTTGAGTATTTAACATTTTGTAGAAAATCGTTAAATCTTCTACAATATTGATCACATTTCAGTTGATTAACTCTTTAGATTTTGGAGCTACAGGCAGTTGAAAATTTTTACAATACTTGAGATTTTTCAGAGATAGTCATACTTCAAGTTTGATTTAATCGAGTTTTTCTTGTGTGAGCTGTGAAATATCGGGAAAGTTGAGCCATTTTAGGACAACAAATTTTTCAAAAATTAAAATTTTTCAAAGTCATATTTTAGTTTTGACTTAAGTAATTGAGATTTCGGACTTTCCAGGCATTTTTGAGTTCGACAACACGTTAAATCATACTTGAGGTCATTAGCTTTTATTGTTTAGGATTTTTTTTTCCTATATCGGAACAGCCACACGTCCATTGTACTGCGACTTGAGGCTCCTGCTCATTTGCTTTGAATCTACCGGACTTTCGGAGACATCTGAGTAGATCCTGTGGGCCCAAGAAGCCAAGGTGAACACATTAGTTCCAAATGTCTCGAACCTCGGCAGACGCAGAGAAAGTGATTCACCGTCTCATCTTTCCTCAGACATGCCAACCGTTTCCAGGTGAATTGTCCATAGAAAATGGGCCGTCGTTAGGTGGACCAATTGCCTGCAGTGCTTCCTGCATGGAGACAGAAGAAACTGCGAGCATTGGGTCTGACATAAGCCAGCAGTCCTCAGCATAGAGACAGAAGAAACAAAACAGTGAGCATTGGGTGTGAGATGACGGAAAGCATAAGTTTCAAAACAAAAGATGAATGTCTGCTCTGACTTGCTACTTTTTGCCTATGATTTTTCTCAGTGCATGAAAGTGATTAGCGCGCATATTATCAGATATGTATTTATACGCACACATGCATCGCATATGCATAGCGCTTTTGACAGCAATTGATGTGTGCGCCGGCGCGTTCGTCGCGTTCGTCGCGCTGGTATTTAGCGTTGTTATCATTCGAATCGATTTTGCTCGGCCGCGCTATCGATCGGTCGAAATCAAATGGGCCAAAATTCAAATGAGTGCGCACCCGTGGTGACTTGGCCCGCTTTCAGACCTCACCGCACCGCCCCCTGCACCACACACGGGACGGTAGAAAAGCTGCTGGCAGCATTTGAAATCTGGAAATGCTCATCACGCGTTTGCGAGGTTCGCGCGTCGGCTGAAATTGTTGTTGCTGCCAATTAGACAACGTTTTAACGCCATCAAAGTGCGCCATTGTTGCGATTGTTGCCAATTGGTTTTGTTTCGTATTTTAAAGCGATTTCGATTTCGACTTGAATTGTTATTTAATTTGCATGCATTTTAAAATGTGTTCAATTTTTTAAACTTAAACTTTTTGCTTTTTTTTGTCATTTTTCTTAAGTCTGGTGCCTTCGAATTTCCTGCATGTTCCGCTTTTTTATTGATTGATGGTGTACCTGTTGTTATTGTTGTTGCTATTGTTTTTGTTATTCTCCTACATTGCCACATTTGACTGTGTGGTTAGTATTTCTGTCGTGCTGTGCGCATTTGACTTTTTATTGCATTTAATTTTATGCCGATCGACGACGTTGCGTTGCATTCGTAATCGCATTTCATTTGTCAGGTTTGGATTGTCGTTGTTGTTCCATTTCTGGCAGTTTGTGGTGTCTCGTGTGATTGGTATTTTATGCATAGAAATCGCCTACGAATGTCCGTCCGTGGGCGCCTTAATTGATTGCGTGTGTTGGTCGTTCATAATTTGACAGCTTTGAGAAATTCTGACACACTTCATCATTTTTTCCCAATTAGTGGAATGATTTTTGACTTTGACATTTTATTGGCACATTTAAAGGCACAGCATGTCGTCGCATTTCATTTGTATGTTAATTTAATTGCAATGTTTATGCAAAGCGAGCAGCGACCAATGCGGAGAATGCATTAGAAATGCAAGTAAAATATGGGAAATAAATTTCAAAAATTTAAAAGAAAAACTCGAGAGAAATTGGAGGTAAAAGAAGAAGTTTGTAACTACTGGTTATGCGAAAAGTTTTGAAATATATAAAAAAAGTCAGAGAGATATTTTGATCTGACTCAATTTCTGGCTCCAACGAATAGATGTAAGGAATTTAAGTAATAAATAATATTTTACCCACTTCAGCTGCCAAGGCATTCCAAAAGTTTAGTACGATTGATTCAACCAAACTTGTTAAAAATTAACAATTTTAATTTTGTCTCAAACTTTCAGTGCCATTTTTAGCATTGAATTTCTCTTCAAATATTTGGTCCATATGTCACATTCAACAATTTATGGTATTTTTAATATTTGTTGCTTGCACAGCAGATTACACCTACACTACAAAAACAACAACCACTCACTCCAATGTGTAATTAAAATTAATAGATTCGTTGCAATGCCAAGTTCCTCAAAATAAAATCGCCCACACACACACACACGCACAGCAAAAATGCATCAAAAAATCCCACTAACCACAACAACAAAAAGCTAATAACACAAACGGAACTGTACGGAACACATTTCAAACAACAACAACCAAAGCGCGCTATTTGTGACAGTTAGAGAGCAACAAATCGCGCGTGAAATAGGCGGCAACTTTTCCAGAGTTGCAGCATTTCATGCGCTGATTTGATGGACAACAGCTTTAACACTCGCAACACAAACAAAAATAACCTCAACAACAACAACAACACTGACGTGTCTGTATCGTTTTAAGGCGCATTGGCTAGAACGATATTTAAAAGCTCGACAAATGCCATTTAATAACCGCAACTAATAACTTAATTAAGAATTTCAACGAGCGGCAGCATGGGGAGCCAAACAACAACAACAACAACTCAATACTACATCCATGTCTATGTAAAATCTCTGCAGTGCTCAGCGTTGCATGTTGAAGCCATTAAGTTGAAACTGCAACCAATTGGGGTGACTTGGTTGGTGTTGTTGTTGTTTTTGATTTGTTTTGGCTGCATTTTGGTTGGAATTTCTGGATGCGTCGAAACGCTGCACTGGGCATGCAGTAAATTAGAATAATGGAAAAAAAATTGCCAAAGTGCTATGACGGGAATTTCTGGCGTTGGGAGGCCGCAACTTTTGACCCAAATGCCATGCAAAACAAATGCAGAGAGAAGTAAAAAAACGCTTTCTGAGAAGATTCTTGTCATGTTGGTTGTTGTTGTTGTCATTTATGGTCGTGCTAATGGTCAGTGACAGTGAGCGGGGGCGGCTGTGTGTTTGTGACATTGCGACCATTAGTCGTTTTAATTGATTTGGCTTTGAGGTTATACAATTTTCTTTTAATTTATGCAATTTTACTCAATTTTCACGCCAACAACGGAAAATTGCTGTTCATAACTGCAAATTTATGTGAGAAGTGTGAAACTTTTGAGGTGTGAAGTAAAGTTTTCTCAGTTCTTATTTTTTAAGTTGATTCTTTGAGGCTTTTAAGCCGTCAGTTTCTAAAATGTGTTTAGCCAAATACCTAAAAATGTGTCAAAAAATATCTTGAAATAATTTTGGAAATCTTTGCATCGCATCAGCATCGCCCCAGTCCCATTCATGTCGCAAAGACTTTCAGTATTTCCCCCTCGTCAGTTTCGGAAATGATTTAGTGCCGCTGATTCCTGCACTCCGCTGCCGTTGCCGCGTTGTTGGTAATTTGTCTCCTCAGACAAATGTGTGACATTTGCATGGATTGAAATTAATGGCGTAGCCAATAAGTTTGAGAAATTGTTGTGCTTTCCCCCGTCAATTGTGTGCTTCAAGAAATTCGTTCAACAGCATTTTAAGCTAGAAAATGTGCAGAAAATTATAAAACCTGGGGTGCAGAGAGATTGTTTGGCTTAGCTTAGATGACATTTGACATTCGAGTATTCGACTCTTGGAATTGTTGGCTTCATTTCTTGGGCTCGTGTGGGTCGTCAGACCACACAAAACACCCTGAAATGCCTAAATGCACAAATAACAACAACAAAAAGTCACTAATATCAGTTCTACAAGTAATAAAATAGAAATAATGCGCCAAATTCCGCAGACCACAGAACCGTTGCGACCTTTTCTTCACCGCAGAATATTTGCGCCTTTGTTGTTGTGGTTCTTTTAGTATTGGGAAAACATAAAAATCATCAATCAATCAATTCATACAACCACAATAAAGAAACAAAAAATGGTTACTTTCATAAACCGATTACTTTTGAGAAGTGAGTACCATTCACATTTGGGGATTTAAATCGCACTGTGTGTTATTGTTGTTATTGTTTTAATAGTGGAAACACATACAAATCAACCATTCATACAACAAAAACAAAGAAAATAATGTTTCTGTCAGTGTGCCACAAAAAATGGTTACTTTTATATACCGATTACTTTTAAGGAAGGAGTACCCTTCCATACTTAAGGATTAAAATCGAATTTTGCCTTTGTTTTTGTGCGAAAACACATGAAATTAGCCATCAATACCATAACAACAAAGCAAATTACGTTTTTATCATTTAAAAACAACCGATTACTTTGAAGAAGTACCTTTCCATACTTGAAGATTCAAATCGCACTGTGCCTTTGTTGTCGTTGTTTTAGTATTGGAAGCACAAAAACAAATTACGTTTCCATCACTTTGAAACGAAAAATGGTTACTTTCAAAAACCGATTACTTTAAAGAACCTAGTACCTTTCCATAATTTGGGAATAATATAACAGTAACAATAATGGAAATTAAGTTTTTATCATTTTACAACGAAACACAGTTACTTTTAAAAACCGATTACTTCAAAGAAGCGAGTAATTTCCATGCTTGAGGATTTAAATTGTCCTATGTTTTTGTTGTTGTTGTTGTTGTTCTTTTAGTATTGGAAACATGAAAATCAGTCATCAATACAATAAAAACTTAGCAGACCATGAAATGTTATTATTTTACTTTTATAAACCGTTTACTTTAAAGAAGCGAGTACCTTTCCATATTTGGGGATTCAAATTGCAATCAATGTATCAAATACTTTCATTATGATTTTCTACTACCCACTATGATTTACTTCCAAAAATGTTTACCAAAATCTTACTTTCAATTTCTGCTTTACTCACTTAATGATTTTTGTTTTAGTTTTTTGTAATTTTCGTACATACATGGCATTTGTATTTCCTATTTCGATTTTTTACGATGTTTTGTTTTTTTTACTTCTCATTCGACTTCAGTTTTTATTACCAACACTACACTTGCATAGTTTTTTAATTGAAACAACAACAAAACAACTTTGCATTTTTATTGTTATTGTCTTTTGTTTGTGGTTGTTGCAATTTTATTTTATTTTATTTTCGCTTCAATTGTTTCGCAAGTTTTTTGAAATGTTTCTTGTTGTTTATTTGCGTTATTTATTTGATTTTAAATAAAAGAAATATTTTGAAAAAAAATCTGTAGAAAAAATATGGCTGACGCCTTTTTAGTGATGGAAATTGACAGCAATTGTGAAAGAAAGAGACAGAAAATCAATCAAATCGCAATACATTTTTATTCATTTCTTTGTTTAGTTCAACATTATTGCGGATTTTTTTAAATTTTGGAATGTAATTTGAAAAGAGCGGAAATTAAAAAAAAAAAAATTGAAAAAATAGGATTGACAACTTTTTAGTGATAGGAAATTACAGCAATTGTGAAAGAGACAGCAAATCGACCAAATTGCAATTAATTTTTATTCATTTCTGTTCTTTCAACATTATTGTGCATTTTTATCAATTTTGGAAAAAGATTTGAAAAAAGGGGAAATTAAAAAAAAATTTTCGAAAAAATAAGACTGACACCTTTTAAGGGTTAGAAAATTACAGCAATTGAGTAGAAAGTAGAAAGGGACAGCAATTCGACGTAATTTTGCAACCAATTTTTATTTTTTTATTTTTAATTCAAAATTTTTGTTTAAAAAAAATTTCTTAAAAAAATTGTTATAGAAAATTACAGCAATTGGGTAGAATGTAGAAAGATACAGCAAATCGACGTAATTTTGCAAAACATTTTTACTCGTTTCTTATTTTTAATCAAACATTTTTTTTGATTAATTTTTATGTTGTTCTTATTTTTCATTAAACATTTTTGTGGATTTGGATAAATTTTGGAAAAAGTTCAAATTATAACAAAACCACAAACAACCATTCAAAAAAATAATCTAAAATTCGATTATTTTTTGGCAATTTTAATAACAATTTTAAAAGAGAAAGATTAAAAAACAGAAAACAATAAATATTTTTTTTCAAGAAAATGTTTTTCATAAAAAAATTCGTTGTGCCTGTACATTTCTGCATAAAAATTAATAGTGAATTCCGCTACTTTTTTGCCCACAACTGTAACTCCGTGTGTAACTAAAAGTCGAAGAGCCTTGAATCTACAAAAATTTAATCTAAAAATAGTCCACACATTTTGCTTAAAACCTCGTTTACAACAAATGCTGACAGATATCGAGCAATCAGTTTGCTGCTTGTCGACCCTCTGCCCACTTTTCTACTTCAACCACTGCAGCGAAAACCCAAACAAAAACATTTTTTGTAGTTTCGTAACAGCGGCAACACCACAACAAATGGGCGCACATTATTTAGGCTTTTGTCTAAATTGCCCGCCAAACACGGTACTTCATGCGCTACGCGACCAACTCAACCTAACCTACAAATGGCAAAAGACATTTCGTAATCAATAAAAGCAAACGTAATCAACGGACAAATGGGCCAAAAGGCAGAGTGGAAAACGCATGAAAAGCGACTTTGGACCCCCCACAACGACAGACAGGCAGACGCGTGCCGCAGCAGCAGCGTCGCATGCAAATTAACTTATTCCGACGAAGAACGCGCAAATAATCGAACCTCAATAATGACAGCCAACAGATGCCGCCCCAGTGGCAGTAAACGCTGCTGCGTGCGTCCCTAACCTGCGCGCCGCACTTGAACAGAGCGACTCGCAACCCACTCGTTGCCGCTCAGCGGCGAGGCGGCAAGTGCAGCGTGCAAAAGTGGCCGTAAATGCGGCGCCAGCTGCCGCTTTAAGCCGCCAGCGCTGCCAACTGCCAATCGAGGTGTTTGTGCGCGCGTTAACGGTCGCGTTCCTCCCTACTTGTGTCTGTCCATGTGCGGAGTTGCAAATGTGTGTGTGTGTGTGTGTATGTGTGTGTGGCTTGAGGCATCGCACCTTAACACGCAACCGCACCTGACAATTTTTCTTGCAATTTTAAAATGTTTATTTATCCACTTTGCTGTCTCCCTTTTTCTACTGTTTCGCTTGGCCTTTGCATCAATTTTCGCTGTGCATGAACAAGGGCACAAAGGCCGTTTTCGGCGCGTATTTTCGTGTGCAAAAAAAATCAAAATCAGCGCACTCAGCTGGTGTTAAGAGCCGAAAGAGACAGCCGGGGCGGCATCACGCCACCGCTGCCGAAAATGGCGCTCAGGCACGCAGAGCCAATGCAAACTTTCGTGCAGTTCACAACATTTACATGCCAACACGCAATTCGCAAACGCTTAGGTTCGCTTAAGTTTAGTGGTGTCAGATTTGAGTTCGAAATAGAAAAAAAACACTTTAAAAAACTATGGGAATCTTAGGTTGAAACCTCTGTGAAATGTCACCTCTCAACTTAATTAGTCCCACCAATAAATCCCATATATCCCAACAATCAATCCTACCTTCAACAATCGATTCCCATACAGAATTCAATCCGATCCAACCTCACAATCAATTCATCTCCCTTCAATCGCTTGAAGGTGTTTCGTTCTTGATGAACATGAAATGTAGATGGTGAAGTCATCAATGTAAAGGATAAATAAGTTCCAACCCAACAATTACTGCATCCAACTCTCATCCTTCAGTGTCCCTTCAATTAATTTCGTCAAACCCAACAATTTGGCCAATTTGTGGTATCGTTATGGGTCATGCATGTCTCATACCGAGCCACATAACCCAACAATCCATCCTACGATTTTCGCATAGATACGAGTATAACTTCAATTCGATCCCATCTTGCAATTGATTCCATCCCATATAACATTCAAACCGATTCAACCTAACACTCAGTCAAACCCCTTTCAATCGCCTGTAGGTGTTCCACTCTTAATGAGCATGAAATGTAGATGATTCAATCATCAATCTAATTCAACCTAAGAATCAATCAGTTCCAACCCGACAATTACTGCATCCAACTCTCAACCTGCAGTGTCCTTACAGTGTCTCATACAGAGATACCCAACAATCCATCCAACTGTTATCGCATACATATTTCTTCACCTAAACCGAATCCAACCTCAATTCGATCCCATTTGCAATCGATTCCATTCCATTAACAACCAGTCCAACACCCTTCAATCACCTGAAGGTTTTTCGCTCTTGTTAAACATGAAATGTAGATGGTCCAGTCATCAATATAATTCGACCTAAGAATCAATCAGTTCCAACCTAGAGCCCTCCCAGCTCTCTACCTTAATTGTCATTTCAATCAATTCGATCTAACCTAACAATTTCGGGAATCAGACTCAAGCTTATAATCAATCCGATCGCTTCCCTGGAGGCATTTTTCCTGACACTAGTCTCGATAGGTTCAAGAGGGATGCTCACAAGTTCCTCCTCCAATTTTCAAGACCCCTATTGACATTGTATATCTACTTATATTCTTCTAGAAGCAACAAGAACATAAGACTTGTCACGTAATTGACTGTAGAAGTGGAATCAGTTGCATCAGAACTAGTCGAATGTTGGATCATTAACCAACCTTCTAATACCCAACAGAAGCACTAATTTTGATATTTTTTTTAGAGTGTAGCAGTGTCACATGACAGTATAATGTAGCAACGGTTTAGGGTTCAACATGTTCCAGAAACAAAATGGGGTAACAACTCCATGCCACCATCGTCTCTGCTTTGTACATGGATACTGTTAGAAGTTGTAAGAACCCCAACAAGTTCCTGCCACTGCAAGTCGAGCTGTTTTCGCATTGAAGTTTAGATCAAAGAAAAGTAGGGTGGACAGTTGAAGTTGAAATCAAGACGGTTACTGAACACTTTGACCTTCGATTTCCAAGTAACTTAAGAGATTACTTGATTACTTTCTTCATGAAAAGCTTCAATATGTCAGCTCATTGGGATCATCACTGTACACTAGACATGATTTAGTGCACGATTTTTCGATTTCGATGCTCCGCAACCCCTTATTTCATACGGTTTGGTGAAAAAGTGCGTGAGCCAAAAATTTTTGAGGCTAGAGTGGGGCTAAATGGCGTCGCAGCGAGGTCAAAGTTCACAAAAACGCTGGGAAATTCGACAAATTGCTCCACAGCTGGCCAGAAGCTGGTCTTAGAGGGTTAAATTCTATGACTGACCCCCACTAGTTTTTCTTACTGAACATTTCTTTCAAACATATTTATACCTTATCGTCAACTTTTAATGGGGTTTCCATACAAAATGGTCGGTTTTATAAATTAGGCTCCAATTGCTCCCTGGTTGCCCCCAGACGTGTCAAATGTATGACCGACACCCATTTATTTTTCCTTCTAAATGTTTCTTCCAAACATACCTACCCACTATCTCCAACTCTTATGGGGGCTGCCATACAAAACTGGCAATTTTCTATGGAATTGGCTCCCTACTTGTAAATGTAGTAGTAAGAAACATCGTATCTCGCAAACTACTGAACCGATTTGAATGATTTATTCAGCGATCTTCAACATTCTTGAGTACAAAATAAATTAAAGTTCAAAAAATCACCACCAGAGGGCGCCTCCCGTACAGCTTCTGAAAGTTGGCCTAGGAGAACAACAAATAGAAAAGTGGAGCTCATTTGTTTAAAATTTGATCACGATTTATAACACCTAAACCTTCAACCAAAAAAACAAAAATTAGAAAGAGAAAAACTAACAAACGTCATAGAGATTCAGATATCTGCTTTAGATTGTATAGAATTACAAAGCTTGAAAGAACATTTGGTAACAAACGCATTCATTACTAACTAAGAATTGTGTATTCATTTAGAATACAGTCTGGTAATTTTTTTCGGGTTAAAGTTTCTGATAATTTAGGAAATTTAGCAGAAGTTTAAGTCCCTCTTCAAAAGCTTTTCAGAAGTTCGAATTGGTTTGCTTCAAAAGATATTGATCGGTTTTCCTCTTCGAGATGGAAGGAAGCTCAAAGGGTCTGTCTACATCTTCTACTGTCGATGAAGTTAAAGTTTCGCTCAAAAGTTCAATTGGTTCGCTTCAAAGGAAACTGATAGACTTTTCGATCGACCTCGCTTCAAACAAGTTTCAAAAGTTCCAATTGGTTCGCTTCGAAAGAAACTGATCGACTTTTCCTCCTCAGAAATGGATAAGGACTCAAAAGATCTGTCTGGATCTGCTAGCAAAAATAAAGAAGAGTCAAAGTCTCCCTTCAAGCACCTTCCCATAGTTCGAATTGGTTCGTTTCGAAGGAAACTGATCGAGTTTTCTCCTTCAGAAATTTATAAGAGCTCTATCTGTCTGTCTGGATCTGCTAGTAAGGAAGAACAATAAGTTAAAGTTCCAATGGGTTCGCTTCGAAGAAAACGGATAGGTTTTCCTCTTCAAAGATAGAGAAGAACGCAATAGATCTGTCTAGATCTGCTAGCAAAGAAGAAGAAGAAGTCAAAGTTTCGCTTCAATCACCTACCAAAAGTTCAAATTGGTTCGTGAAGAAGAAGAAGAAGAAGTTAAAGTTCCAATTGGTTCGCTTCGAAGAAAACTGATCGACTTTTCCTCTTCAAAAACGGATGATAGCTCAATGGTTCTGTCGAGATCTTCTAGTGTTGTGCACACTCAATCAAATAAGAATTTGATTGATTCACTTAAGACTTTAGGCTTCCAGTTTTGAATTTCAGTTAAACACAAACTCAACTCAATTCTTAATACAGAAATTAGTTCACAATCTTAGCTGAGACGCCAGCAGTTAACGTCCAGCAATGAAGTATCAAATGTTGCCGAAAGCTGCTCAATCCTTTTCCTACAAACAGTCGCCACAATGTATAATCGCTCAGCCAGCCAGTCCGCGCCATCGTGGAGCTGTCGCGCCAATTAAGCAGAAGAAACGCTGCCCCACGCTCTAAAAATATCTTTGCAGTTGTACAAAATCGCTCGAAGCATCGGCCACAAATTTGGCCTAAACGACATAATTAAATGCCGAAAGGATCTCATTAAGTCAAGATCGTAAAAATTTTACATCAACCTTACGGGCATAAAACTTGACGGCTCAACAAAGAAAAAACAAAAATTCCACATCAACACCTTGAAAAAAAGAAATAAAAACCGAAACGAAAAAAGCGAAACGAAATGAATCGAAAGAAAAGAAGAAAAATTGAAAAGAGTAGAAAAATGTTGCTGGTTGATTTATGTTGCCAACAGGCAAACAACAACCGCCAGCAAAGCTAACAAATGAAATCATGCAATCAGCATGGCTAAATGATGGCAACAACAACAACAACATTGGCATTACACCTACAACATCGTTGCGCCAAAAGGACCCAGCGGCCATGACAGCCGCAACGGCTGCGACGCCATAAAAGGAAACTAAATCACAAATAGGGGGCGCTTGCTTGCTGGCTGGTAGACACAACAACAATGGCAAAGAAAAAAATGCGCATAGTTGCACATTTTGGTGTAGGGGCCGGCTGAGCGGTGAGCTGCAGCTTGAGGCCACGCGGCAGTCACCAACAGTCGCAGGCAGCGCCACGCACAGCAATGCCACTAACAACAATAATAAATAATTTTGCCAAGAATTCTGCGTCTGGCTGTGGGCACTGGACCGCGGGCCAAGTGCTGAAACTTCAATTGATGGCCCAAACAAAAAACCAACAGAACAAAAAATTAAAGAAGAAACAAAAATGAGCAAACAGAAAATTAAGCGAAAAGGTGCAACTGCACAACAACAACAAAAAACAGCTACAACGACAATGACACGTACAACATAATAAAAATGTCATGTCCTGTGCCGAGGTTAGCAGCGCCCGAACGCCCGATGGCCTCACGGCCTGGCCGCCTGTTTCGGCAACGCATCCGTCTGTGCGGCTGTGCGGCTGTCCCGTGCTGCCCGCCGGGTGGCGAGCAATTTATTTACACGCGTTTTGTTATGCGAGACCGCCCCGGCTCGCTGCCTTAAGGACTCGGGCCGGTCCTGCTAGGCGGCTGCGGCGCGGTTTTTATTGTCTGTTGTTTCAGCACAGTGATTGTTGTTGTTTTTGTTGCTTGCCCTTTGCTGATTTTATGTTATTTGTTTAAGGCATATTTGCGCTGGCTGCTCCACACCCCTGCGCCACACACACACACAAACACATACAAACACAGACACATATCTTTTTATAGTTGGCAGGTTGGCACTTCTGGGCCTCTGTGTACGAGTGTGTGTGTGTGTGTGTGTGTGTCATGGCTATTAGCACGTCTGACATTGAGTGACATTGCATTACAACTGTCAATGTTGGACGCTGCTCTCTGCTTCTCGTCCTTTTCGTTGCCTCTTTGGCGTTTTTTTATTGCATGCAATAATTAAGCGCAGCCAGAATTCACCTCGAAGGTGGTAAGCATAATAAAAAATGTTTTCGTAAAATTTACCAAGCAGCCGTAAAGCGGTGGGCAGGGCTAGCGCCGCCCTTGCGAACACACACAGCGATTTGTTGCTTCGACGAATCAATCGAAATGTGTTGCGTGCTGCCAATGCCGCAATGAGTTGGCTAATGTGTGCGAGGCAGCAACTTTGTTGACTTGCAATAAAAAAATTCTAAAAAAATTTACACCGAAAAAATGCATGTAAATCGATTTAAAGAATGTAAAAATTATACAGAAAACATATTAAAATAAATCAATGTGCAGCTGTGGCAGACTCCAACAATTCGAGTCTTGAATTTCATGTTCGAAGTGACCGTTTCGATAGATTTTGAAATGTGAGTTCGTCAGGAAGTGCGGAAAGAATAGGAGATTTGCTTCTAGTTTTGAGAGAGTATTGGCCTCTTGGATTGCAGATCAGAAGAATTTCTTTCAGATTTAGGAGAACATTTAATTTTTTGTGATGTGAGTTCCTTAGGAAGTGCGACCTGAATAGCTGACTTACTTCTAGTTTTGAAGGAGTCTTTATTGGCCTCTTGGGTCGCAGGCAGTGCTTCCAGATTAGAAGATTTTCTTCGAGATTTAAGAAAACATACGAGGTAGGTCGTAGGTTTCTTACGGAGAAATTTAGAATGGAGAGTTGCTTAGAGAAAAGTTAGGAGATATTCATTTTGTGTTGGTGGGGTTTTCAATGGATTTCTAGTAACAACAATTGAACTGAAATCCAAAGTGACGCTATATTGGTAGCATATAGTTTTGTCAGATCAGTGACACTGAAGCTTTGAATATTGAAAGCTTTGGATACCTGTAGAACCAGACGTCTCAGAATAATGCAACCCTAAATGTTATTTTGGGATTGCTTCCTACTGGAACCTAATGTGCAAATGACTCCATGGTGGATTCAGACCGAGGGACACTTATGCAGTCGGTCACTTATGACTGTTGACAGATAGGAGGCGAGCTGGATGTCTCTTGATCTGATGCCTATGAAGTAGGTCTTTAGAAGAAAGTACAAAATGCAGATTCCGCACAGGGAGGACTGGGCTAGGAATATAATCAGTCTCACGTGTGATAGTTTCTATTGTCTGGCCCACCGTTGGAACTAAGACAGAAGGAGTGCAGTCAGTTGGCTGTCAGTCTTGGAGATAAGGTCATGGCTTTCCAGGCTAAGGTCTTTGCTATAAATACGAGTGCCAGAAGAATACTGGCTTTGAATGTTAGAAGAAAAAAGACAATCATAATGTCCGACAGTCAGGTTGCAATAAAGGCTTTAAATTGGACGACACTAGAATGGTTCGTCAAGATCTTTCAAAGGATAACCGGATAATAATACACTGGACATGATAGTAATGACGAAGTGGACAGATTTGCCAAGAAAGTTTCGATTTAGTATGAAATAAAATATGACAGGCTCTTCATCTTTCCATGAACTTTTCTATGACTCTTTGACAAAGATGTGGCGGCCCTGAGCTCTGGACTTGTTTGTGGTTTATACGCATAGACCAAAGATTTGACGAAACCCTAAAAAGAAGTTGCACGGCAGTAACCTTTGGAGAAGGCAGAAATGTTTTCAATAATCTTGAACACTCTGTGTCAATTAGTCCATGTTCACGTTTGATCGCTTATAATTCCAAAACTGTTGAACTTTTTGACTAAAAAAAATTACTGCTGTGAAATTCAACCCCAGAAAGACCGCAAGTTTTTCATACCTACAAAGATTACATATTATTTTCGCTGATATCTCGAAAAGTTCACATTGCATTTGGTTAATTGTAGAACCCTAATTGTAGAACTTATTGTAGAATCCGATAAAAAAATAAAAGTCATCAAAGCAAAATTTAATAGAAATACTAAAGAAAATACAGATACTTATTTAAAACTGAAAACCCATCAAAATGACGGTAATGGTCTTTCTAGTGTTAAACAAGGTTTTAATAATTAAAAAAAATTATAAATATCTATTTCTGAATTTCGTGACATTCTTAACCCTTTCGACCCCGAATGTTACCGTGTGTCTCGATATTACTTTTTGGTATTTAAATCATGAAACATTTGCCTAAGAAGTATGCACACGACATTTGAAGTCACCACGCCTCTTTGTTAGAGTTCTAGAGCTACTTTACTTTTGAACAATTTTAGCTTAAAACGGGTTAAATAAATTTTGTATCAATATTTTTTAGTTACAGAAAAATTACTTAATATTTATGGAAAAACACAAAATTATCACTTTTTGATTTTATTTAACCATTATTAAAAAAACAGGGCTTTGATCAATTCGTAGACTTCAATTAGAACACAAACTTTCCCTGATATCGCTGCAAATTATTGGAAATTATTTTGGGGATAACAGTAACATTTTTGTAATTTGCTTTGAATTCACTTCTAAACATATTAATTTGTTGGTTGGCCTACTTAATAAACCCATAAATCAATCGTAGCTTTTGCTATAAGATACAAAGAGGTACAAATAGGAAATAAATAAATAAATAAATAAATAAATAAATAAATAGGTGAAGTTGTTCTCAGGCAACTTTGGGGTCGAAAGGGTGAACAAAATTTGCGAAAAACAGATTTTTCAACAGGTTTTGACGTTTAAGGTAGATGCATGGGTCTACATCACCCAGTGTGTTGCCCGAAGGTTAAATCGCAAGATTTTAATGGCCAGTTGACATGGAAATTTCGATAGATGGTTCAATCTGGAAAGTGTTAACGCAATAAATCGATTGTTGTCAAAATTTAATTGCTTTCGGAACAATCGTAGTTGTGGGCTGGCGAATTTCACAGCTGACACATGTATAGTAAAAATTCGACAAAATGTAAATAGTGCATTTTTATTGAGGGAACGACATTTCACGTGGGCAACATTGTCTTCGGGGCCTAACAGTACGAGTCGTAAACGCCCAACTGCCAAAATGTGTCAGCATACTTTCGAACCTTTCAAATATTACGAGTGGCTGTGGCTCTATGTGTGTGTGTGTGTGCGTGTGTGTGTGAGTGAGTGAAGGTTGCATTGTGAGGCGGCGCGGCAGCTCAAACGAGATCCAGTTCAAAGCGACGCGCGCCTGGCGCTACAATGAAAATCGCCTAATCAGCGCCTACAGGCAGCAATATTTGACCATAAAAAACAACAACAACAACAACAACAAAGCTAAGCAGCTCGTAAAAACCGCAGCTGATCAGGTCACAGCAAATCAAAGCGAAACGATCGGCAATCAACAATAACGGCAACTAACACCATCCAAACAAACAACAACAACCACTTCCACCATACCACAAAGAGATCACAAAAATACAACAACAAAAAAACGATAATAAAAAAAACCTATTTCACTAAATACTCAAATGATATGATCGATCAGAGTTTTTGATCGATTTTCGTAATATGGCAGCGCGACCATTAGCGGCTTTTTGATATGCTGCGATGCTCTAACAACCCCCCAAGATAATAGCAACAACAACAACAATAATAATAATAATAACAACGACAATCGAACACATCCCACATTGATGCGCCGATCGAGAGCATCCAACCGCGGCTGACGTAATGATCGCAGTGCGTTCGTTCGGTTGGTTGGTTGTGTCGGTCGGCTTGGCCAACAATTTAATGGATTCTGCTGTCGAAACGTTGCGCCGCTGCGCAGGAATTAAGTTCAATTTAGGCGGTTTTTAGGTGTACGCGATGCGCATTTGAGTCATTTAGACGCTCGATGTTGCGAGGCGTATTTAAGGCACAACAACAACATGAGAAAATGTTGTTGTTGTTTTTGTTATGTTATAGGAAAAATGCTGTTCGAAAAAAGGTCGAGGAGGATAAGTGATGCCGACGCAGTGGCGAAAGATTGCAGCCATTAGAGGCGGAAGAAAGGATTTTCGGTTTTATGATTTTTTATTATTTTTTTTTATATTGTCAGCTTGTTGTTGTAGGTGATTGTGGTTTTGTGATTTTCATAAAGGGCCGTTTAAAACTTGATTGTATTGTGATGATTACGATTTGTGTTTGATTTGTACATTTGGCTGTGTGTGTGAATGCCGCCAATATTTATGTTTTATATGTTGTTGATGGATTTATGGCGTGGCTGCTGGTTGAGTTGATATGTTAATAAGAATGGGTTGAATGAGAAAAATAGGAAATATAAAGGAAATTTATAGCAAAATTGTGTGTGTTTTTCATTTCATTTGAAAGCAAATCAATAAAAGTTCATCACATTCGCTGCTGTCGCCAGTGCGTCGGAAATGTGTTGATTTTGTCAGCACACCAAGTGGCAGCTGGTCGCGCAGACTTTGGCCAGCAGCCGTAAGTCAGACAGACTTGTGCCAAAAAAAAATGAAAACTGTTGCCAAATGAGTCGCTTATCAAATCAAGTTCCGGCTGCACACTCCACATGGACTTTCTTCGTGCGTGCTGTGCCGCATGCCACACCGACATGATCACTCCCCGACCAGCGACAGAGCAGCTGTGCACATCTGCTCGCAACAGCAGCGGCTGTTCGAAATCTCAAACCCGGCACAGGGCATTGGGACACCTTTGCCGCACATCGGCCACGTGGAAGCCACGCCGAGTGTGGCCGCTGCGGCACAGGCTGCAACATCCGAATAAGCAACGGTAACACTCATCAGCTGCATTGTTGCTGCATTTTTCCACACTAATTTGCGCGCTTGTTATCTTTTGGCATTCTATTGTTATTGCTTTTATTGTTGTTGTTGTTGTTTGTTCACGCTGTGCATTGCGCAGCAATTCAGCAAAAAGAAAACAAAAACACACAAAAAAATGCCAATAGGTTGAAATTTTTTTTTTTTGGTGTGTGTCTATGTGCAACAGGTGCAAATGTTGCACACACACTTCAGAGCGCATGAGGCCGACTCACTACTCGGAATGGAATATTTTGCGGAAAATCCCAAAAACTGAAAGAGAAAAAGTACGCCAAGCGAATCCTTAACGCTAATGTGTCAAAAGTCCTTTTGTCAATTGAGTTTGTCTGTTGCTTCCGCTTGCAATGTTGTTGTTGTTACTTGTAGTTCTTGCTGTTGTAATTCTTGCTGTAGTGATTGTAGTTCTTATTGTAGTTGTTGTTGTTTTTTATTGCCTGTTGTTTTGTGCCGCTTTTGTGTCCTTAGTCACATTTGCAGTGTGACATCTGCAAACAATGCTGAAATTTTCATTCATTTGCATGTTGCATGCAGCATGTGGCATGTTGCCTCGTACCTGTGTGCCGTGTTTTGTGCCATAATCGGCATATTTTGGGCTTAAATCTCATTTGCCGCGGCTAATCCTGATGTGTTGGTTCGGCCTCCAAAGGCAAACAACTTAATTCCCAATTTTGCTCTGTGTGCCGTGTCCTGGCAAGAGACCCAGAGGCAACAAATTTAAGCCGATTTTTGCGGTGTTCTTGTGGCTTAAAGGCGATTATAATTTGTCATTGCGGCAAAGGATTTTAGGTATTAGAATGTAAGAAAAATCGATTGAAGTTTGCGGTCACAATTTCTTGCTTAAGTTTCACTCACTAAAAAACTTAAAAATTTTAGCTCGATTTGTTTTCTTGGCCTTGAATCTGACCTCATAGGTGATCATAGTGATGTTATTTTTATGCTTGGAATTCTTTCAGGTGGATTCTAACTGTGTGCAAAAATTCGCGACAAATTGAAGCCGACTTAGCAGTGTTCTTGTGGCTTAAAGACGATGTGATCGTGGCAAAGGACTTAAGACAAAAATTCAAAAAAATCCATTGAAGTTTGCGGTCACAATTTCTTGCTTAAGTTTCACTCAGTGAAAACAAATAGTCGATACTTACATAGGTCAATCAGTTTTATTGGCCTTAAATTTGGTTACATTCCTCATTCATATTGCATCCTATAGTCAAATTGTGATCTTGTATGGGATTCTGACAGTCAGATTTGGACTAACTTCAAAAATTTAAACATTTAAGTCGATTTTTGCAATGTTCTTCTAAGAAAAATCGATTGAAGAAAAATCCATTAATCCAGTGCTGTCCAAACTTTTTTTTGGCGTGGCCACAGAAGTGGCCAACAGATCTATTCAATGGCCACTTTTTCCAAAACCTAAGAAAAACAGTGAAAACAAGTCTAAATTCCGCTTTTTGCATTTATTTTCGATTGGTAATGCGACGTATGACATTTTTCTATTTTCTATGAGTTAAAATTAACCGAAAGAATGATTGTTTATTTAAGATTAATGCGACGGATGACATTCTTTTTTTTCTGTCAATTTATCAAAGTCTGGCTTCGATTGGATTAGTTCGCAACGAAGTTCGGATTCCAAATGTTGTTGCGATATTGCATTGCGGTATTTATTTTAACGTCGCGCGAGACTTGAGAATGATGCTTCACAAACGTATGTGGAACCAAACATGCATAAAAACTTTGGTACAATGTCTTTGAGTGCCAAGAAATTACATTCAGATAACAAACGCCTCCACAATGCATCGCCCGTTTCATTTGGCAAGCCACTTTCTTCATTTATCAACGAAATATCGAATTCCAAATGAGTTTTCTTTGTTCCGAAAAGATCTGACAATTTTTGAATATTATTTGGGTCACAAACGAATCATTATTTGAAAAATATTAAAGTCTTCTCGTTGGCCACTGAAATTTGTCGCTTGGGCACAAGTGGCCAAGTGGCCACTAGTTTGGACAGCACTGCATTAATCCCAATTTCTTGGTTAAGTTTCACTCAGTGAAAAACTTAGGTCCAATATTTAGATCAATCTGGCCTTGAATCTGGACTCATAGGTGATCATAGTGAAGTGCTTGTTTTGCATGGAATTCTTTCAGTGAGATTCTGACTGTCTGCTAAAATTCCTGAAAATTTAGTCCAACTTTGCATTGTTAAGTTTCATTCAGTCAAAATTTAGGTCGATCTGTGTTCTTGACCTTGAACATGATTGCATTCTTTATAGTCGATCATATAGTCGAATTGTGATCTTGCATTGAATTCTTCCAGTAAAATTTTGGCTGTCTGCTGGAATTCCCGACAAATTGAAGCCGACTTTGCAATGTTCTTGCGGCAAAGGACTTAAAGCAAAATGCCAAAAAATTGATCGAAATTTTCGGTCACAATTTCTTACTTATTTTTCAGTCAGTCAAAAAAAATGAAAATTTATTTCGATCTTTTTTCTTGACCTTGAATGTGATTGCATTCTTTATAGGCGATCATATAGACAAATTGTGATTTTGCATTGAATTCTTCCAGTAAGATTCTGACTGTCTGCTGAAATTCCCGAAAAATTAAGTCCAACTTGCATTGTTCTTGAGGCAAAGTGCCAAAAATTAATTCAAATTTTTGGTCCCAAATTCTTGCTTATTTTTCACTCAGTAAAAAAAAAAATTAAAATTTATTTCAATCTTTTTTCTTGGCCTTAAATGTGATTACATTTTTTATAGTCGATCCTATAGTCAAATTGTGATCTTGCATGGAATTCTTAAAGTCTGATTCAGACTATCTGCAAAAATTTCCGACAAATTGTGGCTTAGTGGATAAATTCTTGTGACTTAGTCAACATGTAGACCTATCTCCTCTTTGACCTTGAAGCCAGTGACATTCCTCACAGTCGATCAAAGTTAAATTCTGATCTTTAATGGGATTCAGACAATCAGATTTTGACTGTTCGACTATTAAGGTACTTGTACACTAGGAAACATTTCACATGGAAACATGCTATTGGAAACACATCGGAAACATAAATGTTTCTTGTTGTCCGGAAACATGTTTTCAGTACCTTGTACACTAGAAATGAAAATCGTCGGAAACACGTTGCCGGAAACAATTTGAAACGTTTCCAAGTTCTTCCCCTACGATGTTTCCGATGTTTCCAACTCGGTATGTTTCTGGTCTTTGTACACTACGTCATTGTACAATGTTGTTGGAAACATGTGGTGCTTGATTTCAACGTTTGAAATTTATTATTGTATGTCGGTGAGTGAAATAATATTGGCAAATACGTAAATAAAAACTAAAAATACAAAAATAAACAAATTATTTTCAAGACAAGACCTTGAACTCAACGTCGTGACGCTGAAGGATTATGCGCCAAATTACTACGAGAACTATCCACGGAATATCCGATCCAGTTTTCGAATTTTTTTAGAATGTCGACTCGCCGAAAGTCGAGTGTAAGCTTCAATCGAATTAATAACACTGGACAACAGCATGTCTGTTGCACAAAGATTCTTACATGAATCAGAATAGTTTTTCCGTGCTGTTTTCAAAACCATATTCCGTTTGTATGTAACAGCTCTAGTTTTCGTAAAAAATGGGAGTCTAATTTTTTTCGAATTTTCCTCGACTTTTTCACGTTTTCAACTGTAATTTCAACTGTAATCCTACATGATTTTTATATCGTTGCACTTACAACATCTTACGCCTTCTTTTCTGACATTAATCAATTTTATGCGTTCCAAATTGGCGTTGAAATAAGGTTTAAAAGTAGGAAAATATTGAATTTCAAGGCGTTTCTTCTGATGGCGAAAATTGTACAGATGATTCATAAATCAAGTTACGAAGTATATGAATATCTTAAGAAGAAACATCATGCAATATAACTGAGGCAACATTTTTGGCGGAATACTCATTAGCATCGAAATAATACCAAAAATGTGTAATTTCAACACTTTTCAGCGATTTGTCAATGATTTACTTAAAAACAAAGGCCTTCAAAATATGCAAAGTTTTTGTTTTTATTTGCCACCGCGTGCCAAACCGAGAGCTTATTTCCGCATGACTTGTGGTCAGGGCTGGAAACGTCCCAAAGGGAACGGTGTTTTTCCACCGCAGAAATAAGTTCGGATTGGTATCCATCGCTCCAATCAAACAATTCGCTCGCAACTCGTTGACTCTTGCTAAAGTCGGGGAGGATTTCCTCATCAGAAATATTTACCATTGCTATATGCGACGCGAAATTGAAAAATTTTACTCAAACACTCAAACAAAATTTTCGGGAAACTCGAAATGTTTCCCATGCGTGTTTCCATTGACACCGGAAACACGGAAACATATGGAAACTTGAGAAAATGTTTCCCTCATGATGTTTTCAAGTATTGTACACTATGGAAACATTTTGAAATTTTCGTTGCCCAGAAACAAGGAAACAATGCCGGAAACTGTTTCCATTTTCACAGAAACAAGTTTTCATGACCTTATACACTAGGGAAACGTGTTTCTTGCCTGTTTCCGACATGTTTCCTTGTGAAATGTTTCCTAGTGTACAAGCACCTTTAGAAGCAGTAAATGTTTCCATCTCTACACTTCTTACCTCTTTTCCTCCTCCGCTTTCTCATTCATCTCCTCTCTCAGCCTTCGGCGGAAAAGGTGTCAATAGTGTGGAAAACATTTAACACCATCATTACGAACATCATTAAAAACCACCCGATTGCGATGATCATCGGTCAAGGAAAGCAGAAAGCCAGCACTACCTGCCGCCGCTGACAAACCAAAAACAACAGCAACAAATAATCACTGTCCATGGCTGATGGGCGCGTTTCCGAGAAATCGCACATACCTGACGCCCAAGGAAAGTAAGCGAGAAACGCCGCAACACCATAAACCAGGCTGACGAAAGCCGCCGAGCCAAAGTGTGAAGCGTTCATGGCCAACGCTTGACGCATTCATCAATTATCGAAGCAAAGGAAATGTGCACTTCATTAAATGCGAAAGAGAAACGTAAACAAACCTAGTGCCGTCTCGCTTTGCGCCGTTCAACCCGTTCGTGCTCGATGCACCCAACCGAACGCTTTCCGCTGCCTTTCGACTGCAAACTAAGAATTCCACGTTGCTTCGACGCAACACACCGAATTCCGTTGCGTCGCTACCTACCGCAGCCGCAAGCGGCGAACAAGCGCGCTACAAGTCAACAGCAGCCGTAACAAGTGATCCGCCTGCCGATCGGCAGCCACGCAGCGTCAAGAGTCGACGCAGTCAGCGCGACCGTCAACCACCAATCGATGCGCCGACCCAGCAACGATCGCTCGATCAATGCAGCGCTCTGTCCGTCCGTCCATCTGTCCGTCCGGCGTTGCATTGATTTTCACTTGTGTGAGCCCACTTGAGCGCCGTTCGCCGCTTTCGGACTTTTCATTTTCAAATTCTTTTTTCTCAAAAAAGAGACCAACAAAAACCAAAAAAAAAACTCTCAGAATGTTGTCGGCGCAGTGTTTTTATTTCCCACACTGAGTGCAGCGTTTTCCACGCATTCAAACCAAACAACAATTTTCGTTGACTGCTGTTTGCATTGGGCCGAAAGTTACAAATACAACAATAACATGAACATCGAGACATCAACAAGCGACATGATCGACAGCGCAGCAACGCTCGAACCTGCCTTATGAAAATATTTAAGCGCCAATTTTGCTTCGTGCGGCACGCTTGAGCGCTTGTTCGGCATTCAAGTGTGCCTGCCACATTAATGAAAATCAACCCGAACCCAACAGCACCCCAACGCCGGTGTCCACTGCTGCTGGGGCTTTTCTTCGCGTTGCGTTTTTCTGCCGCTTTAGTAGTGTTTTTTTTTTAAACAATTTAAATTTGAATAACAATGGCAGCGCCTCTTCTGGCCATTGATCGGCCAAGGTGCTGGGCGATCCTCTGGGAGTCATTGTTGCGCTGCAATTAAGTGCTTCAAGGCGACAATGGCATAATGAGGCAGCAATCGGCGCGCGCAAGGGGCATCAAAGTTCTTGGAAATCCGTGTTTGATGGCACCGAGTGTGGGATTGGGAGCAGCCAACGAAAATTTATAGAGCAAACTACAATCAGGGGAGCCACAGCAGCTCGACAAATGTTGGCTGCGCATTCGATGCGATTGACAAATGAGTTCTGGCTGCGAATCGATGTAGAGCTGCCAACTCAAAGAGATTGATTTCGCTCTTGAATGGGAAATGATATATTTAGTATGGGCCATGAAATCAAACAGGAGCTGAAGGGAACTTTTAAGAAATTAAAGTGTTTTAGTGGGTTTAATAGCACCCATGCTGAAAGTTTGAGACTATTTCCAAAGATTTCTACAGGAGATACATGGATGGGTTTGAGGAGAAAAGTGTACTTCATCTTCTGTGTACTTGTGATGCACTCTCTAGAAAAAGAGAGATTCACACAGGTGAGGTCTTCTTCCAAAAGCTGAGGAGCCGATGAGACTTTCACAGTCTATTTAGTTTCGTCAGAAGCTCTGACTAGTTCATCTTCTATCTACTTGTGCCGAACTCCCTAAGAGAAAAGAGATTCACAGGTGAGTTCTTCTGTCCTGAGGATTGAGTCTGTAAAACTATTCACTGTCTCTTTAGTTCTCTCAGAAGCTCTGAGTAGTTCATATTCTATCTATTTGTGTTTAACTCCTTAGGAAAAGAAAGATTCACAGAGGTGAGTGCTTTTGTCAAAAGCCGAGGAAAGTAGCCGATGAGACTATCACAGTATATTCTCTGATTAGTTCATCTTCTATCTACTTGTGCTGCACTACCCAGAAAAAAAAAGATTTACACCGGTGAGTTCTTCTTCCAAAACCTGAGGTAAGTAGTCGATAAGACTTTTCACCGTCTATTTAGTGTTGTCAAAAGCTCTGACTAGTTCATCTTCTATCTACTTGTGCTGCATTCTCCAGAACAAGAAAGATTCACATCGGTAATTTTTTCTTTCAAACCTAACCGATGAGACTTTTCACTATCTATTTAGTTCTGTCAAAAGTTCTGACTGGTTCTGTAAGCTGAAGACGTGAGTTCCAAAAATTGTGGTATAACAATGGGCCTTCTTAACCTATGTGGGCTTCACGGCTTCAAAGTCGACTAAAGTTGTAGCTGAAGTTAGTATTGAGTTGAGTTGAGTATTGCAAACTCTTGCCCAAACCATTCTCGTATAGGATCTCTGTGCAGGGTAAGAAAAGAAAGATGAAATGCCTTAATATGAAATACAGACTTCAAAGTGAATTAAGTTGTAAGTGAACCAGATGCTTTAAAAGGTTAGTTTTATAAAGGAAATTAGTTTCTGAGTATTGCAAACTCCAGTCCACGTATAGTATCTCTTTGCGCGGTATGAAAAGAAGAACGAACACCCTTGAATCCGTTAATAGATAAGAATGTACAATGTAAAAATAGAGACTTCAAAATCGACTAAATTGTAACCAGAATCTTAGGTTAGTTTTATAGTCAAAAATTGTTTCTGAGTATTGCAAACTCCTGGCCAAACCATCCTCGTATGGGATCTCTGTGCAGGGTATGAAAAGAAGAATGGAATCCTTTAACAGATAAAGACTTACAACATGAAATTTAGACTTCAAAGTCGACTATGTTGTAACTGAACCATAGTTGATGCCTTTTGAAGGTTAGTTTTATGGTCAAAAATTGTTTCTGAGTATTGCAAACTGCCGGTCAAAGCATCCTCGTATGGGATCTCAGTGCAAGGTATGAAAAGAAGGTTGAAGTCACTTAATAGATTAGGACGTAAGACATGAAATACAGACATCAAAGTCGACTAAGTTTTCAGTGAACCAGAGCTTACGTCTTTTAAACGTTAGTTTTTTAGCGGCAAATGGTTACCGGAAGCTGGAAACGAAAACTAGAACACTTTAAGTGCCACTATTCAGTCTTCTAAGAACCCTGTATGGTTCTATAAACGCCTACTTTCCACTCTGGGGTCAAGGTTCCCTGCAAAGCTGCCAAGCTGTATGGAATCTGAACTCTCGAATCGATCATGTTTCATGGAGTTTTCAAATTGGTTCAGTTTGAGAGGTGACTGTCTTCTTCTCAGCAATTTCTTCTTCTTTGTCTTTTCGCTCAATTTCTTTTCTCAGCGTTGCAGGAACTACTCAATCCACTCAATCTAAATACTCTCGACACTCTTTCTACCCCTAACCTTCGATCATGTTTGATCGAATTTTCGAATTGGTTCATTCTGAAAGGTCGTTATTTTCTTCTTAGAGTTGCCGGAACCTATTCTTAGAGGTTATCTAAGTTCATACTAAGTACTAAGTAAGTTCCATCTAAGTACTCCCAACATCTTTATTTGTCTAACCCTAACCTGCGATCATATTTCATGGAGATTTCGAGTTGGTTCACTATCAAAGGCGACTGTCTGGTCGCTTCTAACAATAGCTCATCTAAGTACACTCTATCTAAGTACTTCAGACCCTCTTTTTTTGTCTTACCCTAACCTTCGATCATGTTTCATAAAGATTTGGAATTGGTTCACTATCAAACGTGACTGTCTGGTCGCTTCATCTTAGAGTTGCAGGAACTAACAATAGGACACCTAAGTCCACTCTATCTGAGTACTTTAGACACCCTTCCTTTCCTAACCCTAACCGTGGATCATGTTTCATGGAGAGTTGGAATCGGTTTACTAGTTGCGTCATCTCCGAGTTGCAGAAACTAACAATAATAAATCTTAGTCCACTCTATCTAAGTACTTCCGACACTCTTTTTGACTAACCCTAACCTTCGATCATGGTTCATGGAGAGTTCGAGTTGGTTCACTATCAAAAGCGACTGCCTGGTCGCTTCATTTCAGAGTTGCAGGAACTAAAGGTCAACTTCATCTAAGTACTCTCGACACACTTCTTTATTTAACCCTAACCTGTGATCATATGCCACGGAGAGTTGGAATTGGTTAACTACCAAAGATGACTGTCTGGTCTCTTCTTTTCAGAGCTGCAGAATCTAGCAATAGGACATCTAAGTCCACTTTATCCAAGTACTTCAGACACCCTTTCTTCTTTAACACTAACCTTCGATCATGGTTCATTGAAAGTTCGAATTGGTTCACTCAAAAAAGCGGCTGTCTTATCTCTTCTTCTTAGAGTTGCAGCAACTCACAAAAACCAACTAAGACGTCAAATACTGTACTGCCGACACCCTTCTTTATCAAACCCTAACCTTCACAACTTCTTTATGTTCCTTCATTCGTTTGTATTTTGTTCAAACAAAATGTGTGATCCTTGCATTTAATGAGCTCTTTTACGAACTTACAAGCACTTAAACGACAAATTTTCCCTCATAACAGTTACAGCTTCGCTTAATTACTTTTCAGTTTGAGAACCCAACATTCAAACAATTGAAAGACCACAAAACAATGAAAATTATTAACATTTGCGCCTCTAATGCGCATAAAATTGCAGTTTACATATAACCAACAACAAAACAACAATAATGCCACTAATGAATTTTGACATTTCAATCAATTTCACCGGGAAATACTTTCTTTTTTTTTGCCTTTCTTTCCCCCTTTCTGGCTTTCACAACCACGACGACCTTCTAAATAAATGGCAGAAACTATAATGGAAATGCTGGTCAGCCAGCGCCCTAACGGTAAATAAGCACCCCAAAAAGGCGTAAATTCAAGTTCACAGCATAGGCGACATTTTGCTCGCCGCAACAACAAACCGCACAGCATCAAAGAACGGCCGAGTTTTTCTCATTTTTAATGCCTCCATGAATTTGGTGCGCGACACATGGCCAATAAATCAAGTGATTTAATTTCGCTCGTGTTGTGCGCAAATCAAACAGCAACAACAACAACAGTACCAACAGCACAAACAACAAATAAAATGTGAGCAACAGGAATTTGGGAAAAGTTTTGCCCAATTCTGGTTATTTCTGGCATGTTGCACGCACTCACCTCTCTCTGTCCGTCTGTCTCTGTATGTGTGTGTGTGTGTGTGTGTGTGTGTAGCCTACACAATGCGCACTTTGACACTGTTTACAGTGGGACATTTTTCCTTCACTGTCGCCAGCGGGCAAATTTTATATCCGCTGTCAAATCATAAATAAAATCACAACAATTCCATTTGCTGGCAACATTTCCCTCCTCTCTGAACAACAACTCTGAACAACAACTTCAAGCGTGCCTGCCTTGCATCCTCTGTCTGCCTGTCTGTCTGTTCGTCCGTTCGCCGCAGCTGTTAATTTCTTGCGCAAATATGCGCTGTGGAATTTGCGGCCGCAGGCGCTTTTCCAGTTGGTTTTTCGTGCGGCTTTTCTGCGCTTTTCCTTTTAGATTTATAATGAATGTTGCCGCCAACACTTCGACAGGCCGCATGAAAAACGCTTTTCCACAAATTTTTCAAATTTCTGTTATTTTCTTTCGGATGGCGCATTAATTTGTTGTCCCAATAGGGTTTGTCTGGCGGCAACAACATATTTGTGTTGTTGTGTTGACTTTTGTACCAAAATATTGTGGCATAGAGAAGAATATGGTTGGAGGGTTTACGACGTCGAGTTCATCAAAAATTTTTAGCGTCTTTTTTAAGTTAATAAAAGAGGTTATGTTTATATGTGAGAGAGAGTGAGTGAAAGAGAGAGAGAGAGGGCAATGACATTTTTTACATTTGTTTAAGAACTATGAATGAACAAAAATATTTCAGAATTGGCTGCCATGTAAACTTCTGGAAAGGTTAATATTTGATCCCAATGTTCGATGATTCAATGTGAGTTTTTTGGAAGATTTCAAGATTCATATTAATTTTTTATATTTTGCAGTATTAAGTCACTTCGGTTTGAAGTTTCCAGCCTACAGTGGGTTGTATGGGCAGTGTAGAAAATTGTATATTAAAATCGGAATAATTTGGTTCGTAGTTCAAAGAAGTTAGAAGAGATATCCGCTTGAAAGTTGCTAAGGTCAATCTAGGTGTAAATAGTGCGGAAATTCTAAGTTATAATTCAAACGCAAGAAAGCGTATATTAGGAAGGGAACTGATTCATACGAAAGAGTTGTCTGGAAATGATCTGGAAAAAAGGACAATATTGGGGGAGATGAACTCTTCCTCCTATAAGGAATAAGAAATACGATACAATAGTACTTTTTGAACGCAGTGCCTCGGGCAGTTTATGCTCGACTACCGTATATATTCTATCTTCTAACTTCAAACACGTTAGGCATGAAAGTTGCTATAGTCAGTACAGGTATCAATAGTGAGTATCTAATTGAAACTGTGGGCGGCCTCGACAGTTCAGTGGATAGTGAACTGGCTTTTCAAACCAAACGCTCTGGGTTCGATTCCTAGTTTGGGCTGCTTAAACATTTTGTCTCCTTCTATCGATAACTATTCACAGAAAGTAGATGAGAATTACGTAGCAACGCTCTTGGTAGGTAATAGGAAAAATCTTCAAGTGTTAGAGAAAAACTGCTAACTGCCGCGACCGTTCGTTGCCGATAGGTTATATCCCCCTTTCACCATTCGTTTCGAACGAAATTATGGCATCAGAATGAGCCATACAGGCCTACATTTATCTCATAGAGTGGCCATCAGCCTAACTTAACTTATATTTATTTATTACACTGAAGAACAAAATCAAAAATGTGTCCAAACTAACAGGGTTCTGATAAAGGATTCTGGTAGAGGTGGTCAAAAATAAATATAGGTGTATCGGAGTTTTGAAAGTTTACGTCTGAATTTTTTAAGGGAATCAGAGTTTCCCCCCCTTTTGAACATTCTGATGATGAATCGGCATACGAAAACCGTGTATCCTTACATTTTAGGTATGGAATGTGTTCAGCAATTCGATGTAAAATACTACGAGAAAAATTTTTGTGGAACATTTTAACCCTCGCTCCTATTTTTATGGGTCAATTTGACCCTGCTTTTCTAAAATACCAAAAAATGTCCTTTAAAACAGGATCTTTAAGGAAGTAATATACAACAAAAATATTCGCCATTAAATTCTACTATAGGTCTCTGAATACACAAAAGCTCAAAATTTAACTTGAATGCCAGAAAGTCAAAACTGAAGAAGAGAGAACTGAAGACTTGACTTCTGTCTGTCAAAGAAGAAGAAACGCTTTAAGACTTTATGTGTCAAGGTCAACTCCTGATCAGGAGAATGAAAAAAATCCTGAGTTCTTTGTTCCACAAGAGACTAGTTGTGCTTTCAATTCTTCAATTCTATTTCCCTCGGGCATTGGGCATCACAATGGGCCTTTGAAGCCTCCGAGTGTTCTTGCTGAGTAACCAGCAAGCTGCCTGTCTTACCTAACCTATCTCCCTAATGTCTCGAGAAAGATCTATTAATCTGTGAGGTGCTTATTCGAATCCTAGTGGTATGTTTTTTTATAACGCTTCTCCCTTTGTGTTTAATTAAAGTTTTTAGGCAAATGCTGTCGATTCAATCTAACCTAATCTGAGCAACCCAGACCCTAACTAAAGAAAGCAAGAAGCTACCCATGTAACCGAAAGACTAAGAAATCTGTTTCTATCTACTTTGGTGTAGCTAATATTTTATTGACTCAACACCAAGTGAGAGCTTTTACTCAGCTTCAGCCTAATTTTCCCTTCGCAACAACAAAACATAAATAATATTGAATAAAGAAACAACTCTAACCACAAGTCAAAAGTGTGACAAGCGCGTCTACTTGACATTTGTTGGTCATGTGGTGCGTAGCGTTGAGGAAACTCGGTTTCGAAACCGCAGGCGCGCTGTTACAGTTTCCTAATGAGAAACCACAAAATGCAAATGACTGGCACAAACTGGCCGCCAAGCAGTCGCTGGCCCCCTTTGCCGGCGTACACCAAAGACCACGAAAGGGAACGAACGACAATTGCGCATGGAAACGGAAATCGATGGCGAGAAATGTGTCTGAGAGCATTTGAATTGTTAACGCGAAGTGATTGAAGGCTTCCAGTGCAGCTGGCTGACTGGGGAGAAAAAGCGGCCAGAAGAAGCAACGAGAAGTGGCCCAAGACAATGAGTAAAATGTCGGTAGCAATTGTAATCAACAACAACAACAACAACAACAACAATGTGCAATGCTCCACGTGTAATGTGAGCTGTTGGCCAAGCAACGCTGAGCTACAAAATTTCCATGTGAAAATGTGGAGCTGAAGCTGGGCTGCTGCCAATGATGCCCAGCGCTTCGACTGCCGCTGTTGTTGTTAATAAGTCGCGCAAATAGTGTTAACTTGTCGATACTTCTAGACACGGCCGTACTTTATATGGCTACATATGAGTTCGAGTTGTGGAACAAGTGCAGAATACCACACCCTCTTAAAAAAAAAAAATTTTTTTTTGGCCGGAAAGAGGGGCATTTTTATAGTCTAACAAACTTAAAATTTTGCTGCGGAAACAATTACAGAGGGCGTGGTCCGCCCCCAAAGTTTCAGTTATATATCCGAATTTCTCAATAAATAACCAACCGATCCTAACAATATAGGTGTCATATGAAAGGTATTTTTTCCCCCTTTCGATTGATGTATAACATTAGATATGTTATATCTACCAACAATGAGTTATAAGCGAAAATTTGTTTTTTTTACATAAATTAAAAAAAAAGTGATTTTTTTCTCGAAAAAATACGTTATTAAGCTATTATAAGTTTGTTACCATATTATAGCCTGTGAAATTTCCTTTACAATGAAATATAAAAATGTACAGTTTTATGTTTTTAAGTATTTTTTTTTAATTTTTTCTAACTTGTCTCTTGGTCTTTTCTTGGCAATAAGTTTTTCCCAGGTGGCCGGCCTTCGGCCGGGCGCTAAAAAAATAACCCTCATGGGAGTTACCACCACATGAGGCAACAGTAAGATGTGCACAGTATTTTTTGTTTAAATCCATAGTTCCAAGCCATAGTTTTCTTGGCATTAAGTTTTCCCCAGGTGGCCGGCCTTCGGCCGGGCGCTAAAAAAATAACCCTCATGGGAGTTACCACCACATGAGGCAACAGTAAGATGTGCACAGTATTTTTTGTTTAAATCCATAGTTCCAAGCCATAGTTTTCTTAGCATTAAGTTTTTCCCAGGTGGCCGGCCTTCGGCCGGGCGCTAAAAAAATAACCCTCATGGGAGTTACCACCACATGAGGCAACAGTAAGATGTGCACAGTATTTTTTGTTTAAATCCATAGTTCCAAGCCATAGTTTTCTTGGCATTAAGTTTTTCCCAGGTGGCCGGCCTTCGGCCGGGCGCTAAAAAAATAACCCTCATGGGAGTTACCACCACATGAGGCAACAGTAAGATGTGCACAGTATTTTTTGTTCAAATCCTTTCATTGCAGAATATCGCTCTTAAGCAAAACCTTCATAAGCGCCATATCAATACGGTAAACAGGTGCTTTTACCTCAACTTAAATTAAAATATAAAAGCGAAATAACATAGTTTTTGAATGTTTTATATTTCACTGTAAAGGGAATTTCACAGGCTTTAATATGGTAACAAACTTATAATAGCTTAATAACGTATTTTTTCAAGAAAAAAATCAGTTTTTTTTTAATTTATGTAAAAAAACAAATTTTCGCTTTTAACTCATTGTTGGTAGATATAACATATCTAATGTTATACATCAATTGAGAGGGGGAAAAAATACCTTTCATATGACACCTATATTGTTAGGATCGGTTGGTTATTTATTGAGAAATTCGGATATATAACTGGGACTTTGGGGGCGGACCACGCCCTCTGTGAATGTTTCCGCAGCAAAATTTTAAGTTTGTTAGACTAAGAAAATACTCCTCTTTCCGATAAAAGGAAAAAATATTTTTTTTAAGAGGGTGTGGTATTCTGCATTTAAGCCCGAGTTGTTGTAGTTGTTGCGCTCAGTCAGCTCGATTCCACAACTCTGAAGACTTATTGTCATGTAAAATGCGTGAACGGCACTCGGCCCAGCACCTTCAAGAGGACGTTCGAGTGCACAAGTTGTACGAGAGAGGGAGAGGGCCCGAGAGACTCAAAGTCAGTCAGTGTTGAGGGGGGAATTAATTTCTTGTTGTATGTTTCCCACTATTTAACAAATAGTTTTGAGGAGGAAGCATCGGTTTTGGGTTGTCGTACTGACTGGCTTTTCTCAATAAGAAAATTGTATGGAAAACCAATAACAACAACAACAACAGCAAGTGATGAAATGGTTTGCCGTTTGTTCAGGCCAAAAGTACTCATTGTTTTTGTTGTTGCAAAAGGGTTATCACTATTTGTGGTTCCCATGCATTGACTGCCATGTGCGGCATTGTCATTTTAAAATAATTAGAGGCGCGTTGCTACTTGTTTGATTTTTTATAAAAAAACCCTTTACTTGATGAAATTTGTGAATCAAATTGGAATTAATTGATGTTAAAATAAATAATAAATGATTATTTATAAATATAAATTATTATTTATTTTATTTTATTTTATTGTAATTTATTTTATTTTATTTTATTATACTATATTTTATTTTATTTTCTTTTATTTTATCTTATTTTATTTTATTTGATTTGATTTGATTTGATTTGATTTGATTTAATTTGATTTCTTTTATTTTATTTTATTTTATTTTATTTTATTTTATTTTATTTTATTTTATTTTCTTTTATTTTATTTTGTCTTATTTTAGTTTATTTTATTTCATTTTATTTTATTTTATTTTATTTTATTTTATTTTATTTTATTTTATTTTATTTTATTTTATTTTATTTTATTTTATTTTTTTGTATTTTATTTTATTTTATTTTAGTTTATGTTATTTTTATTTATTTTTTAAAATTTTATTTTATTTATTTTATTTAGCCAATGAATACAATAAAAATTCTTATAGGTGAAGTAGAACACATTCTAAATGTAAACTATGTAAGATTTAAAGAATATATGAATTGATTTTTTGAAAATGAAAGTCAATCTCCACAAACTTGGAGATTCTATTGAACTCAATTAAGGATCTGGAGATAGATGCATTTCGAGCATACAGAGCTCTAAAAACACCAACATGGAAGAACTCTTAGCAACGAAAAGATCTGACTGGAATATTAAGAAAAATCCTCTCAAGGAGTACGAGACAGTCAACAACGCCATGGAGTACATCAAAGACGGAAGACAGTCTCTTCCTCCTCTTCATTTTTCTTTCTTTTCTTTCTTTCATTTTTAGTCTCAACTGTCAGACCTAAACTGTTGGCATGGCGTTTGAATAAATGCGTCTGAGATTGAAAGTAGGCCAAAGCTGTTTGTAGGGAAGGAAGAAGTAAAGTCTGTGCGTCCTCATTCGAACGAGCACTGTTTTTCTCTTTACGGAACTGCTACTTGATGATCTCATCATGGCTTTACTGTTTTTGATATGAGACCAAAAGATTATAAAAATTTGTTTTTTGCTCCGAAACTTGAAAAATAAATACTGCGCTTTTTGATCCTTTTGAAGGGGTTCAATGACTGAAATCTTCATTAGGAAGACACTGCAGTGATTCGACAGTTTAAAGGAAAAATTTCTACCCAGTGAGTCCGTGAATTCGCCGTCACCCATTCCCGTCAATTTAGTTTGAAACTATCAGTGAAGATCTGACATGACTGCTTGGTGATAGAACTGAGCCTTTTTTCCAGTTGTTTTGATCTAAAATGGTGCTCGAGATTACAGGATCACACACGTTATTTTTGAACGATTTTTTACATTTTACCTTATAGTACAGTGGGAAAATTTAAGTGAGGTTATGATTGGCTCAACCTTTAATTTCAATGATTTTGTTGTTTGTTGGTACTCACGTGTCTGTGAAATGTCTGTCACTGAGACTGTTCCTTCCGCAGCTACATGTATGGCTTTGTTGTGTGCACACTGTGACATTATTACATAATCTTCTACTGTACATAATGCACCCGAAATCACCACCTGAAAAACAAGATTCACAACCACATTATTTCGATATTATCGCACAGCATAACTGTAAATATATAGTTTTGCTTTATTATCTAATTTTTCTACTTTTTTTTTAAGGAAATTAATTTCGAACAATCTTTCAGAAAATCATCATCATCGGTCTTTGATCGACGTTATCTAATGATGGATCTGAATCTGTGCGAGTGCGGCCGCGTGGCGCTGCTTATCAGCATTCAATACCGGTGGCAGCGCATCACTTATTACACGTTTTGCGCCTAATTGATAACATCGTAAATTACAATTTGTCATGCGATGATGTACGAGTATTCTCATCTAACAACAACGGCGTTGCGCATGTTGCAGCAACAAATTGGAAAAAGAAGATGGAGATGGAAAAAAAAGCATTCGACTTGATGAAAGCGCAGTGATAGCACACCACATCGTATCGGCAACATCAACCAGCAACAATAACAACAACAATGATGACAACGACAACAGCAAAAACACCATTAACATTGGTGATAAATTGCATACAAACGCTTCGCACACGTTCCGGTCGGCCCCGTTTGGCGCTGCAGAGTTGCCAGCTGCGCGGTGCACATTGTTGCACGCCGCACTCGAACAACGTAATAACACGCTCGCGCTCGGCGGCCGACGCGTCGCGACGTCGCGTTCGAAAGTTTACTTTGTGGTAAGTGCAAATGTCAGCAACATTTTGTCATATTCGCCGCTTGTCAATTACACAGCCGCATTGCTGTTGCTCGGCTCTCCTTGTTATTGTTGTTGCTATTATTGTTGTCTTCGTTTAATTGTTAGCTATTTCTGTTGTCTCGTTCAACTGTCCGTCTGTCTGTGTGTGTGTGTCTGTCTGTTTGTTTGTCATTATTAATTAATAATTTAATTATGGCTTTCGACCGCAGTCGCGTTGCTGCCTCTACGCATTCATTGTTTTCATTGTTTGGTTGCGTCTTTGTGGCGGCTGCGCTTCAACGTTGCCTCTTTCGGCTCTCAACGACTGTTTACTACTTGTTAATTAATTAAATTTTAGAGTTTACAATTCAATAGAAGGTGTGAGAAAACTATTGTGCGGCGGCGTCACTGAGGTGTTTTCGATTATGGTCTCTGGTGATGATGATATGATGTCATATATGGTTGGGCGATTTTATGATTGTTTTGGATGAAATGACGATCTCGAAAGGTGAGGCCGTCTGCTGATTGTTGGTGTGAATAGTTGCGGGTTATCTACGGAATCAATCAAACAACGAGTACGATTTCAAACCTTGAACTAAACTGAGCTAGGCTGGACTGGACTGGACTAGACTAGACTAGACTAGACTAGACTAGACTAGACTAGACTAGACTAGACTAGACTAGACTAGACTAGACTAGACTAGACTAGACTAGACTAGACTAGACTAGACTAGACTAGACTAGACTAGACTAGACTAGACTAGACTAGACTAGACTAGACTAGACTAGACTAGACTAGACTAGACTAGACTAGACTAGACTAGACTAGACTAGACTAGACTAGACTAGACTAGACTAGACTAGACTAGACTAGACTAGACTAGACTAGACTAGACTAGACTAGACTAGACTAGACTAGACTAGACTAGACTAGACTAGACTAGACTAGACTAGACTAGACTAGACTAGAATCGACTCTACTGGACTAGACTAGACTAGACTAGACTCGACTAGACTAGAATCGACTCTACTGGACTAGACTCGACTAGACCAGACTGAACTCTACTCTAGACTAGACTGGACTAGACTATTCAGGCTACACTATACTTAACTAGACTAGACTATATTAAATAAGGCTTAGTCTAGCCTAGTCTATATATAACTATAACTAGTCTATATGAGATAAAACGTAACTGACCGACTTATCAGATAAGACGACTAGAGTAGACAAAACCAGTCCAATCCAGACCAGACTAGACTGTTCCGACAAGGGGGAAAAGAGACAAGACTAGACTGAGCTGGACTGAATTTTTTTTACAGGAATGGAAATCATCGTAGATTTTAATGAATTCCTTCCTGCTTAAATCAGTTGTTATTCTACTGAGGAATTGGCCTAACCAGACATTTCAAGTGTACATTTTCGTTCAGGACTGGACTCTCTGGACTGGAGTTGGTATTATAATGACAAAAATTAGAAAACAAATTTTTAAGGAAATTTTTTAATTTTTGGAAGGAAATTGCTCCTTTTTTTTAATTTAAGAGAAAGTCATTTCAGGTATCTGGCAACACTCTGTCACTCGTCTGTGTGTTCCAAACGGCCTGAGCTATGATTATTTCATAGGTCTAGGATTTTTTTAGGTCTAAATATCCCATCCCCTCTGGGAGCAATGACCTAACCCACTACTTGCTTTATTTTAAAAATTATCCAATGAATATTTAAATTGTTCCACTGTTTCTTTACAGTCATTTTACAGTCTTTGTCATAAGTCCTGCTAAGTCGTCACATCCTTTATGTAAACAGTTATCATTGACAAATCATGAACCTCTCCAGGTATATCTTTTACTTTACTCTTTCCATGCACAGTGTCTCCACTACGTTTCTGTCTCTTTCCTCGCGCTTGTAGCATTTGTGGCGTTTTGTTGATTTTGTTATTTTTAATAGACGCACATAAATACTGAGCAAAGCCCACATAATCGATTTGGAAAGCTTAAAATTCATTTTTATCACTTACACCGCCACGAATCGCTGTCGCAATCTTATCGAGCGGCACTGTAAGGCGGCCAAAAAGGTTGGCGGTAATTTATCACGTCGCAGCAAGTGTGCTCCAAAACAACTGAAAATTTGTGGATATCTGGTTGTGACTGCACAACGCATAACGAGCGACATCTGTGAAATCTGTAGCTGTACTTCTGATTCGTGTTGTTGTTGCTTTTGGCCGTCGTTTGATGATAAGAAGTTTTCTATCTGGGCTAACCAATATTGATTTTCATTGAAGAAAATTATAAATTTTCACAAACAATTTTCACATTTTTCACCTTTTTTTTGGTTTATTGGTGGCAGATAAACACATTAATTAAAAATGTCATCCAAAGCCGAATTTTTAAAGTTCTGTGCCAAATTACAAAATGTTGCATGGCTGGGTTTTTTGTTTTGGTGATATATCCAAATAATCTTTTGCAATACTGGCAGATACCAAACTTTATGCATTTATTGTTTTTGTGTGTTGCAGCGAATGTCAACACACATTCGAACCTTATCTAACCTCACTTTATCGCCGGCACAGGTAACCTCGTTTCGCGGCGCGTTCTGCCAAGTCGAACGCTTTGTGTGGCGCGGCATTACCGTTGCGGCGCGCTGTAACACATTATTTGGTAATTATCGACAGGCGTCTAATAAATAATGCGAAGTGTGCAGCGCGCGACGACGCAAGAGTGAAATTCGTTTTCGGGCTGATGAAATTATGAATGGAGATAAAGCGCCAAAGGCTGCTGAAAAGCGATAACTTGCACGCTGTCGGTGCGTACGTTTGGCAGCCGGTGCGGCTTCAAGTCGCCGAGCGACTTCCACTTTGGTGCAATGTAGCCAATGCAACCCAGCAGGAAATTTACAGAAGCAACTGCTGTGGCTTCTAGTAACTACTACTATTTGTTGTTGTTGTTTTTGGTTTTGTTATTGTATTGAATTGTGTTAATTTTAATAAATTACACTGTACAACAAAAACAACTAGTAAGAAGGTTCTGACAACGGATTCTGGTAGAGGGGCAGTGTTTTGACTTATTTCTGACGTTTAAGTTAAATTTTGAGCTTTGGTGTATTCAGAGACCTACAGTAGAATTTAAAGGTGAATATTTTCGTAGTTGATTTCTTCCTTAAAAGCCCTGTTTCAAAGGACATTTTTGGCATTTTATGGAAAAAAGGATTAAATTTACCCATACGAGTTGGAGCTAGAGGGTTCCACAAAAATGTTTCTCGTAGGATTTTACATTAAATTACTAATCACATCATATACCTAAAATGTGAGGTTACATGGTTTTCGTATACCGATTCATCATAAGAATGTGCAACCGAAGAAAATTTCGACCTAAAAAAATGCAGACTTAAATTTTCAAAACGCCAATACACGCATATTTATTTTTAGCCCCCTCTACCAGAATCCCTTGTCAGAACGTGGTTATTTTGAAAAAAAATTAGATTTTGTTGTTTAGTGTACTTCACTCAAAATCTCCTTTGACCACTCTGTGAGTCTCTTAGCTCAAAGGGCAGTAAGTAAAATCGGTGCTAGGACTCAAGCCTTTGCCAAGGTCCACCAAAGCGCTCGTGTCCTATAGGATCACTGCACGAACTCATAAACGGATCTCCAAGAAGCCGCTAGATCCCGCTAAGTATCTGAAAGAAATATCCACGTGTCCCATCGACTGGTTTGACTGACTGACTGGCTTTGTTTCTGACCTTAGTTTGGTCCTCTTAAAATACTCCAAAACATCTTTTGCAATGTTCAAATAAAAAAATCATGTCAAGAATTGAAGGATCTAAACTTCTGAAAAGTTGGTGATACATTTCAGTAGAATGAAGGATACACACAAATTTTTAAATATTTAAATCTCCACTCTTTTCATAGATAAAGTGAGAAGCGCACAGCGGAAGTGCGCTTACAAGTCGATTTAGAGAAAGAGTAAAAAAAAGGTAGATTAGGTCAAAGCATGGGTCGACATGCAGCACGAAAGTCCGCCAAGGTTCCAAATGGAGTTTGTGGTGAAGTAAGCACACAAACTTCTGGAGAATGGTCCCAACGATGTTTGCACAGTTTTTCGATTTGGCATGAAAGTTTTCGCTGTGGAGTTGGAGCCACTGAGTGCAATAAGGAAGTCGAAGCTTTTTGTGGTTGGAGTTTATTTAGTTCTAACATTTTACCATTGTGCATTAAATTTCAATGACAAGGTTTCAAATGTCATGTTGACAAAAATTGTTCAATAGAAAACAATTTGTGGGCTGGGAAACTGACAGTTGTTTGTCTGAACTGGATTTTCATATTTTGAATGAAAAAAATAATTTCAATTCAATCAAAAGGACAATAGGAACAGCAAGTCAAATTTAGAAAACAACATCTAAGTTGTTATTTACTCAATTAAAAATGATTCCAGTCATTGATTCAGAACTCCTCGGATCAACTGACACAATTCTTCAAAAGCTCTTAGATCTGATTGTCATTTGAAGCTGTCATTTAATTTCACATCATTGGCAAATAATAAACCGTTGACAAAAATTTGTTGGCAAGTCATTAAAAAAAAATAGTAAGAGGGGTAGTGACCTACAATGACCTTCGCTGTGTTGTCATGTTCGATTCACAGCTCTGATATAAACGAATAGATTTCTTTTCCTGACAAAATTCGCCAAAAAAAAAATTCAGAAGAATAGTTTTCATCTCATCTCAATTGCACATCTCAAATTATTTTTTTTGTCACGTATTTAGATTTGACTATTCGTTCCAGTGTTCATCATAAAAATTAGAGAAATCAAAATTTGTTGCATGGCTTTTAATAAAAATCACGAAAAATGTTTCCATATCAATTAAAAAAAAAAGAAATGTTTTCCACGTTTTATATTAAAAATCAGAGAAACCAAAATTTAGTGCATGCCTTTTAACAAAAATCACAAAAATCAAAGCTTTTCCATGATTCGCAAAAATCACCAAATAATCCAACATTATTTTCATGTTTTTTATCGGAAACACGAAATTTTGTTGCAGGATTTTAAACACTTTTAAAAAACAAACAAAATTGTTCCATATTTTATATGAAAAATCCGAAAACACAAAATGTCTTCCATGATTCTTAACAAAAAAAAACAAAAAAAATATTCCATTAATTCATAAGGAAAATCAGAAAAACCAAAATTTGTTACATGATTCTTAACAAAAATCACAAAGAATTCCAAAATTATTTGCGTGTTTTTTTTCTTAAATATCGGAAACATGAGATTATCTTGCATGATTTTAAGCACATTAAAAAAAAAAAAAAAAATTGTTCCATGTATTATAAAAAAAATCAGAGAAACCAGAATTTGTTTTATGACTTTTAACAAAAATCACAAAAAAAATCCCAAATTATTTTTATATTTTTTAGTAAAATATAATATACAAATTTTGTTGCATGATTTTAAACACATTAAAACAAAAAACAAACAAAATTGTTCCATATTTTATGTGTAAAATCCGAAAAACCAAAATTTGTTCCCTGAAGTTCCACAAAAAACCAAAAAATTCGTAAGAAAAATCAAAGGAACCAAAATTTGTTTCATAATTCTTAACAAAAATCACAAAAAAATCAAAAAAAATGTTTCTGTATTTATAAGGAAACTCAGAAAAATCGAACTTTGTTGCATGATTCTTAACAAAAATCACAAATTTATTCATGTTTTCTAGTAAAAATCAGTAAAATCAAAATTTGTTGCATCATTCTTAGCAAAACTTAGTTTCTCCCACAAATTTCATTCACAATCAGCAGTAAAAAATATGTAGGAGTCTTTTTCTCGCTGGGAGAAGAAGTAGCACAACTTTTGTTGCATGGCTTGTAACAAAAATCACAAAAAAGAAAAATTGTTCCATGCTTTATAAGAAAAAGTCAGAAAAATCATAACATTCTTCTTGATACTTAACAAAAATCACAAAATTTAAAAATGTTTCTTCCACAAATTTTAATCGGAATCAGCAACCAAAAAAATGTAAGAGTCTTTTTCTCGCTGGGGGAAGAAGTAGCATGATTTTTGTTGCATGATTTTTAACAGAAATCACAAAAAACAAAAATGTTCCATGCTTTATAAGAAAAAGTCGGAAAAATCATAACATTCTTCTTGATTCTTAACAAAAATCACAAAACCTAAAACTGTTTTTCCCACAAATTTTATTCGCAATCAGCAATCAAACATGAAGGAATCTTTTTCTCGCTGGGAGAATAAGATGAAGCGGCATTTTCACCATTCTTCGCTGCGTGCACGTGTACTTACAATAAAAAATAGCAGTCTTAACTGATTCGACATTCATTCGGCGATCAATTAACATAATTTCAATCCAATTTACTGCTGAAGCGGCAGCAAATCAAAATCCTGCTGCCTCGACTGCCTCGCTCCTCTCGAATGTTGTGCGCACATAAAGCTGCCAAAATCTATCGTATTTTTCTATCTATCGTTGTTGTTGTTGTTGTCGTTTTAGAAATCGCATAATTTGTATATTTTTATATTGCAAAATATTTTCGCAATTGCTGCCGCTGTTGCCAACACGAGTCCAGCGATTTGATTGACCGTACGGACATTTTTTCAGCCACTTTGCAAATATTTGCACGTTGCTTGGTTTTGTGGAAGCACGGCACAGCACGTTTCGTTTGAAAATTTTGCTTAGCGAATGCAAATTTCGTTCTATTCAAATGGCACGCGGCTACTTCCGTTTCCGGTGAGGCGCAACCAAACGATTGGCGTTGCCACCTGCCCAACGAAAACTACTAGCCCACTCTTTGTGTTGGTTTGTTTTCGAAATTGTTGTTGTTGTTTTTGCACTGAAAAAGATGTTGGCAAAAAACATGCACGCACACACACCGACACACACGCGCGCACAGGCAAAAAGCGACCGAGGCCACACTGTGATTGCGACGAAGAGCGCACGCGACCGTTGGCTGGTGACTGTGTGGAATAGTGGCTGCGACTGCGACTGTGTGTTTGGCGACCGACGACGTCTTAGCGCTGCAATGGAACTGTCAAGACTAAACAACGCAAACGCCAAAATTTCTTCAATTTGTTGTCGGCCGGTCGGTATTGTTGCGCCAATGCAAGCGTGCGACACATTTGTGCGCCGGCGGCGGCGGCAGCAACAGTCGGCGCAGCAGTCGCGGCGCACAGTAGCAGTGGCAGTGGCAGTGGCACACACGCGCTGAGCGCCGCGAAGAGAAACACCAAACAGGAAATCTTATTGCGCAAAAATCGCATGCGATATATTTTTTGTGTGTTTCGTTGACAACTGTGAGCCGCACACTGCAACATTCGGTGCAATTGCTGTGCGTTGTTGTTGTTGTAGTTTTGAAACAGTTTTGACTGTTGCAACACGTTGCCGCATGTGGCTGCAACGTGGCGGTGGCGCCACCGGGCGGAAGCGTTGCTCGTGCAACATGTCCGCCGCGGCTGATAAGAACGCTGCCGCCTGAAATGAGAGAGAAAGTGACACTTTTGCCTCCGTGCACTGGAAGCAACGGTAAAATTGTTGCTGTGGGTGAGTTGTGTTGGCGCTGTTGTCTAACAGCCGACAGCCATGGCCGATAAAAGTGATTTGGCGTTCGTGTGTGCTGTTGTTGTGTTGTTTGAGCGAAAGCCAAATGTTGCGACTGCAACATGTTGGCGCAACATGTGAACATTAGAATTGGTTTGAGCACAACGGGTGCGATTTGATTTGGGTTTGAAGCAGCAAATAGTTAACGGATGTTGCCAACATTTTGTTGAACTGTTAAGCTGTAACAGAACTGAAGGTGTACGGTTTTGGTTAACAGAAAAATAGAAAAACACAAAAAAAATTTACTGTTGAATTAAATTGATGATGGAAAAAGACAAAGAAAAAGAAACTATGGAAAACAGTAATTTTAAGTGTTGACAAATTGCAAAATTGATGAAAATTAAATAAAAAAGAAGTGTGAAATGGTTCAGATAAAACAAGAAGAAAGCTTTTGTAGTGTCGAAAAGACCTACAAACATCAAAAATATCGCTGGAGGATCGAAGCCTTCGTTTGATTTTTCTCTTGCCAAAGTAAAAATTGAATATAAACCAAATTTTTAGCAATAAAAAGCCTGAAGGAATGTGAAAAAGGGAAGAAAATTTGATCATGTGATTTATAAGGGATTAAGAAGGCATGGTGCATTCAATTCCAATTGTTAACATTCAGAAACTAGGACCTTATTTTGTTCAAAATCATAATTTTAGTATTTCTCAAACTACTTTAATATGGCAGTCAGGCTTCAAAGTGGGCAAACCATGCCCATATAACTATTGACTTTCATTTGGGACATCAGCAGTATCTGTGCCAATTTGTATGCTTATATCTTTAATCGTTACAAATTATCTGATTAGCTCTTTCAAGCCGATTAACAAACAAACCGATGGACGAACATTGTTAAACCGATACTTTTGTTTGTTCAGATAGTGTGTATATATAGTTTTTCATTTTCTGGGCATTACAAACTTTTAGTCCATATGTATATATTTCAGGACCTCAGTACAGTGGTGTACACTTTGCGATTTTTGGGCTTCAAACTCCCATCAAATATATGTTTGTTACAACAGTTTAGGTTGGTAAAAATGGCTTCAAATGGTGCTGGAATCAATAATTGTACCTGGAGCCATTCCAAAATGAAATACCTTGTGCATAGAGTAGAAAAGGACTCAAATACAAAATCTGGTATTCATATCAGGAATTTATTGGGACAAAGAGTAGTTGTAACTCTTAGATCCATAAATCATAACCAAAACTCATCATTCATAAATATTTAGGTATTTACCAAAAGAAAAACATACAAAATCGTATACTTTGAAACATTTGTGACACTAACTTATTTGTCACAAATCCCCCTTCTGATCACACCACATCGTTACTTGGCAACATTGTAGGCTTCCGTCAAAACGTCACATAAATTACTAAATTGCGCACATCTCAAAGTCAAGTTTAGGCGTCCGTCAGCGCCGATCGTTACCGCCAATCAGATGACACAACTCTTGGCCGCGGATACTGTTGACCATCGATAAAACAAAAAAACGATTTGCAATCGGTTTTGGCGGCGTATTTACGAGCACGTCTAGCGCCTGCTTTGGTCATTAAATTTGTTTGCCCCCCTTCGGCCTTCGATGTTTTATTTTGATGTTGCGCCGACGCGCCAGTCTAAATTTTCCATTAAAATCACTTAAATGGCGCACATTGTGGCGGCGCGCAGGGAAAACACGCACGCGTGGTCGGAATTTTTAATTAAGACATTTTCGTGTCACACATAACGAAGCGACAAACAAGGTCATAATCATATTTTCATAATTTATGCCAACCATCAAATGGCGGCTTTTGGGCCATTGAACGGCGCTCAAACGATTCCGCATTTTTTTGCGCAACGACAGTGCAGCGACATGTGTAGTTGTCGATTTGGCTGAAGGCTTACTTTGTTGACGGTTGAATGAACTGCATGGCGAAAATATTGTCACTAGTTTGGGACATAAAAAAGTCGGCTAACTGCTACCAGCGCACGAAGGACATAAATTTCCGAGTAAGCAATTTTTAGCGTCCATAAAAACGCTGTCAGGCCAAGCGCATTTTTCACACAGCCGATAATGAACGCAGCGTGGCGCACAAAGTGTGACAGTTCACATGTCGTTCGCTGCAATCCAGTTGGCTTCAAGTAAAATGGAATTGAAAAGAGAAAAATAGTTTTGTTTTGTCAAAGAAACTTTTCAAAGTGGCAAATAAAGTTGCGTTGAAAATGACAGGCACGGAATATTTAGTTGTCACAAGACAATTTGAAATTGTGACAGCTGAAATAGTAATGTTTTCTTTTAAAAGTCATTATGTTGCACTAATAATGCGCTCAGTATTTAATGGTAACATTAAAAATGAACTTTGTGACAGCTGGAAAGTGTCACAAACATGTTTGTTTAATATTTTATTAGTTAACTTTTAATATGGAGCATAAATAGTGAGCTGTAACTGCAGCAGTAAAGTGTGTGATGGCTGTAGCTGTGTCACAACAATTTCAATTTTTATTTCTGTTTTAATTTTTGATGATTTAAAGTCGAATCGTCAAGTTGAAAGATTAAAATTGTATTTACTTTAACTGTAAAATTATCACAAAAATTTAGTTTTTCATTTTGAACATTAAAAATTAACTTTGTGACAACTGAAAAGTATCACAAACATTTCAAGTTATATTTTAGTAATTTAATTTTTAGATAAAACATTAAAAGTTATTCTTAGCTTAACGGTAAAAAGTGTGACAATTGTAGCTATGTCACAACAATTTTCATTTTTTATTTCTATTGTAATATTTGATTATTTTAAGCCGAATTGTCAAGTTGTAAGATTAAAATTGTATTTGCATTAACCGTAAAATTATCACAAATTTTTCTTTTTTACTTTTCAACATTAAAAATTATATTTGCGACAACCAAAATGTGTCAGAAACGTTTTGGCTTATATTTTATGAAATAAGTTTTTGATAAAATATAAAAAGTGTTTTTTAGCATTAAAGGTTAAAAGTGTGACAGCTGTAGCTGTGTCACAACAATTTTCATTTCTAGTTCTATTATTATATTTGAAAACTTGAAGCAAAATCATTAAGTTGAAAGTTAAAAAATTATATTTTCATCAACCGAAAATTTGTCAGAAAAGTTTCTCTATCCATTTTTACCAGCACTTTTGCTCATTGAAAATATAGCTACATTTGTTTATGCTAAATTTAAAGCAAAATTTTTGAATTGGCATATCAAATATCCATCCACTTTCGGTAATTGCAAATGTCTAAAACAAACTCCTAATTTCTGCTTTTGTTTGCAAACCTTTCTCACATTCGTTTTTTTTTCATCTGAAACATAATTATTAAGTTTTTCTACTAAAATGAAATGTGTGACAATGTGTGACAAAATTAATATGTCACAATTTGTTTATTTTCACATGCGTGTACTTATTCTGATTATAAAATACATCTATTGAGTTGTCACATGCCAAAAAAATTTTGTGACAACTTTTAAAAAGTACAAATGTTTTGCAATTTTTTGGAATTTCTGTTTTTCTGAATTTTCACATCACATCAAAAATTGTGACAGTTGCCTATTTGTCACAATCAATTTCTGAATTGTCGATTCGTTCTATTTTAATTGCATTTAAGTCCACTATCGATACACCGCACTACTCACACATGCTTGACTGCTAATGCCATGTCACATGACCGCCGTTAGCTGGACCCTTGACAACACTAACGAAAATTGATGTGTGCCGTAAAATTGTCAACACCCAGTTCCTATTCAATCACTTAAGTGGCAGACGAAACGGCAGACATGAGTGCATTGACTGTCTACTTCCATTGCTACGCTTCCTGCCGCTCCCCCTTCCAACCAAATCCAGACTTGGCATTGTCCTTTAACCGAGCCAGCAATAAAAATTTGCTATAATATCGCTGCAAAATCACAATTGACACAATTTAAAGCGATTAAGTACAACAACAAAAACAACAATTGCGCCAAAGAAACAAAATGCTTCCGCTATGGGACCAACACTCACAGTCACCAAAATCTAAACGCCCTCATTTCGGCGAGCTGTCGATTTTGTGCTGCTGAAAGTGTGTCACACACACACACACACACACACACAAACTTGGAGACAGAATTGTTTAACAGAGCATTCTGTGTGTGTGTGTGAGTGAATGCTTCAGTCTGGATTTAATATGCACCCCAAATTTTGCTCAGTGATTCGTGTGTGTTCGTATAGCAGACACAGAAATCCACTCAAGAGTTCGTGGGTGTCGCATACCAAAACGAGGATTTAAGCACAAAAGGACACTGCAACACAGACGCACCGAAACAATGCAAATCCCAACTGCTGCTGAAATAATTTTCACTTTCGAGCGAGACACAGGCCAACGTGTTACATGTTAATCGGCCGGATGTGCGCCAGGCGGAAGTTGTGCTCAAGGACATGGATAAGGACAATCGATTCTGTTCAACGGATTGATTCGCCTTGAACTGACTGAGTGGCGATGAGGTGCCAACAATTCGGCGCTGGATAGAAGCAACATTGATGTCAAGAATATTGCCAGAAAAAAGGATATGGAAAACTTCCCTAAACTGGAGTTTGTTCATATATCAAAAACAGAAAATTATCATGAAAAAGTTCTCCCACTGAAAAGGTACTCAAATGGAAGGAATGAGAACCCAATCTGGTGTTCTGATGGGTCACTGTGTAATTGGTACCCATGCAGGAAACTTGGATCTGGTTTCTAATAATGAGTTCTGTCAAACCTGAGTGGACAATGAAGAGTAAGAGACGCACTCCATATTCTATGCACTTGTCCTTCGCTCTCTTGAAGAACAAGGACTCACCTGGACAACTTTTTCTTCAGCAATCTTGGGGTTTTAGCCAATAGAAATATTCACAGTTTACTAAGTTTCGTAAGAGATTCAAACTGGTTTAATGAGTGAGCGAACTTAAGTTCCATTGTAATATCACATTATTGATCCTTGCTAATGTCATTTGTGAGTGCCAGGAAGAGGCAATTTCTTCTAGCCAGAGTTCCTGGCAGAAGTTAAAATATTCTCCCTTTTGAGTCATTTCCTATTCCAAATGATAATTATGGAAAGTCGAATAGATTTACTTCCATCATCTCTGTTAGCTCTGTAAAGAATATTTCTTCTTGGAAACATTTCTAGTTTAGTTGAGATTAGTTTACAGAGATTTAGTTTACATTCACTTCACCCTTGGGAAAACTTCTGCGGAGATTACTAGTAATGCAGAGAGCACAGATGTTTTGAACTCTTAAAAAGACCTTTTCCCCCATTCAAACTTGACCCTAGTGACCTTAAAACTATGCAGTAACTTTGGTTAGAGTAACCGACAAACTGGCGTAGCAGGATCGATTGCAATATCTGCTGGGCCCCATGGCCCTACCTTTCCTTGAGGAAAACGAAATTCATACTGTCCTTGAGTCGAACCTCTAATAAAGCTCGTTGGAGTCTATGCTAATCAAATGGGTTCTCTCGTGCAGTGACGACTGTAGCAGCTGCAGAGATGAAACGATGCAACACTTCCTGTGACAATGCTTGGCTTTGTAGGAACGTCGACTCCGTACCCTGGGGTCTAGATTCCTGACGGACCTGGGTAGTGTGGGTAAAGTTGAAATCTCGGATCTGTTCTCGTTCATTACGAGGTCGAAGTGGATTGCTTCGGATTGAGCTTTAGTGGAATATAAAAAGGGATTCAAGGGATGGGCCATTTGGGTCTTCGAGTTCCCTACCTAAGCTATCCCAACCTCACTGACAAACTCATAGAACATAAGTCGTTAGTTAGCGACAAATGTCTGCTTCTTCTTTGGTCACATGCGCTATTCTGTTTTAAAGTCTTCAGACTGACTGAATAAAGATAGCATCCGTCACTTGGAATTAAGAGGAGAAAGTGAACCTTAGAGGGACCACTTTCTCAAGCACTCAGGCTACTTAGTCCATTGTGCTTAAGGCTCGTGAGAAAAGGGTGATATAGGAGAGTGAGGTGAGGTTAAATAAAGAAAGCAGTAGATTCTTTAATGAATCTCAGGAGATCGCGCAGGGTAAGTGAAGGGACCTCGTCCATCCTCATAACATCAGAACCCAAAATACGCAATCCCGTACTAGCGAAGGCGGGAAATACACAGAGAAAGTACTCTGTGCTGTCTACCTCCTCCAGACAAGATGCGCAATTTGGATCCTCGATGATGCCCATTGTGGCCATATGTTGGCCCCATGGATTGTGTCCTGTGATTAGTCTGACGATCTGGTGAAGATCTTTCTTTCTTAAATTCAGAAGGAATACCCATGCTTTCCTGCTCGGGTTGAACAGTCCTGCAGCTTCCAAAACTAGACCAACACTCCCTACGTAAGCTTTTTACATAGGATTCGATCCAGTCCAGGGTGCTTGCTAGACTCGTGCTGATTATTGGTTATGTCCTCAAGGGCGTGCCCCCTGATCCACAATGAGCCAATTTATCGGCAGTTTCGTTGCCTTGAACACCACAGTGTCCAGGAACCCAGATAAGTTGTAGCTCATTATGTCGCGCAACCGACCTAAGCTTCATCTTACATTCTTGGATAATCTTCGAAGTCACTTTAAGTGCAGCCTGACTGTCACTACAGACTACTATACGTTTCCCGCGACATTTCGTCACGATTATCCATTCCGTTACCTTCAGAATGGCGAAGACCTCCGACTGGAAGACGGTTGCCAAACGTCCTAAACAATATTAACAGTTGGCACTCTCATTAAGATGCCATCCAGCTCCAGTACCTCTATCTCCCAAAGGATACTACAGATATCAGGCAGTCTTTCGCATCCGTCGCTTAGATCGCACCATTTTATAGGATCCTAGCTTCTTTTTAACTTTTAAGATCTCCGCTTGAAAGACACTGCAGGCACCAGTGCTGGCTTTTGAAACCCCAACCGAACTCTCGCTTTCACTGTAAATTTATAAAATGTATACAAAACCAGCCCAAGGTGGACTTTATTGTTAGATTATCAACATTTCAGCCGCATATTGCTTTTACAAAATAATTTTTTTATTGCAATTTTTGTGCATCACACACGAGTCTTTTACCTCGAACTAAACTAAGAAATCCATCAAACTCGCTTAACTTGCAACCCAAACTAATGTGCCCCACCCACCAGTGCCACGCTTTAGCGCACCGTAAGCAATTTTTAATTATCGACTCCACGCCCACACCCGCTGAGAAGCCACGCCGAACCGCACAAATCGAAATCAAATTACGTTGGCCACAGCGTTTTCGCAGCGTCGCGGCCACATTAAACTTTCACCTTTTTTCATTAGGCGGAACGCGGCGCAAGACAGCCGCTAATTAGCGGCGAACAAAATTAGTGTTTCGAACAAACATTACATTGCCAAATTGTGCTAATACCGCAAGTCAACAGCGACGGCGCACAAAACCGTCTGGCAACGTGGGTGGCCACCGCGAACGGCGAATGTTGCCAGACCGCTGCAACTCGCCTCTGCGTTTATGATTTTAACAATTTAATTTGTTTTTGCTGCTACTACTGCTGTTGTTGTTGTTATTTGTGGTTGTTGTTGTTGTAAGCAATGTTTGGCTAAATTAATCTTTGGTTTCGCAGCTGCCGACAGCACGCAGTCATAAAGACGTAACGCAACGTGTTTTCGGCATTTACTCATTTAAAATTATTTCTAATCGCTACTTTAAAAGCCATTAAGCATTGCTGCTCATTTGTTTCGTCTCGACCGAACGCCAGCCGCGGGTTCTTGTTGTAATGTGTGTGTGCGGATTAGACTGTTGCACATCTGTGTGTGTCGTGGTGTCGCTTTGATTTTGGCCGTTAACGAACACAGGGTGAACCACATTCCATTTTGTTATTCATGGAAGAATTCATGTAAATTTTAAAGCCGCTACCGTCTTGAAGTTCTACTACACAAACAACCACAACAACTGTGACTTCATGCTGGCGCACGTCGCTGTCACGTGTGGCCTCTGGATTTTACATAAACACCGATTAAATATTTAATTCATATTTTTTAATGGGCAAATTGAACGGTTGTAAAGTCTTTTTAGAATTTCAATATTTATTTTTATAAGTTAGTTGGCAGTTTATTGTCGTTGGATGGGCGACTGGCCATAAAAAGTGCCGACTACTGTTTGTCGAGTGAGCAACTCAAGGCGACGACAATCTCGTAGCGCTTCCTAGTGCAATCAGGTGGACTTTGAGGTTAGGTTTGATTGTATGCTGAATGCATAATTTAAATTGAATTATGAATAATGATGTTTAATAAATTATGGCAGCAATGCGACTTGGATACGTTGTCACGAAAACAAAAGTTAAATATTATTATTAGTAAAAATTAATTGAACAAAATAAGACGTTATTAATCACAAACAAATTTATCAAAGCATTAAAGCTAATTTATGGTTTATGGTACAAAACAAACACTAAAATCAAAAATCCGGAATTAAGTTACTAGATGAGAGAATTTTTTTAAATTTAAAATTTTTGCATGTAGTTTGGCGTAAAAAAGAATAAAAAGTTAGTTTAAAATTATTGAAGTTAGTTGTACAAAATTCTGAAATATTTAGTTTAAATTTTTTGACGTTTAGTACAACGTTTTTTGAAAAATTCAGCTTAAGATTTTTGAGGTTAAGTATCTTGCATTCAGTTAAGAATTTCTTTAAATTAGGTACAACATTTTTTTCACTGTCGAATGTTGTATTTTTAATGTACTTTGAAATATTCAGTTTCACAATTTTGAGGTTAGGCACAACATTTTGCAAAATAATCAGTTAAAGAGTTTTTTAAATTAGGTTGTAGTGAAAAAAAGTCCTTTATTGTGTGTGTGTTGGTGTAAGTGGTCTATTGTTGGCGGACCTCGCCTCAATTGTGGATGGCTAAGTTAGAGCCTCAGTGAGCTTGCGGAAAAGAACACACGAGTTGTCTCTAGCACAAAAGCCGATTTATTTCCGTGAAACAAGGTCTTATATACTAAAAAGATATAACTGTTATATTACTGGGCATTTCCAATGCTCCGCCCAAATTTCCAGTAGTTTCTCATCGCGCCAATCACAACGCGGGTCAAATCTGACAACGCGGCACTTTCCCAAAGTGGGCCAGCGCTCTGCGTTGACCTGCGGTAGGTCGGGTCGAGTTACATGCGCGATCGGTGCGAGTGCCCACATATGTGTCGCTTATGCAAGTGCAGGCCACTTGTGCATGGGTCACTTGACACTTGCAAGTGTAAGCAAAGTGGCGCGCACCGCTCGATGCACGTCGGTCTCACCGATTGGCTTGTGCGCTATAGTGTTGGTATTAGTGGTCACGCGGTACCACTACACCCTTACCCTTAAGCGAAAAATTTTTCCTTGGAAAAATTTTTAGAATTTCGGGGGGCATTGGAATTGCTTTACAATGTTGTTATTAAAATGAGTTTACAATATGATATCTATCTTATAAAACGGTTATGTGGTTAGGTTGTGTTCTAATAATAATTGTATGTGTTCTTAAAATATGTTTTATTTTTGTTGAGTTAGATTAATGTCTATGTTTAGTTTTTACATTTATTGTTTATCTCCTAGGTGCTTCTTTAGATTGTTGTTGTGTAGTTCTTTGAGTTTTCCATTAATATCTATTATTGTATTTACACCTTTTCGTTCTACTATTCTGTATGGTCCGTGGTATGGACTTTGTAATTTTTTATTTGTCTCTAATCGTATAAAAACTAAATCTCCTATTTCGAATTGTGTTTTATTTGTGTTCTTATCATAATTAATTTGCCTCTTATGTTTAGCTATTTCTATCATATTCCTAGCCTTATCTATGGATGTTTGCAGCCTAACTTTTAGTTCGTTGGCGTAATTGTCAAAGTCATAAATTTGTTTGTTGTCAAATATTTTGTCACTTGGTAGTGATGGTAATTTTCCGAAGACTAACTCGTATGGGGAGTACTGCGTTTCGACATGTGGTGTCGTATTATACGCGAAAGTGAAATATGGTACCCATTTGTCCCATTCGTGTTCGGTTGTAAATGCTAGTAAGTATTCATGCAGTGTTCTGTGGTTACGTTCGAGTGCTCCGATTGTTTGATGATGGTAGGGTGTCGAAAAAATTTGTCGCACGTCAAGTAATTGGCATATGTTGTGCATTAGCTCATTTGTGAACTCGGTGCCTCGGTCGGATTTCAACGTTTTGAAACAACCGTACTTGAGAATGAACTGTTCTACAAGAGTTTTTGCTGTCGTTCGTGCGTCCTTGGTTTCCATCGGGTGTGCAATAATAAATTTTGTTAAATCACATTGCATTGTGAGTATGTAGCGGAAGCCATTTGATATTCTCAATGGTCCGACTGTGTCAATGGTAATGGTTTCAAAGCTTTTTGCTGGCGTGTCGGTTTTGACCATTTCTTCTTTAGTGTGCCTAATTGTTTTATTCTTGCAGCAGGTCAGGCAATTGTTGACGAATTCTTTTACCATTTGTCTCATGTTCTTCCATGTGTATCGTTGTTTTAATTTTAGGATCGTCTTTCGAATTCCTAAGTGTCCGGCTGTGCTGGTGTTATGATATTCATCAATTAGTTTGTACTGTTGTAATTTGCTTTGAACATTTCGTGGAGCGTTGTATATAAGTATTTTTGTAGGCGAGCATTTGTTTTTATTTATTTCGTTATATCTCTCCTTGAATGCATTCATTGTTATATTTTCAAACTTAAAATTTTCTCTGCAAAGGGCTAGCTCCTTTATATGCAGGTTCTTTAGTGAACTGTGTAGTTTCTCCAACATTGAATCTAGATTCAAAGGGTCATCGCTACAAGTCACGTGCACTTCATAATTGTCAATATGTATCATCGGCCGATGCTTTTCTTTAATTTCAAATTTCAATTTTTTCATATTTTTCACGTCGTTCATAGAGGTACATTCCCATATGTAGAGTTGATCAGGCTCTTGAGATTTGTCCTTCCTATTGTCACGTGTATTGGTACCATTATTCTCATTTTCAGTAATGCGCGCATCTTCAATGTTCTTTGTTTCATTTGCTCTTAGATTTGCTGCCTTGCTCCTTGTAATTGCTAGAATTTCTTTTCGTTTGTCGTCATGTACGTTATCTTCCTGTGTTGGAATCATTGCCTTCAGGGTGTCGCTGTCTATTTTTATGCGTGATAAAGCATCCGCGTTTGTGTTAATTTTTCCTTGTTTGTATATTATTTCGAAGTCATAATCAGATAAGTCTAATCTGATTCTTGTCATTTTCGACGATGGGTTTTTATGGGAAAATAGTGAAACTAGTGGTCTATGGTCAGTTACTACAATGAATTTTCTACCGAAGAGATATGATCTGAAATAATTTATTCCCCAGTGTATTGCTAAGAGTTCTTTTTCTATAATTGGTTTATTTATATCGTGTTTTTGTAGTGATTTGCTTGCATAAGAGATTGGTAAGTCATGTCCTATGTCACCTTGTGATAGTACCGCTTAAATGTGACTTAATTGATTTGTCTGTTATTAAATATATTCGTCCATTGTTTGTTCTTCCGCCCCCGGAGGAGTCGAATTCTGTTCCTCCGGGTCGCCCTCGTTTCCCTGTATGTAATTTATTCGAGTTGGGCGACCTTGTCGGTTATTGACATTATTGTTTTGGTAAGCATTTCAATTGCTGTTGGTATATGACCGTGAATTGTTTCTGTCGCTTTGGTTGTTGTTTTGGTAGTATTGGTTTCTGTCGTTCTGGTTTTGATTTCGGTTCTGTTGGTGGTAACTTGAGTTGTTCACATACTCGCTTCGCTGCCGAGTTCCGATTTTGGTCGGTTGGTAGCAATTTGCGTTGTTGACTCATTTCACTGCTGGTTATGTGCATTACTGCTATTCTAATATTCTTAATGTATAGTGTAACGTAATGACAATTTGCAAATGTTTTTCTGGTGTATATTTTTGATTTGATAATAAGTTTATTCGTATAATTATAATATAATTATTCTTGTGTACATTTTTTTTTTTTTTTTTTTTTGTTTCTTATAAAATTATATATTTATAAATGTGTTACAACGGGTTCTTGTGTACATGTATATTTTGTTAGACAGTTTCATTCAAAGATTTCTGGGTAGCAAGGATAGGTCTTCTTACAGTTAGCTGGTCAACGTCTCTTGAGTTTAATATATGCGTAAAAGTAGGGCCATATAGTTCAGAGGCATGGCGAAATGAAAATACTTTTGAAAGAATCTCGTAACGATTGATATTAAAATCACGCTCCATGCATTCGTACGGCAGATCTCGGCCATGATGCAGCTCAATAGCCACAGCTAATTTCTTCAAAATTTGTATCATAACTCTTTCAATATCTTCCTCAGGAATTTTTCCGATATATTGTCGGTGTTGTCGTGTGGCAGTCGGGAAGTGCTTTTCGCAAAAGTTTAGACGGTGATTGTAGCCCATCAAATGATCTTGCATGCCATGCTCATCCGAAATAAGTTCGCATAACCCGCACTCAAACCTCGCATATAAGTCACCAGGGCCTTTAAGTATTTTGATTACATACTCAACGCCTATCAGTCCCAGTACGTTGTCATCACTTAGTTTGTGACTAAATTTTTTTGTTGCAAACGCTGGTTGGACTGGTTCGTGCATCTTTGGGGCTGTCTTCTTCTTCTTTGGTGGTAGGTGCTCCTTGAAAATCTGGTCTGATTTTGCGATTCCAAAATCTGGTCTGGTTCAGAAGATGTTCGTGTTGGGCAGGATCTGTTTTGCAGTTGTTTCTTTATTGAGTTAGGAAATCTGGTCTGGGTTTCAGAAACAGAAGATGTGGGTCGAAAGTGGCAGGTGGGTCGAAAGTGGCAGGTGGGTCGAAAGTGGCAGGATCGCCATGTAGTGAAAAAAAGTCCTTTATTGTGTGTGTGTTGGTGTAAGTGGTCTATTGTTGGCGGACCTCGCCTCAATTGTGGATGGCTAAGTTAGAGCCTCAGTGAGCTTGCGGAAAAGAACACACGAGTTGTCTCTAGCACAAAAGCCGATTTATTTCCGTGAAACAAGGTCTTATATACTAAAAAGATATAACTGTTATATTACTGGGCATTTCCAATGCTCCGCCCAAATTTCCAGTAGTTTCTCATCGCGCCAATCACAACGCGGGTCAAATCTGACAACGCGGCACTTTCCCAAAGTGGGCCAGCGCTCTGCGTTGACCTGCGGTAGGTCGGGTCGAGTTACATGCGCGATCGGTGCGAGTGCCCACATATGTGTCGCTTATGCAAGTGCAGGCCACTTGTGCATGGGTCACTTGACACTTGCAAGTGTAAGCAAAGTGGCGCGCACCGCTCGATGCACGTCGGTCTCACCGATTGGCTTGTGCGCTATAGTGTTGGTATTAGTGGTCACGCGGTACCACTACAAGGTGAATACTTTTTTTTAATTAGTAACATTTTATTTTTGGTGTTATTGGAATTTTTTCAAACATTTAGCTTTAAAGTTTTAAGATTTGGTACAATTTTTTCAGTATGAAAAACATGGCACAATATTGTTTCGAAATATTAAATTTTCAACTTATAAGGTTGTGTAAAAATTTTTTTTTAATTTTATTTTTTTTTATTTTGAAAAAAGATTTTATTTTGTTTTTGTCTAGTTTGGCTTTAAAAAGAAGTAAAGTTGGTTCAGAATTGTTAAGTTTAGTTACAATAATTTCTGAAATATTTAGTTTCAAGTTTTTGAGGTTTAGTACAAAGTTTTTTGAAATATTCAGTTTCACATTTTTGAGGTTAGATGCAACATTTTGCATGATATTCAGTTAAACATATCTTTAAATTAAGTACAAAATTTTTTTAATATTCAACTTTGTATTTTTTATGTTCTTTATAATATTCTGTTTCAAATTTTTGAGGTTAGGTGCAACATTTGCATGATATTCAGTTAAACATTTCTTTAAATTAGTTACAAGATTTTTTTTTAATATTCAACTTTTTTTATGTTCTTTGAAATATTCAGTTTGAAATTTTTGAGGTTAGGTGCAACATTTTGCATATTATTCAGTTAGAAATTTCTTTAAATTTGGTAGCAAATTTTTTTAATATTCAACATTTTATTTTTTGTATTATTGACATTTTTTTCAAACATTTTGCTTTACAATTTTGGGGATTAGTAAAATTGTGTCAGTATTAAGGCTGAAAACCATGGGACCATATTGTTTCAAAATATTAAATTCTCAACTTTGTACAAAGTTTTTGGAAAGAATTTAATTTTTTTTTGTTGAAAGGAAGATTTTGTTTCAAAAAGTCGTTCTTGGACAATGAAGTGTTAGGCTACAAAATAATAAAATGTGTCAAGTTGAAGTTATTAAAATTAAAATACAAAGTTTCTGAACTTGAAGCACCAATTTAAAATTTTTGCATTGGAACTAAAACTGGTCTCTGCTTGAAAGATCTGCTGGCTAGATAGTCATGGTGTTTCTCAACCTCATTTCTGATGACTGAAACCTTCACAAACACAAGTAGGACCTTGCAGTGGCGCACACAGGGAAGGAATTAGGGATCCAATCCTCCACCCCAAATACAAAAATTGCTGATACAAAATATGGTTTCAAATGGAATTGGGCTCAAAAGTTGAACGCAACAGCCCCCTTCCCAAAATGAGATCCTGTGTGCGTCACTGGCTCCTTGTGTATGCATGTTTGTCCCGAAACTCTCCTACTCCGCCAAGACCAGCCAACTGCACCCTGAGTACGTCGATATCTCAGCAACTTCGCTACGTAGTCTACAAGTTTCATACTAAACAAGATTTAGACTGATCTGGCTAAATCTAAAAGTCGCTGTGTGAACGCTTAATCACCAAATAAATCTTAATCACGTCTAAGCTATTCGCTTGAACAATTTTTACCATAACACTCAACATTTTATGCTTTTTAATGCCTTTTAGAACGTTCAATAATATCATAAAAAATCTTGCAACTTGATTTCATTCATTTTCAATATGGCGTAATCAAAGTGTCAAAGTGCCCACCACTTCAGCGGCCGCCTGTGGCTTGCTGCCATATTTATTGTTGCATTTTTTTCCTATTAGTCATTTGAGTTATTTGCAAGAACAATGCAAGAAATGGAAATTCTTAAAAATGCTATTATTGTAATAATTATATCAAAAATCGTTAAACTGATAACGTGTACAAATAGGAGTGATTTGCAGATTTTGCGTTTTTGCAAAACTGTCTCTCACACACATATACACACAGACACATTTCTTGCTTGCATGCTTATCGACTCGCTTATCGAAGCCGTGTTTTCGCTTCTTTCGTCGATAAAATCCACTTTGTCAGGCATGTTGCAGACACTTCACACCGTCGCCTATATTTGAACAAAAATAGTCTGTGATTAATTAAATTACAATGCGAGCAGCCAGAAAATGCCGAAGTACACACACGACAAGAATTTCACAAATGCACAAATCTTCAAATCACTTGGCAACAATTGAAACAATTTCACTGTATTGCTATCAATGAAATGTTGCAAAAATCGTAATGAAAAATGTGATAGAAGTTAGTTAAGCAAGCAGCCAGCAAGCCACAACGTAGCAGTTAACTGGCTGTAAGTGTTTTTACTTGAAGCCATCATGCAGCCACTTCAGTGATTTATTTTTGTCGCATGCTGTTAAATTTGTTTAGTTTTGGACGCAATTTGTGGTTATTAATGACAACTAGGAGTAAAATAAATAGTAGTCGAAATTTGAACATTTATGAGCACAAATTGCAACCTATGAATGCTGTTTGAGAATTGAGAAGCCACAGGTGGTCACATCGTTTACTTATATTTCCGAAGCGAATGAAAAACCTTTTGTGAAACCTATAAAAAGTAAATGCAATGAGGAACAAAGTTTCTTGAAGAACTACTTTTCATGGGATAGTTTCTCGGCTCGCATTCATTCACTCACAGATGGAATTTTGTAGAACTATTTACGTACTCAGTCTTAAAATCGTACAAAGCTATCCATCTATAAGTATTTTCACATTTGCTGATTTATTTCTGCATTAATATTACTGTCACTTGATGTCATGAGAGAAGAGTTTCGACACCACAAATTTTTCATATTTACAAAATGTCTAGAAAGTTATATTCTCATCTAAATATGTGATTTTTCTAATGCTCAAAAATATATAAAAATGCTTTATCATATACAAAACAATAACCAAACCAGACTAACTAAATTAACCATTAACTTACTAAATTCGTATAGGTCAGAATGGATGGCTACCCCGAGGAGATCTCGCTTAGGTCATAGAAGCCCATTGTGATCCATCCATCCCCTCGTCCAGATAGACATATAATTAGAAATGGTGTCTCCGAGGTGACCTCTCTTAGATTATAGAGGCCCATTGGGATCCATTCATCCCCTCATTTAGATAAACATTTAAGTAGTAGTAAACGATCCGTTCGGCGATCCATTCATCCATTTATCCCGGAAGGTAGATAAGTAGATATGAGCGCCTGTTTCAAAAAAGGTCACTTAGATCACATAGATCCCTTGTCTCACTAAGATTCCTTTACTGACAAAAACAATTAAAGCTTTTAACGAAGGTGAGGATAGCCTCACTGGCTGGAACGGTTGGATTCATAAAAAAAGTTACCAAACTAAATCCTAATGCATAAAAAAAATACAATTTCCATCTCTTTTTCGTTCATGAAAGACCCACAAAAATCAGTAGAAAACAATCCAATCCATTTATCCTGAATACCTGTTGGACAGTGACTCCTCAAAACACCAATCAATTTTTAAACTTTTGAGCTCGTTTGAACTCGAAGTCCAAGTCTACGTGGCATACATCATGAAAATGTTCCCTTAATATGTTTTAAAATCATCAAAGATTGCCTACAAAAACTGTCAAGACAACTCTTCAAATCTTCACTAATCATCCATAAACCTTTTTCTCTATCTTTGTGAGCAATTATTGCATGCAATAACAAAATTGTTTCTTGTTTCAAACGTTTTTTGTTTTTCTAACCACAAAGTCATCATTAAATTTTTCCAAAAAACCACCTTCAACTCTGTACATGACTCACTCAACATATTCCTGCCACCCTCCGCTCGCTGATTAACCAATTATCGCATGCAATAATCAGCGATTTTTCAGCGCATCCATGCAAAGTTATGCGCCTGTAAAATTCACAGCAACGCAATAAAATCGTTTGGTGCAAAATATTGTCATAGCCGAACCATCAAAATGTTTATATAGCTCGACACTTTACGCCCACCGCGTTGCCATAAAATCGCAGCTAGTTATTCCGTTTTGATGGTCTAAAACACTGAAATCAATGAAGTTATTATGCGACATTGTAGAGGGAGATGCAAACAAAGGCCACAGTTTTTGTGTTTTTTTTGCGGTTTTAAATTTCACGAGCAACTGCTGCGTTATTTTCCCAATTTTTTCGCGTTTGACTTTTAATGAGACATTTTTAGCGATAGATTTATGAGCGCTGAAAAGTGCATTCAACCCATGGTTTTAGTAAGTTTTTAATGGGTGTATTTCTGTTGGAAAACAGTGGTGAGCTGGAAGAGATATTAAAGATGGGAAAATTGGCGACATGAGCCAATCGACTATTTTTTTGGATTCATTGGAAAATTATTCCAAAAGTTTAGTTGAGAAATTTAAAAGCGTTAAAACAAAACAAATGCATTCTTGTTTTGTTGGCATCTTGAAATTGTTGCCGATAGCGTAACCCATGGCGTCATTACTGTTATTGTATTTTTGGGCATAAAATCTACGACTGTTTTAAAAAAAAAAAAGCATTGGTATGTAATCGCAACTGATAAATGTCACATTTTCACGTTGCTCGGCGGTTTGTAACGCGTGGAAATTATTTGAAAGCCGTAATTGCTCGTTTATGATGTTGTGTACGTGTTGTGTACGTGTTGTGTACAAAAATTATTAACGATTAACCAGCAATCAGCGCGTAGTAAAATTAATTGTAGTTGTAAGCATTGGACTATTAATCGAAGACAGTTTATGCCATCTACGTCATTGTTGATGGCCACTGAGTCACTCGAAACGCACCGCAAATACGCAATAAATCGTTCTGAATGTGACAAGAAGAATTCGATTGTGGTTAGTGGTAACTGCAAAGTAAGGTTAAGTGTTTTTTTCGTATTTGTAAAAATTTTTTTTTTAATAAAATTAGGTGAGTTTATGGGGAACATTTACTAGGAGAATACTCCGTACTTATGCTAAGCCGAAGAATCTAGTGATTATCTCTTAAAAGAGACTAAAAGAGAATCAAGAGATACAGGAGCCATACTAAAATTGCGCTCGGAGGCTGGACTTAGCCCCTCCCTCTTCCTCTCTGCTACTGAGTTATCAACAACATTTTTGTTGTACAACAAAGTCATTTGGGAAAGACCAAAAGATAATTTAACATTCCAGCTGACGTTGTGATCACTTTCGACATGTTTTCAACAACATTGCACTGGTTGGTTTTTTTTCAATTGTCAACGTGTTTAGTTTTTTTTCAACGTTCTCTCAGAAAAAACCTCACCTTGCTTACCACATATGGCAATGCGTTAGAAGTTGTTGTGGCAAATCGCAACTGTCACAACTTAATACTTAATTATGACGCCATGAATTTTATCAGCATTGAACTTTGTAATCCGCGACACGTACGCACGGCGCCGCACAGCTGGAGAATGTCGGCAATCTCAAATATTCGGCCAAGTCATCTAAGATGAAAATTTACGAGCGCAATGCAAAAAAAAATATTTCCACCACATTTGTCAAACCGCAGTTGTAGATAAGAAATAAAAAACTTATTTCAAAAAAATTAAAATATGACAACCACTAAATGACGATAAAAAGCACTCAATTTCGATGCATGGAAAATATATAAAAAAATAAATAAAAATATGAAAACATATTTATTTAAATTTTCTGTGACAATGTTGGACAACACTTTGATTTATGGCCAAATTTTTGCGCAAAAAATCATAGAAAAATTTCAATCAATTCAAATTGTTTAGATATAGCAATGCGCTTTGTTGTTGTATTCAACTATTCATATACAGTTATATAGTATATTCAATATTTTGATCTGTGCGCGCTTCTCTAATTTATTATTGATCGCTTTTCGGGCTATTTTCGGTGTCACTTTTAACTGTTTTCGACGGCGATTGCGATCGTCAAAGCTGCGTTGTTTACTTTGAAAATGCTTCTCTAATGCTTTTCTCTGACGTCGATTGGGTGCCGAATTTTATGCTCGGGTCTTATCGTTACGCGGCTTAATTGCTTTATGGTTGTTTTGCAGTCTTCGAGCGTCTCAATGCGAGATGTGTGCGTGAAGATTGCACATTTCCGAGAAAAGCGTTGCGAAAACATTTACGCACACAACGATTGTTGTTCTGCACACCTGTCTCTTGTTCTTTCCGCTGATAAGAGCGTCGTTTGATTGTGATTCAGGCCTAAACCAATTAATTAAGCATTAATTTTCATAACTAAAAATATTTCACATGAATGTAATCTCCACGTTACATTAGATGTGACTAGTTGAATGAATGCCCAAGAATCAGACTGAGTGGGTTTAGATTTTTGCATGCTTCCTATATTTTCTTTGCTTTTCCATTCCTAAACTGAATGTTACAGCTTTGAACCTCTCTACGGATGCAAAATTCTTGGCGTCTCAGAATAGGTTTTAGGTTAGTTTTTATTGTCCAATTTTTTTGAATATTTTTTTTAATTATTACATTAAATTTTCTCAACAAATTTTGTAATAATGTTAATGTTAAATTTTAATATTTATGTTTTTTAAATTTTCTAAGCAAATTTTTTATAAATAAGTATTTGTACTTATTATATTTTTCATATTTTTTATTTTGATGTGTTTATATTTTTTATTCATTTTTTAATTTTTATATTTATACTTATTATAATTCTTTCAATTTTCTTAGGAATTTTTTTTATATTTTTATAAAATTTTAATTTTTTATTTTCATATTTTCTTATAGAGTTGTTTAAAGTTTTTTGTTTTTATATTTTTTCACATGTTTTAGCATATTTTTTTTAAAATAATTAAAAATGTAAAAAAAAATCTATTTTTAAATTTTCTTAGCACATTTTTTTGAAATATTTTGTGTTTTTTAATGTTTGTTAAAATTCTTATGGATCTTAAGTTTTTACAGTTTTTCAATTTGCTTGGCTTTATATAAGTACAGTCGTGTCTGGGTATAGTGAACACCCTATATAGTGAACACCTCGATATAGTGAACACCCAAATTTTGACATGAAGCCTCTAAATATTGAACAAAATTTTGAAAGCAATTTCAAGCAAAAAGCAAAAAGTACAATATATTTGAGCAAATAAAACGAATTTTTGGACAAAAATGTTAACCTTGATATAGTGAACAACCTCAATACTGTGAACAGGCCTTGCAATAATTAGTTCACTATATCCAGACACGACTGTATATGCTTTTTTATGCTTATTTTAAAAATATTTTTATATACTCTTATTTCTTTCGTGTTTATATTTTTATTCCTTAGCATATTTTTTACAATTGTTATATATTTTTAATTTTTTATCAGTTTTTATATATTTTTTTTAAGTTATTAAAGTTGTATTTTTTACATTTTCTTATTTTCATAAATATTTTCTTGGCATATGTTTTAGTATTGTTATATATTTTTAATTATCTATTTTATTCTGTTTTTTTCATTTTTAATTTCTTAGTTTTAAACTTTTTAAATTTTGTTATATATATAAATTATTTTTATAAATTTTAAGTTGTTTTTTACATTTTTTATCTATACAAACTTTATTTTTATATTTTTGCAATTTTCTCACCATTCTTTTTATTATATTTTTATCTAATTTTATTTATTTTATTTTTAAATATTTTTTATTTTACACTTTCTCAAATTTGCATATTTTAATATTTAAAAAATATATATTACAAAAATATAACTTAATTTTTGTTAATTTTTATATTTAATTAATTTACTTTGCATGTTTTTAAAACGTTTTTAAAGTTTTCTTTACTTTTTACTTTGTAATTTTTAAATTTTTTTCTTGGCATATTTTCTAAGATGTTTCTACATAATTTAAATTAAATAAATTTTCTTAAATGTTCTTAGCTTATTTTTGTTATAATCGTAGAAATTTCAATTTTTTTATTTTCATGTTTTTTGCATCATTTTCAAAGTTTTTAATTTTAATATTCTTAAAATGTTTTCAGATAGTTTTATAAATTAAAATTTTTTTTATTTAAATAGTTTTCTTTTCACATTTTTTTTTATAATTTTTTAAAATATTTTTTAATATATTTCTAAATTGTTTTATGCCTCTTAATTTCTTTACACATTTAATTTGTCTCCTTGTTTTCTCTTGATTTCACATGTCCAATATAAATTCCCATTAAATAATCATGCAATTTATTTATTATTAAAAAGTTCACAATTTGAATTTCCCTTCAATTGAATTGCCTCGATTTGCCATGTGAAAAATGCGTCCGAAAATCACTCACAGCTCATTGAACAATTTTTCACTTCATTTCCCACAAGTCAGCTTGAAAGATTGGCGCAATTTTTTCATTATTTTATACGTGTTGTTGTTGTTTGGATAGCTCACATTCTGCAACAAAAAACTTCCTGCGACTCGGTAAAAATGGCTTTCAGCGCTTTGATGCCTGACGCTTAGCTTTTTGTTGTTGCCTTTTCCGCATCGCATTGCTACTTGCACAAGTTTCGTGCGCCTTTTATCTGACCACAATTTGCCCACAAAATCTTATCGCTACAAATTGCAACAAAATGCCACAGATTTAATGCCATTTGCCAGTCGCTGAAATGGCTCCGACTCCGGTTGCGGCAGCTATCGCCGAGGGTTGCTGGTTGCCAATAAAAACGCCCGCTGCGCCGCACGCTGACAGCAGCGGGCGCTGTGTGCCATTGTCAGCGCCAAGACAATGCCATAAGTCACCAGCAGCAGCAGCAGCAGCAACAGCAGCAACAATTTTATATCGCTGCTGCTGCCGCTGGCTGCCGGCTGCAGTGGATTTGTTTGCAAATCTTTTTGCTGCTGTTTCTTGCTGTTGTTGGCTTTAATGCAGCCATTGCTTGGCGTTTATCGATAAAAAGCTGAAACAACAACAACAACAACAACATTGAACATAGCACAAGAATAATCGCCATAATCGAGGGCGAAACACTTGAGCGGCGACCAAACGCCGGGGCCGACTTTGAGGCCGCGGCCGTCGACAGTGGCCGATGCGTGGCCAACGGCTGCAAGCGGTGGCAAGTGGCAAGTGCGCCTAGCGCCGAGCTGTTAGCGCGTCAGGCGGCCGGCAAGTGTTGGCTTATCGCGCGGCTCTGATCTTAAAAGCTTTTATGGAAATTATATTTCAAATTGTAGCGTCAAAGCAATGCGCAGCAGCCAGCTCGAGGCGTTTTGCAACGAATTTTCCCTCGAATTGAATTGGCAAATTGTAACAACAATCAAACTGAAAGCAAACGCATTGAATTCCAAAACTTTTGCTTTCAGTTTGAATTCTGAATTGATTGCATTCAATTTTTCAATTTAATTAATTTTCATTTTAGCTGAAAATTAAATGAAAATTATTATCAAATTAACTGCAAGACGCCTCAAACTTCTCAACTTGCGGCAGCAATCACTTTGCCATCTGGCATGCGTTGCTCACTTTGTTGTTGCCAGTTGCAATTTGTTGCGCTTCATTTGCGTGCTGCAGTGCATTATCACTCATTATTATTATTATTATTATTGTTGTTGTTGTTGTTGTTATTATTGCAATGCTGCTGTTGCTGTTGCAGTGGCACGTTTGAGGCGCAGATAAGTGTGGGCCATGGCCGTGGCTTCGATTTGATGGCGCAATTTGCATAAATTTGTAGTTGTTTAAGAAGTGGTTGTAGTGCAAATTTTTTTGTTGTAACAACAACAACAATGTCGACTTACAGATTCATTATCACAGAGCCCAAAGCGCTGAACCTTGAAATATGAAATTTGAAACGTACATTTATTGTAGTAAAGGAACCTTCAATAAGATGGGATTTTCAAAATTCGGGCTTAAAGTGTCCAAAAATGGGTTCAAGTGTTCAGTGAAAGTGTAAAAAATCAGCAGTTAAGCTTCATGCAACACTGAAGTCAAGTTGAACGGAAGAGTCAAAACGTTTTTATGTTGACTTTAATTAGCTATTTCGAAGCTCTTTCATGTTAAGTTTTCTTATTCTCAGTGATTCTTAGGTTAGATTAAATATTTATGAGGATTTTATGCCCAGTGATCTGTTAGATCTATTGTGATCCTTTTGTGACTAATAAGGCAAGAGCCGTCTCATCTTTAAAACCTCCTACAAACTGAAGTCTGTCACAAGTTTGTAGATGAGTGAAGTTGAGGGAATCGACTCTTTTCCGGGATATTCACTCCGAAGCATTTGTATCGTTTTCTTGGTCCCTAATTAGTTTACAGTCGAGCTTACAACACGCCAAGTTGTGATCCAACAGACTACAAAAAGTTCTTGGACGCAATCAGTGCAAGTGAACTTTGATGGTTGACTTACAGACCGAATTACAATGGTCAACAATCGTTTCGAGCGTCACTAAAGCTTTCACGGAATGTGTGTCACGAATTTCTTTGGCCTCTGTAGATCGCCCAGTCAGAGCCAAATAAGTTTTCTGCCTAACTGTCAGACCCCATTACTTATGTCAAAATCCTTTTAGAATGCCACTAAAGGATTCACTGAATATCTTTCTTGAATGTCTTAGACGCATTAAGTCGCCAGTAGCCAGTCAGTACAGAAAATCTTTGCTGGTTTCCTACCGACCGAATTATCTTTCACTGATTGTGTTTTAGGAAAGTCTTTGAACTGTCTAAATGGTCCAGTCAAAGTCAGAGAAGTTTGTTGTTTGTCTTACAAAACATATTACACCGTGCGACAAAAATTTAAAAAATTTTTCAAACCGGAAAAAATCCATATGGGCGTGAAACTAGAGACCAAACATAGTAATACTGCGTACTCAGTTTTTCATTTCTGCATCCTTGGTCTTTTTAAAAGGACTTCAAAATGTTGAAGGGGATAAAAAATAAAAAAAATATAAAAAATACTTAACCTCGTTAGAATATAGCCATATGTACATAAAATGAAAGAGAAAAGGCTCAAGATTTTAAATAAAATTTATTTTTTATCTTTTTGTAAAAAAAGGATATGAAAAAGGTCCTTGAAAATTTTAATCCTTTATATCCTTGAAAATTAATATAAAATTTTCTTGAAAAGTAACTATGTTAAAACCCAAAATCTCATTGATCACGTGTCAAAATTTCATTATTCTCGCTTCATTGATTTTGTATCTTTTAATTATTTAAAATACTGATACTCAAATAAATAAGAATTTTTGTAGGTACTTCATTAGAATTGCAGCTTCCGCCTTTTTTTTAATAACTTTCGAACCACCCCATTACCAAAACCAATATCCGCTAAAAGCTCCAAAAGATTCACAGAATATCTTTCAGGAATTCCTCGTTCAGTCAGTGCAACAAAACTTTACTGGTTGGCTTACAGACCGACTTATCTTTCACTGAATGTGTGTCAGGAATGTCTTTGGTCTCTGTAAATGGTCCAGTCAAAGCCAGAGAAATGTGTTGTTTGGCCTATAGACCAAATTCAAGCCCAACACCCATTTCGGGCTTCTCTAAGCTTTCAATGAGTACCTTTCAAGATTCACCATTATAGTTTTTACGGAATATCTCTCAGGAATAACTTCGTAAATCTCCCAGACACACTCAAAGAAGTTTGGTGCTTGGCTTACAGACCCCATCCGAGACCAACCTCCATTTCGGGTTTCATTGAGTACCTTTCAAGATTCACCAATATAGTTTTTACTGAATACCTTTTAGAAATTTGGTTGGATTCTGCACCGTCCAAGTTGCAGTAAATTGGCATATCGCAACGATTGCATCAAGTTTGTCAGAAATTTTGCCAAAAGTTTTCAATAGTTAACAAAATAAAATCCCGAAATAGATTCCTTGCGACAGTGTAGCATGGTTTACTTTAATGTGAGCAGTGACGAGACGCTGGAGTGACAGCACCTTAACTCTTCGGGTTAGTGGGCTCTTCCCACACACACAGCGAATCTTGAAAGGAGGCACATGACAGTACACAGAAATGTTTTAAGGTGTTGTCTGGACGTATTTAATCCTCAAATGCTTTAAAATTTTTCATTTTAGTTGTATAAAAAAGCTGATAAAGCCACACATGCCACACCGTGCGAGCTGTATTGTGTCGAAAAGTGCATTAAATCAAATTTAATGCAACGACTTTAAAGGCCTTTCAAGTCCTTTCCATTCCCAGCAGAATTCGAAGGTGTGCTTAGCTGGCTTAGAGTTGCCCCTTTATGGGCTTATTATGACATTTTAACCCTCGCACATTTTCAAGTACAACACATCCATATTCATGCATTTTTTCTATATATATTTTCGAATACAGGTAGCAATAATGTTTCGCATAGAGAAGGCAACAATTTTTCATTCACGTGTACAAAATGCCAATTTCAATTACCAAAACCCTTGCACGCAGCTCTCACACACACACACACACACATCGTTGTCGTCCCTGGTCGCCCGTTAATATTTGCACATTGCAAATCCATAAAAGCAGCCGGGGAAGCGACGCAATCAATATGCCGGAAACAGCCATAAAAGCAAATTCCGAAATTTTCATAAAATGAACGCAACGGTACATGTAATTACTTTAGTCATAAATCGCGCACACGAAACATGGACCCCGGGGACGGGGGCCAGCGCGAGGGCGCACCTGCCCGCTGAGCGTTTGGTGGAACGGTCGATGGGTGACTGTGCAGTGGTGGCACCACGCCTCCTCCTCGGCCTCGGTGCTGCGACATGCAGCAACAACAGCCAAACGGAAGTTGACCATAAAATCCCCCCTTCCCCCCTACGGGCGTGCGTTTTTGTGAGTTGTGGTGAAGAAGGCTAAACGGAGCGGAAATGAGGCACGTTTGCATGATGCTATGTGCTCGATGCTTGTGGTGCGTGTGTATGTGTGTGTGTGTATGTCCATTAAAAAATTTTAAAGGACGTTTGCCGGCATTTGGCGTGTGCCATGTGCTCAAGCGAAAAAGTTACTAAGACATGGATAGGATTTTAATTTTGAGAAAATCAAAATTTATCTGAAAATCGATAAAGAGTTCATTTGTATATTTCATTCTGCAAGTCAAAATAAAATAAAATAAAATAAAATAAAATAAAAAAAATAAATTAAATTAAATTAATAAAATAAATAAAATATCAGGTATACAACTTTGCTTCCGCCGTTTTCCGATAGGTGGCTGTACCGGCTGAGGCTGGTTGAAATACATAGATGGTAATGCCTTTAAAGTGAGTGTGGACAGTGCCTAACGAATTGTCATCGCCGTTTCAGTGACAGTTTTTCTTGTTTTCGTATTATTCACGCTCGAAAATGTCCGTTTATGTGCCCAATTCTCGCCATTTGCGGGAAGTTTTACTTTTCTGTTACAATTCGCAAAAAAATGCAGCTGAAGCGCATCGAATGCCCTCAGAAACTTACGGTGATGCTGCTCTGAGTGAAAGAACGTGTCGGGAGTGGTTTCAACGTTTTAAAAATGGTGATTTCGATGTCGAAGACAAACATGGTGGTGGAAGAGAAAAAACCTCGGGATCAGCTCGGTGTGATTTACTACGAGCTCTTAAAACCGGGTGAAACCATCACAGGAGATCGCTACCGAACGCAACTGATGCGCCTTAGTCGCGCGCTAAAAGAAAAGCGGCCACAATATCAAGAGCGACATGACAAAGTCATCCTCCAACACGACAATGCTTGGCCTCACGTCGCAAAAGTGGTCAAAAAGTACCTGGAAACGCTGAAATGGGAAGTCTTGCCCCACCCGCCGTATTCCCCAGATGTCGCCCCTTCTGACTTCCACCTATTCCGTTCGATGGCACACGGCCTGGCAGATCAACATTTTCAATCCTTCGAAGAATTGGAAAAATGGATTGCTTCATGGATAGCGTCAAAAGAGGACTCCTTTTTTCGAGCCGGGATCCGAAAATTGCCGGAAAGATGGGAGAAAGTTGTCGCTAGCGACGGACAATACTTTGAATAATACATCTGTAAGCACTTTTTCGCAATAAAGCTTTTAATTTTGGAAAAAAAAACGGCGGAAGCAAAGTTGTACACCTGATAAATAAAATAAAAAATAAAATAAAAAATAAATTAATATCATATAATCAAATCAAATCAAATCTAATACAATAAAATAGAATAAAATAAAATAAAATTAAAGTAAATAAAATAAAAAATAAAATAAAATAAAATAAAATAAAATAAAATAAAATAAAATAAAATAAAATAAAATAAAATATAATTAAATTAAATTAAATTAAATTAAATTAAATTAAAAAACTTGTCTAATCTTTTTTTTAAGAAAATTTTAAGCATTTTTTTCCAACCACTTTGAACGCGTGTCAGCCGAGCTGTAATCTAATTTATTAGCATATTGTATGCTCACATTGCAAATGGTTTTTGTTGTTTTGTAAAAATGCCAAAACACCGAAGCATGCAATTCGATTGCGTGTCGCTGCCAAACACGGAAGAACTGCAGCAGTGGCAGCAGCAGCAGCAGACCGACTGCCAGTCATTAGGCTAATGTGAACTTTAAGGCGCTGCGATTGCATAAGAATCAACTGCGAACTGTAAACACTAAAAGCGAAATGGCAAAAAGTTGTTAAATGCGCTTCGACACGCAACCCAGAAGAAAGTGGCAAGAAATGAAAAACCAACCACTGTAAAAATTCGCATTGGAGAATTTTCGGCACTCGCCAATTAAAAGTCAACACAAAAACGGGCCAATTTCTGCGAAATACCAAAGAATGAAAACGCAGCAGTCGGTAGTGCGCGTTGGCCCCATCAGCAAACACGCGGCCGGAAGCATTTAGCCGAGCGGCGTCTGTTGGCAGCGACCGCCGTGCCGAGGTCATTCAACTCGTTCGAGTGCTCGTCACAAAATACAAATACGAAATGCATTAAAAACGGCAAACGAATCAAGCGGCAGGGACCCCAGCAGATGTCACCCGTTCTCCGCGTTTGGCTGCGTTTTAGTCATTTTTAATCGCCTGCCTGCGGCCGAGGCTGCCAAAAGGGCGCCACCGTCACAGCCTCCATGCGAGCCCCTCCCCCTCCCGCCCCCCGCCCCCCAATGTGTGAGCGCAAGGAAGTCTGTATCAGTTGGCTGAGCTGCCGCGTGGGCCACAGGGGGAAGCGCCCTTTTCGTGTGGCAGCCGCAGCAGGAAATCGTCAGGGCATAGACTTTACTACTACGACATCTTCTTCTTTTGCTTCTTCTTCTTTTTGCATTACATCCCAACGGATGCGAAGCTCTGAAGGAATTTGTCGCAGCTTCCGAAAGGGTTGCGGCAGTGTCGCCGCATGGGGCGCCAAGTTTGTGACACAAAACTGCCATTTACTATGTTTATGTCCCCTTCACATGTTGTCTTCTTTGGCCGTGTGTGTCTGTGTGTGTCTTTGTGTGTGTGTGCTTGGGTTTTCTTTATGGCATTTTGGCAAAGAAAACTGTGAAAAGTCGCATTCGTAGCTCATTGGGTTTTGATTATTTTTGCAGCTGTGTTTCGGCATAAATTTCGCATTGGCTTCCGCTGTTTGCTGCTTTCAGTTTTATTGCACTTTCAGAGATTTAAAAGATCTCAATTGTCATTGTGTGGTTTTGTGCGAGGGATGGTGAGTGTCTTTCGAATGCGGCATAATGCAGTTGGAGCTTTGTTCAGTTGTTTGTGCTGTGAGGAGAGTCAATAATTTATGCTGGAATAATAATCTCCGCTGTTTTGGGCATATTTACGGGAGACAAACAGCTGCGATGAAAGGAAGGAAGAAAACGCTGAAGAATTGTGAGACAGAGCAGTGCGTTTGTTCGAAAACTTGGGACTGAAACTGAGAATTAGAAAAATAGGAACTAAGACTAGAAATAGATGAAAAAATATAAGACGAAGCAGATTTGGGACAATAACTAAGACTAAGACTAAGACTAAGACTAAGACTAAGACTAAGACTGAGACTAAGACTAAGACTAAGACTAGGACTAGATCCACGTCAGGGACTTCGTTTTGACCTCGATTTTGGAAAAATTCCGTATCGAACTACATTCGGAACTATTATGTATAAACTTAATTGAATTGTAGTGAATTTAATTGATATTGGATTGAATTTGAACTAAATTTAAATTTAATTTGAATTTGAATTAAATTTAAATTGAATTGAGACTAAAATTGAATTGATTCTAAATTAAATTTTAACTGAATCAAATTCAAATTAAAATCAATTCAATTCAAATTTAATTTGAATTAAGTTTAATTTTGAATTTGACTTGATTTGAAAAATTGAAAATTGGAATAGATTTTGAATTGAATTTGATTTGATTTTAAACTGAATATAGATTGAATTGAATCGGAATTGAATTTGAATTGAATTTGAATTTGAATTGAATTTGAATTGAGTTTGAATTGAATTTGAATTGAATTTGAATTGAATTTGAATTGAGTTTGAATTAAAATTTAATCGATTTTGAATTGAATTTGAATTGAATTTGATTTGATTTTAAATTGAATTTGGATTGAATTGAATTTGTGTTAAATTTAAATGACATTGAATCTGAATTAAATTTTAATTGAATTGAATTAATAGAATTTGAGTTCAACTTTATTTGATCTTATATTGAATTTGAAGTGAATTGAATTTGGATTGAACTTGAATATATTTTGAATTGAATTTGAATTAAATTTTATTTGATTTTAAACTGAATTTGAATTGAATTCGTATTAAATTTTAATGAAATTAAATCTGAATTAAATTTGAATTGAGTTGAATTTAATAGAATTTAATTGGGTTTTGAATTGAATTTGAATTGAGTTTAAATTAAATTTTAAATAAACTTAAATTAAATTTTAATTAAGTTTTTATTAAACGTGAATTAATTTAAATTTTATTTGATTAGATTTTAAATTGATTTTGAATAGATTTTGAATTGAATTTGAATTGAAATTTATTTGATTTCAAGATGAATTGAATTAAATTTAATTGAATTTGATTTGAATTTTATTTGATTTGGATTGAATTGAATTTGTATTAAATTTTAATTAAATTGTATTTGAATTAAATTTTCATTGAATTGAATTTAATTTAATTTGACTTCAAATGAAATTTAGATTGAATCGAATTTGAATTAAAAAAATTTTGAATTTAATTTGAATTAAATTTGATTTGATTTTAAATTGAATTTGGATTGAATTGAATTTGAATTAAATGTGAATTGAATTGAATTGAATTGAATGTGAATTGAATTGAATTAAATCAGTATTGCAAGCATGTAAACAATCATGACTGAACAAAACAACTGCAAGGTTTCACCTTTACGATTGCTTAATTATTATAAGAAGTACGACTTCTTCTTCTTCTTTTATTTGCTCCTCTTCTTGTTACCGCATTTCTTTCTCTCCCGAATTAAAACACATTGAAGTAGACCTTTAAAAAAAATTACCACCTGGCCGCAACGTTTGTCACCAAATTGAAAACGAAAGTCCCTTAAGCCAGGGTTGCCATTGCTTATTTTGCGGTTATGCAGTGACTTTGTTGCTGCATTTAATTTGTTTATTAAATAAACAATAAATGCGCTCGAAACGCTGTCGGCCTGCGGTCAGCGCAACAACACCGAACTTCTTTACAGCTGTTCGGTTTGAGGTTATTTTAGTGGAACTGACGCGTGCGGCGAAACCGCAAAATCCTTCCGGTTACTTGTTTGCTTTTTTACTAACCACATTTGAGCAAAGTTTGTAGCTGTTAAAAATTACACATTAACATTTCAAGTGCAATTTGGATGGTCATAAGACTACGAAGGGGTAAAGCGGCGCTGCGGAACGAACTCAACTAAATCAAACATTAATTCGATACGCAGGTAGAGAGAATGTAAAAATTGCAACGAATAAAAAGTCAATAGGAACTGGACCCAGGATGCAGTGTGCGGCTTTTGTTTATGAGCGGCGCTTGCTGTGTGTTGGCGCTGGTGGCTCAAATAATTGAGCCATAAAAATTTCCGCTATTAAATCTTAAGCGATTTAATTGCAGACTGTACGGCAGTGAAGGTGTACGTGCGTCAGTGTTGAGCGAAGCACAAAAATCGAACTAGGTTCGGCCCCCCTTTTCTAGTGCGCAGCATTTCTCTGGCCGAGAGGCTGTGTCAACCTTGCATTTTCTTCTTCTTCTTTCTCCCTTTACTCCCTCGCGCCGTTGTCTTCTGAAAGTCACTAAAACACTGGACAACTTCATACGACCGAAAGGACACTTTAATTGGCCATAAACTGTCTGAGTGTGCGTGTATGTGTGTGTGTGTGTGTGTGTTTGTGTGCGTGGGACCAGCCGAAAATAGTGGAAATTTTAATTAGTACCAATTTTATTGACAAATTTAATGCGGTCATAAATTTGGAAGCTACCGACGTTGCCGATCGCCGCTTTTCGTGTCGCTGGAAACGACGGCAACGGCGAAGCGTTGCTCGACATCAAAGCGTACATAAAAATCAGTTTAGAATTTCCTAAAAAGTGAAATTTATGTCAGTATAAAAGTAAACAAAGTAACTGGACGCGGTGCGTTCGCGCACTTTCCGATTTTGTTTTCGCTTTATTTCGCGGCTGGCGACCTGACGCGAGTGCAGCTGCGCGCGCCTGCGTGCGTGTGGCCTACATACGCGTGGCGTATTTTAATATTTTTCGCTCGCAGCCACGAGAAAAACTGTTAGTAATTGTGCAAAGTTGCGCTTCTGCGTCGTTTGAGATTTTCCAATGAATTTCCATGCGCGTCGTAAAACGCCAAACGTGGCGGCGGCGCTGCGGGTTGCGCGCTGCGCTTGTCGCTCTATCGATCGGCTGATTACAGTGCGCGCTGCTTAACGCGTCGTTAACGCTTCATTATCGGTAAATGATAAAAAATCTTGCACACTCACACACACACAGTGACACTGTGGGCTGCCGCTGCGGTGACGTGCTGCGCGCGATATGGCAGCGCCGGCGTCGCTGTGTCATTCACCTTTCGCATACATTTTGTCAGGCCGAGCGACTGGCCGCTGCAATCGCGTCGCTGGCTTCTTACTTGTATTTTCTATTTACGTTCGACTTTAACTTCTCATATTTTCCTCGCTTATTTGTTTAAACAAAAAATAAAATGAACAAACAAATGCCCCAAGCTGCGCAACGCGACTGCGCACACAGACCGGACTGGAAGTTGGTCAGTCAGCGTTGTGTTGCCAATTTTAGTGTTATGATTTTTCAAGAAATACTGGCAGGAAATTTGCCCTTTCAAGACTCTTGCAAAAACTCGACATTAGAGGAGCAAAAATGTTGCGTTATCCGCTTCCAAATGAAGGGCAATGCTTAGCTCTAGTGATAAGTTAGGTTAAGTTGCAGAAGGAGTATGTTAGACATGTTCCTCTCTGACACCCTGTTGGGTCCATTGTGATTCGCTTCATTTAGAATCTGGTGTCCTTCCCTTTCTGTTCAGTTCCCTGTAGATCCGAACGGAATGTTTTGAAAACCCTTTGGTCTTGGCAAGGAAATTGTGTAGATCAGTAATCTGTTCGCCAGCTATTTGTGCGAGTCCATCGAAGAACCTGTCCCCAACAGTCCACAGCAGGGCCCCAGTCCCCAGCAGGGCTTCGCGGCTTGGCACGCATTTTTAAAGTCAGTGGGCCCACTAAATCAAGTTTCTTCATTTAACAATGCCAATGCCCAATCCATTCTTTCAGTCGAAGTGTGTGTGAGTTTCATTGATGTACGATTTACAGTTTCAAAGTTACGCGGAAAACTTTAGTCGCATAAAGTTTGCCACGCCCCTTGCCCAACGCTCATGAAATTTTACCAGTAAAATGACACACCTAAACGGTGGTCCTGTACCAAATTTCAATGCTGTCCGACCTATAACACCGAAGATATTTCATATTTAAAATTTAGGTTGTATGGGAGGTGCCACGCCCAGCTGTCGGGTCGTATTTACACTATGTGGTTTACAGAGATTTAGCCAGGACGAACATTCCATGAAAGATTCAGCTCAATCGGCCTTCCAGTTTTTGAGTTTAAGTGTCGTGTGACCAACAAACAAACAAACAGACATTTTTATATAAATTTTATTGGTCAATGAAGTCAGCCAGGGGAAACCCAGCTAGCCAAAAACAGGTCTAAGGTTCAGAGAAAAACTAACCAGCCGTTATTAATACTCCAAAATATTTTGTCCTGAACTAGAAACGCACTCAATCATGAGAACGCTTACAACATTAATTGTCGCGATTAATTGTCCCTGAGCTATTTACCGTTATGACGAATTAGCTAGGAATATTTGGACAGTTCGAGCGTCACGCAACCCAATCGGCCGCGCCCAATCCACCGCTCTTCGTAACTTTGCCAAACCGCAAAAAAACAAATGTTCGTCATTTGTGACGTCATAACTTCCGGCACTGTGACAGTGACAACTGGGGAGCCAAAATGCGTCAAACAAAATGTAATCAATTACTGTCAGAAATTAATAGCACAAAATGTTAAAGTGGTACGGAAAAGTTGTACCATAATGAAAGCGTTATAACCAGAAAATAAGTAGAACTTTTATGACTTTGTCTTTGTGAAATGTCAAAATGACGCAAGGAAATGATAAAGCATTTGCCTTTGCTTTCATTTCGGACACCGTCACAAGGACAATTTAATCATTTTTCAAAGTAGGCCTCCTGGATGGAAATTCAAAGCCCAAGCGGGAACGGCAACTGGCACTGCTTCCAAGGTCATGTTTCTATAGTTTTTACTAAATTCCATAAATGACGATACAATGCGGAAGACTTTAGCCCGGTTACAATCCTCCCAGATGCTCGTCCTGGCAGGTCCGAAGGCCAGCTTGTGTTTGTGATCATAACAAAATTAAAGGGAACACCAAAAGGCATCAAGAGACATCAAAGAACGTTGAAACTGAAATCTTATCAATTTTCATTTCACTAAGGGTTTTTGAGGAAAGCTAGGTTGGATTATTGAGGCAGCTTACTTATCGATTCAACTCATCAATCATTTGACGAGCACACTCGGAGATCTTTAGGACCCCTTCTGATGTCGGCTGGACCCATTTGGACCCATTCCGATTGTCCTTTGTTAGTATATCCCCAAATGATATGAAAAATCACTCTGTTAGCACCGAACAAAACTGGCGATCTGACTGACTGGTATGTTAGCTCAGTCAGTGCTCAGAGTCTTCTAACATTCCATCGTCACATCAGCGGAAATCGGCAAAGTTTACCTCAAAGTATTGGGAAGCATTAAAAGAGGAGAAAGAGAAGGTTAGTTTGTTGATTAGGGCGGTGATGTCTCCGATATCCAATTGGCTCTAATATGCTGTTTTGGTACTCTCTCGGTTTGGTTCTTGCACGTGACCGTCCCGAACTCTGACTGTTTTTGCAACCAGTTAAAAGTGATTAAGGTCAGCAAATCGTTGATTTTCCTGCTAGAGATTTCCTTGATATCCTCGAAGAAAAATTTCTGTAGTGTTTTCATTCTCCTTTTTGCAACGGCCGGGCATTTACAGGGGAAGTGCTCAGTAGTTTTCTTCTCAGCTGAGTTCTAACAGCTGGTGTAGTGAGAGATGTCCATCCTGGCCATTCGAACTTCTTTTTCGAACAGAGAGTTTCAAGGAACTATTTCGTCCGATCTCCGGCCTGTGAATTTAAAATAGGCAGCTAAAGTTTGACTTACAATTTGATAGATTAAACTTCAACTCTCGCACCCAATGAGAAAAAAGTGCTATAAAGGGTTTTTCGTTAACTTGAAGTCTAAATCAAATGAGTCGGATATGAGAAATGCCGGACTACTTAATTGACTTCTTTAAAACTCATTTCCAGCCTTCAAGAGTTCATTTGTAGGACTCGATGCAAGAGGTCTAATTGTTGATAACTTTGTGGCACCAGTCGGGAGCCAATACACCAATGATTTGAATGATGCCCTTTCATCCTCAGAAGAGCGTAAGGAGTATTGCGTTCAATGGAACAGTGAATTGTACGAACTGTAAACAGACATGGGTCCAGTCATTCAAATGACCTTCGCAGAATAATTTCAAGAACTCGATCCGAAAGGTCAAATGTTGTATGGCTCTGTTGCATGCATAGGCCAAATCTGGTTTGACTGATGTCTACAACTTTACGTAGTCTCAGAAAAACCAGTCTAAGGACGTTAATACGGACGGACATAGCTATAAAAAACCCCTTATATGAATGTAGCTCACAGCATCGAGATGAAAGGTGGCGTGTCGGCCCAGAGTTTCCGATATTTCGGTTCGGTAATTTGCAGTTTAATATAATTTTTTCAGTACCTTTTAGGATGAGGAACTTCGAAAGACGAACCGTAAGTTCCGAACCTTCGGCACAAATTTGATCTTCACGTCTTTGGTTTCATATCTCACTTTTACTATCTCAGTCGCTTTTTCGATCTTGAGGCAATAAAAATTTCATCCATGTTCAACATATTCTTTCCATTGGAGCAAAGTGTTGATTAACCCAATACAAATTTTTGTAATCCTTTCACTACTGTTGAGCCTGAAACTCCTAATTTGTATTATAAAGTCTACCAAAAAGTCAAAAAGAAAAGCTCTGTAAAAGTCGTAGCCAAAGGGTTAAAACTCTGAAAGGAATAATGAGACTTGCCATTGCAAGGCGATTCCTTCTCGGCTTTCACTGCAACATAAATTAATTAAAAATCCATTAGCGCCGCACAAATGACAAATAAAACGCTTAATTAGTCAAATAAAATAAAGAAATTAATGAAAGAAAGAAAACGCCGACACAGCATTTCTGCTGCGCGGCAGAACATAAAACAACAACAACAACTTGAACGGAATCCTTTTGCCTTGTGCCGACTGACTTCAGTTTGTTGCGTTGTTCATGGCCGCGGCGACACTTGCTGTATGTCCAAATAAACCAACAACAACAATGACAACAATAACAATGCAACAACCTCATTAACATGATGCGCACAGCAAAACAACAACAACAACAATAACAAGTGACAACGAAAAATTCGAAACAGCCGAATTAACATGAAATCCAAAAAGACAAAGGAAGCGAAATACAAAAAAAATAAAAACAGCAATAAAAAAGAAACAACATGCGAATTATTCAATGAATTCGCTGTCATTGTGCCGACGTTGCCACCATGCGGGTGGCTGCATTGTTTTTGCACATTTCAATTTTCGTTGTTTTTTTTGCAATTTTGTTATTGTCATTTTGTTGTTGACATTGGACACTTGCTACAAAAACAACAACGACAAAAAAACAAAGCAACGGTAAACACTTTGTTCGGTGTTGGCATGCAACGGAAAAGTGCATTTTTATGTCGCATTATGCCGAGTATTAAAACAGCAACAACAACAATGGCCGCAACAAAATGCCGCATGACGTACGATTTGCAGCGAATTGCATTATGCAAGGCAATGTTCGACGCAGCCAAAACATATACAAATTGAATAAATAACGCGACAGCATAAATGCCACCTTTGCTGTTGGCTTTTAGTTTTTTTGTATTTTTTTATATGTATTATTTTATTTAAATTTTTTTTTAATTTATATTTTTGAATTTTTCTTGTTTACACCAACAGGTAGTGGTCTCAGTTGTGATATGCTGCAGAATTTTCATGAAATTGCATCAGATTATTTTATTGTTTATTGTTCAAGTGTCTGGCTGCTTATTTCGTATTTTTTTTTGTTAATATTTTTTTACACAAATGTTGTTTTTATATAGAAAATGACTTACATACGGCCAAGTAAAGGCGCTGCGAATCGAAAATCGAAACTTACCTGTAAGAAAAATGAATGAAAAGATTAGTTTAATGGTGTTGAGGTTAAGTAGCATTGAGGTTATGTTCAAGTTGTAATAGAATTCTGAAACTTCTCTAAAAAAAATAGTTTGCACATTTTAACTCTGAAAATATATTTTCATATTTTTTAAAATATTTTATTATTTGTTTTTTTTTTTATATTTTCTTATATTCAAGTTATAATAGAATTTCGAAGCTTTGATAAGGGCCACATTTTGCACATTTTAACACTGAAAATATATTTTCATATTTTTTTTAATATTTTAATATTTGCTTTTTTTAATATTTTCTTATATTCAATAGTAATAGATTTTTGAAACTTCTCTAAAGACCATAATTTGTGTTTTAACACTGAAAATATGTTTCAATATTTTTTTTAATAATTTATTATTATTATTCTCTTAATATTTTCTAATGTTCAAGTTGTTATAGAACTTTAGAACTTCGCTAAAGACCTTAAATTGCGCGTTTTAATACTGAAAATATATTTTTATATTTTTTAATATTTTATTATTATTTTTTCTTTTATATTTTCCTATATTCAAGTCGTAATACAATTTTGAAACTTCTCTAAAGAACATAATTTGTACGTTTTATTTCAATTTTTGTAATTTCTTTTTGATATTTCATGAATTTTTTTGAAATGTTCTTAAGTCTTAATAGAATTTCAAAACTTTAGAAATATTTGATTTTTTAAATATTTTTTTAAGTTCTAATACAATTTTGAATCTTCTCTAAAAACATATTTTGCGCATTTTATTTTCATTTAATTTCTTTTTGATGCATTTTTTTTTAAATTTTCTTCTATTCAAGTTGTAATAGAATTTTGAAATTTCTCTAAAGACCATAATTTGTGCTTTTCGCACTGAAAATATATTTTCATATTTTTCAATATTTTATTTTTATTTTTTTAATATTTTCTTATGTTCAAGTTGTAATAGAATTTTGAAACTTATCTAAAACAAAATCTGCGCTTTTTAATAAAATAAAAAATTAAACTAAATCCGAATAAATTAGATTTTCTTAAATTTGTTTTAATTCTTCAAGCTTTTTTTAATATTTTCGCAGCATTGAGGTTATGTTAAAATTGCTATAGAATTTTTAAACCCATAATTTGCGCGTTTTAGCACTAGATAAATATTTTCTTATTTTTTCCCAACATTTTCATATTTTTCTAACCCCAAAAATTGCTCCCTTTTGCATTTTCTGAACAATGTCGGAACCCAACAATCGAAATCAATTACTTGATTGCAAGTATTTTTGTCTAAAATGTGTTTTCTTTGTTAAACAATTTAACAACCTTCAATTGCAACCATAAAACAAACAACAACAATGCGAAAAACAACAATCAATCAACAAAAGTCATGCAACAATTTAGTTTAAGGCATAAATTACATTTGCCAAAAAGTAAAAAATCTAAAACAACAACAAAACAACAGACACAAAATAATTGTCAAGTATGCAGGCCACTAACAAAAATGCATTTAAAAAAATATAAAAAATTGCTACTCAAATAAAAAACATTCGAAACCAAACCAAACCGAAACGAAGGCAAATGAATCAATATTTTTATGCAAATGAGTTGACATGTGTGCTTGAAGTTGGCAGCAACTGTAGCAACAGCGGCAATAATAACAACAATGAAAAGTGCACTTTACAACGACAACAACACAGCCAACACTTTGGGCCACAGCACGAATTATACGCCACACTTTAGCGCCAAAAAATTATGGTACGAAAATCATCGAGTCGACCCGGCATGAGCCGACTTCGAGTGGCAGCGTTGTGTTGTCAAGTGTGCTCGAAGTGGTCGTGTTGCATGACGGAAGGGGAAACTTTTCGAAATGGCCGCAAAAAAGTGCATTCAACGCTGCACTGCGCCGAAAGCATTGAATTGCTGGGAAAGCCTTGGTTAGTGTCGACTATGTCGCTGCAGTCAGTGTGGAAAATAATTTTTGAATTTTCGTTTTGCAACTGAACGGCAAAGAAGCTCTGGATTTTTTGAAAATTGCCCAATTGCCATAAATTTCAGAAAGATTCCACTCAAACTCTTTGGTAGACTAAATTTTTCGACTGTAGATTGATTGCACTCGGAGCTTTTAGTTGAATGCTTGGGCGATCTCGTACAACTTTTGAGCCCAATACCGTTGTAAATCATATTTTGTACCAGCAATTTTTGTATTTGGGGAGGTTTGAACCCCCAAAACCCCCTGTGTGCGCCACTGAGTGTGACTCATTTGTTGACATTTTCATTCAACGCCTTCATCTGGTCTCAAAATTAACAATTCAGAGTTTTATTGCATTCTGTTTTATTTAGGTTTTTTGTTTTAATTTTAATTATTTGTTATTCTAATTTATTTTAATTTCATTTTTATTGATTTAATGTTTTCGCCTTTTAATTCGATTTATTTGTGTTTAATATTTTATTAACTATTTTCCTATTTATAAACTCCAACACACACACACACACACACACACCACTAAATCCACCAAGCGAAATTGAGTAATCAATTATGGAAACAAACAAAATGTTAAAGCAACAACAACAACAACAACAACAATGACTATTACAATCGCGCCAGCAATAAAGAGGCGACCGACATGTCGTCGAGGTTCGGAAGTGGCAAAAATTGCCATACATACATTTTTTTGTATTGATTGCTATTGCAGTCAGTGCAGTGCAGACCTCAGAAATTGGCCATTAAAGTTGGTGGTGGGTGCCGGTGACTGGTGAAGGCACCGTTTCGGTTTTTATTTGTATTTACAATGCGCAGCGTACGCGCCGGAGTACGAAAATTAACGATCAACATGAACGTTGGCCGCGCATGCGCGCGTACTTGCACTGCAACAACAACAACAACAGCAACAGCGATCACAACAACGCCTCAACGCACAGCGACAACAAAAACAATGGCGCGTTCGTTCGTTCGCGTTTACAGCTTTTGCAGTTATAGCCATGAAGGTGCATAATTACCAGCGATATTGGCTGCAAATGCAAATGCACTGCAACAACAACAATGACGACGACGACGACGACAGCAACAGACGCAAACGCAGTAGGGACGCAAATTATTAGAGGCTACATTGCTTGGCGACTGCTTATTTTTGGAATAGTTATGTATTGTTGGCGGTTATCGTTGTTGTTGTTGTTGCTAGTTGTGTGCCTTCGACGCGACACTCTGCGCGCTTGATGGGCGATTTTTATGACGCTGCGACGGCCATAACGCGCGTGTGTGCGTAGCGCATGGTTTGTTGATTTTTGCGCCGCCTCCACGTCGCGCACACTCCTTGGCATCATTTCAAAGTAATTCGCGCCGAAGTGAGAAAATAAGGTAGGCAAATTTTGTAGTACGGTGTGGTGAGGCAGGTTCACGGCTTCAAGTGCCGACGACGACTCGAAGCTTCAAGCTTCAAACTCTCTCTTGCTGCGTACGTAGCTGTTAGTTTTTCCAACTTGTGGTCCTTTTCTTTGAGTTTCTTTATTTTTTTCGTTTTTGCTGCTGTCGAGAATGTCACACATGCCAGAGTTAATAGGCGCGACGAATGCGTCTCTGACAGAGACTGTCAAATGGTGAATGCCTCAATTTGACACACACGCTCGTCAACGCAACTCCGATATGGCCAACAATTCCTTAAGACAACAACAACAATAACATATCGAACCTAGATACAAGTTTTAGTTGGGAAGTGGTGTGAGTTGCACCAACTAAGATTTTCAGCCCTTTAGGTCTCTGGTGGTTAAAGCTTAGCATAAGAATCGTAGTCAGACTTTGGCTCGGATTTAGTCCGTCTTCAGCCAAGAATCATCGTCACACTTTGGCTAAAATGTGGTCCGTCTTCAACTCAAGAGCCATCGTCACACTTTGGCTCAACTAGAGTTCGTCTTCAACTCATGAATCGTCGTCACTCTTTGGCTCAAATTAAGTCCGTCTTCAACTCAAGAATCATCGTCACACTTTGGCTCAAATGTAGTCCGTCTTCAGCTCAAGAATCCTCGTCACACTTTGGCTCAAAAGTAGTCCGTCTTCAGCTTAAGAACAATCGTCAGACTTTGGTTAAAAATTTAGTCCGTCTTCAACTCAAGAATCATCATCACACTTTGGCTCAAATGTAGTCCGTCTTCAGCTTAAGAATCGTCGTCAGACTTTAGCTCAAATGTAGTCCGTCTTCAACTCAAGTATCATCGTCACACTTTGGCTTAAATGTAGTCCGTCTTCAGCTCAAGAATCCTCGTCACACTTTGGCTCAAAAGTAGTCCGTCTTGAGCTTAAGAACAATCGTCAGACTTTGGTTAAAAATTTAGTTCGTCTTCAGCTAAAGAATCATCGTCACACTTTGGCTCAAATTTAGTCCGTCTTCAACTTAAGAATCGCCGTCAGACTTTGGCTCAAATGTAGTCCGTCTTCAGCTTAAGAATCATCGTCAGACTTTGGCTCAAATGTAGTCCGTCTTCAGCTTAAGAATCATCATCACACTTTGGCTCAAATGTAGTCCGTCTTCAGCTTAAGAATCGTCGTCAGACTTTTGCTCAAATATAGTCCGTCTTCAACTCAAGAATCATCGTCACACTTTGGCTTAAATTTATTCCGTCTCCAGCTCAGGAATCGTTCTCAGACGTTGGCTCAAATTTAGTCCGTCTTCAGCTCAAGAATCATCGTCAGACGTTGGCTCAAATTTAGTCCGTCTTGAGGTTAAGAATTGTTATCAGATTTTGAATACAATTTAGTTTCGTCTTTAGCGACATTTAAGCTATCGAGTTGGACCAAGTAAGATTTTGTGTTGCTTCAGGCTCTGGAGAAGACTCAACTCAAGAAAAAGTCTTTAGAGTTTGACTCAAATTTGGTCCATCTTCAGTGTAAAAATCGTCACCAGATTTTTGGTAAAATTTGGTTTCGTCTTTAGCGACATTTAAGTCGTCGAGTTGGACCAACTAGCAAAAGAGGCTAAAGCTCTGGCGATGACTCAGATCAAGAATCGTCTTCAGATTTTGGCTCGGAGTTAGTAAGAAAATTCCTTCATAGAAGCACTGCGTCACGAAGAGCGTTGAACTTGAATTTAGTAGTTTTAATTCCGTCTTGAGCTACATTTAAGCCAACGACTCATACCCTGTAAGTCTGTAAGTGTAGTTGGTTGATTAGTTAGGGTAGGAATGTCTCTGACATTCAATTTACATTCAATTTACGATTTCGATGTCACTCCTTCGGTATTTATAGGAAAATTATAATCAAATTAAGACCTGATTTTCCTGTTAGACCCCCTTGATATCGTTGAAGAATGGTCCTCCTGGCGTTTTCATCCTCTTTCTTGCTACGGCCGGGCATGTACAAAAGAAGTGCTCAATAGTTTCCTTCTCAACTGAATCGTAACAGATGGTGTTGTAAGGGATGCCCATCGTTACTGCACGCTCTCCTATAGGTCAGTGACCTATAGGAGAGCCGTGTTACACCGTTTCATGTCAACACCCAAATTGACTCACTTCGCTCTACCCAGCTGCCTTTTATACTTATTTGCCCGGAACTCAGCTCGTTCTTAAACAATCCAGCATCGCCTCGAACCGTCTCCGCAATAATTCCCTCAAGATACCAGGCCCCCTAAAAGTATGCAATGCTGTTGCTGCCGTCGAATGCCAAATCGGAATGGTCCGCAATTGCGCAGAGTTGCATCATCGTTTTAATATGAATAACGCAACCATGACAAGAAATTTTTAAATTATGTGTTTATAAAAATTATAAAAAAATCTCAAAACTTATAAATAAAACAAAGTAACAAACCATAAGTTCAAAATGCAAAACAAACAAAAATAAATTTACAGCATTTGGTTAAAATTCAAAAATAAATCAATTAAAAAATCTTTAATCAAAAATATAAAATTCTATTATTAATTTTAGCATTTTGTTTTTTGGACTCAAAATATGAAGATTTAGCTTATATTTGAATGTTCAAATTTGCCAAAAATTGCTAAAACTGCCTACAATATTTTTGTTTTATTTTGTTTTTCTCCTCAGCCAGTTTCACTTCAATACTATTCGGCTTCCACTCCACCTGCCATGGTTGCCAGGCTGCTGCTCTCTTCAAGTCCACATTTTATTTGTTAACTTTATTGTCAAGTTTTTGTTGTTGTTTTTACTGTTTGGTGTTAAGTTATCTTCGAGGGTGCTGAATGTTTTCGGTGTTTACCTTCATTTGTTTATGTAAATTTCAGTTATTATTTTAAGCGTACTTAAGCATTTTTTGAATATTTTTTAGTTTCAATCGAATTGTTGGAATTTTTTATTGCTCTGTGAATGCCAAAAAGACAGAAAAATCATAAAAATCTGAGCACAAAAACACATAAAAACGCAAATCAAAAACACTATCAAAGAGTTGAAAATATTTTGTTAAAACTGGCTGTGCCCAAAAAAATGCCAAAACTTATTAATATAAACTATTTGAAAAAAAAATTAACAACTTGTAGAACTGTCTGACGCCAGCTGCCATAATCAGTTGATGAATAGTGCTGACGAGGGCTTTTGTGTTCGTCTTTAGTGTTTAATATCAGAAACCTGCTAGAGAATTGCATAAAAACATCTTCTTGTTGTTGTTGTCGTTGTTGTTCTATGCTTTGTTTGTTTTTGTTTTTTTTTTGTTTTACGAGTATTATTGCTACACATCGAACTTAACTTTATGACATCAGAGCGTTTGATGAACTCAAGTTTGAGTACTGAAGAGGTTTGTTGCTTCAAACTAAAAAACAGACATCTTAAGAAAATTAAAAAAAAACAGAAAAAATTCTAGGCATTGTAGAGTTTCTAAGATTCTACTATTTGCTCTTCCTTCTTCCGTTAGAAGTTAAAAAACAAAGCACTATTACATACACATTTCCGTTTTCAGAAAACTCCTCATGCTAAAGAAGAAGAATCTTCGAGGCACCCTACGTGATCCTTGCCTTACCAGCTTTTAACGCCTCAGGAACTCTATCTAAGCTCAATCCTTGCTAGGGACTCAACAGGGTCTATGTGTGGTCAATGTGCGAAAAAAATGGGTTTTTGTTGCGACCCATCCAAATGTTCATATAGGCGTGAAACTGGAGATCATTTTAAGTAACCTGGCATAGTCAGTTTTTCATTTTCTGTCCTTCTTAAAGGACTCTATAATTTTAAGGACATACGCATTTGAAATATCTTTTTTTTAATATCTGCAATGATTGTGTAATTAAAAATAATAATAATAATAAAAAATAATAATAATAAAATGTAATAATTGTGCAATGATGAGGATATTGGTATCAAATGAAAGAGAAAAATGTTCTCCTTTAAACTAAATTTTCTATTTTAAACTTGCAGGACGGTTCTTAAAAAAAAATTTTGATTTTCAGTTTCGTGATCAGCTGCCCAAAGTTAGTCTAGAAAAAACTTTTGTTTTTAGGTGCATGCGATAAACCCATTTTTTGTCGAGTAGTGTTATTAATTAATTATTACCAATTATTAACAAATTAATTAATATTAATTAATTATTAATAATTATTAATGAATTGTTAATAATAATAATTAATTAATACAAATAAATTCATTATTAATAATTAATTAATAATTACACTGTGCAAGTCCAAAAATTGTGTAGGGCAAATTTCACGCACAGTGTTATTAATTAATAATTATTCATTATACATTATTATTAATTATTAATAATAATTAATTAATAATTATTCATAATTTATTAATAATTTTTAATAATTTATTAATATTTTTAGTAATTTTTAATTTATTAATAATTATTTTAGTTTTTTTTATTAATTAATTAATTTGGACCATAAATTGTAGACTGAATTACGAGGGAAAGGGAAGTGTAGACTATTTAAAACGCATTCGCTGCCTGAATTTAGATCCATGAAATTTTTTTTCAGAATTGAAGACAACGTTGAATTTTGCTATATCTGTGTTCAAGATTCTCTCATGGCGTAAGTTAAAATATGAATTTCAATAAAATGAAATAAATACCACTGCCAACTTTTAGTTCTACGCAATTGAAATGAACAAAACCTTCGGCTTCAAGGTTGTGCGTTGAAATCTTCCATTAATTGTTTAATTCAAACAACATTAAAATGTCGACAAATGGTAAACAATTACGAATTATTTCTAAAATGCTCAAAAACCCAACAATAACAAAAACAATAACAAAAAACATACTAAAGTCTATGCAAATATTTATGAAATTTCTGCAGACAGAGTAAAAGTTGCGTCATTTTCGTGTGAATATGGTCACAGACAGACACCTGTGCTTGTGTACATGTGTGTGTGTGTGTGTGTTTACAATTTAATGCCAAAGATACGCAAATATGCGTTTAATAAGATAAAGTTTCGAGTGGTTGCAGAAAAGGTTTGGCATCAAAATATCTGATGGCATTTGAGTGGCTCAAATGTCAATTCGTGGAAAACGTTTAAGGCGCCAAAAGTCCGCATAATTAAACTTTTAAGCACAGCGCTAATGACTTTAGTTATGCGGCGCTAATGCAGTCATTTGCTTCCTAATCGTTTTGGTTGTTGTTATTTTTATGCTTTGCGCGCGTTTTTTGGCAACTGGCCAACGCGCCTAAATAAATAAACATGGCCGAACGGGTGCGTGAGGCATGCGACGTGCGGCCGCGGCGTCGTGACACAGTTCACACTGGCCGGCTGACGTTGCTGCTCGCGTGTGGGCGTCGCTTTGACAGGTGCTGTCAATTTGCGTGCAAATGGCACTCAGCTCGAGCAGAAAAATGGCGCCAACAGCCGACTGCGTTTGTTGGACTTTTTTCTAATCCATTTCTGATTAGACGCGAGGCAGCACACAGCTCGAAGCATTTTTTGGCGCGATTTAATTGCCATCGCAACAAACAGACAACAGCGATTTTTTTGCCAAAGCTAATTTGACATTTTTTAATTTGTCTCAAAACACAACAAATTACGGAGCGATTAGTGTCGAACGCTTTGTTGGTTGTGGACTGGTACAAAGTCCAATCGAGAGAAGCAAACGTGCTGCTGTTTTGTTTTGGTTTTTTTTTCTAGAGGTTTTTTTTTGTAGGTCTTATTGTTTTTGTTGTTGGTCTGTTTGTGCAGCTGTCAAAATGCCAAAATTGCCACAAAAGATGTTAAATTGAAAGCACCAAAGATTAATTAAATTAAAGTTGTGATGACGGCGCACAAATCGCTTCCAACTGGCAGCGATTCTAATTTACTTGGCACTTACATTTGTGTGCGTGTGTGTGCGTGTGTGTGTGTGTGTGTGTGGTGTTATGACATTTGCGTCAATTCAGCATAACAAAGTGTGCTTTGTGCAAATTTTGTCAAGTTGTCATTTTGTTTTTGTTGATTTTTAATAATTTTGCACATTTTTTGCTGTTTTGCTGGAATTTCGGCATTGATTTTCTTGCGTTTTGGCCATCTCGCAGTGTGGCCATTAATCAAATTATGGTATTTACGTTTTTGGTTAGGTATTTTGAAGCGGTTATGATGCTGACATTGCCGAGTGCCGCGTCCGTCCGCCGCATTAAGAATGACGTGGTGCGTTGGCCGGCCGGCCGTTGCGTACGACGTGAGCCAACCCGATGATCGGCAAGTGGAGCGATGTGATTAATTAATTTTACTTGTTTAATGATTGTTTTGCAATTGTGTGAAGAATTTTGTAGTAGGAAAGGTAAGGTTTTTTGCTGGAAAATATTTTAAATCATTTTTGTTAATACTCATGTTTTAATTATTAATTTAATTTTGTTTTTAATTTATATTTTCTAAAAAAATATTTTTACCCTAAGAAATGCATGTTTCTAGTTTTTGTTTTAATAAAAAATAAAAAAAGCATTGATTTATTTTATTTTCGTTTTGGATTTATTTTGCAATATTTTCATATTTTGGTACAAAAACTTCTTAATTTCTTGTTACTAAAAACAGTGTTTTTATTATAATTTGTTCAAAATTTTTATTTCTACTTTTTCTTTGTTAAAATGCAACACATTTTTAATCTTTTTAATTGGTTTTATATTCGTTTTGATTTATTTTACAATATATTTCTATTTTTTACAAAAAATTTTTTAGTTTTTACTAATGAAAAAATTAAAAAGTTTTAATTTATTTAATTTTCGTTTTTGATTTATTTTTCAATAACTTTACATTTTGTTAGAATCACCTTTTCAGTTTCTTGTTATTAAAAACCATGTTTTTTGTTATACTTTATTAAACAATTTTATTTATATTTTTTCTTTGTTAAAATGTGTTGTTTTTTATCATTTTGATTGATTTGTTTTTCGATTTTTATTTATTTGACAATATTTTTATATTTTGTTACAAAAAAGAGAATACATGTTTTATATTGCTTTTTATTGAAACCTTTTTTATGTTTATATTTTTTATTTGCTTTGTTAAAATGTGTTTTTGTTTTTAATTTTTTTTAAATTTTTTGTATTATTTTTTAATTACATATTGTGATAATACTAATGTTTTTTAATGCAAAAATAATCAAACAAATTATCAATTAAATAAAAAAATAATAAAAATAATAACTAAATTTTTACTAACTTAATTTTTTTTTTTAAAAGTTTTATTTGAAAATATAACACAAATTTAAATTTTTGTTGAAAATAATTTTTTTCTTATGCATATAGGTATTTTGTTTTAAAAAACAAAGGATTATACCGTTTACTATTGTTGATAATTAAGTACTTTATAAAAATTTTGTCAATTGGGAAATCCAAAAAACAAGACCACATGATTTTATTTAGCAAACATTTTGGAATTGCACAATTTTTTGTTACTATAAATTTTTTAATTTTTATGACACATTTTTTTATTCATTATTTTTTGTATTAATATAATTTGTTTTAATTGTTTTAAAGAATATGTTTTTAATTCTTTTTTTTTTGTTTTTTATTTCATTTATTTTCATTTATTTGTTTATCGCTTCTTTTATGGTCATTTAGTTATTTAACACATTTTGTAAATTTTTTAAAAATTAAAATTGTTTTAATTTTAGTTTTCTTTTCTATAATGTTTTAAATATTTTTTTTTTCTTTTAAAACTTTTTTATTAAAAAGTATTGGGTGTACAAGTAGAAAACCGCCGTTTTTTTTTTCATAATTTGAGGCTTTATTGCGTATAAATAGCTACATACTGATTATTAAAAATATTTTCCATCGCTAGCCACAACTTTCTCCCATCTTTCTGGCAGCATGTGAATTCCGCGTCGAAAAAATTGTTCGTCTTTGGACGCGATCCATGTATCCAGCCAATTTTTAACCTCTTCGTAAGACTGGAAGTGCTGTTCAGCTAGACCATGCGTCATCGATCGAAACAAGTGAAAATCGGAAGGAGCGATGTCTGGAGAGTAGGGCGGGTGGGGTAGGATGTCCCATTTCTGTGTTTCCAGGTAAGTTTTTACGACCTTGGAAACATGAGGCCGGGCGTTGTCGTGTAGGAGTATCACTTTATCGTGCCTTTCCTTGTATTGTGGCCGTTTTTCCTTCAGCGCTCGGCTCATGCGCATCAGCTGGGTCCGATAGAGAGTTCTTGTTGCGTCTGACAAGAATCTTCATCCAACAGAGTCTCCAAAGCTGCATCTTCAAACTTTTTCACGGGACCCGGCCGATCCTTGTCTTTCACGTCATAATCACCATTTTTGAATTTCACGAACCATTCTCGACACGTTCTTTCACTGATACACGACTCACTATAAGTTGCTACAATCATTCGACGCGCTTCAGCTGCAGATTTTTTCGAATGAAACGCGAAAAGCAAAATCTCCCGCAAATGACGCTTATTCGGTTCAAATTTCGACATCTTCACGCACCAACAAAAAAATGGACAATAAGAATAAACAAGCGAGATGATGTGGAGTTGTTAACCGATATCTTAGCTTGCCATGTGATGTTTCTGATCGGAATTCTCTCACCGATTTCCAAAGGTGGCACCACCCAGTGGAAAACGGCGGTTTTCTACTTGTACACCTGATACATTGAGTATTATTAAGTTTTTTTGTTAATATTTTTTATTAAAAAATTAGTTATTTTACTAATGTGTTGATTTAAAAAACTTTTATTTATTGACTCACTTATTTACTGAATTACTATTAATTGAAAAAATATTTTAATTTTTGATTTTTTATTAAAACTAACTTCATTCACACTAAGACAGCCACCCCTGATCGCCTCTTATCGCAGTGGCCGAAATTCTAACCTAATTTTCTGGCACTGTGTCACCACTACGTTGACACTTGCGTGCTCTTTTACGCGCCAGTAATAGCGACATTCTTCAGACATAAATATATATCGCTCAGGTCTATCATAAATCTTTGCTACTTCCTTGGACTCAGCAAAGCAACGAAATTGTTGAATGAAATGTTCACGATTTTTTGTCAATGGCTTTTGTTATCTAAAATGCAAAAGCCCAAACAAAGCCGGCAACGCAGCGCAACGACGTGTAGCTGTAAACAACAGATTTCATTAATGCGGCGCATTATTCGCAGCGATAAGCACAACAAGTGGTCAGTGTAAAGTTATGTCTGGTTTTCACTGCTCGCTGCGGTGGCCACTGTGCACGTGACCGTGTTGTGTCGAATATATTTTAACCTTAAAATTATTTATTGAAATACTTATTTTTGTACTTCAGTTCACATTTATTGCCATGTAATGTAAAACCTTATCCAGAAATTGTTGAAAACCGCACTTAAAACATAAAAGTTTAACCAATTTTTATGAAAATAATATAAAAGTGTTTGGTAAATTTTGTATTTTACGGCAAATATTTTACTTAATGTTGATATCTTATATCCAGTTTCATTGGATTTCATTGCTAGCGGGGAAAGCGAAAAGTGCTGCAGTCGGCCGCGGAGTTCAAAACGCCATCGAAATCGCTTTGACGGTTTTCTGTTTTTCTTTTTTCAGTTTTTCCTGCTTTTGGCTGCATTGTGGACTTTGCTAATGTTTTGGCAAATATTAAACTTTCAGCTGTGCGCTCAAGCAAAACTTTTTTCACGTTCAAAGCGTTAACGTGTCTTTATCGCAGACATCAGTTTGGCTGTTCTGGCATTTTTGACTCCAACTTCCTTCATTCGTTCGCTTATTTTTTTATAGGGTTTTGTTGTCTGCAAGTTGTTGTTGTTATTTATTAAGACAGCACAACTTTAACTCAATTCGATTTCCTGCGGATGTTTGCGAGTCTTTGACCTTGTCACAGTTATGACAAAACAAAGCTAATCTTTGTTATGATTTTGTCATATTTGGTTTGTGATTAGTTAATTACACTTTGTATTCTTAATAAATTTCAATTAATTCACTTAGCACCAAATGATAACGACGAGTGTTGCTCTTTGTTTTGGAGATAAAATGCGCAAGTAATGAAGTGTGGTCTAAATTTTCTAATGAAACAAATTTTACTAAAATTTACTAAAATACGTAACTGTACTGATTTATTGTTTCATAGTAAATCCTGCACATGACTAAATTTTTTGGTATTATAATTTTCTAATTTAAGCGAAAGTAGGATACAATTAATGGATCCAATTCTGACCAGATCGGCGATCAAACCTAACCTAACCCCACCGAACGATGTAATTTTCTCTATCAATTCTTCTTTCTTCTCGTAATGCAAAATTGTTCTCAATTTTGAGTATTTGATTTTGAATCTTTTATATATTTTCAAGTCTTCGTAGGCCAACTTCGCACCCAGCTTTCCACATCATTCAGACACCCACACTTGCAGCAATTGGCCATCAATTCACTCGGCTGACCAGGCCAACTCCATCAAACTGACACGTTGCGCAGCCAGGTTTTGCCCGCTTATTGCTTTGTTTTTAACTTTTTCAGTGATTTTTCTGTTGATTTTTTATTCGACTTTATATGGTTTACATTATTTGTTGCGTTTTATAAGCATTTCCGCTGATAAGCTCGGTGCAGAAATTGTAACAACGGCGCCTTGACGCAAAGTGCTCTGACTGTTTGACGGTTATTTTTGGGCTGGCGACATGGCGCCATGTTGTACATAAATAAATAAATAATTTTATATTCAGGCAGAAATCAAAATCGGAAAGTGCAAACTGGCTTTAAAATCGACAAAGAGTCAGCTGTCATTGGGGTTTCATGGGCCATGCAATTGGCGCATAGCTTTAGGCTATATTTATATGTATGTATCGGAGTATATAGAAACTGATCTCCCACGATCTTAAGATTTAAATTGATTAATTTAGATGCTCCTCTAATTGAGAGACTGAAAGGTAACGATGCCCAACTATTCTTAACGTCAGGAACGTCCATCTGGTAAAATTAAGGACTTGAACGAAGTCCATGCGAGGCCTCAGGGCCAGCCAGTTGAACCTAACCTAACCTATAAAAACTGACGCCTCAACTCTTCTTCAAATAGACGCCACAGCCAAAGTCTTATCGCTCATTTTATCGCCGCATAGTCTGCTCGCAACTTTGGCGACGCAATGTGTTGTAAATCAAATAAACAATTTTAATTGCGTTGACATGTTCTTAAAATTCCTTGGCGCAATTTCTTACTAGCCGCCTCGCATACCACAGTTGATATATTTATTAACTTTTTTTATTGTATGTTGTAGCTATTTCGTTGAGTTTGTTCAGGCCACTGCACCCTTTGTGCACTTTCTTTATAAACTTTTTTTATTTAATTTTTTATTTTATTTCAATTTTTTTATGAGGAAATTATTGTGTCGCTTCAAGTATGAGTGGCTTTGGGTTTTTCCCCGCAAAATAGTCTTCTTTTTTTTCCTGTTCAGCTAATCAATTGTTTTACTTTTGATATTCGACCGTTTATTTAATGCAATTAATGGCAAATGTTTGATTTCTTGCCACTTCAACTCTGAATAAGACCTTTCGGCCAACGCTGCGTCGCAGTTGAATTTCAAGTGTGTCGCCGGCCAGTTTCCGGTACTTTCCTTTACTTACTGAACCTAAACCCTTTAAATTTATATTCATTACAATTGATTTATAATGAATGGCATTGATTTCTGATTTGGAATTATTACGAAATGGCGGATTTTCTCCGCTGGCTAAGTTGGTCACTTAACTATTTTGCGCCGCGTTTACATTTTATGGCCACTTATGTCGGCCACTGTTAGCTCAGAACTGGAAACTTTTATTATTTTTTATTATTTATTTATTATTTTTTATTTTATTATCATACTTTATTAATATTTTTTTGGCCTGAGAAACTCTCGAGTTATTTAAGGCGCCGGGCAGCTCCAAAGCAAAAAAGATCGTAAAATGTATTATGGTTAAACAAGTAGACGGAAAATGGCAGTAAAAATGTGTGGCTTACTTATGATTTGCTTGATAATCGAAATTAAGTGGAGATTTACATTTTAATCTAAAGAAAAGATCAATAAAAATTATATATTGAAAGAGTTTCAGACAGAAAAACTTGTTGAAAAATCATTATATTGTCAAATAATTCATCGACAACACATTGATGCAGCAAATTTGCATTATTAAAATCAGAATCGAATTTTTTAACAGTTAGGTGTATAGTAGATCGATACTTAAAGTGCTGACGGTCTTTAAACTGAGTCGAGGATTTGCCTGTCAAAAAAGGGTGACCCCGTTGTGCGTTAGAAGACATATTGGAATACTGGTCCAGCAGACAGAGAGGGCAGATTGAAAATCCCAGCGAACCCAGTAAATTCGAACTGAGGATTGAATTCAACAATTCGATGGTCGAAGCCCTTGTCGATAATTGATTATCTTCTAAGCACCACAAAAGCTGGATTGGGACTACTAACTTTAGACTTTACCAACGACCAACGATCGACTTTAATCCAGATTTGTCGAACCACATGTAGGACACCTACGTTTGGAAGCTTCGAAAGACACCCAGCATGGTTCAATTTTGCTGAGAAAGTTGCCTGGGAACTAGAGAACGAAGAGACAGCACATAAGTAGTATGTTTGTGTTTGGTATAGAGAAAGTTCCTTATAGTTAGTTTCCTTAATTAGGGGTCCGTTCGTTTTCGGGCTAGAAGAGGTCCCCAAGCATGACATTAGGTCGCTGCTGAACTTCGCTAGGAAGAACCACATTCTCACCGATTACTTTTACGTCGATCTACTACACTCAGAAGTTTAAACTGGTACGCTGGGGACCCAACAGGGTCTATGCGTGGCCAGCTTGGCCAGCCAGCCATCTTACCTAACTTAACCTAACTGAATCGTCAGTGTAGATGTCAATTGAGTCTTCTGTCGATATCTTATTTTCAATTCTCTTTTCTTTTTCTCTTGGCTGGAGATTTGGGTAGAGAATCTGTTAAGACATGTAATCAACATTTGTTCGCGTGTGTTCCTAAGTTCTGTCTGCTTCAATGGCACTTGGCATGGAACTTGTCCAAGAGGATAGAAAGCAGCCAATGAAGCAGTATTTGTAGGTGTGATGCGACGCGTGAAGAGCACTGGGCTTCCACCCCAGAAGTAGTGGGTTCGATTCCCACTAATGGCTTGGCTGTGCTTTTAAAATGTTTCAATTTTTGCTTCTTTCTAATAGTTTCCCATCTAAGTAATCAGCATTTCCCAGTCAAACTTATCTCGCCCCACCACTTGTTGGGCTAATCACAAACGCCGGGAAAATTTCAATTGATTAACGTAACCTCTACAAGATATTTGCATTGCTGAGATCCTATGCTCTCTAGTAGAGTTGACTCTCTTGGAAACGGTCACCAGAAGATTGGACTACATTATCGATAAATTTAGTCAAGACATGATACCTATGAAGTTGTAAAGGACCCTTCACTCCAGAAAAGAACGCAGTTTGTTTTAGACGCTCCAAGTTCTTGGGTTTCTATCAAAGAGTAGACAGTGTATACATTATAGAAAAGAAGATTTTGCAATCAGAATCAACAGCAAAACCGCCCAAGCCATGCACGTCCGTTGGTCTGTCCGTCAAATGACCAACAAACTCGACCATCTTCGAGGAAGTTGAGGTATTGTCATGAAATTTATATAAAAATCAACAATAACACAGCACAACAAAAAACACTTTTTTTCTGTTGCATGGAGTTTTTCTACTGTTTCTTACTAATTTGGGTGCGCTGATTTCGAATCTATCCTCAGATTTTTTCTAGCAGCTCTAGTTAGTGAGATATAGGTACCCTGTCATTTTTTCAGTTTTTCCTCTACTTTTTCCATATTTTTGATCGTAATGTCTAAACCAAAAAACCGATTGACATGATTTTTACCTTATCGCATTAACAACACCGCACGGCTTCTTTTCCGATGCAACTTATTTTTATAAGTTTTAAAATGCCGCGGTAATTGGACCTCAAAGTCGGAAAAAATTGAATTTTAAGGTGTTTTCTTTGATGGTCAAAAACATACACAATTTTCGTAAGTCAATTAACGAGTTAGGTGTATAATGAAAGCCCACACGTCAAACATTACAACACAGCCAAATTATTTGGCGGAATACACATTCGCATCGAAATAATAGCAAAAATTCAGTCGTTTTCCTTAAAAAATGAGGGGCCTCAAAATATGATCTTTTATATGTTCCATTTATAGTCTGAAATACAAGCAAAAAACAAAAATATTTTGAATTGCTCGAAACAAAAAAAATTAAAAACTTTGCATATTTTGAGGCTCCTAATTTTTTAAGTAAAAAGACTGAATTTGACTGGTACATTTTTGCTATTATTTCGATGCGAATGTGCATTCCGCCAAATAATTTGGCTGTCTTGTATTGTTTGATGTTTCTTCTTAAGATATTCATATACTTCGTAACTTGATTTATGAAACATCTGTACAATTTTCGCCATCAGAAAAAACGCCTTGAAATTCAATATTTTCCTACTTTGAAACCTTATTACAACGCCAATTTAGAACGCATAAAATTGATTAATGTCAGAAAAGATGGCGTGAGATGTTGTTAGTGCAACTATATAAAAATCATGTCGATAGGATTATTGGTTCAGAAATTACAGTTGAAAACGAGAAAAAAGCCGAGGAAAATTCGAAAAAGTGGCACGCCCATTTTTTGCGAAAACTAGAGCTGTTACATAAAAACGGAGTATGGTTTTGAAAACAGCGTGGAAAAACGATTCAGATTCATGTAAAAAACTCCATGCAACAGACATGCTGTTGTGCAGTGTAATCAATCAACATATTTTGATTAGAGAGCGATTTGTGCTCATTTAACTGTAATTGCTGCCATGATGACTCAGTGAGTTTTTTTCAAAATAGATATAAGCGATTTTTTTCCACAGTGCATTTCAATGCACTTATAAAAGCCTTCAAAAGTCAAGCACCTTCGCAAATGTTTCATAAAATCAAATAAAATAAAATGAAATTAAATAAAATAAAATAAAATAAATAAAATAAATTGAAAAAAGAACAGAATCGAACTCGTTTAAATTTATAACTTTTATTGTTACTGGCGTTGTGATTGTTTTCATTGTTGCGGTGGCTCGAGGCTTATCGACGAAAATGGATCGTCCGAGTTTGTTGATCCGAATGGGCAGTGGGAGCGCACCAATTAGGCTCGAGTTTTGCGCTGCTGCATAACGGTTTACATATATACACATGTACGAGTATGTAAGTAAAATATTTTTTTTTTGTGGTGAAACAAGCGCGTCGGGTAATTTATCAAATTTAAGATTTCGCACCTGTCAGTTTGGTATTCGAGGTGTTCGATTACCGGTGGCGATTTTCAGCTCGTTTAATTTGTGTTTTCTGCGTTGCTGCGCCGCTTTTTTTTGCCAATTTTCACACACACACACACACACACACGATTAATGAAATATTTGCTTGCGGCTCAGGCGCCGGCATTATTGTTGGCTAAGACAGATGTTGTAGTTGTTTTTGTTGGTGGCGATTGCAATTTTGCAGTTGGTTGGTCAATCGCGCACCGTCGTTGGTCCGGCGAGGCGTGCCACATCTGTCAACCCAACTGTCACACGCACTTGTCGCACATTGAGCGATGGCATATTTGCCTCGAATTCAAGTCAAGCGAACACGTTTCGTTCTTTCTTCTTTTTTATTGGGTTGTGACATGAAACAAGAATTTATAAGTATACATTTTATTTATTTAAAGCCCAACATTTGACATTTATTTTTAAATTTTCTATGTATTATTGTATTGCGGCGTGTGCTGTTGTAATCTTATCGCGCAGTTGATTAGTAAATTGAAGAAGAAATAGAAGCAACACGCCGCTTGAATTGTATCTAAAAAGTTGCTCCCATTACTCTTTTGTTGCGCTTCCATTGCCGCCACTGCGCAACGTTTACTGGGCGGCGGCTATGGGCCATGCGGCCGCGCCCCGCCGGCAGCCAAGCGGCGCTTCGTGGCGCATGAAGAACGCTGCCGCGATAAGCTGCGCCATATTTCTGTGCGACGCTATCGCCGCCCGAAGATCTCCGCGCCAATAGAAGCCGCAATAACGCCGATGAAATTGCTGTCATCTTTTTTTAATTTCCCTGTTGACAGAACTCACATTCGATAATCGTTTATCGCTGCAGTAAAGTGTTGGCGTATGTGCTGCCAATGCTGGGAGTCACTGATTAAAGCGGAAATTGAAAAGATCGCATTAGATTTATAGTTCTGAACGGATGTGGATCCCCTTCACTCTTCTTCACCGGCTCTTCACTAGACCGTGGCCTCCTTGAGTGCTTGAGAAATTGCCGCTTCAGTGCTAGTTTCTCGGCTCCCCCTCAAATCGAAAGTATAAAGGTACGAGAAGTGTCCTTGGGAAATACTTGTAAAAGTATTTATAAGATTTCATAGTATTAGAATGCATATTCGAGCATCTCAATACAGAAAGTAGGCAAATTTTAACTATAGGTGTAGGAGACTGTGTCTTTGGAAACTATGTCCATGAGACCCTGTGGTCTTAGGAAGGCATTTTCAAATATATCAATAAAGAAAAGTTAACATAGTTGAGAAATTGCCTCTTCAGTGGTGGTTTCTCGGCACCCTATAAAATCTACAGAGGTATGAAGAGGAGAAGATCCTTTCTCGAGGATCTTGTGGCATTAGGCTGGAAATTTCGAGCATCTCAGTACATAAAAGTAGACTTAAAAGTAGATTTGCTCCCCTAAAATCTAAACTATGAAAGTATCAAACTGTGCAAGTCAGGGGCGTAGTCGGAATCTTTTTAACACATTTTGTATTACATTCTAAAGAAAATTTTTGAAATAGACATTTTTCGATTGGTGACTTAATGTATTGGAAATGTAAAATTTTTTCCGATTTTGCAGTCAACTGATATTTTGTCATGATATTTGGTTCTTTGAAAGAAAAGTTTTTGAATATGAAGTAAAATTATGTTTGTGGAACAAAAAACCAATATTAAGTTTGATAGAACTTTAACTGAAACATTTAAATTGATGAACCATGGTTTATGCCAATGATTGCTTATCCTGTGGCAGAGTTCATGAGTTGCATTTAAAAAAGGTCGTGAGAACATAAATGATGACCAACTGACCAACTGAAGTACGCAATCAGCGCAAATTCCATCAAAACTGTACGCGAGATCAGTCAAAATCTTCATTGGAATTCTTAAAATTGGATTTAAGCATCTCGATAACATAAATTTAAAGCATTTCAACTGAACATTTGGCCATTGTTGACTGACGTCACCTGGTTCATCGACACTTGTGACTGATTTTTTGACTACGACCTTCACCTATTCGGGAAACATGCATTCGCCAATGAAAGCAAAGCGTCTTAAGGACGTAGAAGCCTCAAAAAAAAATCTCACGGCGATCGTGAGACCCATGAAACTGTATGGATCAGCCCTCTGGGTGAACTGAACCAGTCAAGTAATCTCTATCAAAGTGCTCAGTAAGATTCAAAGACTGGCATGCGTATGCATAGCAGGAACTATGAAAACGTGTCCAACAGAAGCCATGGAGGTTCTTCTTAAACTCACACCTCTTCATTTACATATACAAACCCAAGCGAAGAGGGCTATCCCGAAGGGATTCCTGAGTTGCAAGAAGATTGATATTCTTTCGAACCAGTATCCCGAGATCGCAATACCGAGGAGCACAACCACACTGAAGTTCAGTTGTTTCGAAAGATTCAAAACAGAACTTAGTAATAAGAAGGCCAGGGCCGGTATATCAGAAACATATCTGATAGATCAGCACATATCATGGTAAACGGATAGCTCTTTAACGAAAGGAAGGTACCGGGATTGGTGTATACAGGCCGAGGATGAGATGCTCGGAATCTACGGGCACGCACACCACTATCTTTCAGGCGGAAATATACGTCATTGATAGGTGTGCCTACTTCAATCTAGCGAGGGAATACCGGAACCGAAAGATTGTGATCCTCTCTGACAGCCAAGTGGCAATCATGGCACTAAGATCATACGAGGTATCCGCGAAACTGGTTTCGGAATGCCTTGAGAAGCTAAATGAGCTTGGCCTCTAGAATCAAGTAGGGGTCCTCTGGGATACGCTGGAATTGAAGGGAATGAACAGGACAACAAGCTTGCAAGGAGGGGCGTTTCTACCCCTTCGTCAGCCCAGAACCTTTTTGAGGTTTGGGAAAAGGAGCTTTATCCCTTCTTACCAGAAATGACGAGATAATCAAGAGGAATCAATACTGGGACTACAAGCAGGCCTAGAACATTCCAAGGCGATTATCGGGTCATATAATAAGAAAAGATTCGACGAAGGAGGGGGAGTTTTTCAAAGAATAATCTAAGAATTATTATAAGTCGACATGCTACAAGGGCATTGTAGATTGAATTATCATCTAACTAAACTAGGAATCCGAATGCCCTCTAGTTATGCACAAACGGAAGAAACACCTGGGGGACTTTCTTATACCAGGTGCAGATTGGGTTTCCAGAGTTTTAGGTAACATATTAAAATTCCTCTCGGATACAGGACTTACTGACGAACTTTAAGTCCATTAGGGAGCACAATAGATCTTCTAGGTCGCAGTGCACTGTCCCCGTCAATAATAATCATATAAACAATACAGCATATCGAATTGTTTTTGTTATTTGATTTGGAATTTCAAGTCACAGCATGTACCTATGACTTGAAATTCCACTGCGATGTGACTCCGATCATTCGACATACTGAAGAAGATTTGAAATACTTAGAGTTCGGATATGAAGTTGAATTTTTTATAGGTGATTCTAAAGAGTTTTGAATTTCAACTGAACCAACTAGCAAAGGCCCGATAAACTTTTATATTGTTTAGAGAAAATCGATTGGTTTATCAGAAAATCAAATTTTCATATATTGATTCCAATTTAGTGTGAAAAACTTTTACCAACATCAATTTCCTCACATTAGTTGTCCGGGGAAAAACTCCTTCTAAACTCACTCCAAGTCCCGATGTTTACAATATTAACAACAACAATGCGCAATTAGGAATTTTTTAACAGTAAAAGTACCGTTATCACAAAACGCTCCACTGAAAATCAAATAACCAAACGTAATTACCGAACAATGTTGGCATTTTATCGCAACATTTTTGCTAAGGTCGTTTATTTTGGCAACTTCAATCAATCGCACTATAACAACAACAACTAAACAAACCAACCAACAACTGTTGCCTGTGTGGGGTTTTCTTTTTTTTTTGGTGCGTGGTCGTTGACACAGTGCGCCAATAGGTGCAGCCGACCGTAACTTCACCGCGCGACGACAATGGTCGATGCTGCTGTCGCTGACAGATGGAGGCGTCTGGCTGTCATTAAAACAGTAAATGGAAAAGCAGCGCAAGTGCAGAATTCGCTGAAAGCGCTGTCGAAATGGAGGCTAGACGCGGCCACAGAATTCGCCGAGTGCACTTGTCAGTCAGTTACGAAACACGTGTTGCGTCAGGAGTTGCACAAAACAGTCAGTGCCGATAATATTCAATGCCCATTTGAAACGTGATTCTACTCGGGACAATCAATTTTCCACCGAGTGTTGGCCTGTACGGCCGATTTCCTCCGACGTTATCTATCGGCCGGCTATGCACGCCTATCCGTCGCGTGTGTCTTTTACGTAACTTCCTCAGTGTTGGGTGCGCTTCAATGCTTTATGCAATTTCCTCATTTTGAATGAACAAAAAATTTAATAAAATTAAAAAAAATCAGACAAATTGCATTCGCTGCTTATCGCTGCATTGCGCGTAGAATTGCTTTCGATTAGACCCATGAAACCTTTTAGCTTCACTCGCTTCAATTGCTCATTGTGCATTGATAAGGTCGACAGCTGCGCAGTTCCAGAAAAGCGCCAACCTGTGCCAATTTTTATTGACCTCCATTTGGACTGTAAACACATTTTCTACTCTCAACTGGCTTAGTGCCTCTAATGCTAATTCATCGATTAATTGATTGTCAAAAATAATTAAAGAGCAATCAACCCTAAACCGCTCATTCTGAGTTCAACTGCGATGCCATTTTAGCAAATTCTTTCTTTCCTAGAAATTTTTTTTTACATGCAAATCGAAATTTTCCATTACACATTTGTTACGATATGATAAATGATAATTGCCATAATTTGATTTTTTGCCATAAAAAATGTATGGCACCTTTGTTGCTGTTGTGCGGTGATTTTGATTTGTATGTAGTTTACTTTTTTCTTCAAATCTTATCGCAACATTCGATAGCAAAAAACAAAACTAAAACAAATAATGAAATAAAAACAATCTTGTTAGGTTATTGATGAGCATTTACAGTTACAACGGTAATTAAATTAATATCAACCACAATGAATGCAACACTGTGCAACAGAATGGTGTCTACTCAAACTCAGATGGTGGAAAAAATGAACTGGGCTTAGGGAAAGTGATGATGGGTAGGTAACAGCAGCTGCGAGCTTTCTGACTTTGCTCAATTGGCACAAAATCAGTGAATTGGGGAGACAAAACTAGGCATTGGAGCCAACCTGTATCGTCAAGATAGGACTTGACGCATCTCAGTCTTGTCTCCGAAAAATCGGCTAATAAATAAGTTAGACTGTTTCCTAGGGAATTGAGTCTTTTCATCGCTAAGGCAAAGCAGCTGAATACAAAGTGTGCCAGTGTCTCTTCTTCATCTTCCTCCCTACAGCTTCTGCAAAAGGAATTGTGGAAGGGTCCCAACCTCGCTGCATGAAGACCAATTGCCCAACGACCCTTGATCCCTGCCGTCAGCATTCAAGCATTCCTAGGAGAATCTAGCAATAGATCGAGCCAAATCCGTCGAGCCACTCTGCAGCTTGAGATATTTGGCCACATACAGTCTGCTACTCGCAGGAAGTAATCCTCTATCTGTCTTAGCTTTGCACTTAAAGGCGACATGAACTGCTCTGGCAGTGAGTCCATACTCACTGTGACTGACTCACTGACTCATTCCTGTGATTGCCCGCGTGACCGGGTATCCAAAAAATATTGAGGCCAGGGGCGGATTCAGAAAAATATTACGGGGGGGTTTCAAAAAGTAGTTCTTTAATATGTATAAAATGTCTTTTTATTTGTATGTAGTTTTCAAGTCGATCCTAATATTTCGGGGGGTTTCAAACCCCAACCCCCCCGAATCCGCCACTGGTTGAGGCCCACCTGGCAGCTCACTAACCTCAGCAAATCCCTATGGTCTCTGACTGTTTTGGATTTTACTATAAACATGGCGAGTGTTCGGAGAAGATGTGAACATCCCTAGCCCGGACGTTATGCTGTAAAAAAACCTACGCGCTTCCCTTACTGCAAATACCTTCACTTGAAAGACACTACAGAAATCTCACATATGAAAGGCTTTTTCTGCCACCAGATCCCTGAAGTAGACCACTGCTCCAGAGACAATTACAATTGAAACAATTAACAAATAAACAACGAAATTATTAACTAACCAAGTTACTACTTAACTCGACGACATTTGATTCCAAACTAGTCTGGGAGACATCTAATGTTCTGTTCCAGATATTTCAAAAGACAACCGGATAATAATACACTGGATTCCTGCGCACTGGGCACACAATGGTAATGAGAAAGCAGACAGATTACTCTCCCTGAGTCGTACCTCCATTCGGCAGCTCGTTGGAGTCATCACCGGACACTGCGCTATTGGATCTATGCTTACCGAATGGCGCCTCTCGTCCAGTGATGTCTGCCGTGGCTGTGGAGATGAAGAAGTAGAAACGATACAACACTTCCTGTGCCACTGCCCGGCTCTGCAGGAACGCCGACTCCACACCCCGCACTCCGCTTGTGCGGCGAAAGTTGAAATCTCGAATCTGATGTACTTCATTAAGAGGTCGAACTGGTTTCCCCTGACTGAGACTGTTGGTTAGCTACAGAAAAACATAAGAAGGGATTCACAATGGGCCATTTTGGCCTCTGAGTGGAAGTGCAGTCCTCCCGCACACACCCTTCTCTACCTAACCAGACAGATTGGCAAAGAAGGGAGCCGCAAGACGACCCTATGAAACTGAACCGATCATAGCTGTCAGCAAGACTAATTACAGACATGTCAAACGGGAATTCATAGATTGGGCAAACCATAAATTGCCCAACACAGTGGGACAGTGCTGATCCAAGCTATTCTTTCCGGGCTATTCTCTAAGAATACCTAAGTACATTCTGGATCTAAGCGAACGAATAAATATGCATAGAGCGCGACTGAGGACCACAGATAGCAAACTATGTAAATTCGGTAAGGAAGATGACGAAACATCTGCACATTTCTTAACCGGATGTACCACCCTTGTTACCCAAGAATGCGAAAACTAGGAAGGGCACCTATACAGACGAAAGAGTTATCTGAAACCGATCTAAGGAAAAATAAGCAGTTCCTCGATAACATTAGAGATTAGATACAAACTCCTCCAGTAAGGAAAAAGTGAAACTGTAGGAAACGTAATGCTTTGAAAAAGCTCAAAGCTTTGGGTGGTTCTTTCCTAGAGAAGTAGAAAACAAAAAGAAAAGATCAATATAATCCACAATTAAACATGACTAAGCAGAACTTGTAATCACCATGAAACGACGTTTTTTTGCACGGTTAACACTCAGTTTAATTGAGTCTTAATTACATAGTAGTTTGCTTTCAAGTTGTTTAATTGGGCAATCTTTGTCAAGAGCCTCCAAACGTTTAATCATATAATTGGCCCCAGAGGTGCTTCCCACCCTCACACCCACATCATTTGTATGGAATAATAACAGCTCAACTAGCACCAATTAGCATTTAAATGTAGAACAACAAAAAATTTAATTCGGTAACTAACGATTAAGAAATGCCGAGGAACAGTTTCTCCTTGAAAAGAGCAAACTCACTGACCACATTACTCCCACCGCATTTAAGATTTTAATTTGTTCTTTTTGGAAATCGTTAAATGGTGGGCGGCCCCAGGTTGATATTTATTAAGTCATCATTACTGAAACTGTCTGCGCTGTTCAGCTTCAATAAAAGACAACGCTTTGCATATCAAACAGTACAGTTTTACAAGACACACTCGCCAGCAACATGAGAGCAATCGTTCCGCTGCTGTGCGTCTGGCTGGCTGCCGTGAGCACTCAGAAACTCAACGAACTGATTGACAATCTCGGCGCTCGCCTACACGTCAGCACAAACATCTTTTACTCGCTGACCTTTGGCAACAACTTTGAGTACGTCATGTCGACGACCCAATTGCCGCGGCTCTTGATCACGAACGAAACCGATCTAGAGTGGCGATACTATTTCAACGCCAAAGTCCTCTCAGTAGTTTGGCTGGAGGATGATCGTCCGTTGCTGGAGCGGCAACTGCAGCTGTTCAAAAATACGCTTAATCGTTGGCACCACGTCGATGTGCTCTTCGTGACGAGTGCACTCATCGATGCCGCTGCTGTGGATGCACAGTGGAAGTGGCTGTTCGAGTGGTGTTGGCACAATGGGTTTGCCAATGTGCTGATAGCTGACCGCCTCGCTAAGACACTCCTGACACTGGATCCCTTTCCACACGTGCAAATCAGTCTCCTCAGCGACGTGCAACAGTATGTCGCGCACCGCAATCGCGTACCGGACCTCAAGGGGTATCCCGTGCGCATAGGCATCGGTAACAATCCACCCATTACATTCATCTATAAGGACCGCACCGGCAAGGAGGTCTTTAGTGGCTATTTGCCGCGCATAGCGATTTTCTTCGCCCAGCACTACAACGCCACGTTGCAGATGACCTCTTTCACAGCGCTGCCTGACTATTCGGTCTACAAGTGCGCCAAGTCCTTTGAGACACGTGAGCTGGACCTTTGCGCGGACGGTGCCTTCATGAACATGAAGCGCATCATCAGCCAACCAAGAAAACTAGTTCACATGTACCTGATTACACCCTACGACCAGCCCGTCGAGAAGTTTCAGTATTTCGTTTTGCCATTCGAGAGCACAGTGTGGCTGCTGATCGCTTTGTCTGTCTGCTACATCGCCGTAATGCTCTCAGTGATCTCGTGGCGCCTGCACGGCAAGTGGCACTTGGGTTACTTCTTCGTGCAGGCCATCAGCTGCTTGCTGTACATATCGCACAATTTGTCGGCGCTGCGCGGACGTCGACACCTCTTTGTATTCGTCATACTGACCATTAGCGGCTTCATGCTCTCTAATCTCTATCTCGCTATACTGTCCAGCATATTGACCACCGACATTGATGGGCAACAAATCAACACGCTGGAGGATCTTAAGAAGTTCAACATCAAGATCATCATTACTTCCCAAGATAAGCAAATGTTTAAGATATTCAAAGTACCCGAGGTGGTGCTCGAGCAAGCAGTCGAGGTAAATACCGACCTGCGGCGCGAGTATCGCAAAAACTTGGACAACAGATACGCATACATAAATAACATCAATTCCATTAACCTGTTTTTCGGCCAGCAAAAGTATCTGCGGCGTCCGCGGGTTAAGTATTTAGAGAAGCCGCTGCTATCGCTGTGGGGCGGAATGCCGCTGCGTGAATATTGGCCTTTCGAGGGGCTTTTCAACAATTTCAACGCGCGTCTTGAAGGATCGGGTCTGTTCAGCTACTATCACATGCAGACCATTCTAGAGGCCATACAGCAAAGCTACATACACTTCCTTCGCACCGAAATGTACGAAGTGGTGCCACTGTCTGTCGAGTATTTCACAATGCCGGCATTCTTGTTGGCTGGCGGGTTTGCCGCGGCCACTATGTGCTTTGTGTTGGAGTTAGTGCGGCACCGCATTGCCACCGCTCGAAATGGTCACTAGGGAAGAGAGAACTCCTGGCCCCACTTATATAAATCAGAATAAACCTACACGAAACCATATGTTCCCCCTGGGGTGTTTACAAACTGCAGAAAACGATAATTCTACGGAGGCTTTTATTCGTTGTGTTAGTGTTTAATTATGTAGGTTGAAGTGAAATGTGTTTTAATTTATCCATAAATGTCAGGAGAAGGGTGTGTCCCACAACATTTCCACATACGGCAAACATGTAATTAGTGTGCCGGCCGTAATTAAAAGGTGTCGAATGCGCTAATGGATTCGTGTAAACAATGTGAGGTAACGCATGTGAGGTGGCGCGTAGTTATCAGGGCAGGGGACAGCCGATATCGGCCGCCCCGCGTGAACTCTCGAGTCGTCTACAGTTGGTCGTGGCACGTAACAAGGCGAAAATGAAATTGCTGCTGCTAGTCGGCTGGCTGCTATCTGTACAGGCGGAATCGGACCACGTGCAGACAACAATCGAGCAGCTGAGCCGAGGCATCCGCGCCAAAACTCACATTTTCCATTTCTTCAATTACACTCAGCAAGTCGAGACCATCATCCACAACACCGAGCTGCCACATCTGCTCATCACCCGTTCGCACGATTTGACATTGCGACGCTATTTCAGCGCGGAAATACTGTCCGTCGTCTTCTATGAACCGCAACACTTTGAGCGTCAGGGTCGCATTCTGGAGCAGACGCTGGACCGCTGGCGACACACCGACGTTTTGTTTGTGCTGGATGTGTCGCAGTCCATGACCGACGAATGGTCCTGGCTGTTCGAGTGGTGCTGGCAGCGCGGCATCTACAATATGCTGCTCATCAATGCGGCCGGCGTGCTCCTGCGCCTCGAGTCGGCGCCCAGCCGCCAAGTACACCGCACCAATCTGTCGCTGTACGTGCAGAAGCGCAACCAGTACTACAACTTCCATGGCTATCCAATACGCGTCGGCGCTGGCAATAATCCGCCGCGCGAGTTATGGGTGGTCCGTAAAGCTCGAACACAGAAGGTACTATTTCTTAGTAAAACACGACTGATTTGTTTCAGGTTGACACTTCAACTGGTTTATTGTACAATTCTCCGGCTCTTATATACTAATTAAATCCCCAAAGTTTTAGTAAACATGCCCTACTTTGTAGGTTTGTTGATAGTTTCAGCTTCCGTTGAATTTGCTGATCGGTTCGGCTTCCGCAGAATTTGCTGCCTAGCGCGTCTTGTGCTGCGGTATCGAATTGCTGTCCAGTGCGTTTGTTTTGCCGGTATCGATTTCTGTTGATCGCTGTTTGTTGTTGTTGAACGTCGATGGTTTTCCTATTCGTCTACGCTGCTGTGGAATGTCAGCGATTCTGCTATTTGTTTACACTATTGCGGCTCGCTGCTGTGTCGGCAGTGCACTACTTTGTTGCTGCTGATTGTTGTTGTCGGCAGTGCACTACTTTGTTGCTGCTGATTGTTGTTGTCGACTGGCTGTCGTTGTCAGCAATTTGCCCTCCGTGGTTTGGGTGGTGCGTGTAACGTGGGTGATGTCGTACTTCGTGTGGTGTGTGGTGCGGGTGAGGTAACTCGCGCGCTACTGTAGTACAACGCACGCGGACAGCTGTTATTCAGCGGCACCATACCACGCCCGCTGAAGCTTTTCGCGCAGCGCTACAACTTCACGTTGCAACTGGTGCTGCTGCCCAAATTTCGCGCTTACGACGTCTTCGACTGCTTTCGCTACCTGCAGGCCGACAAGGTGGACGTGTGCGCGGACAATGTGTTCAGCGACGTCTTGCACGTGGTGAGCCAGCCGCAGTTCATGGGCTTCGGGCATCTGATGGTGCCGTTAGCGCCAATGGCGCCCATGTACCGCTACTTCTTGGCACCCTTCGAGTGGGACCTCTGGCTGCTGATTGCGTGCACCATGTGTGCCCTAACGCTACTCACCTCCTTCATGTGCTGGCAGCAGAGCGGCCGCTGGCGCGTCGACCACTTTCTACTTGAAACGCTCAGCAGCATTCTCTGCATACCGTTTCATCTGCGCTATCTGCGGGGCCAGTTCGGCTACTGCGTCTACGTGCTGCTCTTCATGAACGGCTTCCTGCTCGCCAACTTCTACCTAGCGCTGCGGTCGAGCATCTTCAGTGCAAACCTCTACGAAGCAGAGATCGATTCGCTCGCCGATTTGCGCGCACACAACACCACAATTCTGATAACCGCCATTGATGCAAAGGTCTTTAGGACTTTCGGGGTGCCACCAGTGATTTGGAAGCGCGTACTCGAAGTGCCCAATGACGTCTACATGCGGCATCGCAACACACTGGACCCCCGCTACGCCTACTCGAACCTGCTGGACAAGTGCGAGTTGTATTTGTACCAGCAGAAGTGTATGCGCCGACCGCGCCTGAAGATCCTGAACGAGCCAGCCAACTCCATGTGGAGTGGCATGCCAATGCGAACCGACTGGCTGTACGAAAAGCTCTTTAACAATCACATGACGCGCATCTTCGAGCTGGGCTTTTCCAAGTTCTACATGGAGCGCAGCAAGGAGGAGGCAATGCGCATGGGCCAATTGAACTTCTACGAGACGGAATTCCGCGAACGAGCGCCACTCAGTGTCGAGTACTTTGAGATGCCCGCGTGGCTGTTGGGCTTCAGATATCTGGCCGCTGCCTTCAGCTGTGTGCTGGAGTTATTTCTGTACGCACTATAAGTTCAAAATTCCAACTTCCCTGTACTATCGATATTCCTCACCATCGCCTCCTCGCCATCACGATGCGCCAAAGTAATAATGGAATTGCTGTCTACGCGTGACAATTAATTATAACCACTGCCTGCGGATAACAGATAATTAACGGCACTTTGTATAATCGTTTGTGTCATCAATTGTCGCGCATCAAATGGATCTCATAACCCAAATGCTTGCCACAGACAGGCCACCAGTCGCACATAGTAGTCGTCCACCGATATTCCGCCGAGTAAAACACAAAAATAACACTTGTGCTTCTTCATTTTTTTATTGAGTTCAGTCAGTCGGACAAATTGCTGAGTCAAGGCGTCGGCGCCAGAACCCAAGTATTTTTCCTTGCTAAGAACACCACACAGTTCCAGCACCTCATCAACTGGACAACGCTGCCCCAAATACTAGTAACCGATGCGGGAAATTTTACGCTCCGACGACGCTTCAGTTGATGCCCCACTTCGCAACGTACTCCATACACGACTGCCTCGAGCATCTGCGATCGCGCCGCGTGGACGTGTGTGCCGACATCCTAGGAGAATCTTGCAATAGGTCGAGCCAAACCTGCGAGCCACTCTGCAGCTGGAGATATCTGCTACTCGCAGGAAGTAATCCCCTATCTTTCTTAGCTTTGCACTTAAAGGCGGCATGAACTGCTCTGGCAGTATGTAAGTCCATAGCAGATCCCACTCTGGTCAGCTCATCAGCCGACTCATTCCTGTTCCAGATATTTCAAAGGACAACCGGATAATAATACACTGGATTCCTGCACCCTGGGCACACAATGGTAATGAGAAAGCGGACAGATTGGCAAAGAACGGAGCCGCAAGACGACCCTATGGAACTGAACCGATCATAGCTGTCAGCAACACTAATTACCGACATTGTGTCAAACGGGAATTCAAACCATAAATGGCACAACACATTGGGACAGTGCTGATCCAAGCTATTCTTTCCGGGCTATTCTCTAAGAATACCTAAGTGCATTCTGGATCTAAGCGATCGAATAAATATGCATAAAGCGCAACTGAGAATCACAGATAGAAAACTATGTAGATTCTGTAAGGAAGATGACGAAACATCTGTACATGTCTTAACCGGATGTACCACCCTTGTTACCCAAGAATGCGAAAACTAGGAAGGGCACCGATACAGACGAAAGAGTTATCTGAAACCGGTCTAAGGAAAAATAAGCAGTTCATCGATATCATTAGAGGATACAAACTCCTCCAGTAAGGAAAAAGTGATTCGACTTAATAGTTCGGGCGCAGTGTCTCGGACAGCCGTTGCTCAACTCCCGTACCTAGACTAATCTACTAACTACAATGATTAACTAACCCAACAGGCAAACCACTTGCGGCAAAGACCCCAACCAGCAGACCATTCATCTTACACCCATAACAGAAGGCACAGATGACACTACCACAGGGGGAGGAGTTTTATCTTAGACATAAAACATAAACATAAAATGGGTAACGACGCACTTTAGCAAAACCTTAACCGATGAACTAAACCAACACAAGACATAAGGCCTTGTCGAAGCCTCACGATCCCTAGCCGCATGGAAAAGCAAAAGTTCTATCCTTTTCCACTTCTGTAGAAAACGTAATGCTTTTAAAAAGCTTCAAGCTTTGGGTGGTTCTTTCGTAGAAAAGTGGAAAACGAACAATTCAACATGACTAAGCAGAACTTGTAATCACCATGAAATGAAATGTTTTTGTACGTTTAACACTAATTATACTCAGTTTCATTGAGTCTTAATTACAAAGTAGTTTGGCCCCAGAGGTGTTTCCCACCCTCACACCCACATCGTTTGTATGGAATAATAACAGCTCAACTAGTACCAATTAGCATTTAAATGTAAAAGAACAAACAATTTAATTCGGTAACTAACGATTAAGAAATGCCGAGGAACAGTTTCTCCTTGAAAAAAGCAAACTCACTGACCACATTACTCCCACCGCATTTAAGATTTTAATTTGTTCTTTCATGGAAATCGTTAAATGGTGGGCGGCCCCAGGTTAATATTTATTAAGTCATCATTACTGAAACAGTCTGCCCTGTTTAGCTTCAATAAAAGACAACGCTTTGCATATCAAACAGTACAGTTTTACAAGACACACTCGCCAGCAACATGAGAGCAATCGTTCCGCTGCTGTGCGTCTGGCTGGCTGCCGTGAGCACTCAGAAACTCAACGAACTGATTGACAATCTCGGCGCTCGCCTACACGTCAGCACAAACATCTTTTACTCGCTGACCTTTGGCAACAACTTTGAGTACGTCATGTCGACGACCCAATTGCCGCGGCTCTTGATCACGAACGAAACCGATCTAGAGTGGCGATACTATTTCAACGCCAAAGTCCTCTCCGTAGTTTGGCTGGAGGATGATCGTCCGTTGCTGGAGCGGCAACTGCAGTTGTTCAAGAAGACGCTTAATCGTTGGCACCACGTCGATGTGCTCTTCGTGACGAGTGCACTCATCGATGCCGCCGCTGTGGATGCACAGTGGAAGTGGCTGTTCGAGTGGTGTTGGCACAATGGGTTTGCCAATGTGCTGCTAGCTGACCGCATGGCTAAGACACTCCTGACACTGGATCCCTTTCCACACGTGCAAATCAGTCTCCTCAGCGACGTGCAACAGTATGTCGCGCACCGCAATCGCGTACCGGACTTCAAGGGGTATCCCGTGCGCATAGGCATCGGTAACAATCCACCCATTACATTCATCTATAAGGACCGCACCGGCAAGGAGGTCTTTAGTGGCTTTTTGCCGCGCATAGCGATTCTCTTCGCCCAGCACTACAACGCCACGTTGCAGATGACCTCTTTCACAGCGCTGCCTGACTATTCGGTCTACAAGTGCGCCAAGTACTTTGAGACACATGAGCTGGACCTTTGCGCGGACGGTGCCTTCATGAACATGAAGCGTGTCATCAGCCAACCAAGAAAAATGGTTCACATGTACCTGATCACACCATACGACCAGCCCGTCGAGAAGTTTCAGTATTTCGTTTTGCCATTCGAGAGCACAGTGTGGCTGCTGATCGCTTTGTCTGTCTGCTACATCGCCGTAATGCTCTCAGTGATCTCGTGGCGCCTGCACGGCAAGTGGCACTTGGGTCACTTCTTCATGCAGGCCATCAGCTGCCTGCTGTACATATCGCACAATTTGTCGGCGCTGCGCGGACGTCGACACCTCTTTGTATTCGTCATACTGACCATTAGCGGCTTCATGCTCTCCAATCTCTATCTCGCTATACTGTCCAGCATTTTGACCACCGACATTAATGGGCAAGAAATCAACACGCTGGAGGATCTTAAGAAGTTCAACATCAAGATCATCATTACTTCCCAAGATAAGCAAATGTTTAAGATATTCAAAGTACCCAAGGTGGTGCTCGAACAAGCAGTCGAGGTAAATACCGACCTGCGGCGCGAGTATCGCAAAAATTTGGACAACAGATACGCATACATAAATAACATCGATTCCATTAACCTGTTTTTCTACCAGCAAAAGTATCTGCGGCGTCCGCGAGTTAAGTATTTAGAGAAGCCGCTGCTATCGCTGTGGGGCGGAATTCCGCTGCGTGAATATTGGCCTTTTGAGCGGCTTTTCAACAATTTCTACTCGCGTGCTGAAGACTCGGGTCTGTTCGACTACAATCGCATGCAGACTATTCTAGAGGCCGTACAGCAAAGCTACATACACTTCTTTCGCACCAAAATGTACGAAGTGGTGCCACTGTCTGTCGAGTATTTCACAATGCCGGCATTCTTGTTGGCTGGCGGGTTTGCCGCGGCCACTATGTGCTTTGCGATGGAGTTAGTGCGGCACCGCATTGCCACCGCGCGAAATGGTCACTAGGGAAGAGAGAACTCCTGGCCCCACTTATATAAATCAGAATAAACCTATACGAAACCATATGTTCCCGGTGGGGTGTTTATAAACTGCAGAAAACCATAATAAGTGAAATGTGTTTTAATTTATCCATAAATGTGAGGAGAAGGGTGTGTCCCACAACATTTTCACATACGGCAAACATGTAATTAGTGCGCCAGCCGTAATTAAAAGGTGTCGAATGCGCTAATGGATTCGTGTAAACAATGTGAGGTAACGCATGTGAGGTGGCGCGTAGTTATCAGGGCAGGGGACAGCCGATATCGGCCGCCCCGCGTGAACTCACGAGTCGTCTGCAGTTGGTCGTGGCACGTAACAAGGCGAAAATGAAATCGCTGCTGCTAGTCGGCTGGCTGCTATCTGTACAGGCGGAATCGGACCACGTGCAGACAACAATCGAGCAGCTGAGCCGAGGCATCCGCGCCAAAACTCACATTTTCCATTTCTTCAATTACACTCAGCAAGTCGAGACCATCATCCACAACACCGAGCTGCCACATCTGCTCATCACCCGTTCGCACGATTTGACATTGCGACGCTATTTCAGCGCGGAAATACTGTCCGTCGTCTTCTATGAACCGCAACACTTTGAGCGTCAGGGTCGCATTCTGGAGCAGACGCTGGACCGCTGGCGACACACCGACGTTTTGTTTGTGCTGGATACGTCGCAGTCCATGACCGACGAATGGTCCTGGCTGTTCGAGTGGTGCTGGCAGCGCGGCATCTACAATGTGCTGCTCATCAATGCGGCCGGGGTGCTCCTGCGCCTCGAGTCTGCGCCCAGCCGCCAAGTACACCGCACCAATCTGTCGCTGTACGTGCAGAAGCGCAACCAGTACTACAACTTCCATGGCTATCCAATACGCGTCGGTGCTGGCAATAATCCGCCGCGCGCGCTGCTGTACTACAACGCACGCGGACAGCTGTTATTCAGCGGCACCATACCACGCGCGCTGAAGCTTTTCGCGCAGCGCTACAACTTCACGCTGCAACTGGTGCTGCTGCCCAACTTTCGCGCTTACGATGTCTTCGACTGCTTTCGCTACCTGCAGGCCGACAAGGTGGACGTGTGCGCGGATAATGTGTTCAGCGACGTCTCGCACGTGGTGAGCCGGCCGCAGTTCATGGGCTTCGGACATCTGATGGTGCCGTTAGCGCCAATGGCGCCCATGTACCGCTACTTCTTGGCACCGTTCGAGTGGGACCTCTGGCTGCTGATTGCGTGCACCATGTGTGCCCTAACGCTACTCACCTCCTTCATGTGCTGGCAGCAGAGCGGCCGCTGGCGCGTCGACCACTTTCTACTTGAAACGCTCAGCAGCATTCTCTGCATACCGTTTCATCTGCGCTATCTGCGAGGCCAGTTCGGCTACTGCGTCTACGTGCTGCTCTTCATGAACGGCTTCCTGCTCGCCAACTTCTACCTGGCGCTGCTGTCGAGCATCTTCAGTGCAAACCTCTACGAAGCAGAGATCGATTCGCTCGCCGATTTGCGCGCACACAACACCACAATTCTGATAACCGCCATTGATGCAAAGATCTTTAGGACTTTCGGGGTGCCGCCAGTGATTTGGGAGCGCGTACTCGAAGTGCCCAATGACGTCTACATGCGGCATCGCAACGCACTGGACCCCCGCTACGCCTACTCGAACCTGCTGGACAAGTGCGAGTTGTATTTGTACCAGCAGAAGTTTATGCGCCGACCGCGCCTGAAGATCCTGAACGAGCCAGCCAACTCCATGTGGAGTGGCATGCCAATGCGAACCGACTGGCTGTACGAAAAGCTATTTAACAATCACATGACGCGCATCTTCGAGCTGGGCTTTTCCAAGTTCTACATGGAGCGCAGCAAGGAGGAGGCAGTGCGCATGGGCCAATTGAACTTCTACGAGACGGAATTCCGCGAACGAGCGCCACTCAGTGTCGAGTACTTTGAGATGCCCGCGTGGCTGTTGAGCTTCGGATATCTGGCCGCTGCCTTCAGCTTTGTGCTGGAGTTATTTCTGTACGCACTATAAGTTCAAAATTCCAACTTTCCTGTACTATCGATATTCCTCACCATCGCCTCCTCGCCATCACGATGCGCCAAAATAATAATGGAATTGCTGTCTACGCGTGACAATTAATTATAACCACTGCCTGCGGATAACAGATAATTAACGGCACTTTGTATAATCGTTTGTGTCATCAATTGTCGCGCATCAAATGGACACATAACCCAAAAGCTTGTCACAGACAGGCCACCAGTCGCACATAGTAGTCGTCCACCGATATTCCGCCGAGTAAACACAAAACATGAAACTAACACTTGTGCTTCTTCATTTCTTTATTAAGTTCAGCCAGCCGGACAAATTGCTGGCAGTCGTCGACTCGCTGAGTCAAGGTATCGGCGCCAGAACCCAAGTATTTTTCCTTGCTAAGAACACCACACAGTTCCAGCACCTCATCAACTGGACAACGCTGCCCCAAATACTAGTAACCGATGCGGGAAATTTCACGCTCCGACGACGCTTCAGTGCCGAGATTCTTTCCGTGGTAATGTTGGAGCCATACCGCTTCGAATCGACGCAGGGACACTTAGTCAGATCCACCCTGGACCGCAGGCGTCGCACCGATGTGCTCTTCGTTGTCAACTCAATCGACCGCACATCCTGGTCGTGGCTCTTCGAGTGGTGCTGGGCGCATGGCTTCTACAACGCGCTGCTGACAGACAGCGCTGGTGCACTGCTTGCCCACGAATTCTTTCCCACACGCCGAATAAGGGCCACCACGCTCGCAGCATATCTGCGACAACGCAACAAGAACCGCAACTTTCATGGATACCTCATACGCGTGGCGGCCGGCAACCATCCGCCCCGAGCGCTGGTCTACAAGAGCAAAAGCTCTGGAGACATTGTCTTTAGCGGCCTCATGCCGCAGCTGCTGCGGCTCTTCGCGCATCACTTCAACTTCACGCTGCAACTGGTGCTGATGCCCCACTTCGCAACGTACTCCATACACGACTGCCTCGAGCATCTGCGATCGCGCCGCGTGGACGTGTGCGCCGACATGCTCTTCCTGGGCGACTGGTACGTGATCAGCAGGCCGCTGCACATGTACTTCGGCTTCTTGACCGTCCGCTACGCGCATCCAGTGCCCATATTTCGCTACTTCTTTGCGCCGTTCGACCGCAACCTCTGGCTGCTGCTGGTCGCCATTGTGCTCGGCTTGGCGCTCTTGTCGTCGTTGGTCTGTTGGTGGCAGCGCGGTAGCTGGCATCCGGACAGGTTTCTGCTCGCAGCCATCAGCAGCATTCTCAACATTGCACTCTCGCTGAATCCCATCGAGGGACGACTAAGGAATTTCCTGCATCTGGTGCACTTTGTAATCGGCTTCATGCTCTCCAACATGTACTTGGCGCTGCTCTCCAGCTTGCTGAGCACCAACATCTACGAGCAACACATCAACTCGCTGGAGGATCTGCGCACGCAGAACGTCACAATCATGGTGAACGATGTGGACCGCAAAATCTTCGAGATTTACGGTGCTTCGCAGCTGATTTTGGAGCGACTGCTCGAGGTGAACAACGAAGAGCTCATCGCGCATCGCAACGCACTCGACGCGCAATTCGCTTACATCAGCCTGATGGACAAGTGCGAGCTGTACTTGTACCAGCAGAAGTTCCTGAGCAGGCCGCGCATGAAAATGCTGGATATAGCAGTGGACGCGCTGTGGGGCGGCATGCCAATGGTCAGCGACTGGCCCTACGAGGAGATGTTCAACGGCTTTATGACGCGCGTATTCGAGCTGGGCTTCGTGCGGCACTTTATGGACCTGACCAAGGAGGAGGCCGTCACCGTGGAGTACATTCGGTTCTTCAAGACAGAGCAACGCGGCACAATGCCGCTCAACATTGAATACTTTGAGACGCCGGCAGTGCTGCTGGCGCTGGGCTACGTGGCAGCTGTAGTTGCTTTTATATTGGAAAACATATTTGGACGTGATGGGACTCGATTGATCCGATGGATAAGATAAAGAATTTAAAGTTTATGTGCAAAGCGGTGTAGTTTAATTTTAGAGACTGTTTTAGATAGAGAAGTGAGGGGTTAGATGCACGACGGAACTATAAAGGTGCAAATAGTCAAATCTTCAGGAACTTAATTTCCAAGGGTAAGTGGCAGATTCTAGCCATTTTCGAGCTAAGCTGATTTTTAAGCAAATTTCCATCGGTGGAAAATCGGATGCGTTGTCCAGTTGACATTGGAGAGTGGTATTTGTTCTAAGTCTGCTCTCAATTTCGATTTAATGGGATTTTTCAATGAATATCAGCCCATTTGTGGGAAGCTTTAACATTTTACTACAAGATAACCTAACTTTCAGGTTTCATTTTGTTTAGAAGCTACAGACAGTTGACTTCAATTTTTTGGTTGAATCGACTTTTACAATGTCAAATGGTTTTAAAGTCACCTTTCAACATGGACTTAGTTGGATTTCCTATCGAATATCGACAATACTTAAACCAATTGTGGAAAGCTTCTGATATTTGCTACCAGATAGACCATCTTTCAGGTCATAAACTCTTTTGCTGTAGAAGCTTTAAACAGTTGACTTTGAGTTTCGACCGAGTCGACTTTCACAAAGTTATATTGTTTAAAAGTCACCTTTTAACATGGACTCAATCCGATTTCCTATGGGATATAGACGATAGTGAGCACAGATTTGGAAATTTTAGGATTGTTGCTACAAGATTCTCTTTCAGGACTTTCTAGACTTAATTTCTCTTTTAGTAGTTTTGTGTATACAGACATTTGAACGACTGCCAAAAAGTTCACTTTTTTAAGGTCACACTTAAACTTTGAGTTTACATGGTTTTTTGTGGAAAAGTGATGACTTTTGGGTGACTTGAGTTTTACTACAAGGAAGGCCACATTTTAAGTCTATAGTTCATTTATTTTAGTAGCAACTGAACGATTTTTAAAAGGTGCTATTTTTCAAAAAGTCTTAAATAAGCTTTTTTCCAAGTGACCCTTTAACTTTATTAATTTGGATTTCTCCATGGAATAACGAAAACTTTGAGTTCATATTATGAAAGATCCTGAGTTCTGCCACAACAGAGGCCATATTTGAAGTCGTTAGCTCATTGATATTACTAACGACAGGCAATTGAACCATTTTCAAAAGGGGATCTTTTTCAAAGTGGCCCCTTGGCTGATTGGGTTTCATATGGGTTTCCCCATGGAGTATTGGATACTATGGAGACTTCAGAACAAATAGCCTATAGATAGACCATATTCCAGGTCTTTTGTTCATTTCCATTCGGAACTACAGGCAACTGAACCATTTTCAAAACCGGATATTTTTCAAAATGACTAAGCTTCATATGGTTTTCCCCATCAATTATTAACGACCATGAGTCCATTGTTTTTCAAAGATGGATACTTAGTCGATAGTTGATTTCATCTTCGAGATAGATAGACCATATTTCAGGTCTTTTGCTCATTTCCATTCAGAATTACGGAAGGTTGAACGATTTTCAAAAGGTCATTTTTTTAGGTAAAGCTTCAACTTTGATTAAATCGGGTTTATTATAGGATATTGTTGACTTTGGGCACGTTTTCGAAAGCCCATTAATTTTATTACGAGAAAAGCCATATTTGAGGTCGCTTGTTCAATTCCATTAGAAACTAGAGGCAATTGAACGATTTTGGAAGGGTCAATGTTTTTAAAGACACTCTTCAACTTCGATGTAAACCGATTTCAGAACTATTTTGGGAAGCTAATTTATTTTATTGCAGTATAGGCCATTCATCCATCCGATCCGATCCGGCCATCAGATCGCTTGCTCGTTTCCATTAGAAACACAGACAGTTAAAGAACTTTTAAAGTTAAAGAACTTAAAAAAAAAGACTTTTTTTTACAAGTGTTCAAATTTGTTTTAATCGGCTTTACTGTGGAATATCGGTGACTTTAGAGTAATTTTGAGAAGCTCATAAGCTTTACTACAGTTCAGAGGTCACAAGTATTTTCCGTTAGGCAGTTGAACGATTTCTGAAATAGCTATTTTCGAGGTCCTGCAGGAAAACAAAAGTTTGAATTATATATCACATGGCCTCTTGTGTTTCTGTTGGTAAGAAGCTGAAGTTCTTTAACAGTAAAATATGTTTTTGTTGTTGCCCATAGTTAAAGTCGTTTCCCATCAAAAGGGATCACGAATAGTTTTCCACTCCTTCTTTAGCAAATATTTTTTAAACATGCTTCCCGCAAACCGATTAATTTTATATCCCCAACCCGTTCAGTTGTGTCTCGTACATCTGCCGGATGGCAACAAATATTACTCGAGAGATTATTTAGCTAAGCCAGAAATCTTAATGACGCCCATAAAACAGCGATGAAGTTGTCGTTTACCAGCGAGGCGCTACCGGTTCTGCGCATCAGACAGCGTCGAGATGTGGTCAGTTGAAAATCAACAAAATGGCCAAATCTGTGGCCAGGAGTGCGGCGAGAAAAAGACCATAAAAATCGAAAGAAAACACTTTGTCATTGGTATGCAAACAACGTGCGATGTTGTTAATGATGGCGATAATGATTTGATACCAGCCACATAAAACAATCAAAGTGTCATAAAACTGACAATCGGCGGGCATTGGGATCAGAGCGAAGAGTCAACACAGTGATTTCACTGTTCGCTGGGTGGCTCAATGAACTTTCTGTGCTCAATTGAGCCCAGACGGGGTGAAGGTGGGAAGTAACCACATCGCGCCTACAGCAACCCAAAGTCTGACATTAAAAGTCGGTAACTGAATAATTGTTGTCTATGGAAAATTTTGAACAACACTTCTCACTTCCTCACTCAATATTTGACTCAACATTTGGCAGTGACAGTGTGAGACGGCCGCGGAAGTAGCCGCATCGTCTGTCAATAGTGACAAACGAACAAGAAATGCCATTAGCTGAAGTGTGTGCGACAACACTGGGTATTTCACGCCCGGATCTGCGGTGCCATTGGCGCACTTCGTATCGCATTTTTGGCATACCGCAAGTGGGGAAATATCCGCAAGCGACGCGCGGTTCAAGTGCGTTCGAATGCCGGCAAATCGCACACACACACACACGCGCACGCCCCGATCTGATAGCCAGTTGCGATACGAGCGCTACAAGAATTCCAAAAATGTCAACAATTTGTCAAAGCAATGAGCAACAAAAAACTGCACATCACAAAGCAAACAATCGAACACCAAACACACTAAAACAAAATGTAAACAGAACGACGAGCATGTCTGCTCGTCGGCAAATATTCAATACATAATAATTTAATTAGCGTACAAATTGCCTTTTACCATATTTGCAAATAAGTATTAATTAAAAATACAAAAACAAAAAATTCAACAAATACACAAAGAGTAGCGTTCGGCGCGGAAGAGTAACGAATGATTGTCACATGGACCCAGGTGCAGAGTTAAAAAAAAAATTGCTTCAATATTTGAATGGTCACTAATGACTACAAATGAGAGGTGTTGGTTGATTGAGTTGCATTTAATTATGGAGAATTAGTTAAGGATAATTTGTTTTGTAAAGATTTCCATTAATAAAAGTTTGGCATTAGCTGATTTGACATATTTCTTCGAGTCGCACTCACCATCAGGAGGTAAATAATCTTGGCATAGACCGTAAGCTGTGGTAACCTGCAATGGTGAAGAAAAGTACAATTATTTAGTATGAAAAATATAAATTAAATTATATATATATATAATGTATATAAAGTGTTGTAAATGTTGGATGTTGATTGCAGTGAAGAGAGAAACCAAACTGTGATGTGCTCAGGACGAAGTTTATTAAGGGAATGAAAAAATGTTTCAACTCAAATTTCAAACATATGATTCCAAGAATCGAACAATTTATACAGTGGGAATATATACATAGTATTTTTTTATCTCAACAGTAAACAGAAATGCATTATTTTTGCATGAAATTAAAGCTTATTTGAAACGATCCGATTTAGGTCAAATATGCAGCACTTTGTTCCATAACTTGTTGCCATTTTGATAATTTCTTTATGTCTTTCTCGTAAAAACCCTCGCCCCTACTGAGGTCACATATACACCATTTTGTTCCAGAACTTGTTACCATTTCGAGGATAATTCCATTATGTCTTTCCCATAGACACCCCTCGTCTCTACTGAGGTCACAAACTTTCATAACTTGTTACCATTTTGAGACGAGGATGCAGTGGAATCAATCAAGCATTGTGCCATTGCCCAACACTACAGGAACGACGGCTCCGGACCCTGGGGGCCAGATTCTTCGATGGGCTTACGAAAATAGCTGATGCTCGGATTACCGATCTACAAGACCTTGGATCTACAAGGATTCCAACAGATAGGGAAGGACACTGTTATTTTTAAGATTGAAGGGATTCACAATGGACTCAATGGGGTCTTTTTTTAACCTAAGCTAACTTACCATTTCGGAGGTAATTCCATTATGCTTTTGTCATAGAAACCCTTGTCCCTACTGAGGTCTAATATGCACCGTTTTGTTCTATAACTTGTATCCATTTTGAAGGTATTTCCATTGTGTCTTTCGTAAAACCCCTCGTCCTTATTGGCCAACAAATGAAACAGAGGACTTTCAAGCTTCTCTTGAGGCAAGATTTTCACCAGAAAAATCTTTCGGTGTAGACAGGAACAGAAGGTAATCACTTGAAATAATTGAATTGAGTTGAGAGAACACTTATCGTTTTTTACAACTAACAAACTTAGAAGTTGGAACTTTTTGGTAAGTCTTGCAGATTTTGTTTAAGCAAAGAGGAAACATGGTCACTATGGGATAATGTTTGCACTTATGTCTGTAAGAAATACTTGAGATCTTTCCAAAGTTTTGGTAACGAGAAGAAATCTTGGAAGGCAGGGCATCTCCTTCTAGAGTTTGAACTCAAAGAACAACTTTGATACTTTTCCTTCGGTGAAAGTGGAAATCTTCATTGATACCGATGACTTCATATATATATATTGGCGAACTGGATTCCTACTGACTAAATCCACTTTTGGTTGTACTGTCGGGGACTTGGCCGAAGCAAAGAACCTAATAGGAAGGCCTTTTCGCCACTTTGATTCCTTGCTGGAGACCCAACAGATTCCCGAACATCTGCGCTAAAAATTTATAGAAAATACTTATTTTTCATAGCGATTTTAACTCTCTTTAACCCAAATATTCTTTCGTGTTTATGGCACCCATGCAGTAAGTCTTCTAATTGAATATTTTTACAATTATTTCTACTATAAAAATTGCCACTCTCATTCCACATAATTCGCCAAGTTAAAATTTTATCATCAAATATTGGCAATTTTTATTGCGGAAAAATCAATGCCAAACAACATAAATCATTTGTTGCTGTTGACGTTTTTCCCAGAATTTTGGCTGCGTTTAGAGACGCCACTAAATCAATTTGATTTAATTTTAACTCGGAGCTTCGTGCAATTGCTGATAAAACAGTTCCGAGAATTTTGCGTCAATACCCCAAAAAAATCAAAATTTTTTCATACGCGCCAGTTTAGTGGAATGAGCCAATTATGAAGCAATTTGGTGTACGATAAAGTTGCTAAATGGATTTCAAACTGACACTAATTTCGAGTAGTATTAATTTGATTTGTACAGCACAGATTGAAAAGCGAAATGTGGTCATTAAAATAGTGTATTAGTTTTTATTTGAATAAAAAAATGTGGAGCAATTTGAAGAATTGAACAGAAAGTAACAGAGGGTATGGGCAACGTTCAAAGCTTAGTTGGGTCGAACTAAGAGTCTTGTAAGGTTTTCATATCCCGTAATTCATGCTGCCAGCCATGTCAAAGTTCAATGTTAAAGACAAAGAACCTTTTTGGCTTTAGTGCCTAATTGACTGAATTCACTGCCTACTTCAAAGCCGATCGAGATCGAGTATATAGGGGATACTTTTATATACTTTTGTGATGTCTCGAGGTTCTTTAATTGTCGACCAGATCTTCTGCCCTGAGGTTTTTATTGTCCCGTAATTTATGCTGCTAGTCATCTGAGAGTTCTTTGATTGAGACTAAGAACCTTCTTGGCTTCACGGCCTAATGGCTTCCTTAAAGTTTATTGATTGCTTGCGGAGCTTCAAGTTTATTCAATTATTGACTTGACCTTCGTCTTTATCTTCTGAGATTTTTAAGCCCTTAATAAACTTTCTAAGAGATCTCCGGTGTAGACTTTTTGTGATGTTCCAAGGTTATCTAAATGTCAACCAGAACTTTACTGCCGAATGGTTTCTTCAATTCAAGTAATCACTATGAATCTTTTTATTTTGTTGAATTGTCTCCTGAACTTTTCTTGCCTCGTAAAAACAGCCAGTTAGATCATAGACCTTTGATTTGGGTTAAGAACCGCCTTAGACGCACTAAGACGGCTAATGGCTTCTTTAAGGCTGTTTGAGATTGTCTACAGTAATCCTTTCCTTTCTCTTTTCTGATATATTGAGGCTATCTAATTGTGGACCAGACCTTGAAATCTGATCTTGAGTTGAAGAAAATTGTCTACAGTTAGTAGATCCTCTAAAGTTAGTAGTCCAAATCTACATTCCGTAGTGTTTCGAGGTTATCCAATTGTCAATTTTTTTACGTAATTATTTTTCATTTTCATATGCATCTAAATGTTTTATGCTGTCTTAAAACATAAATATTAATTTATAAATATTAACAAAAAATATTTCTAAATTTTTTTTACATCGTTTTTATAACTTTGAAAATTTCATCGAATATGTTTTCAATTTCAAAAATTTTATATTCGTTCAAACAGCGCAGATTTGTGCACAAAAAATATTTTGTCATAATTAAGACATCAACTGTGCATTGACGCACAAGACATCAAAACAACAACATTAGTGGCAGCTTTGCGCAGTTTTCCACGTTGGCAGTTGAAATTTTCGTGGACATAACTCAAGAAGTAAAATAGCAAAACGAAATTACAAAACGCAGCAAAAACGCCACAACTGGCCGCCACCTAATGGCCAAAGTTGGCGCGCAGCTCGACTCGCTGCAACTGTTGGCCGTTTGCGGTGCGGTTGTTGTGCTTCTAATTTATCGTTGATACGCGCTGATTTATACATTTTCATTTCCCCCTAAAAAATGCGAATTTATGCGCCGCGCAATTGTTGCTGTTCTTGAAGCCAACGTGGCTGCCATTGATGTCGCTTCCTTTGCGTAATAAACCATTATTGCGGGCGAAATAAAACGTTGGCGCTGAAAATGTTGGCGATTTGTTTCCTGCTGTAATTTCCGACATTTCGAATGCAATTTTTAATGCAATGGAAATGTTGGTTGGCGCCGGAAAGCAGCTCAAAATCGAGATTGCCTCGAACATTATGAAAAATATTGCTGGGGATTTAATGCATTTTTTTTACAGTTTTTTGTGATTATGTGATTTCCGACAAATGTGGATTTTTTCAGAATTTGTTAGAATTTTAATGAACATTTTTATGTAATCGCTGATTAATTAATGAAGAGTGAGGGTTTTCTTTCTTTGTTTGAAAATCAAATCAAATGCTACTAATGTATAAATAACATTCAGCTGGCTATAAAAAACTCAGTGAGTAGAAGTTGATAATTATTCAACATTGATTGATTATTTGATGAGTTGTGTATCGGAAATTGATGGATGTATCTGTTCGAATTTCTCAAAGTGAAAGTGAAGTGATTAGTGAATCAGTGAAATGAAAGTAAAGTAATAGGTGGACACTTGTAAATAAAGTGACTACAGTGAAGAGCTGCGTTAAAGAATTTCAGTGTGTTTTATTTTGGCACAATCCAGCGATACGAACTACGCCTGCGTTGGCCAGCAAAACGAAATTTATCTACTTGTATTTTAGGGTATATCTCTTTTTTTTCTGGAAACACTTGCTTTAATGTGATAGCTAATGTCTCTAATGGTTCTATTCTCAAATAATACTTTCACCAGTAAATAAAATTGCTACAGTTGCTACAAAACTGCTTTAAATAATTTCAGTGCGTTTTATTTTGGCACAATGCAGTGATACGAACTACGCCTGCATTGGCCAGTAAAACAGAATTGAACTACAAAATGAAATTTTAAAGGTACAGATCTTTTTTTTTGGTTTTTTTCACAAGCCACAAGTACACACTTGCATTAATATGAAGCCTAATGTCTCTAATGGTTCTATCCTAAAACACTAATTTTACCAAAAAAAAACCCGTTTCTTACACTATAAAATTAATATTATTCGCATCAGATAATATCTGCTTCTGTCCAAATTTGATTACTAAGAGGCACTAGTCGAGCTGATTTTATCAAATCACCTTCAAGTTCTTATCAATACTTGAACACGAGTCGTCTCAAAGAAACTGAAGGTATACGACAAATCCAGCCACTTAGCGCATAAGGTACAATCTAACTGAAATCAAGTTCTATATTCTTATTGGTTCTATTGTCAAGCAGTACTTTTACCAGAATAAAACTTTCCTAGATCTAATAAAAAAATGGTTTCCACATCTGAGAACCGCATTCACATCTTTTTCTTATTTGATTCCAGCTTAATTAATTTTTTGGCCAAAACATTACCAAATTTTCTTCAAATCTCGATCAATACTTATATATATATAACGAAAAACCTTCAACTTTAACCGTTTGACAGCAACAAAAATGCATTAAAAAGCGTAACCACTCCCCCAAGCCAAGTCAAAGCAAGTCCAAAGCAAACTTAATGCACTGCTGCCCAAAATTCCAGAAATTACTCCCTAATTACGCTTCAAATGCATCAACTTTCTTCACTTTTATTACCATTAAATTGCCACATTAACTGTTTGAAAAGTTCAGCTCGCCTAATAATGACAACTGACTCCTTATTTGCGGCCCCTTGCGCTATGCTACGTTTCTCCCCCTTCGAGTGGTTACTTGGGAAAGTAGGTTAATACCTCCCTTTGGAACTTGAAAATTGAAAAGTAAAAAACCAAAATAGAAAGAAAGAAAAACAAAACCTGGTGTATATTTTTCAACACGCTAAATTAATTATCGCTTAGTGCTTTGTGTGCTTGCACTTTCCACTTTGTGACCGGAAGTGTCCTTGTTTGTGAATGCGCTTCTTTTCGTGCTGGCTGAGTTACAAGTGACAGTCGGACTTATCAATAATTAATGTTGTGCGCTTTGAACGTGTGGACTGGCGGCGCTGAGTGGTGTGGGTCGCGTGAAATGGACGCTTAAAAAAAAAATAAAAATAAAAATCAACTAAGACAGAAAAAAAGGGAAAAGTGAAAAAATTGGAAAAAGTGTAAAGAGCAAAGCATACAATTTGTAATGGTTTCAGCTGTGAGTGTTTGAGTCGAATTGTTGCTGGCTGTCAGCGCGCCAGTTAATTGGGGCGCCACATTATAACCTCATTTTTTATGCGCAGCTGTTGAGTGAGAAAATTGATACCAATTTTATTCTGTTTTACTTTGTTTTAACAACATAAAATGGGTCATAAAAATAGCAGGAAAATGTATTTTTATTTAGGAAATTTTCATTTTTTGTGTAAAGACCAAAGCGGCGAGCGATCGATTGGACACTGGAAGGCTTTAAGGAGAGACAGAGAGGTCTCAGAAAAGAACAGAAAAATGTATTTTTATTTAAGAAAAATTCATTTCAAAGCAGCGAGCAATCGGTTGGACACTGGAAGATTTTAAGCACAGACAGAGAAGTCTCAGAAAAGAGCAGAGAAATGTGGTTTTATTTAACCCTTTCGACCCCGAATTTTACCCTGTGTTTCGATATTACTTTTTGGTATTTAAAACATGACACACTTGCCTAAGAAGTGTGCACACGACATTTGAAGTCGCCACGCCTCTTTGTTAGAGTTCTAGAGCTAGTTTACTTTTGAAGAATTTTAGCTTAAAACGGGTTAAATAAATTTTGTATCAATATGTTTTAAATACAGAAAACTTATTTAATATATATGGAAAAATACAAAATTATCACTTTTTGAATTTATTTAACCATTATTAAAGAAACAGGGTTTTGATGAAACGCGCCTAATTCGTAGACTTAAATTAGAACACAAACCTGATATTATTGCAAATTATTGGAAATTATTTGGGGATAACAGTAAAATTTTTGTAATTTGCTTGAATTCACTTCTAAAAATATTAATTTGTTGGTGCATGAAACCGCAGGTCAGGAAAATGAAAATAGCGGGACGTAGAAGTATATAAGTACAATGTTGCCTAAAGGCAACATCGGGCATGAGAGGGTTAAGAAAAATTCATTTAATTTTTTTATTTAAAAAAAAATCATTTTATTGTATAAAAACCAAAGCAGCGAGCAATCGATTGGACACTGGAAGACTTTAAGGACAGACAGAGAAGTCTCAGAAAAAAACAGAAAAATGTATTTTTATTTAAGAAAAATTCATTTAATTTTTTTATTTAAAAAAAATTCATTTTATTGTATAAAAACCAAAGCGGCGAGCAATCGATAGGGCACTGGAAGAATTTAAAGGACAGACAGAGAAATGTTTTTAAATGTAAAACAAATATTTTCCAACACTATTATTAGCCAACGTAACCCATATGTCTTTGATTTTATACTGAACAGATTTTATTCGAAAGGAAACTTTTTAAGCATCGAAGGGTAAAGTTTGTGGACAGTTGAACAGAGAAGACAATTATTTTTAATTGTAGAAGCACATATTTTTCACATACATACACACAACTCCGTCCTCGATTTTGTACTAAACACTGATTCGAAAGAAAGCATTCGACATTCTAACGTTCCAAGTTCAATGGAACGCTAACTGTACAATCATCTGCCTTGACCCTAAACTTTTCTCTTTGTGCTTCTTGGAACTGTTGCAATTTATTGAAGCATTCTTCAGTCGATTCTTGAAGCCTTTGCCAGCGAATGGCCAGAATGCTGTCAGAACGTGCCGCAAATTCTTTTGCTGCAACATTCGCGCAGCAGCTTCATCAAGTGGCCGCTGGCCGAATGGCCGAAAGTAGGTTAAAGCCATTTGGCCGTTGGTTGGGCCGTTATTGGCACATGGCATCGTTTGTCAAGTGCGGTCGACGGCTGTTGATGAGCGCAAGAGTTGCTGCTAATGAGCTTTCCACTTTGCTGCTCGCCGCCGCCTAATGATAAAACCATTAGCAGATAATATATCGCCAGGTCCACGCACACACACACGACCAGCGATCATTGCAAATTGGCCAAAACGAACCGAAACGAACAACAACAAAAAGTACTTCATCAGCATTCGAAATATATACAACACAATGTTTCTTCTCGCATTTGCCCAACTGGCAGCATGACGAGAGTTCTTCACTGCCGCTTGACGCTACTTTGTCTCGTCGGCTGTCTCAGTCTGACACTGGCCGCCAGGAATATGTTGCGTAAGTTTGCCAATAGCGTCTCGATGCCGTTTTAATACATTGTTGTTGTTGTTGTTGTTGCAATTGCAGAGCGCCGCATGAGGTTCGTCAGCAGCAAGGTCGAGTTCAGTCCCAAGTACTACTACAACCTGACCTCGAACGTGGTCAACGGCACCCTGAGCGTCGACATGTATATTCCGCGCACGCTGCCGCTCGGCCTGCGCTGCAACCAAGACGTCCAAATGAAGCTGGCCAACTCGCGCCACTTCCAGACGCTGTTCTCCTACGACTTTAGCGTCTGCCAGATGCTGCACGAGGTCTTCAAGGAGAGTCTGGTGCGCACCTGGTTTCGCAACACGTTGAAGTACGCCAACTTCATGCAGAACTGCCCGGTGTATCCAGTGAGTTGAGTTGGTTTGAGTCTGTGCAAGCGACTAATTGTTGCGCACTTTTCAGGGCTACTACTACATACACAATATGACGCTGGAGGCGGGCAGCATCCCGGTGTATCTGCAGGCCGGCGACTACCGCTTCGACAGCTACGTCTACTACGGCAAGCGGAAGACGAAGCGCGAGGAAATGGCCGTGCGGATCATCACCGACTTCAAAATACTTTAGGCCATAAGTTTCAAAATGGTTTAAGTATACACAAATTAAAGTGACTTGTCATTGGTCAAACGACTGCCGAGGGGATTGCGTAGAATTTTGTTTTCATTTGCTGTGCAATTTAAAGCATTTCCTGAGGTTTGTGTGTGTGAGTTTGAAAGTAGGACAATCTAATTTGAAATGGACACAGGCACATTGGACATGAAACATGTGTAATTTATTGTTATGGTATATATGTATGTGTGTGTTAATATATGTTTGGATGAGTGTGTGTGCATATTGTGTTCTGCTTGTAGCCAAATGCATGTTAAAGTTTATGTGCTACGGTGCAGGTTTATTGCTTCTGTGTTTGCTTGTGTGTATCAGTGTTGGGAACATTTTAATTCGACTAAAAATTAAAAATAGTAACTATTCATGACAGAAATGAAAGAAAGAGAGTTATATAACTAAAACTATTTATAACAAAAATTAAAAAATCTAAAACCATGAAAATTTCATTACTAACGCAACTGGCAACATTTATCATAAGTTCACTTCACTTTGCTCCCAAGCCGAGTGATTACTGTAAAAACAAAACAACAACTTACTACTTATTGCGCTACCCTCGTACAACTGTAAAATGCATGTGTGCAGTGCTTTTGCCAATAAACAACAAAATTACAAGGATTGTTCTATTTTATGGAGCACACAATAAACATAAATAACAACTGTGGAGTCTAAGGACACAAAACGAACTGGGCGTGCACTATGGCACATTTATCGAGTGAATTTCTCGCAACTGTAGAGTGAATTTTCTCTTAAAATTGTTAAAGTGCTTTTAGCGCTTTTACGACGCTTTGCGCCATAAAAAACATTGTTGACAATAAAAAATTTTACAAGTAACAAAACAATTGTTTGCAATACTTTGAAAGTATTACAAATGTTGAAAAAATTAATTGATACAATTTATAAAAATATAAAAAAATATATTAATTTAAAAAATGGTTGTATAACAATATAATTTAGGAAAAATATATATACCTACATATAAATATTGCTACAAAATTTTGAATTATTTCTTTCAAAAACATATAATATAAAATATTTGTTATTTAAAAAACATGAAAAAAGAATACCAAAAGACTAGACTAGACTGGACTTTATACAAAACTTTGAAACTTGTTTTCGTAAAATACAAAAATATAAAAATCGATTCAAAATGTTGAGAATTTTTTTAAAATTTAATTGAAAATAATTATATTAATATTTAATTCTTACAAAAAAAAATTTTGGTAAAATTATGAAAAAGTGACACAACCGCTGTTTTGGGTGTAGTGAATGAATCGGATTTTTATTTATTTTAAAAGTTAAAGAAATACATTGCCAATTAGTAAAATGATGGTTTCTCGCAGATCACGTCGCGCACACGCCGTAGGAAGGGAACGAATGTCCTCGGGAAGTTGTCAACAGTAATGACAACTATGAAGTTAGCTGCGTATAGTTGTTGGAAGGGAGTGTGTCGCAGGGTTGTATTCTTATGGGCGCGCCGGACAACTCGGCCGTTCCTGACCCGAATCGTCCTCGATTTGTTCGTCGTCGTCGCTGTCTAATTCTGGATGACTGCTGCACCAACGTTTCATTTTGTCTGTCGTGTATACGGAGCAAAACTTCTTGTTTGTTATCTGCATGCCTGGTACGTCTTCGATTAGATATCGGTCGTTTCCAATCACCTTCGTTACAATGTACGGACCACGATATTTAGGTTCCAGTTTTCGTGATTCACCAGTAGCAGCTGGTTCGTTCTGTATTACAACCAGATCGTCTTCTACATACCTCGTTGGTTCGGAGTGTTTTTGATCAAAGTGCCTCCATCGGGCACGTTCGTGATTTACGTTGGCGGCTGCCTGTTCACGTTTTTGAGTGATCGTTAGTGATTGCGTTAAAGGAGGGCGGTCGTGTTCTATGGCCGCTAGCAATCGATTCTGTACGACGTCGCGTAGATTAAAATCAAAGACGAGTTCGTTAGGGGTAAACCCGGTAGATGCATTTTTTTGAGAGTTTATGGTCCACTGGAGATCTTTCAACGTCTGGTCCCAGTCTTTTACATTTTCAGTGGTCGTGCGTATATAAGTTAAAATTGTTTGGTTCGCACGTTCGACCTGACCGTTGGCCCGTGGGGTACGAACAGCAGTTTTGATATGCTGAACCCCGTTATGTTCGCAATACGATTCGAATGTCTTTGAGGTAAAAGCCGTGCCTCTATCAGTCACTATTTGCATTGGTAGACCGAAATAACCCGACATTTCGTTAAGTACATTAATAACGTGTGACGTCTTCGTATCGCGCACTGCTTTTACGATTAGGAATTTAGAGAACGCATCAGATATGGCGAGTACGTAACAGTTTCCGCGCTTACTTCGTACGAACGGACCTAAGTGATCGATGTGTATTAAACGGAAAGGAATTGGGTCCACATCACTATAATGTAATCGCCCTTCGATTTTACCAGGTCGATGTTTCCGAAAACAGCACTGAATACACGCGGCGATATACTTTTTTACATAACTTCGCATTTTCGGGAACCAATACCACTGTTTTATTCGTTCGAGAGTCTTCTCGATAGCATGATGACCTGCCTTGTCGTGACACGCCTCAACTATCCGCCAACGAACGGCTTTTGGTACCACGAACCGTAAACCTTCGGAATCTTTCCGGTACAAACGATGGTTCACAAGTTTATAATCGTTCTTTATTTCGTTTTCGCGTGGTGACTTAAATTCACCCTTTAGTACCGCAATATTTTCGCGGAGCGCAGCGTCCTGTAACTGCATCGTGAGTAACCAGTCTTCTTCGGTGGTGGCTATTTTCATAATGAACCCGGCTGGTTCCACTTCGTTAGGGGGTTGATCAGGCAACCGGCTAAGCGCGTCAACGTGAGCTAGCCGATTACCATGCCGATGGATACACTCAAAGTCGTATTCGAGAAGTTTTAGCCACCAGCGTGCGATCTTAGGTTTGAGTTCTTTATTTGATTTCATTTTCGCGATCGCGGAACAGTCCGTAACGAGACGAAATTTCTTTCCGAGCAAGTAAATTCTAAATCTTTCTAAGGTCTCCACTACAGCAAGCACTTCCAGTTCATAGCTGTGGTAGCGGCTCTCGGTATCGGTGCAATGACGACTATAATAAAATACTGGTTGCCAGTTCTTACCGTTGGTAGATTGCAATAAAATGCCTGCAAGTCCTATGCTGCTAGCATCAGTATGTACCTCGTGCTGCGCGTTAGCATCGTACAGCGTAAGTAAAGGTTTATTCGTAAGTACACTGATTAATTTTTGGAACGCGGACTGTTGCTCATCTTGCCAAGCAAAATTATTTTGTTCCGTTTTGTGCAACAATTTCGTTATTGGTTTCGCAATAAGCGAATAATCGGGTACAAATTTCCGAAAGAAACCGGTGAGGCCTAGAAAACGTCGGACCTCCGTAATGTTTTTCGGTGGTTTAAAGTTGGTAATTGCGGATACCTTTCTTTCACCCGGCGCGATACCGTTTTTATTAATTATGTGACCCAAATGTTCTATTTCGCATTCGAGAAATCGACATTTGTCCAATCGTAAGGTCAACCCATTTTCACTTAACGTTTTCAAAAATCTTTTCAACCGTCGTAGTCCCTCTTCTACTGTTTTACTCGGTATAATTATGTCGTCGAGGTACGCGAGTACTTCACCGGTAGGCATTTTCGCTACTAGTTTATTCATCATCGATTGAAAAATTGCCGGAGCATTGACTAATCCAAATGGCATTCTATTATATTCGAAATGCCCGTCCGTAGTTATAAACGCAGTAAACTTTTTTGATTGTTCTTCCATTTCGATTTGATGGTACCCAGTTCGCAGATCAAGAGTCGTAAAGAAATTATTACCTGCCAGTTGTGCAAACTGTTCCTCCATGATTGGCATGGGGTAGGGCCTTTTCACCGTTATCTTATTCAAATCGCGGTAGTCGACACACAATCTATGCTCCCCGTTCTTTTTTTCAACGAGTACTACAGGAAAAGCATACGGTGACTCACTTGGCCGGATTATTCCATTATCCAACAATTCTTCGACTATTTTTGACACGATCGGACGTTTCGCGAACGGAATTCGGTAAGGTTTGTGGCACACAGGTACCTCGTTGTTGACATCGATTGTCATTTTGGTGAGGAGACACGTGCCTAACTCAGACATATTGTTTGCAAACACATGCGCCTGTTCGGTTAGTATCTCATCGAGTTGAGCGTGTTCGTGTTCGTTCAGGGTGGTTGCAACGTTAATATGACACACTTGTTCGACTTTACAATCGGTACCCTCGATTATTAGCCGTTTACCGGTATGGCATAACACATCACGCCCGAGCAAAATGTTTTCCGATATAAGATCGTCTTTAATAACGAGCAAATCTTGATTGTTTATTTTAACGTCATCGATTTCTACCACCGCACTTATTTTCATGGTACAAACATATCGAGCACCACCGAAACCTTCGAGTGTTGTTGTGTAATCGTCCGGTTTACTGATTTCATATGCAAACGTTTCGCGAATTAACGTACGCGTACTACCCGGATCTATAAAAGATCTTGTTGAATTACCATTTATACGTATGATTTTCACAATTCCGTCGTTATCCGGTATTTGTTCGTTTATTTTATTTACTGACTGTTTTTGTATCGTTTTACAGTCTTCGGTTTTATGATTCGTACGTTGACATAGTTGGCAACGCGCTTTCTTTTGAGCCTCGGGGCAATTAATAGAATAATGCCCTTTTTTGGAGCAGTTGTAACACTTTACGTTCTCTCTCCCCGTGTCTACCATTTGCGAACGGCCGTCCGTCGCCGCGTTTGGGTCCGTTCGGTTCGGCACGACGTTATTAAAATTTGTATTTCTCGGTTTTATAGGTATCGGTTTAACTTCGTTATACACTTCATAATTAGTTATATCGCGCAAGAGGTCTTCGGCTCGCGTATACTCGTTCGATATCTTCTTCTTCAAATCTGGTTCGTTTATTCCGTTGATGATGTGTCGCGCAATGGCGGAATCACTCAGAGCACCATTTTTACCTAATGATACCATTCGGTAAAAGTACTCTTTCGGTGTTTCGTATTGTTGTCGTTTTGAGCGCGCCATTTTGATGTGCACGTCGGCTTCGTTTTCGACACACGGAAAATCAGTTAAAAATTTATTCGTGAAATGCGACCATGACACAAAAACTTCTTGGAGCGAGTCTAACCAATATTTGGCTGGTCCACGCATTTTCTGCTGAACGGCGAATATCAATACGCTTTCTTGCCAATTGTATGCACTTTTTAACACTTCTACCCGCGAAATGAATTTTTTTGGATTAAGTGAACGATCTGATGACGGATCAAATTCGGGTAACAACTCGACTATGTCACGAACATTGTCGTATGTGTTGGGTGAACGTATCATCCCTGATGGCTGTGATGTCGGCGGAACATTTGGTATATACGGGCCGTAACTGACTGTACATACCGGCACTTGCGACTGAATATTCACGTACGGTGTGGTGATGGTAGGAGCCAACGTGTTAGAGTTTGAAGTTACCGCTTCGTTACGATTGCACTGTACATTATTACGCAAGGACGGCGGCAGTTGTGATTGTGCCATCGTATACGTACACACGCCGTTTGCAAAACCATTAGTTGTTCCCAACGTCGAGCTGATCGGTGAAGACGATAACGAGGGATTAAAAACTGTTACGGGTTGAGTACTCTGGTTTTGCTGCGCGCGTAAATCCATAATTGTCTTTTCAAGTTCACTTATACGTTGCATTAACGATGCCGAATTTTCACCGATTGATTCTTCCATGCTCGTGTTCGCACCCGCGCGTTCTAAACGATTAATTAACGTATTTCGTTTTCCACTCGTTGGTATACCCGCTTCTTCACACCGCCTTCGTAATTCGTCGATTTTCAAATTCTTCAACATCACACCACTTTTCGTTACACTTCCACGTTGTTCGCGTTTTGGTTTTTCTTATTCACGTTTCCCAATTGCTTTTCTTATTCACGTTCTCTCGTATACTTTTCCCAATTGGGTTCTTTTAAAATAACACTTCACTCATCTTACAACGGCTGCTGGAGATCGTCTATCTCCTTCGTTCGTATGTGTGGAAATAGTCACACTATATTCTTACGTTGTGAAGTATGCGTTGAAATTCTAACGAAAGGATGGCGTCGCTAACGGTGCTTTGTCCGTTGAAGTCTCGAATGTTCGCGGGAGTCTCAAATGCAAACGCAACTGCCTAAACGTGCACGTGCGCAGCTCGCTTTTGGGAACTCCGTTTTTCACACTACAAAATGATTTTGAGCACTATATACGTATGCCCTCGTTGTAACGTTTCGCGTAAGTTTTCAGCAAAAGCGTATATACTGAAAACTTGGTCGTAATTCTTGTACACGCACGTTTCGTTAACAATTCCGTGTGTTCGTGGTGTTGCAAAGAAATTTAACAAAAGGAAACCTTCCCAAAACGTTTTATATCACGTGTTTTTTTTTTCCACCACAAAATCGTTTTTCATGTACGTATGGGCTTTAATCACCAATTCCACTTCTGAAAATTGACACAACCGCTGTTTTGGGTGTAGTGAATGAATCGGATTTTTATTTATTTTAAAAGTTAAAGAAATACATTGCCAATTAGTAAAATGATGGTTTCTCGCAGATCACGTCGCGCACACGCCGTAGGAAGGGAACGAATGTCCTCGGGAAGTTGTCAACAGTAATGACAACTATGAAGTTAGCTGCGTATAGTTGTTGGAAGGGAGTGTGTCGCAGGGTTGTATTCTTATGGGCGCGCCGGACAAAAGTAACAATTTCAAAAATTTTAAAGGATAAAATATGTACTTGGTAAAATACACGAATGTAACAATTTGGTTAAAGATGTTGACAATTATTTAAAAAATTAACAATAAATAAGAAAATTCGTAATTCATTCATTCATTAATTTATTGAAACAATTTGTATAAAAAAAATAATAATTCTAGAATACTTTGAAAGGTTAAAAAATGTATTTAGTAAAATACATAAGTAAAATTACAATTATTTAAATTAAAATAATAAAATTAAAAATTGAATTTAAATTAAAGTAAAAATAATAAAATTAAAATTTAAAAATAAGAAAAATAATATTTAATTCAATTATTAAAAAATGTATATAAAATTGTAAAAAATAACACTTTTATAAACTTAATATAAGATTTTTTAGGTTAAAACATGTATTTAGTAACATACAAAAACTTAAAAATCGTTTAAAAATTTTGACAATTACTTAAAAATTTAATCATAAATAAGAATATTGGTAGCTAATTAATTAATTGATATGAAAAATGTTTATAAATTTTATATAAAAACTATAAATTTTTCAAACTTTTATACAGTTATTTATAAAAAATATTAAAAAATAAGACAATTTATACTTTATTAATTTATTAAAAAATCTACATATAATTATAAAAAATAACAGTTTTCGAAAATTTATATAAGATTTTGAAAGGTTGAAAAATGTATTTAGTTAAATACAAAAATTTTAAAATTGATTAAAAAATTGGAAAATATTTTTTTTTTGATGATTCAAAATAAGAAAATTTTTTAATTTATTAAACAACTTTTTACTTTACTTAATAAAAAAATATAAATTGTATTAACATTACATACGACTTTAAAGGGTCAAAAAATGTATGTAGTAAATACTATATTTTTTTTTCGCCAAAAAAAATCCATTAAAAAATTGCTGGTAACCATTTAAAACTCTTATAAAATTATGCAAGATTTCATTTTAATTTTTTTGATTTTTCTTTTAAATTTATTGCAATTTTATATAGTGTCGCGGTGTTGCCATTCTAAATTAAAGCAGCCGCACAAGCTGTCAAGTGCGCCCGCAGCAGAAGCGACTGAAAAAGGTCAGGCGGCAGCAGCAGGCTGGCTGTTATTGTTGTTGTTGATAATGTGGTTTTAGTTGTTGCTGTGGCTGTTGTTGTAACTCTTGGAATACGTGCAATTGCTGTTGTTACTGTTGTTGGTCTTGTTGTTGTTATTGTTGCTGCTCGAGTGGCAAAACAAGAAATCATGGCTCAGCTGTGCGGCTGCTGCTGCGGTTTTCAGGACATGAGAATTCAATGTTGCCAGCAAAATTGTGGCATTTTAATTATTTACACTTGCAGTGGCTGCTTGGAATTTGTGTCACACATGCGGTAACAACAACAACAACAAGAACAACAACAATCATGTACAAAATACCAACAGCAATAAAGCACTAAGCAAAATTGCGGCGACAGCGGGCGGCCTCCGCAAAGCGAGCCAAGTCAAGGACGTTGCGAGCTCGATTGTTGTTGTTGTTTATATAGTGACAGAAATGCATAAATCCTTAAAGCGATTTAAACAAACTTTAATATTTGAGGTTATCTAAAAAAAAATTTTAAGTTTTTGAAGAGCGATGAATTGATTTTTAATAAAAACAAAAGAGATAAGAAAGAATTAAAATATAATAATTTCATAATTTTTTGGAAGATTTCAGTTACAGTCTGTTCCACTTGAAATATTTTTACAATTTTTGTTACAATAATGTTTAAGTAAAATGCGAAGTGATCTTTTAAATGTTTCGTAGCCCACAAAAGAGAAACAGAACAGAAAGTCCCTTCATTTCACTATTAAAATTTTCGAACACTTTGTTCTGTAACATACTGTGGGTAAAAACATTTTTCATCAGCTCGAATCTGTGGCCAGAAGCAGCAAATCATAAAATGTTGGATTTTGTTAAAACCCGGAAGCGAGCAGCACGCAATGCTGCAACCGAGTGCGACAAGGCGTATAAATAACTTTTGCTGCCAGTTAACTGCACTGCGGACTGTACGCACAAAAGTCTATCTGGCTGGCCTGTCTCTCTGTGCGTCTGTTTGTATGTCTGTCTGTCTGTCGGTACATTTGCACATTGCACACTTTTAGCTGCGGCTGCAGTGAAGCATGTGTCTGGTCAAATGTTCCATTCGGTGTCCATCAAGGTTCTGACACACACAAACACACACACACACACACGCACACCTGCTGGCGATTTTCAATTAAAAAGTCAGTCGCTGGCCGGCGTCCCATTTGCTGGCAAATTTAACCAAACAATCTCTAATTTCATAATCAGCAACTACAACAACAATATTACCAACCAGTGCCACATTTGTTTCTGCATGTGGCATGCAGCAACCGGTTTCGTGGCGCATCTAACTGTCCGCGCCGGCGCACGCGTTCGCGTTTAGGCATTTGAAGAATTTCACCGATAAAATCATAACAATTTTATAGCAAACTTTATGTTAATACAGATTGCAAACAGCATTAAAGTTGACAAACACACAGAAAGTGGAAATTTTGTATTTGCTCATCGTTCATAAATATTTATTTAGATTTCTTATTGTGAGCGTTTTAAGGTTATGTGCGTTGTTTGTGCCGTTTAAAAAGCCAAATTTATGGGCCTGAGCGCAATTGATGATCTCGCGCGGCGTTGAGTGGAGCAATGCATAAATCAACGTGGAACGTGTCAGCCAACACTTCCTTTGGCCATCAAAATATTTACATAATTTCCGACCAAATAAGCGCAGCTAACCATTTCTAATTAAGCGCCGCGACCCACTTTTCGCGCAGCCAACCGGCCGCAGTGGCCGGCCGACTGATTGGCCGCTTGGCGTATTTACTTAACTGGCCATAAAGCGTAAGTAAGTAGAAATTTCATTAAAAGTTGCGCGTTTGCACTGCACTCGAGCAACTGCCACTCGTCCTTCCCCCCAACTGCGCCCGCTGTCACACTTTGGCAGCTCGAATGCTGCCAGCGTTGGCATGAAGAGCTGCAAGTGACTGCAATTATTTGCATTTTCGCTGCATCGATCGGTGGCAAATGTTGCTGTTGTTGTTGTTGTTGTCATCTCAATACGCAGCCGCCGCTCGAAAATTGAGCAAAATAATTCACACAATCATTTTTCAAGTCGAATTGTGCGCGGCCTACAAAACTGAGGGCCACGGCTATGTCTGCAGTCGTTTCGAAGTGAGTGCAGCTGTGTCTGCTAGTCAGTTAGTGTTGTTGTTGTAGTTGTTAGACGCGCACACAAAAGTTGCTTGATTGGTGTGCAAAATGCGGCGCGCATCTTTATTTCAGAAACAACAACAACAACAACAAGCACAATAATAGTAAAAGTGCAGTAGTCATAATGGCGCATTACAACAAAATCAGCAACAACAACAACACGAAGCTACAAACATTTGCTCGCCGAAGCACACAAAAATGCGCACCTAACCTCACATACTCAGATGTGTATTAAAGTCAGTTGGCGTCAGTGAGGTGGTTGTTGTTGTTGTTGTTGCATGCACATTGTGCAGTGCGAATGAAGCCTAACGAATGCTTTGCAATTAACACCGCATTATGCTTGAAGCGCTGCGTTCAGCTCAACGCTACGAGCATTCCACATGCCCCAAACGACAACGGTTGCAACAACAACAACAACAACAACAACAGCAACAGCAGCTAACAACAACAACAGCAGTAGCGGCCACTAAACGGTCGCTGGTCGATGAGGTGTTGTCAGTTGGCAAAGCGTTGCACGTTGAATTTGTCGTTGAGGCGGCCAAGCGGCGGCAGCGGGCGAGGAGGCTGTAATATTTAAAAAGCCACAAGTTGCAAGTGCAATACGCATTTGTGATGCGGCACAAATGTTGGCATTAGTGAAGGTGAACGCTGACAACAGGAAACAACACGCAATGAATTTAAAAATTTCGTATGACTCAGAGACTAATGTGAAGTAATAAATAAATAAAAATGTTATAAATATAAATTTTACAACGAATCCATTGCGTAAACGATTTGCGTAGGAAGTTGTAATTGTAAGGTATTTGTAAATATTTTTGTATGATTCACAGTCAAACTTTTTTATAGGGAAGTATGTAGCTCGGAATTGAAAACTACTTTGTTATATAAAAAGTTTGTTATACAGAAAATATATTAAATATATATAATAAATATACTGCTCCTATACTCCTCTTTTACCCTCTTCGAGTCTAACTTTTCTTACTTCCTAATGGATCTTTTCTAACCATACCTCCCACTAAGACACCTTACGACAGTAAACTTGCTAACTATAGAAATTTTTTTCAATCTTTCAAGTTTCAGTATTTTTGGTTCAAAATAGATTCTTAAATCTCCATTCATTTCATAACTTAATTTTTCTGTTTTAGGGAAAATCTTCTTATACATTCAGAGAAACAAAAACAATAATCACCACATTGTTCCTCATCTCCAGAAAGATTTGAAGTACTTCAACTTATGAAGCAATTCGTTCCAACGTAAGAAACATCTTTTTTCTGTTCTCTCGTTATTACAAACTTTTGGACATCCCACATAAATTCGAAAATATTTCACTTTTTTCCTGGAACAAAGTTTTATTGAAGCGCTCATCAAAATTAGAAAATTTTAAAAAATGTCTTATATGGAAATAAAACATGCTTAAGAGTTCAAAATTTGTGTAAAAAAAAACAGAGCTACATATATACCAAAATAATAGATTTGCAAAATATTTTAAATATTTGCAAAACCTCCAAGTGTGAAACAAAAACTGCCGACCGCCGTTCGGATTCGGCGTTAAACTGTAGATCCCCCACCCCCTCCTTAAACCATCCGTTTGAAATGTGTCTAACATATGTTGAAAAAACAGCATACAGAACACACACATACACATTTCAAAAAACGGGTGAAATATGTGGTATCACAATGGGCCTTCCAGGCTCATTCCTATTCCGAATGTGTCTCTTACAGAGGCAGCCACCATAACTCAACCTAACCTAACATATTCATTATATTTAAATAAGATCAAAACGTCTAAGAAGATCAAAACGTGAAAATTGACACCAAGTATTCCACTGTTACCGAGGTGAATATTGTTAGAATTGGCAGAATAATAATAATAATAATAATAATAATAATAATAATAATAATAATAATAATAATAATAATAATAATAATAATAATAATAATAATAATAATAATAATAATAATAATAATAATAATAATAATAATAATAATAATAATAATAACGACGTTTTAAAGAAACAAATTCGCTATAGAGAAGTTTGAAAAACTCGCTGAAATGATACAAAATCTTTTGAATAATACAATTTGATACCAATTTCATAACAATTCTTTGACCCTTAAATGTTGTAGTATCACAATTGGCTCACCTATGGCCTACGTGTCCTGACATGTTTTTTCTCGCCACTTCATGACAATGAAAAAGTGGCACGTTAAAATTTTTAAGTATAGGTAAAACAAATTAAAACATTTGTTAAAAAAAAAATTACAATTTCAAAAATTCATAAAACTCTGGAGCAATCCTCAGTTCAGCCGATCTCTGAGTCGAACTTCGCCCATTATAGGGCACTGTTTAATTGATTCCATGCTCAAAAAATGGTAACTTCTGTCCAGTGCTGTCTTCAGGAGCTGTGGAGCTAAGGAAACAGTAGAAACTCTACAATACTTTCTATGCTTTATGGAAATTAGAGAAAAAGACTTTCGCCGGGTGGTCAAAATAATCATGGGAAACGATCTATAAATTCAGCAGATGGGCATTATTAAGAATCAACTTGAGCATTCTGTCTGAAGGAGAAAGACATCACAAAGCATTTTCTCTATGGGACATACACAGAACTCTTGAACGAGACGAAACATCTTGTGTTCTGATGTTATATGAGAGAAGAAACTTTATTTCCTTGCTTAAATGTAAAAGACTCCTGAGCCTGAGTGCTTAAAGAACTCCTCTTTCGGCTCTACCATCTATTCATTTATTCATCGATTCATTCTCTTATTCATTCACAAGTTGAAATTTTGGACCTAATTTGTTACTTTCATTAGGAGATCCGACTGGTTTTTTCCGGAAAGACATTAATCGGTTTCTCCACAGTAAAATTGAAGCGATCCTCAGAGGTCTTTTATAGCCTACGTGTGGCAAAGATTCTTGTACAGCTCGAGATCTTCCAAACCTTAACTAACCTAACCTAATTTCTTGAAAACAAGCCAATACTAATGCAGAATTTATGCGAATAGTGATGACAAATATATAAAAGAAATTTTATATATATTTAAAATGTTCCTCTCAATTTCAAGAACCAAATTTAGCCATAGAGATTTAATTTCCAGCCATTGTTCAGCTTCAGCTTTTGAGAGTTCCTATTTTATAATTTTATAATCTATTTTTAATTTATTTCCAAATTTTAAATATATTCAAAATGTTCCTCTTTATTTCAAAAACTAAATTTTGCCATTGAGATTTAATTTCCAGCCATTGTTCAGCTTCAGCTTTTGAGAATTCCTAGTTTTGCAGGGCTGAATGAGTGCAGTCCTTGTGCTCTGTTACTCCCGTTCCTAATATCTTCCGTTCCGTTTCCCTCCCCCTTCCCCTCTTTGTGCACCCAGTAGTTCGCACAAGAATTCATTTATGAGAAATATGGGTTTCACATCTTTAGGAAATTCTATTTGAAACCATATTTGTCACCCAACATTTTTGTAACCAACAGATCCCAAACAAATTGTTACTTTAATTTTTACTTAATTTGTATGTAGATCCTTATTCGTTATTTAACAACCCTGTAGGGCGATTCCCAAATTTCTAACGACCGAGAATCGTTATCGTTAACGAACTACGTTTGTAGCTTGCAGTAACGAACAAGCTATTCCCAAAATCATACTTAGCGACAAAATTCGTAAAAAAAAATTAACGATTTTTGTCGTTAACTTCTAACGAAAAATTTCAGCACTGGGATTTGACAAGTAATTTTCAACGAGTAAAAACATAATATGTCAAAATTTTTGGGATTTTTGTTATTATTTGACAGACTTGTGTTCGTTTAAATTGTTAAATTTAAATTTTTGTAATTGGGTCCAAGACTAATTCTTAAAGGTGATAGGACAACGGCAAATACAAAATTGTAATGTACTGCTGCGGAAGTGGTGGAGCAGCGGCACTGGTATTCGTAGTGTCACTGGTGCGGTTCTGGGTGAGCTAGTGGTAGTGGCATCAGCACAAGTGATGCTGCAAGTGTAATATACTTTTAAATTATATTGTAAAAAACATGATTCTGAATATATGTATATGACTTACATTGTTTATGTAAATTTAGAAGCAATTAAGCGTTCTTGTAGTCGCTTTGCGAGAGCAATTGGGCTTGGAACTTGCTCCAATTCTTCTTCTACTACAACTGCAACTTCTTCTGCACTTTCATTGGCGCTGGTATTTTCACTGGCAATTGTTAAACGCATGTTGTGTAGGGTAGCGCATGAGTTAACAATCCTACCAGCGAAGCCAGGTTCGTACATAAGAACTCGCTGTTTAGAGAGACACCGCCATGTAGATTTTAGTACTCCGAAGAGCCTCTCGACGCAATTCCGGGCTTTACATAAAGCCTCGTTATATCTAAACTGCGGAGAACCTTCTGTCTGGTTAGGCAGAGGCGTCATCAGCCATGGCTCTAATGGGTAGCCCGAATCTCCTGTAAAACATTATTAATCACGATGCAAATTGGACATCTTGTAATATGTAGTAAGCTATTACCAATTAAAAAAGAATATCGATCTCCCCTATCGAATGCTCGCTTCATGACTCGCCGAGCAGCTGAGCTATTCCAAATAAACGCGTCATGACGTGCACCGGGATATCTTGCGTTAACGTTAAATATTTCAAGTTTTGGGCTGCACACCTACGATAAGAAAACATTCATGGAAAATACACATATTTGAAAATTTCATAACTTACCATTTGAACGTTTATTGAATGATAACCATGGTGGTTCACATAAGCTTCTTCATGTTCTATTGGCGCAATGACTGCAATGTGCGTGCAGTCAATTGCACCAATGGCGCCATCAAAAGATTCCCGCGCTGCTAGAAACTGATTCCGAGCAGCCAACCTCTCAGCTATCGTCATCGGGTAGCGCACATTTTCCATGAACATGATGTCGTTTATGGCATCTGTTACCCGATGAATGGACCGACTGATTGACGATTGGCTCATTGTGAGACCCCAGTGCTCTCCTACAGGTCGTTGATAGCAACCGGTCGCATAGAAGCGAAGTGCTGCTAACACCTACAATATGTATATGTAATTTGTATGTACGTACGTGCATTTTTTTGTGCTTATTATTTGAGGTTTCTTACCTGCTTTTCAGCCGACAATGCTGATATATTTTTTTTCTGCAGGCGGTCGCCAATTTGGTCGACAATGTTATAAACGAGGTCGGGACTTAGACGGAACAAACGTTTAAATTGACTTTCCGCCAAGTCAAATGGGTTGTCCACGTCTCTTAGCAGCGCTTGCTCAGCTGCAGCGCTTCTCATGGATGCTTCTTGTTGTAAAACTTCAGCATCAAATGCAAGATACTGAAAGGCCATAGTCGTCTGCTGGAAATTTTTATGATTTATTGCAACTATTTACATATATTAATATATTAAATTGGCTTACCCGTCGTATTTCGCTTATTTTTCACAATGAAAATTCAAAACAATTTCATCGTTAAGCTTTTCTACCTCAAAATATTCGTAGCTAGGCTACCGACAAATATCGTTAGGGAACTGTCAAAGCTAGCGACAAAATTCGTTAAAAGCGTGTTTGGGAATAGCAGTTAACGACGATTGTCGATATCGTTAGCTAACGATACGAAAATTGTCGTTAAGAAATTTGGGAATCGCCCTACTGAACACCAATTAACCACCTAATATCAACTGAACCTATGGTTGCCACGATTAGTCCATCTGGACCAAAAGTATGCCTTTCTATTTCATTTGAGTCTGTTGGCCGCTTTTGTGTAAAGTAAAAAGACTAAATTTTTAGGGCAAATGGTAAAAATTTCAATATAAAAATTATATTTTGTTTTGGTGTTAAAACACAATTTGTCAAAAACAAAAATTGGTCCTTTTCTTCCCATTTTGGGCCTTATTTAGGAAAATTTTGGCACACAAAATTTTAGTTAAGAGGCACCGATCCTCTAATAAAGTTTTCTTCCATTCACCGACCGAACATTGATCTTTATTTCTCTCTTAATTTTTTCAATGCTTCATTAATTCTACATTTAAATATAAAATATATTAAATAAATCATCTCGAATCATTCTAAGTGCAACAAAAACGCACCAAATGTTCCAAAAAAAACAATTCCCCTACATCCAGAACCACAGCCAAAGCAATTCACATCACTCATACGTCACGTCGGCCAGCGAACAGTTGCCATGTTGTGGGCCAAAGACTGCAAGTTAAATTAACATGTTTCAACAGTGCTGTCAACAACAACAACAAGCTAAGCTAACATAGCAAAAACAACAACAATAACAACAACCCCTTCTATTCCTATGTGTGTGTGTGTGTGTGTTTGTGTGCTTGCGACCCGAGTCGTCACTTGCTGGTCGCTTAATTGCAACCATTAAATGAACACGAATGAAGCGAAAATGCAAGTTGCCGCCATTGTGGGTGACACCTACAACTGCGTTGATGTTGTTGTTTTTGTTGTTGTGTTTGTTTCTGCCGTAGCGTTATTAAGAATTAATGCAAAGCACGAACAAGACACCAAAAAGACAGAGGAAATGTATTGTAATGACAAAACATTTCCTCTGTTCGCCATCGCTAATGCATTTACATTGCTTACAATTGCTTACATGTTGTTGTTGTTATTGTTGTTGTTGTTGTGCTTATTGTTTTGCCGTAAATCAATGCAGCAACGACACGCAAAAATGCAACGACAAACTGCAGATAATTAAAAAAATATTTAAAGTGTACCTGCCAAACTGCAACACACCCCACCCCACCCCACCGACACACCGCTCACTCGATCGTTGCCTGCAGTGTCGGCGTCAAAGTTATTTGCCGCTACTGCCTAAGCATCGGAAAACGCTTCTTTGCTTGGCTCCACTTGGCCACATTTTGCGTTACGGTCTTCAAATTTCAATTAATTTCAATTGATTTTTGTTGTCTTTGCAGTTGCTGTCGCTGTTGTTGTTGTTGTTGCTGTTTCATGTTGCCTTCAATCATTTGTTGCTGCTCCTCTTCCGCCGCCTCTCAAGTCGCGCTTAAGCAAATATTCGTTTGATTTGCTATCGTTGTTGTTGTTGTTGTAAGACCGCGTAATAAGACGCTTGCGACTGCAGCCAATGCTCTGTGCAATTGTTATTTTGCCATAAATTAAATTTATATTTTTTTGCATGTTGTCAATGCATGAAAAAAACACAAAAAAAACAAATAACACAAAACATGCAACAAAATCAACAAATACGAGTAGCGTAAAAATTTAAACAAAACCGCATACGTTCGTGTGAATATGTCTGTCTCCCTCTCGCATTCGATTGCTTGTTCACTGAGCAGATTGTTTTTGCTTTTGTATTTGTCTTTGTTTGTGTGGGTGTGCGAGTGTCTGTAGCCTTTATTTATTGCCAGTAATTAATTTAAGACCACTTGTCATGAATTGCAAAAATGCCGCTGACACTGGGGGCGACGTGCAGCAGCGGGAGGGCGGCAACAAATACAATAAGTAAACGCTTAAATTGCGTCTCATTGGCGCATCATTTCGATGTCTTCACGTGTATATTTTGAGCTCCGCAGACCGGGGCGCCAATTTTGAATAAAGTTGAAATGAAATAAAAATCGCAAAACACCTCAGAAGTTTTATTAATAAGTTTTATTTAAATTTCTATCACTTCGCAATATGCTCGATGAGCCTGCAATCAGTGATGTCTCGCTCCATTTGTTTCTTCTCAAAAATTAATAAAAGTTCAAACTAAATGTTGCGGCCTTGACCCCTTGAACCGCCACTGTAACACGCAACTCTCACATCGGCGGTCGTTGAATTCACTTTCAGTCAGCGACAGCATTGTCACCTTTGACCGTATTAATTCGCCATAAATCTACCAGTCGACCGTACAAGAAACACAAAAAGTCATCACAGAGCAATGCACATTTAACTCCATTATTATTGTTGTTGTTGTATTAACGAGTGTGCGAAAAATTCTTCTCAAGCAGAAAACATAAAAAAGTTCAGCATAAAATTTGGTCTTTTGTTTTAATTTATGAAGTCAATTCGCAATGCTCGGCTGTGCGCTTTCAAATTGTAATTGCGATCGCTGCGGGCTGTGGGCGCAGTGTTGCCATATCGCGCAAAAATTCAAATTGAAATTGGCCCGACCAATAATTGAATTATAAATTACAAATTATCGTTTCAATAAATGGTCGATATTGCATGCAACACACACACACACACACACAACGACTTAAAAAATAAATAAATTTGTATAAAGTGAGTTAACTCGCTGACTGGCCAAAAGTGTGTGTGAATATTTTGTTGCTGCAGAAAATTTAATAAATCGACACTTGTAAATTATGTCCACACATTTATCAAACAGTTTTTTTCTCGGCGTTCAAGTTTTATTGGCTGCCATTTGCGTAAGCGAGAAATTTTAGTGCTTGTGAGACCTGCGCATAATTGTAGGTTAGGTTTTTTTTTTCGCTTTGAGGCTAAACCAGTTTTTTTGTGTTGCCGTAGTAAGCAATTAATTTCAGAGAGTAAAATAAAAATTAATTAAATTATTGGAACACATAAAAAAAATCTCTATAAAAAATTATGTTTGTCTGTTTTCTGCTACGTTAGGTTAGGTTAGGTTAGTTCTTGTGGCTATGGAACTCAGATTCCATGTAAGGAGGACAAGGATGTTGATGTTCTAATTTCAGACCCTGGTTTACCTTAAATCTTAAGATGTACTTACTTGAATTTTAACTGTGGACATTTGTACGGGGTGGCGCAAAAGTCATCACTCTATCGGAAGATGTTAAATTCTGCTTTGACGTTCATTCATTCACTCATACATTCAATCATTCATTCACTGATACATTCAGTCATTCATTCATAAATTCATTCATTCATTCATCCATAAATTCATTCATTCAATCATTCATAAACAAATTAGAGCCAAGGAACATTAGGTGACAACTTCTGCGCCAAACTGTATTAATCCATTTTTATAATTCCAACCACAGGACTTCTAACTCGGGACCTCGCCTAGGGTTTTAAAGAATGGTGACGCTTAAATCTTAGGATTCACTTGTAGGTATTTAAACTATGGACATTTATCTATCTATCTATCTATTACATTCATTTGAGATTCAACTGCAGAACTGTACCGAGTTCCATCTCCAAGACCTCGCCTAGCTTGCTTTGTTAACTAGTTAGAACAGCTCGTTACCGGGTTAGGGCCTGCCGCAAAATTTTTTTTCCAGACGTTCTCCAGTTGGCCACACCAAGTGATGATAATTCATTCTCAACTTAATCCTTCCATCAGAGACGCTGTCTCTCTCTTCACCGTCCACCTCCAACTACCGCGTTGAACACCTCTTTCGCCGTAAGATCACGCCTAGGGTTTTCAAGAATGGTACTCCTAAGATAGATATCCTCGTACAGATTCAAATTGCACGGCTGCACAGATCCTTTTTACTGGCGTCCTTGCAGCTTCTACAGTGATTGTTAAATGTAATATATGTCCGAGCCTTGCAGCGGAATCACCATATAAGTGCTCGTGCATAGTGCTGTGATTCTTGGCACTTTAGAACGAAACCTGCCAAGCGAGATATTGGTTTCTTCTCGCTTCTAAGAAGATCACATCTGTCTTTATTGCAGTCTTCTGTTGGATTTCCATCTGCAGTTAGCCTCCGATAGAAGGTATTATTAGATATCTTTTATAGCACCTAGTTAGATTTACATGAACTTGTTCCGCAAGGTTTAGATGGGAAGAAGATCCGTTTCCGTGGACCAAGAAAAGGGTTATTCCATTGTCCGTTCGAGCATTTACAATAACTCTAAGCTCTGTTAAACATGAACTGATATGCCCAGTGATTCACATAAAATACTTGAACCAACAGCATCTTCCATCTTGGGCCCATCAGTGTAAAAGATATCAAACGAGGTCCCTCGTCGCACACTGGGACGAGTCAGTACTAGCTGTGGTCGTTAGCCGCCCAGTAGGACTTGTTGCCTATTTATCCTTAACAGACTCGGCAACTACTCGGCAGATAATTTTGAAATGTTGACACAATGGATGGTAAGTTCAAAGGAAGGTTTCGGGATATGTTTTGTTGTTGTCCATAAAGCTCAAATCTCTAATGTTGAATAACTTCGGAATTATGACTCGAACAGCATTGAAATTTGTTATAGCTTCGTTCCATAGATCTCTGATTCCAGTGGTGAATTTCAAAAGCTTTGGACACTCGCTAAAAACTTTCCATAATAGAAATCCTTAAAAAACTATTTCAAAAAAAATTAAAAAAAAAAGTGAAAAAGATGTTCAACGCGGTGGTTTGAGGTCGACAGTGAAGAGGAAGACCGAGTGTACGGTGTCTGTTTGTCTGCCTATCTGTATTTTTATATGTTTGTACGATTGTCTGCTTGTCTGTCCTTTATAGACCCAGGAACTACTTGATCGATTGAACTGGAATTTTGACACAATGGGTGTCATGTGCCAAGTACGGTTTCTGGATATCTTTTGTTGTTTATGGGCAAGGGGGCGTGACACTGCCCATACAACTAAAATGTCTAATGTTGAATAACTTTGAAATTATAACTCGAACAGCATTGAAATTTGGTATAGTGTCGACCCATTGATCTCTGGTTTCACTGGCGAATTTCAAGGCCTTTCAAGAAGAGATAAATTTGCTCATAACTTTGGAACTTTAAGTTGCACATCAATGACCCTCGGTACGAAGTTTCTGCTAAGGTGCAGCTTTTAAAGAAGAATGGAGAAGGCATTGAAAGTCGGCAGACAGAGCTACAGTAAAATTTTATGAGCAATAAACGAGACGGGCACCACTTTTTTAAGAAACCAAAATCTTACTTTATATTATTTTCTAATAACTAAAAATAAAATCGATCCAAAAATCTTTCAGACTCCAAACTAAACCCCCATTTATAAGACCGGACAAGTTCCAGCAATTTTGTTTTATTTTAAAATCTACCCTCTACTGTCACAAAAACCCGCCATACAAACAAACGAGTACATGAAGCCATGAAAAATCGCCTGAGGTGGTCTCAAATATCTAATAAAAGTAAAAAATTGAGCTATAAAAATGTTGAAAATTGCCGAATTTTTTTTTTAATTGACAATGATTTAGTGGCATTGCAGTGGCGTATATAGTAAATCATTTCAACAATGGCTTACAACAACAAAATAGTCGACAATCAACATAATGCAAGTCAACAATTCTTACAACAACTAAAAAAATGTGCCAAGCTGTCATACAGTGGCCGAGTGTAATGGTTTAGCAATTTATGGCCAAATTTTTATATGAATTCACACACTTAGAAACAGACAAACTTGGACAACAGTCAGTTTTGGTCGATGGTTGTTACGATTTTTGCTATTGGCGCCGCCTTTTGCTTGAATGTTTCCTTCCACTCGCATTCGGCTGCACGCATCGCTTTTTGAATCACCCAGACTTCCAATTTGCAGACCACGTGGCTATCTGGCTATGAGTTCTTTGATTCGATTCCACTAATTCAACTTTCTATAGACTCTCTTTCTTAACCTTTCAATCTTCCCTTCAGTTCCATGTCCAACCTCAGCTCGACGATTTGTCTACATGTTTCTCTCAGCCAGTTGCTCCGTCTGTCCAGTCCATCTTTCCTTATATGTGCACACAAGTATCTCTCTGTCTGTCTGTCTATCTTACCTCCTCTACATACATTTATCTTTCTGTCTTTGGTCCACATCCTGCAAAAACCTCCCGCTTCACTCACTCATCTCCTTCAAATTACTTTGTTTTTGTCCATTTTCCTTGTTGCTTTTGCCTTTTCATGCTTTTGCCATTCCATAATCCGTTAGATAATGCGGGCTTTCACTTCAAGGTCATGAGCTCCACCACATCGAAACACCTCCCTACCCCGACTGGTTGCATTCATTCGACGCGTTCAACGTCATACGTGGCGTATTAAAGCCGCCAAGTGGCCGAAGTGGCGTTGCGCGGCGAGAGGTGCAACTCGAGCTTGCCGGAATTTAATGTCAACAACAGATGCTGCAATTAATTTTAGATTTTTTTCTCAGCAGCGTCACTGACAACAGCGAAAGAGCGAGAAAGAGATGCGGAAGAGGAAGAGGAAGAGGGAAAGAAATATGGGAGGTGAGTGTGGTTTGGGAGCTGTGTGCAATATTTTGTTTTGTTTGCTTGCTGTCGTTGCCATATTTAACTAATTGCATAATAAATTATGTGAAATTTATTATGATGAATGTACGTTGCTGCTTCTTTCTTCTTTTTCTTCTTTGTGTTTTTGCACTAGAAAACTTTGTGAAATTTAATGAAAGAAAAATTTCGCTGTTGAAAAAGCTGCAAAAGCGCAAAATGAAAAGTTGTCGAGGCTGTGGAAACTTGTGTTGATTTATGAGCATGAAATTCTTGTACAAAGCAAGTTTAGATGAAATTTTCGATGTGGTGAAGAGATAAAATATTGCAATGAAAATACATGAAAATAATTACTAAAGAAAAAAATAAATAAATAAAATATGAAAATTATAAAAATATGAAAATTATTAAAATATGAAAATGTGTTCAAGTGTTTTTAAGACTTTTAAACTCCACTTTTGGTTCTATAAAAAGTCGCTTGAAAGATGAACTAAAAATTCAAGTTTGATCAAGCACCTATTGAAAACATTTTACAACAAAACCAACAACAACTCAACTTGTGACTCAACTCAACTAAAAACCACATTCGCATCACTGAACTACATCGACACCTTCCATCGCCAACACACCAACTTTCTCCTTCAGGCGCCAACTTGCCAGGCGGGTCCTTGCACAACATTGCCGTCATCGCTGTCGATTAATCAATGATTTTCAACAAATTCACGCTCACACTCCATCAACTGATTGGCGATAATCCGCCAAAGAAAAACAGGGGGAATAATCCAATTATCACCAAACAGTCATAAACATAAACTCGAGTAGCTGATTTATGCAGAAGCGGAACGCTGCCTTGCATCGATTGACTTAGGAAGTGGTTATGGGCGGTAACAAAAACAACAATTTTGTATTATTTGAGAAGACGATGCCATAAAGCGGCCATCAGCAACAACCCACCAAGCCGTGAGTGATTAACTGCAACAATTTTGCAAATGTTGCATGCATCGGCCAGCGGCAGCAATGTGCAACATTTGCCGTAAACAGCGGCCAGGCAGTGCGATCGGTGTGTGTTGGAGACTGGACTCAATGCTATGTTTACGCTCGACAGACGGTCGAACGGGCAGATGGACACAGGGACAGGCAGTTGAACGATTAACGTTGATGGCCTGGCAATTTTATTAGGATTAGACGACAGTAAAGACAACAGCAACAACAACAACCATAAACAATAACTACGCCACACCAACGTTGATGACAGCAATGAAAACAACAACAACAAGCAGAAGGTACATGGGTTGTTGCTGCTAGCGATGTGAATTTTGAGGGATTTTGAGTTTGCATGCAAGTTTTTAGTTGAAAGAATGTTGGCAATAAAAGAAAATTGAACGATTTTTTATAGATTCTGAGATACTGAAATTATGGGTCGTGGCCTCTAAGAGTGCGGTTGATAAGATCTCAGTGTAAGTCAGATAAAGCCATAATTTTTCAGGTCATATTTAAAAAAATGTTTAGAACAACTGCTGGATTGCTATACTGACAGGTTTTATTCGACATTTCAAAATATTAGGATTCCGATTCAGACAGATTTTGACTTCACATGCAAGTTTTTAGTTGAGAGAATGTTGGCAACAAAGACGGAATGATTTTTTTACTATTCTGTCTTACTAAAATCATGGGACGTGGCTTATAAAACCGCGAATTGATTAGATCTCATCAGATCTCTCATCAGATAAACCGATAACTTTTCAGGGCATATTTCAAAAATTGTTTTTCAAAACTGCTGAAATGTTGCAATATTTGGAATTTTGATAGTTCGAAGGTTAATATTTTAATATTGCAAAAATTCTATGCATCAAAATATCCAAAATTTTATATATAAAAAATTAAAATTCCTAGATTTTGTTAATTTTCATTTATTTTGATAATTTTTTAAAAGTTTCTCGAGTTTGAATTTCAAAATTTCGACATTTTTATATTCAAAATATATGTATGTAATATATATATGTATATATGTATATTTATACAAAATTCTATGCTTCGGAATTTCCAAATTTTATAATTCTTATATTTTGAAGTTCTTAAGTTTTTTTTGGATATTTTTAATAAACATATCCTGGGATTGGAATTTCAAAATTTCGACATGTTTAGAATTAAAATATTTGTATTTGGATATTTTAATAATTTCAAATATTTCAATATTTTGAGTTAAGTTAAGTTTAAGTTTTATGGATCGGAATTTGAAAATTTATAAAAATTGTCTATTTCGCAATTTCGAAATTTTGTTATTTTCATATTTTAAATACATAAATAAATATTTCAATCATTAAGAAGTTCGTGGGATTGGAATTTCAAAATGTCGATATTTCTATTATCAAAATATTTGCATTTGGAGATTTTGATAATTCAAATGTTAATATTTCAATATGTCGAAAGTTCTTAAAGTTCTTCTTCTTCTCTTTCGAAGTTCCTACATTTTGTTATTTTGATATTTGTAATGAAAATATTTCAGTCATTTAGGAGTTCCTGGGAATGGGATTTAAAAATTTTGACATTTTTATAATCAAAATATTTCTATTAGGAGATTTCGGTAATAATAGTTCAAGATTTCGAAAGTTCTATGCATCGGAATTTTCAAATTTATAAAATTTGTCTATTTGGAAATTTCTATATTTCGTTGTTTTGATATTTTAAATGAAATTATTTCAATCATTTAGCAGTTCTTGAGATTAGAATTTCAAAATTTATATTTTCTTGTAATAAAATTTTTGTATAATATTTGGAGATTTTGATAATTCCAATGTTAATATTCCAATATTTTGAAAGTTATATGCATCGGAATTTCCAAATTTATAAAATTTGTCTAGCTCGAAATTTCTAAATTATTTTTTTTTGATATTTTAAATGAAAATATTTAAATCATTTAACATATTTTTTTAATCAAAATATTTCTATTGAGACATTTCGATATTTTAAAGGTAATATTTCGAAAGTTCTATTCAGGGGAACTTCAAAATTTGAACATTTGTATGCCTCAACTTTCTCAATTAAAAATATTTTAATATTTGTAAACGACATATTTTAAATTTTTTACAATTGCTGTAGTTGGAAATTCAAAATTTCAACATTTTTAAATTTTAAATAGTTTTATTTGGAGATTTTGATAGTTCAAATTCTAATAATTCGATGGTTCGGAACTTTTTATATTGCAATTTCTAGTTATAAATCAAAATTTCAATATTGCAGAAAATTTATGTTTCGGAATTCCAATAAACTGGAGTTTCGGGATTTCGCTATTCCTAGACTCGGGCACCTTCATTTCGGAATTACAATAAATTGGGATTTTGGAATTTCAATAGACAGGAATTTCGGGATTTCACAATTCCTCGGCTCGGACACATTTATTTTAGAAATTCAATAAACAGAGATTTCGGAATTTCACAATTCCTTGGGCAACCTTATTTTAGAATTCCAATAAACTGGGATTTCGTGATTCCTAGGCACTTATATCTCTACTTGTATGCAAATGCTGTCAGGGAAGAGAACTGTTAGCGCTGCCGTTGCCGCTGCCGTTGATGGAGACACCAATCATCCAGCCGAACTGGGCAGCCATGCAACCGGCCAGTCGGGCTAAACAACCAACCAGCCAACTAACCGGGCAGCCAGCCGGCCATAGACAGACGCCAATGCGGCAATTTAACGTCATTCAGCCGTTTTTCGCATTTTTGCCAGCCACTTTTTGACGCGTTTTTGTGCGTTTTGTGGCAGAACAACTCAATTAGATGACAACATTTGCTGATAATGATGCGCGCTGATGAACGTGCGTACGTCGACGACGACGGACGCTGACAATGTGCGCGCTGCAACCAGTTGATGACATAAAAAATGACGCGACGCATTTTAAATAAATTAAAGAAACAAAAAAGACGACAGCAAAACAACAACTAAACGATGAAGAAATTCAATGCAAATTTTGCAACAATGTTGCAAATCGTTGAAAGTAGTCATAGTTGATATTGTTGTTGTTGCAGTTATCGGTTATATTGTGTTGGCTGCATTGAGGCTTCGCATTGTGTCAATGTCAGCAAACTAACTTCAAGTCTGCAACACTCGAGTGTCGCCATGTGACAGGCAGCCAACAACAACAACAAAAACACTATACAGTCAACACACACCGACACACATGTCAAGTATGCAACTGTGTCAGCGTCATCGTCAGCGATTCGCCTCCTTCATTGTTGCCCTTCGCCTTGAGCAATTTGTCATTTTCCCCCGTCAGTGCCCCCCACCCCGTCACTCTTCATGCTTTAATCCACTGGCTGCTTTATTTCCGCGGAATTTGCCTTTGTTGGTTGCGCGAAAATGTCTAAAGCCGCTGAAAATCACGCACTATCAACGCTGCGACTGGGCGCATGCGCGGCGCGGCACTCGTGTCGGCGCATACTGCGCGCGCATTTTGCGCCTTTTAAAGTATTTACTTTTCGCCGGCCTTTGTGCGCAATGCGCGCATAATTGATTTTCCAGCCATGTCTCGCCTGTCAGTCGCTCTTTCGCCAGCCGCTCCAGCCCGCCGCTGCCGCTGCCGCTGCGTGACATTACATGCTGATATGTCATATTTATGTCAGAATTTCGCACTCGAACATGTAAACAATTTTGCCAGTTTTTGTGCGATTTTTTTCTCTTGTTTTGGTTTTCGTTGTTTGTTTTTGCTGTCACGTGCCGCGCGCTGCCAGTTGGACTTGGACAGGCCGCGCATTTTAATGAGTCGTTTTGATGAATGTTCGCTTTTTTCGAATGAAATTCTTTGCAGAATTGTGACAAACACGAGGAAGTCGTGAAACTATTCATTGAGATCGAAATTCAATACATACTCGATTGTACAATGTTTTTTGAACGCTTAGGGGATAACTTATGAAAGCATGAAGGGCTTACATCATTGGAATTCATTACATCATTGAGGTTACATCATTGGAATTTTTGCCAATTTTTTTTTATTCTCAGAAATGATCCCATGACATCTCTAGAATAGTACTGAAAAAGATTTTTGACTGGGGAAAATGTGTACAAAAAATTATCTAGAACCCATCTTCAGAATCGCTTTGTGATCTCTAGAGTAATAACTATTTCAAAGAAATTACTGCAGAACTTTTTAAAATTAATATTTATATGATTTTTTACACTCTTTGAGGTCTCTAGAATAATATTAGAAGACAATTATTACTGAGAAAAATGTTTAAAAATAGTTTTGGACTCGATTTCTAAACACCTTTGAAGTCCCTGGAGTAATAAACCAAATTACTTATGACTGGAAAAATTTTTTAAAATTATTTTGTAACTGATTTTTTAACACTTGTTGGTCTCCGGATTAATATGCGAAATAAGCTATGAGAAGGAAATTTAAAAAAAAATACATAGTTTTAGTCTCAGTAATAATAAACAAAAAGAGTTATGCCAGGAAAATATTTTTCAATATTTTTGTAACCGATTTTTGAATATTTTTTGGTCTCTTGAATAATGTTCGGAAAAAATTATGACTGGGAAAATGTTAGACAAATATTTGTTTATTTCTGAACACCTTTGAAGTCTCCGAAATAATACCCAGAATGAGTTATGACTGGAAAATATTTATTAATTTTATTTAATAATAATTTTTAATAATAATTTTTTAATAATAATATTCAAAACAAACTATGACAAGGAAAATGTTTTGAAAATTAATGGTTGAAAAAATTTTGTATCCGATTTTTTAACGCATGTTGGTCTTCGGAAAAATATTCGGAAAAACTATGAGTGAGAAAATGTTTTCAAAAATAGTTGTAGACTCTATTTCTGAATACCTTTAATGTTTCTGGAATAATACACAAAATTAGTTTTGACTCGAGAATTTTTTAAGTAATTTTGTAACCAATTTTTTAACCGTTATTGGTCTCCGGAATAGTATTCGAAATAAACTATGACATAGAAAATGTTTTAAAAAATAGTTTTTGACTATATTTCTGAACATCTTTGAAGTCTCTGGAATAATCAACAAAATGAGAAATTTTTTGAATAATTTTGTAACCGATTTTTAACGCTTTTTGATGTCTTGAATAATATTCGAAAGAATCTATAATTGGAACATTGTTTTAAAAAATTGTTGTTGTTGTTTTTGGATTTAATTTCTGAATCACTTTGGAGTCTTTGAAATAACTATCGAAATGAGTTATGAGTGGACAATTTTTTTAAATTATTTTCTAACCGAACTCTGAGCTTCTTTGTGGTCTCTACTCTCCATTTAAAATAAATTATGACTAGAAAACTTTTTTCAAGCAATTTTTGTATTCGATTTCAGAACTGCCGTGTGGTCCTTAAAAAAATATTCAAAGGAAATTATGACTGGAAACATATTTCAAAAATAGTTTTGTACCCGATTTTAAAATCGCTTTGGGTGATTTCTCACATGTTTTGAAGCTATGCACAAAATTTCTCGAAACCACGTTATGCAAAATGGTGAGTAAAATAACTAAAGTAAATAACTAAAATTTCTTCTGTGGCTTTTTAGATTAATTATCCACAATTTTTAAAATTAGTTATGGTAACTTTATAAAAAGCTTTTGTTAGATTGTCGCTTTAATACTCCAAACCATTCTGAGCACTGTCCAGAGATCACAAAAATACCAGAATGGCTAAGGAAATGGGTGGACCAAAATTTTGTCGAACATTGAACCAACAGTACAGGACTACGCCAAGCAAAACGGTGCTTAACCTCAGACAGAGAAGTGTTCAGAAAATTTCTCATGCTAGAAAAGGAGACTCCTTGCTTTCTTACTGTAGACGTGACTAGAGGAATGCTTAGGAAAAGGGATGAGAGAGGATAACAAATAAGATTTGGTCGAATTTTCTGACCTTCGATGGAAGGAATAAAAAATCTTACCACAAATACTACAACTCAGCTGGTTGTGAGCTAACTAATTAAAACCCCTTTATGCCAATTGGTCACACAGTAAGTCCGCAGACAATAAGTTACCAAAAAAAAAACTGCCCATAACGGTAATAGCAACAATGCCGTTAATTAATAAATGCCCCAACATTTCAGTTGGTCAATCAATTGCGACGCCGCGTGGGTGGCATGCCACACCGCCACCTCTGACGAATTTATGGCGCACGAAAAAACTTGTCAGAATCAATTTGCAAATTGCAACAATTGCTGCTGCACCTCGACGTGACATAATTGAGTGGCAAAACAATGATAAGATAGCAGCGGCCGAATGGAGTCGCGGAAAAGTGGGTTGAAAGAAACAAGCAACAACATTGGCCAGTCGAACAATACTTCCGAGCAACAACAAAAGCAGCCAGCAAGTCGAATCTGCGCCAAATAAAAATCGGCATAAATCTAAATTTTATGTAGCGACCAGCAACTACGACAGACACTCCAACTGACCAACTGAAGTGCAGCAACAACTTTTGCTTGTCTACGTACATACGTGGGCAACTATTGTTTTGTTAGTTGTTGTTGTTGTCACGCTTATGTTGACAACCAACAACAAATTGCTGTGCGCATGCGCAACAAACGATGAGAACTGGCGACCATAAAAGGAAACGCACGTAAACGTGCGTAAGCGTGCGCATATAAACAACAGGAACAACAACAACAACAGCAGCGACAACATCGTTGACAGTGAGTGCAAGAATGCGCGCACTCGAAATGGCCAACAATTGAAATGCCACAACAACGGCACAACAGTCAGTCGCTGCTGTTGTGCGGATCGGCGCAAAAAATGCGCTGCTGCCGTTTGTGTGGCAAATCGCCACTGGCCGCTACCATTTTTACTGCCAACGCGGCCCCAAAGAAGCGCACAACTTAATCCGCGCACAAGTCGAATGCTGCGTCACGGCTGTTGCCACTTTCGCGGACGTTCGAGTGCTGTGAGTGAGTGGGCCGCGTGCAACATGCGCTCGGCAGCTGAAATCTTCAAAGTCAATGCGCAGTGCGGCCGATTCGTGGGCGGCGCCCGACACTTGCACGCGTAGCGGCCGTTGATTTTTCTTCGATTTTCCTTTCAGTTTTTGTTGCTGCTTTGGTTTGACTTCGATTAAGCGCCAACAATGTTGCCGCCGCCTGTTGCAATGTGGCAACATTGACTGATGTTGCTCGACTTGACTTTGAAATGCGCAGACGCGGACGTGCTTTGATTGCGCACAACAAAAACGCATTTGCCATTCTTGTCTGTTGTTGTTGTTTGTTGGTGTTTTCGGTCAAAAACTTGACGCAAATTTTATGGTTGACGTTGATGGACAGTGGTGACGGCCATAGCGACTGGCGCTGAGTTGCATAGTTGTTGTTGTTGTGTAGAGAACCGTGTAGATGACAATGTTGCCAGATTGGGAAATTTGCTTTAAGATTTGAAAGAGTTTGGGACTCATAAAATTGCAGAAGAGAGGATTGTTTTAGAAATTTCCTCCTAAATTTGGAAGAATTTCGCACTCATGGGAAGAATTTTAGAAGAAAGGGACTTAGGTGGAATTTTAGGAGGATGAATTGTTTAGGAGACATTTTACAGATTTCGTCCCGAATTTGGTAGAACTTCGGTCCCTTAAAAAGCCTTTAAAGAGAAAAATTTGTTTAGGTTTAGATTTGATTTCGCACTCATGGCAAGAATTTTAGAAGAAAGACCTTCTCAGTATTCTAGTAGGATCTTAGGAGAATGAATTATTTAGGAGAGAATTTAAATAATTGTCTCCTGAATTTGGAAGAGTTTCGTACTAATGGGAAGAATCTCATAAGATAGAGACTTTTATAGTCTTTTATGATAATTTGGAGAAATAATTATTTAGGAAAATGTTTAGAATGTTGCTCCTAGATTTGGAAAAATTTCACACTTTTGGGAAGAATTTTAGTAGTAAGATACTTTCTCGGTCTCCTAGGAAAAATTTTAGGAGGATGAATTGTTTAGGAGAATTAGTAGAATTAGCAGATTTAGTAGAATTAAGGTATCTTAGGAGAATAATTTAGGAGAATGTTTAGGTAATTTTCTCGTAGATTTGGTAAAGTTCGGACTCTTAGGAGAAATTTAAGAAATTTAATTTAATTGTTTAGAAGAACGTTTAGTCGATTTTATTCCAAAATTTGGAAAAATTTCGGACGTTTAGGAGCAGTTTTGTGAGAAGAAATTGTTTAGGAGAGAGTTTAGTCTTAGTTTAGTTTCCTTAATGTGTAGGAATATCGGACTTATTGTGAATTTGTGGAAAAATATTGTTTAGGGAATGCTTAGGTGAATTAGGTAGAATTTCGGACTCTTAGAAGGAATTAGGAAGAAGTGTTTAGAAAGTTTACGAGATTTCTCCAAAATTTCGTACTCATAGGAGAATTTTTATGAGAAGGAATTTTTTAGGAGAAAGTAAATTCTTAGTTTAGTTTCCTAAATGTGGAGGAATATCAGAGTTATTAAGAATTTTTGCTGGAAAAATTGTTTAGGAGATGTTTAGATGAATTTTTCCTAATATTTGGTAGAATTTCGGACTTTTAGGAGGAGTTTTAGGAAAAGGAATAATTTAGGAGAATGTTAAGTCTTAGTTTAGTTTCATAAATGTGGAAGAATATCGGACTAATTAAGCATTTTTGGAGAAAAATTGGTTAGGAGACTGTTTAGATGCTTTTCTCCTAATATGTATTTGGTAGAATTTCGGACTTTAAGGAAAAATCTAGGAAGTAACGATTGCTTAGAAGAATCGAAATCTTAGATGAATCGGAATCTTAGGAACAATTTTAGGAGAAAGAATTGTTTATGAGAATGTATAGGTAATTTTTTCATATACTGGGTAGAATTTCGTATTCTTAGGGGAATTTTTGGAAATGTTATGGTGGTTTTCACCTATATTTAGTAGAAATCTGGTCTCTAGGAAGAATTTTAGGAGGAAAAATTGTTTAGGATAAAATTTTAAAGATTTTCTCTTCTTCTTCTTTGGAAGAATTTTGGACTGTTCGGAAGAATTTAAGGAGAAAGAAGTTTTTAAGGGAAAGTTTAAAAGATTTTCTCTTATATTGGGCAGAATTTCGGACTTTAGGAGTAATTTTAAGAGAATCTTCATGTCATTTACTCCTACATTTGGTCGATTTCCGGAATCTTAAGAGGAATTTTATGAGAAAAAATTGTTTAGGAGAATGTTAAGGCAATTTTCTCCTATATTGGGTAAAAGTTCGGATTCTTAGGAGAAAGTTTTGGAAGATGTTTAGGTGATTTTCAACTATATTTTGTAGACTCGGACTTCTTTCGGACTTTTTGAAAGAATTTTAAGGGAAAGAATTTTTTGTGATAAAATCTAAGAGATTTCCTTCTTACATTTGGAAGAATTTAAGGAGAAAGCAGATTTCCTTCTAAATTTAGAAGATTGATTGAGAAAGTTGAAGATATTTCAAATCTTTCTTGATGGATTTTTTTGGGTCATTAGTAAATTTTTGGAAGATTTTTTAGAACATCAATCAACATTGCAAATGATAAAAATTTTCGTTAGTGAAGAATTGAATTTTTTAACATTAAATTTTAATAGAAAATTGATCTCATTGAATTGCGCTCAACACTGTGGAAAATCGCACCGAGCCTAGACGCCACCAAAAGTCGCTGGCTTCACGCACGTGAGGGCCAACTGCGCAAATTTAGGTTGCCTTGTTGCAGCCGTTGTTGTTGCTGCTGCAGCTGCCACCAGGTTGTCCCCGCGTGCCAGCCTGATGGATTGCCTTGGTGCCGCGCCAGTCAGTCAGTCAGTCACCTACTCATTCACTCGGCCAACCAACGCGCCGCCGCCGCTGCCGGATTATGTTGTCCGCACGCGCGTCGCTGCCGTTTCTCGCTCAGGGCGTAGACTTTTTTCCAGCGTGGCGCTGCGCTCGTTCGCTTATCCCGCGGGCACGATTCGTTTGAATTAATTGCGTGCGAATGTTTGCACAATTTGTTTGCATTATCGACGGCGCTTGCAGAAAGTCGCTAACGCCACAACGACGACGACGACGGCGGCATGTTGCCGGCCCATTTGTTTCCTTGTGCGAAGTTGGCGCACGTAGCGACAAATGGCGACTTCTGTATGTGTGCGTGTGTGTGTGTGACTGTCCACGGTTAGTTGTTGTGTTATTTATTGTTGCTGTGAAATTATAAATTTTTAATTTGATTTGACATTTCAGTTCTTCACTTTTTTTCGTCGTTTTATGTTGTTGTTGTTTGCTTGCTGCCGTTTATTCATTTTCTACTAAATTCCTGGTAATTGGGTTATTCAACGTTTGCCGCCTACACCGTTAGGTAATTTGCATCGCTAACGGCGCGTAATGGCAGCTTATGCATGACAACAACAAAAACAACACAATTCCGTTTATGAAATATGTTCGCGACAACGCAGTGTTGACGTGTTGTTGTATGAATCATTCGCGCGTTCTACAGCAATGCAGAAATAGTAAATTTTTTTTTAATTACTCTGTCGAGAGTTAATAAATTTGAAGGGAAGTGTTCACTGATTTATAAAGACATGATTACTTATATGGAATCCAATTCTACTATATCCAATACCATGTAATGGTGTCTATTGCCACTTTGTCGAATCTGTTTAAATTCGAAGAAATCCTATTCCAGGTTTATTACAATATCTATCTTGACTCTCTGTCTTTGTCTCTAAAACTGACATACATAATTTTGGGCTCAAACTCTACTTCGATCTCCACAATCCCAACAAATCCTATTCTACTAAATGAAGTTCATTACAATTCAGATGTTAATCCTTGCTACCAAAACCCACTCCTTCGACATTTTTTCTTTGTGTGCTTATCTCTAAACCCACAACTATCTTCGATTCAACTTAATGATGAGTTTTTGTAATCTTAGTCGCATCAAGCAAATATTGCATACAAATTGTGACTTATACAGATGAAAAATTAATAAAATCGAAAATAAATTAAATAATAAAAATTTAGAAATAAAAAATATAAATTTTTCAAAATAAAATTATTTTTATTTTACCTACTAATCAATTATTACATTAAAATTGTGAGTAATACAGGTGAAAATTTAATTTAATGGAAAATAAATTAAATAAAAAAATTATAAATAGAAAATATAAATAAAAAAAAATAAGTTGTTATTAAGAGTAATGGAGATGACAAATTAATTAAATCAGAAAGAAATTAAATAATGGAAAAAATCAAATTATTTTTATTTCAACCTATTAAGCAATTATTGCATTAAAATTTTGACTTATACAGATGTGCAATTAATTAAATCGAAATTAAATTAAGTAATAAAGTATTATGACTAGTGCAGATGAAAAATTAATTTAATTAATTAATTAAAAATATAAAAATTTAAAAAAATTTAATTTCATTAATTTTATTTTAACCTATCAACCAAATATTGCATTATAATTGTAAGTAATGCAGAAAAAAAGAAATTAAGTTAAAAAGAAATAAAATGTTGAAAAAAATAAATTTAAAAATCATATTATTTTTATTTCAACCCATTAACCAAACTTATATTATTTTTATTTTAACTTATCAACGAAATATTAAATTAAAATTGTGACTAATGCGGATGAAAAATTATTTAAATCGTAAATAAATTAAATAATAAAAAATTAGAAATAAAAAAGTTAAATTAAAAAAAATTTAATTATTATTATTACTATTTTTATTAGAACCTAACAACCGTTGCACTGAAATCGTGACTCATACAGATTAAAAATGAATTAAATTGAAAATAAATTAAATAATAAAAATTAAAAACAAAAAATATAAACTAAAAAATCAAATTCTAATATTTTTATTTTAACCTATCAATCATTACACTAAAATTGTGACTATTGTGAAAAATTATTTGAATCGTAATTAAATTGAGCATAAAAAATTAGAAATAAAAAATATAAATAAAAAAAAATTAAGTTATATGATTTTTATTAACCTATCAATCAAATATTGAATTTAAATCCTAAAAAATTTTTTTAGTCAAAACAAAAATTAAATAATAAAAAAATATAAGTTAAAAAAATCAAATCATATTAATTTTATTTAGAAAAGTTTATTAAATCGAAAGGAAATAAAATATTAACAAATATATTATAATTAAGAATTATAAATACAAAAAAAATAAATTATAGGTATTATTTTTAGTTTTACCTATCAACCAAATATTGCATTAAGATTGTGAGTAATACAGATGAAAAATTTATTGAATCGTTAATTAAATTAAATACATAAATTAAAAAAATGACAAATAAAAAATATAAATTAAAAAATTTGATTAACCATTTCATTAAAGTTGTGCCTCAACCAGATAAAAAATTATTTAAATTGAAAATAAATTAAACATTTATACAACAACAATTATATATAGAAAGTATAAAATTAAAAAATTAAATTTTATTATTTTTATTTCAACCGATCAACCAAATATTGCAATAAAATTGTGACTACTATATACATACAAACATTTAATGAAATCGAAAATAAATTAAACAATAAGGAACTGGATGTGAAAAATATAAATTAAAACAATCAAATTAAAATTTCATACATTTTCAACCCAACATTAGACGCGCCCAAAAAATTAGAAATAAAAAATATATAATAAATAAAACATTTAATTAACCATTTCATTACAGGTGTGTCTCAACCAGATAAAAAATTAATTGAATTGAAAATAAATTAAACAATTAAAAATTATAAATAGAAAATATAAAATTAAAAAATTAAATTATATTATTTTTATACCAATACACAGACCACAGACCAATACATACAAACATTTAATGAAGTCGAAAATAAATTAAACAATAAGGAATTGGATGTAAAAAATATAAATTTAAAAAAACAAATTAAAATTTCATACATTTTCAACCCAACATTAGACGCGCCCAAAAAATTAGAAATAAAAAATATGAATAAACAAAAATTGTATTAAAAAAATCAAATAATACGAACCCAACACTAGACGCGCCCAAAAAATCTGCATTAAATGCGTCTAACGGTCACCGCGACGCGACTCCGCACTGGGCGATTCCACTGCGCGTATTTTATGCCAATTCGATACGATTTCGCCGCTCAGCCATGGGCAAAGCTGCTTAATACCATTTAAATGTCAGTGCAGAAAACCGCTGCGCCAGCAGAAATCTGCAAGCAGCCATGCCCAGGACCGCACCGGCAACTTCTCGGTATGTTTGTCTGTGTGTGTGGCGCGAGTAAACATTGCGCAATTACGAAATCTTCGAATTTATGTAGAAAATAAATTGAGCACAAATTGAAGTAACACAAAAATCTGTAAGCCGATTAATAATGCCGACAACAACAACAACAACATCCACATCAACATTGACAACAAGAAGTAAATCGGAAAAATATCGACGTCATTTCGTAAGCGGCTTAAGTGTTGCATGCGCCATGCAAAAACGCACCGCCGCCACAGCAGCAGAAACGAGAAATCGTTAAAGTGCAGAATTTTGAGGCAGCGCCAGCCTTCGGCCGCTTGACAAATCAATTAAAAGTTAAATTTAATTGCTGAAAACCCAACGAATGCATGTCGCGATTGAATGCACTCGACGGCGGCGAACGACAGTCGGTGTGGAACTCAACTGGTGCAACACAACACGGTGGTTCGGAGGCGCTGACAGGCGGCCAGTTGCCAGCTTGCAGCCTAAAAGTTCCAAGGAATCGGCTTAGCAAGGCCGATCATCTGCCAATCGATGCACGCAGGCGCCGAAAACACACACACACGCACACACACACACGCGCACACAGCATTCCGCATTCGAACGCATTCTGGCCACTGGGCACTTGGACGCTCTGGCCGGCTTATCGCACTATTTTCTCATTACGCCGCTTATGTTTTGCCTGAACTACAAATTGAATTTGCATTTTTATTCCGGTCCGTGTTTCTAGTCGCCGGCCGGCCCTGCAATCGCCTCAATGATCGCTCGCTCGTTTGTAATTCAAGATTAAGGGCAGTCAGCAAGTGTTTTTCTTGTTTCAATTTGTTGTTGTTGTTGTTGTTGTTGTTTTTTACACAATTTTGTATTACGATTGCAGCTTCATGCAAAGTGGAGCAGGAATGCTTATCGACTGGCGAATGCGAATTGCAATTGAAAGCGTTTGCGGTATGCGTTGTGGTTTGGGGCCACGGATTAAAGGGGTAACACCACGCTACAAGTGCACCATTTCTAACAAAAATTTATTTTGAAAAAACTGTTTCTGCCTTTAGTAGCAATAGAACATATATGGATCATAAATTGTTTTGGTTTTTTGTTCCAGCTTTTATATTTTACGAGAAATCCGTCCATTCGTTTGGGAATTAAAAAAATAGGTTTTTTCAAAGCATCACGCTTTCGCCACCAATTTTGAATAAAAATAATAATAAACAAATTTTGTTCCATACTTCAATATGTGCTCAATAGAGTCTTTAAAAAGAATAAGGTTTTTTTTACTACTTTTTCCATAGTAGCAAAATAAATCCTCAAAATTAGGCTTTTTCGGAAGCTAGACTGATGTTACCCCTTAAATGTGATTGTGGCGCTAGTTTGAGCTTCTCATGGAAATTGATAGAAAAATTATATAAAAAAATACGCATAGTTTTTGTGTGATAAAACTAGAACATTTCACTAAAACATTGGGCTACAAGTTACGCTTGGATCACATTCCCGTGATCCAGTTGCAGCTGAATGCTTAGTTTAGTCATTCACGAACCTTAGTCACTGAACAGGAAGATTGTTGATCAATGTTGGTCTGTATGAGTCATTCAAAGTCTTGAAAGTTTGCAGCCATGTTGAAGAAAAAAGTCTAGTAGAGAATCTATGGTCAAGTCATGGACGACACGAAATGTCTAAGCAGGATTATTGCTGAGCCATATTTCTTAGCAAGAATCAACCAGAATCTGCTACAGAATTCGTAGTCAAGTCACTGATGGATCTAAATGACTAAGCAGGATAATTGTTGAGTCATATTTGTCAGCAAGAATCCAAAAAAATATCAAAAACCAAAGGGAACATGGAATGGAATGAAATAATGGATATGAGGGGAGCCGAGAAAGTGAACCCCAGAGGGTCCAATTTCTCAAGCACTCAGGCTAGATGGCCCATTGTGCTTAAGACTTGAGAGACAAATGGGGATAGAGGATAGTGAGGTGGGGTTAAAGAAAGAAAGTAGTAAGGAAGGGATAGGGACTTCAAGTCTTACTGCACTAACTTGCTGGGTTCTTTAATGAATCTCAGAGAATAGATCTTCTCAAGTTAGAACTCAAAGAACCACTTTGAATCCTTTTTTCGTTGAAGGTGCAAATCTTCATTGATACCGATGAATTTCTGTCCATTCAGGGGCGCACACAAGATTTCATTTGGGGGAGGGAGGGTTGCGTACAACTTTTGAGCCCAATTTCATTTGAAACCATAGTTTTCACCCGCCATTTTTTTTATTTTGTTTGGTGGTTAAAACCCTCCCCTCCTGCGTCCATTAGCACTTTAGATTCCTACTGACTAAACCTACATTCTGTTCTACTGTCGGGGAACAAAATACCTAATGGGGTTCTTGTCACCGAAAGAGAAGTTTTCTTTAATTGGTTTTGAATCGAGATTCGAACCCACTACCCACTAGCTGACTATCCAATATCTTAGCCACTGAATGCCGACTACGAAACACTGCTCACATTTCTATTAGACTCTTTAAATGACTTAAACTTGGCGGAACTCACTCAAGTCAACTGTCATCGACCATAAATAAAAACAGTTTGTAAAAAATTTCAAAACAATTTCAATAATCAAATATTTTGTATTTCTATTTTAAAGACAAACGAATAAATACGAATGGCAAATACTCGAAACTTACTCAACGTTGTGGGGGAGTAAAATCGTAAACAAAAACACAACTCGGACACTTGAAAGTTGCATAAGAAAATGCGGCTCCTCGAAAATCTGTTCGATCTACGACAATCGGTTGCAGTGTGATGCGATTTGCCATGACGCGTAGTTGCCACCTTCTGACAGCTAAATAACATTAATTACAACAACAGCTTGTTAGAGAATTATTCTTGTCATTAATATCGACTTGGTACAAGATTTATGGACACTTTGGCCAGTTTGTGAGTAGTTGAACTGCCGCTTCGTACAAAATATTCCAAACTGTCAACTGTCAGTTGTCACTATGTCAACGCGTTCTTGTCAGTGCGCTCTTTCAGCGCCGCAAAAGTGTCGCGTAAATTGCATTTAATTTCTCAATTTGCTCGTGTAATGTTAATGTTTTCATTGCAGTCAACATTGTCTGTCGCGCTGCTGATGTATAAATATTTAAATTGCCAACTGCAGTCAAGAACAACAACAACAAAAAAAGCCGATAGAGAAAAAAATGTGGAAGTGCATTCGACAAGTGTGTAAATTTTGCCGGCAATCTGAAGTGCGGCGTAGCGTTTGGGCGTTGTCGCACGGAACAGGTGCGAAGGGGCCGTTGCACGGGCAGGGCGCGGGAGCGCGGCGCTACCTCAATAAGTACTATCGGCATTCGTGCACGAATTAGCAAGCTGCAAGCTGACTATTGACGGGGATTTTCTTTTTCATTTCACTTTGTTTTATTTCATTTTCAAGCACAAATGTTGTCAATTGCAAATATTTAACATTTGTTTGCAACATTCAATTAGTTGTGCGACTCGCTGCTGTTCGCGTTGTTGTTGTTGAATTGTTAATTGTGTGCGAATTGATTTGGCATGCAGCTGAACTGCTTCTGCTGTCATCGAACGTCAGAATGTGGAGAATTTGTCGCCTGAGATGCTGAAAGCTGTTTGCGAACTGATGGCACGGCCGCTGCAATCCCCCTCTCTGCTATACGTATGTATGTGTGTATGTATGTATGTATATGTGTGTAAATATTTTTGCACTGCCCACTGCGGTAGCATGGCAGCGTTATGGGAAGTTGAACGCGTAGCGTGGACGTTATTCGAGACCTGCGTAAACAATAAATCTTAGCTTTGCTTAACCAACAACAACAACAACAACACTAAATACAATAAGAGTAATACAGTCTGTCACCAAAAAGGAAACGTCTCACTATAGTGTTGTACTCATACGCTGCCAACAATAACAAAAACAATGCGCACAACTTTGAGGTCATTGAACTCGAGTTGGCGTATTTTGTTTGTTGTTTTAATTGCAACTTTGAATATGGTGGCACAAAAAATATCACATCACATTGCAAGAAAACAAGTTTCGACAAAAATTCCAATAATTTTTTGTTATTTTTTACGGCTTTTGTTGTTGTTGTAGACTACTTTAGGGCGCAACTATCGAATTTGCATTCGTGCAACAAACAATAGTCGCCCAAAAAAAACAAAAAAAAAACATAAAGTGAGTAGAAGATTCATTGATACTCACATCGTATTTATTTGGCCTCATTGTACCCATTTATTTTGCATGTAATTAAGATTCGCATTCGGCTACGCTTTTAGAACACAAGCGACCTGCTGTTGTTTGCTGCGGTTGGCGCAATTTTGTTGCTGTTGCTGCTGCTGTCGTTGTTGTTGTTGTGCGGCTGCGATGCAAAATTCGTTTAGGATGCTTAATTTATATTTTCAGTAATTAATTTTAATATTTTTTTGTAATTAATTCAATATTTTTCATAAATTTGTTTTGTGTTGAACAATTTATTTTATTTTTTTAATTAATTTTATTATTAAATATTTCTTCTTCTTCCTTCGAGCACTTTAAACAATAACTTTTTCCGCTTCAATTGAACACTTTTTGTTGTTGCTTTTACTTAACTTGCTGCTTCATTGCTTTTTATGCACTAAATTTAAACTTTTTACTTGATTTTTATTTATTTTATGCTTTCGTCGTTTTGTTGTTGTAATTTATGCTTTCGTCGGTTATTTCTAATTTTTTAAATTTTTTATATTAATTTTTATTAATAAAAATTTCGTTGTTAATGGCGTAAGTATACAAATAATTTGCTTTTAACTTTTCGTTATCGAATAAATTTACATTTTATTCGCAAATATTTGCTGTTGTCGGCTTTGGATGTCGTTTTGCAGTTTAATTCTGTAAAAAAATGCAACAAAAAAATTTGCTTGTTAATGGGCATTGCAACTAATTGAGTTACCAAAATCAATTTTGTGCAAAATATATTGTATTGTTTACTTATTCACATTTGCGGTATTAATTAGCAATAAATATGTGCTTACAAGTCTTTATTATTAAAAATTTAATATTCAATGTGCTAACAGAGTAAATTCCCATAATTTGATGTTTTTTTTAGACAATTTATAAGGTATCAATGACGCACAAAAGAGTGGATTTAGCAAATTTTATTTTGCAAAATTTTTTTCAATTATTTTTATTATAATTCTATATTTTTTTTATTTGTTATTCATGATTTTTTAACATAATCTTCAATAGTTTCTATTGTTAAATGTTTTTGTATTTTTTTATATTAAATTTCTGTGAAAATTTTTTGCAATTATTTTTATTATTAAATAATTCTATATTTTTGTAATATTTCATTCAATAATTCTAGTATTTTTCAATAACTTTTAGCTGAGTATTTTTTCCATTGTTTTTTTATATTTTTTTCAAGTTATCTTCATTAGTTGTTATTGTTTAATATTTAATTTATTTTTTATATATTTGCCAAATTTGATTCCATAATTTGTCTTATAATTGTACTTATATTTTTGTAATTTTTTATTTATTATTTTTTACATTATCTTTAATAGTTTCTAATGAAAATTTTTTTTATTTTATTCACTTTTGTTGATTGCTAACTAATTCTACATTTCTTTTAGTATTTCATTCAATATTTTTAATATTTTTGTCAATAGCGTCAATGCTAAATATTTTATTTTAACTTTTCATCGTTTTTATGTTATTTTCAATAGTTTTGCTTAGTAATTTACTTATTTTTTCGATATTTTTATAACGTCTTTTACAAATATTTTTATTATTAATACTTTATATTTGTTATATTTTATCTAAAATTTTTTTACATTCTCTTGAATAGTTTTTACAGCTAAATATTTATAATTTTTTTTTTAATTTTTTAAAAAACTGTATGTAAGTATTTTCGTTGATTACTAATTTTAGATTTTTGTAATATTTTATTTAATATTTTTCGTTATTTCTTTAACAGCTTTTATTTTAAATATTGTTTTTTCATAGCTTCGTTTTTTTATATTATTAGCTTTAATAGTTGCCATTGCTAAATATTTTATTTAGGTTTCGTATTTTTTTCAATATAAATTTTGTTCTTAATTCTTTTCGGTTTTTGTAAATTGTTTTATATTATTTTTAAGAGTTTTAGTACTAAATGGATTTTTTGTATACATTTTTATTTTTAATCGAAAAATAAAAAAAAATTTAAAAAAAAGTTGTATATTTAATTATTTATTTTATTTATTTATCATTTATTTATTATGTATTTACTTTTTAATTAATTAATTAATAAATTTGTTTATTTGTTATTTATTTTTTTTGTTATTTATTCTTTTTTGTGATTTATCTATTTGTTTGTTTTTAGCTAACTAATTCATTTTGTATTTATTTGTTTACTTGTTTTTTTTCTCTCCTATTTATTTATTTAGTTATTTATTTAATTATTTATTTATTTTAAAATGCAATAGTTTATTTTTTTTTATTTCCAAATAATAAATGACTAATTCAATGTTATATTGGATTTTTTTTAATTTTGAAATATTTTGAAATATGTTTTGTTTATATGTTTTATTGTAAAACATTCTTAACACAACATTTTGTAATATTTTTTGCAATATCTTGCTTATATTTTTTATATTCAGTATATTTTTAAATATTTTATTTGAAATATTTATTGATTATTTAATAATTTTTTATTAGGTATTATTTTTTATTTGTAAACTAATTTTTTTATTGAAATTAAGATTCCTAAGCTGCATGCCAACAAAATATATTACATTTGTAAAAATCTATTCAATATTTGTTATTATTAAATAAATTTTGTTTGAATTTTTTATAGTTTTGTGTTTATTATATTTTAAAATATTTCTATAATAAGTATTTTTTTGTTTAATAATTTTGCTTGTTTGCTTGAATTTTTGTTATACTTTTTATTGTTAAATATTAACAATTAAAAAAGCATATTTTGTATTTTTTAGATATTCTTAAATTTTTTCATATTTTTATGTTTTGTGCATTTGTGTACTGAATAAAATCCTTACAATATATTTATAATATATACAAAATATTTATATTTTATTAGTTTTTCACTTTTCTTTTTTCTTTTTATATTTTGAATTATTTTTCTTTGTTATATTTTTTTTACATAAATTGCCAAATTTTGTTCAAAAAACAGCTTACAATGTTCGGTGCTAAAAGCCCTGAATAGCTAATCTTACGTTGAAAACCCTCCCAAAGTGCCACACCCCTTAGAGCTCAATACCCTAAGTACCTCAAAGGATGCCAAACACCGTAATGTCCTAGAAATCTGGACATGAGGCTTCATTAAAACGCATAGAACCCCCCAATGCTCGGATTCAGTAAAACCGAACTAAAAGGGGATGCCTAGAACTGGATGCAAACATTATTACGAAAACAACATTGCGGGTCTAAATTCCTCCAAACAAATCTTCTAAGCTGTGACACAAGTAGAACTAAATCATTTTTACTTATAGCCAGAGTGACCTCAGGACACTCTGTGTTAGATATTTCTGTTGTAACAGCCACCTTGGCCAACTCATAATCACTAAATTGTTTCACTACATTACTTTAATATCAAACAAAAACTGCTTAAAATACTTATAAAAAAAAAGAACAATAAAAAAATACTTATAACAAAACATGTAAGTGGCAGTAAAACTTGACGACAACTCACCATTTCACTTTAAGCTGCATTGAATGTTCTCAGCTGTTCGTTTTCCTGTTCCTGTTTTTGCTCCGCTAGCGACAAGCGAATCCGTGCGCTGCCGTTCGCTGCCGCTGCACTCGCTGCCACACCAATGCGAACGCGAGCGCCGAACGAGCAAATTATTCCAGCTTTCTGCGGCTAATTGCACTTGAGTTGGCTCGTTAGCGCTGACGGCTCATTATGTAATTCGGATTTGGCATTTTGCACCTTTAACGAGAAGCGAAACAATTCACTGCCACTTTTTCGCGGCGCCCGTTCCACGAAAACGCGAAAATCGAAGGCAATAAAACGCGCACACGGACACACGCTCGCACACACACGAGCGACGAATAGGCTAAAATCGGTCGATAGGTCAAATTGTGTGGAGTGTCAGATTTGGCGGCGGCGGCAACGACGACGACGACGACGGCGAACGAGGACGCGGACGCAATTCGTGCACGCGGATGCGGACTGCAGCTGCTGCGGCGCACACGCAACGTGGAACGTGAAGCACTGAATGCGCTGCGACGACTGGCAGGTCGACGCCGAAGCGACACTGGAGCGCGTGTCGCAGTCGCAGGAAGAAAGGAAACAAGGATAATCGCCAAGGCAAAGAGGAGCACAAAACAGCAGCCGAACTGGCAGCCAACTGTCAAGAAAAGGACAAAATGCAGGCAGTCAAAAACAGAAGCTGCCACAACCACAACAACACAACATTTAAATGGCAACAGCAACAACAATAATTTATTGGCCGATTTTTTGGGTGAAACAATTGGTTTGAAAAATGGAAAAATCGTTAGACAGCTGAAAAAGCAGCTGTAATGTAATGCCAAAAACAACAACAACAACAAGTAATAACAACAACAACAACCGCAGCAGCAACAGCAGTAAATAGTCGTGGCTGAAGTGAAGTGGAAAAGGCAAAAAACCACGTGAAAAATGCCGGAAACAAAATCGATTAGCCACAACGAGCGAGCGGCCACTGGGTGGTATGAGCGACATTTTCACACACACACACACACGATGGCTGCGAGTGAGAGTGAGCGCACAACTGGCTGTTGGCTGGGAGAGCGCGCGCACGTTTGCCAGCGGCGGGCCGGACGGACCGCCACCCCCCTAACCCCCCTGCAAAGGCCCCACCACTGCCGTTGATTTGAAGATTTTTCTCTAATTTGCTTCACACTGAATCGAATTTCGCCAAATCTTGTTGAATCCGTTTCAAGATTCCGCTGTCGCTGCCGCTGCCGCTGCGTTTCTTCAGCTCTTCGCTGCAATGCCGGAATTTGAAGGGGCCGTTCCACTGGTCCGTCGGTCAGCCGCACACGGTCGATAAATGCGAGTTGTGCTCGAAATTGTGTCACTATTGTCAACTGTGAATTTGACCGAAAATCTCAGCGCACTCTTCGTTTCAAGAACTTTTGCCCATTGCCACTTTTTACCACTTTAACGCGAAACGTTACATTTTCGATGCGAACGTAACCGTTGCGCGAAAAATTCACGTAACCACCGCACAGAAATTGATTTGTGTGTCACGAAATGTCACAAGTGTCAAAAAATTTCGTGCAGCTGTTGTTGCTGCTGTTTGTGCTGTTGGTGTTGTTGGCTGGTTTCTTGTGCCACCGCTGACTCTCTGTGCAGCAGCAGTTGGCCGCTCCTGCAGCCCCCGAAGCACAGGTGCGCTGATTGGCGCCGCGGAGAGTGAGACTGAGCGCGAAAGCGAGAGCGAGACTCGAGAGAGCGGCAAACTACTGTTGAGCTTGTTGCAGCTGACCGGTGAGCAACGCACGTAATTGGTACCTTTTGACGGCCCAAAAATCAGCAGTTTTTCTCGATGGTCCTTTCGCTGCACGGCGAGAAATTTTGACTTCAAAACTTTTCGAAGGGAGACATTTTAAGTTGAATGCATTTTACTATGATTTGAAAGAAGAAGAATCGGAACAAAGTCTTTTAAAATTCAGAAATTGTGTGAAAAGTTACAGAAATTTCATTTAAATTTTATTTTTTCGGAAATCTGTATTTTAACCCAAATTAATATATTTAGTTATTTCTTAAAACAATTTAAATTTTTGTATTGACTGATTTAGTGATTTATCCAAAAACTTCGTAAAAATTTATTTTTCAAATATATCGGAAAAAAATTCGAATTTTGTAGAAATAAAATCTTTAAATTTTTTTTAGTTCTTTTCAGAATATTCGATATTACAAAAAAAAATATTTAAAATTATTAAAAATTATTAAAACAAATTTTTTATTAAAAATTTATATTTATTTTTATTTATTAAAAAATTTATTTAACATTATAAAAAATTATTAAAATTTTTTTATCCAAAAAATAAAAATTTAAAAATTTATAAAAATACATTATAATTTTCAATTTATTATGAATTGTTTTTTATTTCTTATTTTTTCTATTTTTCAATTTTAATTATTTAAAAATTATTAATAAAATGATTTATTATCTATTAATATCTCTTATTTATATTTATTTATTCATAGTTATTTTTCTTTGTTTTTTATTTAAAAAACATATTTTTTCAATTTTTATTAATTTTGTTTTTGCAAAATATCGGATTACAAAATAATAGATTCAAAAATTTTGAAGAAAATAAACACAGTAATTTATTAGTTAATTTATAATTTTTTTTAATAAAGTTTTTGTGTTTATTAATTTTAACTTGTTTTCGTGTTTTTCTTTAATATACTCTTGATTTTTGCCAAAAACTTTAGGACAATTTAATAATTTTAAAACATATTTGAATAGAAAATTATAACAGTTGAAAAGTTTTGAGGAAACCAACCGCTGTGTTTTTTCTTCAATTACCAGTTGAATTATCAATTTTTTTTTTTATTAAGGAATAAAGATTTTTTAACTTTTGTTGTATTTGTTTATTATAATTTAGGTTTTATTATTTTTTTTATTATTATTTTTAATTGATGTTATTTAAATTTTTTTGACCTAAAAAATGTGCTTTTAAAAAAGTGTTTGTTTTAATCTGAATAAAAAAATAAAAGTGCAAAGTTTTATAAAAAAAATTAAATTATTAGATTAGTATTAGTTTTATGGTTTTATTAAAAAAAATCTTTTATATTTGCATTATTTTTTAAAATTTTGATTTTTTGGAAACTTAAACATTTGTGTTTTACATATCTTAAAAAAAAACAAAAATTGCTTAGCATTGTATACGAAATTAACATTTTGGGTTTTTTTTATTGTCTTCTTAAAAATCATTTATTTTCTAAAGAAATGTTTTCTAAATAATTCACTATAATTATTCTTTTTATTAATTTTGTATTTTTAATAATTTAGATTTTTTTAAACTGAACTATATTATTATTATTATTGTGCCCCAAATTAACTGAAAAGAATTTTTTTACAAAAAAAATATTTTTTCTCATTCAGTATTTTCGTGATTCTAAAAAAAATAAATTTAGTTTTTACGAAAATTAAATAAAATTGTGGCTAAAATATTTGAATAAAAAAATTTGATTTGAAGTTAAATAGTGGTTTCTGTTGTTGTCTTAAATATTTTTGTTCTTGTTTTAAAAATAATTTAGATTTCTTTAAAAAAAATACCGGAACAAAAAATTTTTTAAAAACTACAAAATTCAATTTTTCAGTTTACACTATTTTTGAGTCTTGTTAAAAAATGTTTTCGATTTTTTGAAAACCTTAAAAATTTTAGCTGAATAAAAAAATTTTGTGTAAAATAAAACAAATTGTACAAATGTGAGGAAAAATTAAAATTGGTTTTTAATTTATATTGTTTATGATTGTTTTTTTTTAACTTTAAAAATTGCATTTTTTCAAAGCAGTTATTGCAATTTAAAAAAGTAACAGATCTACTAGTACACTTTTGTTTGGTTTTCACAAATTAAAAAAATGTAATTGAATATTTTATCATATCAAAGCACTTAATTTTTTTGCGGAAAAAACAATTTCGAATTTCAATCAAAAAATGAGTCCAAAATATTAAAAATAAAATTGGTAAAAATGTGAGCAAAAATCAAAATTTGTTTTCCAATTTGTTTTTTGTTTTCTTTGTGTCTCCGAAAAATTTAAAAATTGATTTTTTGTCAAGACAGGTAGGTATTTCAATTGAGAAAATAATATTTTTAACAAATTTAAAATAATTTATAATTTTTATATAATGAGAAATAATTACTACAACGACTTTGTTGTTGTCAGCAACTTTCAATCGAATAGTTACCAAAAATTAGTTGCAGTTTCTTGCCTTCGAAATGCGCCGCGAATAAATGCTTCCGACAACAAATTAAAGTGTTGCCTCCAACTGGCGGCAAAGCCGAACTCCTTCCAGCTGCGCTGCGGCATAAAAGTGCGCACCTGAACGCAGCCCGCGGCGGCTGGCAGTCAGTGTGGGGCCGGCGTGCTTCTTGCAATTTCATTTCGCTCAACGACAACAACAACAACGACAATAATATGAACGACGAGTGCAAAGCGAACAAGAGGCGCAGCAGAACAGCCGCTTGCAGGCAGTAAATGTTGCAAGCGGCTTAAGTGCGCCGCGTACGTGTGGACTTGCCACGAGCATTAAAGCGCAACGTGGCCGCGAAACGAGCGACGAGGGGGCCGGGCGACTTTGTGTAATTCAAGAACTTTAATGACGTTTACTTTGGCCACTATTATTGACTCAAAGCTGCGGCGCGGTCCCGGTCTGGCCCGGCGCGGCGTGGCGGTGTGCGGAGGGTGGGAGCGACGAACGTGCGAGGGTGACAGGCCCAAGTGTGGGTTCACTGTGTGTGTGTGTGTTTTTTTCGTTGCTGCTGTTTTGGGGAAACGCTCCGTTCAGTGCCTTTGTCCAGTTGAGGGGGTGGAAATGTTTTTGTTGTTGTTTAAACCGACACGGCAATTTTTCCGTTGGTCATTCTGACATTTCAATTTTTCACCAAATGCCTCAGTTGCACATTTTTTTCTTTAGTAAGCCTTCAAAATTTCACTTTCAACGCATTGCAAGTACGAAAACAACACAACAACAAAAAACAACGCCTGCAGTCAAATGACGTGACGCGCGCACCGCCGCACGAAAAACCGGCATTTATTATTTTCATACACTTGTAATTTTCTTGAAAGTTTTCCAATAAATTTTATTACGTTTTTAATGATTTTTTTTATACAACAACAATTGGCAGTTGAGCGCAATGTGTGTGGCGTGCGCTTTTATCTTTGCGTCGAGTTGTTTTTATTTGTTGTATCGCACTCGTGTTTGTCTTCCTTTGCCGTCTGTGTGGTGTGTGAACCCAACTAAATGCGATACGAAACTGAGGCAAAGGCGCAAAGCGCACAACGTGAAATCTCGATTGCTGGCTGCCGCGTTGTGCGCGTCGCGGCAGCGTTGGCGACAGCGGCCGCTGCAGCGCGGCACGAAGCCGCCGCAAATACAAAATAAACACAACATAGTCGCTGCGCTCGCCGGAGTGCGAGCATGTCGGAGAGGCGGCCGGCCAATAATGCGGCTGACGCGAGGCGCAACCAGGAGGAACAACGCCATCAGTTGTGACTGTGGCAGCGGCAATGGAGACGACTAGTCAACCGACAACAACAACAGGAGGTTTTTTTGTTTGAAAAAAAAGCTGGTGAACAGAAACCGGAAGTGGTCATAAAAAGTGACGGAAACTGACAGAGACTGTGAAAAGGTGACAAAATTCAACATGTATGAATGTTGCTAACAAAGAAAATGACACTGTCACTGACAATAACAAATCGTACTGACACCAAATTACAACTGACAAATTTCTGACAAGTAAGCACTACTGACATTCTTTTTCAGGATGTGTGTCTAAGACTTCCACACCTACAATCGATAAAGAATACGTTACGTTTTTTGTGCTCTTAATCGAAGTGAATGCAGGATTCTTGTCGTTTCTCTAATCATAAAACGAAAGTGGTCATAAAAAGTGACAGAAACTGAACAAAAACTGACAGGAACTCTGAATAGGTGACAAGATTTATCATGTATGAATGTTGGCAGCATTGTCACTGACAATTGAAAATCGTACTGACACCAAATTACAACTGACAAATTACTGACAATTCAGCACTACTGACAGTCGTCTTCAGGGTGCGATCAATCTAAGGTCACCTACAATCAATGCAGAATACGTTACGTTTTTTTGTTCTCTTAATCAAGTTAATACAGTATTCTTGTCGGTATTTTAATCAGAAAATAAAAGTGGTCATAAAAAGTGACGGAAACAGAGCCAAAACTGACACAAACTGGCAAATAAGCACTACTGACATTCATCTGCAATAAAGAATATACAGTCGTGTCTGGGTATAGTGAACACCCTATATAGTGAACACCTCGATATAGTGAACACCCAAATTTAGACATCGAGCCTCTAAATATGGAACAAAATTTTCAAGCAAAAAACAAAAAGTGTATTTTGAGCAAATAAACTAGTTTTTGATCAAAAATGTTAACCTTGATATAGTGAACAACCTCAATACAGTGAACAGGCCTTGCAATAATTAGTTCACTATATCCAGACACCACTGTATTACTTTTTTTCTCTTAATTGAAGTGAGTTCTTCTTAGTTTTCTAATCAGAAACCGAAAGTGGTCATAAAAAGTGAAGGAAAATCAACCAAAACTGACAGATACTAGTAATAGGTGACAAGATTTGTCATTTATGAGTGTTGCCTAGAAAAAAAATGACATTGTCACTGACAATAACAAGACACTATTTACTACTGACAACTTTTTAGTGACACTTAATTCCTGAAACTGACAATTGATCACAGACCACTGAAAATTTTCTCTTAATTGAAGTGAGTTCTTCTTAGTACTCTAATCAGAAACCGGAAGTGGTCATACAAAGTGACAGATACAACTGATAGAAACTGTCAACTCACTATTGACTACTGACAACTTTTTAGTGAAACTTAATTCCTGAAATTGACAATTGATGACTGAGAACTGATATTCATTATAATTGAAAACGACAAAAGAACAAATATTAATTGATTAGTGACAACTCAATATTGACTAGTCAGAACTTTTTAGTGACACTCAATTTCTGAAACTGACAATTGATCACTGACAACTGATATTCGTTCTGATTGCAAACACCCAACCAATGAATATTTATAGCTGGCAACTGGCAAACTAACTACAACAAAAATAATGACAGTATAAACAATAAAAATATTGACAACACCAACAACAAATACAATTGAAATTCAACCACCGCAGACCGCATTGAACTGTGAAGTGCTTCAACAACAGCAGCAACGGCAACAGCAACATTTCAAGGAGCAACAACAGTTGCGACAAGACAAAAACCACAAACCAGCAGCACCAACAATAACAGCAACAACAACAACGACAATAATAGAAACACAGCAGCGCAAAAGTGCAGTCGAGTGAAGCAGCGAACGCAATGAGCGTATCACCGTTTGGACTCTGCGACTCCTTTGGCCGCAACTCATCGCTCGGACTGGACAATTTGGAGCAGCAGAGCGCGCACACTCGGCGACACATCACGCCACACGGCGAAGCGGCCGCAGGCAATGCGCGTCGCTCAGCAGCCGCAGCGCCAACGCTGCACAGTGGCTGCGAAAATGCCGTTGCGGTCTTTTTGTTGGTGTTGTTGTATGTTGCAGTTGAGCGCATAATTTATGTGTTGGTCGCCAGTTGGCTGTGGGGAAACGAGAACACGCGCGCCAAGTCAGCAAAGCTGCGCTGCAGTTCGGGCAGCCAAAAAAGCGCCAACGGCTGCTGCTGTCAGCTGCAAAATTGAGTCATTTTTCTTGGGTGCGAATTGAATGGCAATGCAAAAAGTAATGTTTGGGAACCGCTGCTCTGAATGATTGTAAAAATTATTAAAAAAACATTTATATTTGCTTTGAATAGCTTGGGAAATTGTTTAATGGTGTTGTTGTTATTATTTTGAAGGGAATGCATTTTTAAAGTTAAAACCTTTCAAAGCATTGAATGGATCTTTTTGGAGCCTGATTTAGGCTGTGTCCAATGTTCTGAACCAACTTTTAAACACTTCACATCAACAGTTAAGTGTACATTGAATAGATTGATTAAAATATTTTTCCAAATTTTTTTTACTGCTATATCAAAATGTTCATAAATAATACGCAAAAAATTAAAATGTTTTTTCTAAATTTCCAAAATTACTTTTCAAACCTTTTTAAACTATAAACTCTTTAAAGTTTTCTCATTTGTATGGCCACTCTAACGGCTTTCCACACCACAACCCACTTGACTGGCTGCTCAAATTCGCTGTAGCAAATGCACAAACCCTCCACTGCCACAATTCTCTAAAACGCTCGCAAAGTCGTCGCATCATCCACCCAACGCTCATCGCCACCCATTAGGGGTTGTTTGCGCTGCCGTTTGCCCCAAGCAGCTCTCTAGCTCACCCTTTCTCATTGCCTCTCTCAGGCCATCTGTGCACTCTTCTGCGCTGGCTCAAAATTTGTAGCATGCAATAAAATTGTTCTCTCATGCGAGAGCAAAAGTAACAACGACAAGTTCACTTTGCACTCACACAACTCTGTTGCATGCCACTTGCAACTGCAACATGTAGCCAAATGTTAGTTTGAGTGCAATAAATATTTAACTCCATGTTTGAGTGCAAATCGTATTTCACTCAAACACTTAACAATGAGTGTGAAATTGTTACAAATTAACAGCGCAATGACACAACTTGTGTTGTTGACAGTTGTTGGCAAAGAACTGTTAAGCGGTTGCAAGGTTGAAAGGTGATAAGGTTGAACTGCAAGCAAAAGTGGGAACAGCGTTTGCTTTAATCTAATATTCAGATTTCTATTGGCAATGAATGAATGAGCTCATTGAAGTAGAGTAGAATAGTTGAACAAATTTTGGAGGAACTGGGAATGAAACAAGTTTGACAAATTAAAAAAAATTGATTGAAGATCTTATGAAATAGTTTTTGGAGTTTCCACAATATTTGTACCAAGAAGCAGCTAAAAAAAAATAAGTTGCAGCTGAGATTGTAGACCAAAGTGTGCCTTCTTTTCAAGGAATGGATCTAAAAAATATTGACATTTTTATGAAAAACGAAGCTAAGCTAAGCAAAATATTGGAACCATTTTGTATACAAATTTATATAAAAAAATGGCCGCTTTAAATATAAAACTGATTTATTTTTATGAAAAGTAGACTTTACTGTCTTCATGAAAAGAATCCGCTAGAAGAATTTTAAAGTTTGACTTATGGATTTGCTTAGGTTTGAAGTGTCTTTCTAACTTTAATTTATTTGAGGCAAAATTGTAATTGGATTCTGAAGTCAGAAATACTTTGAAATATTATAATTTTCTATAATTTTCTATATAATTGGGAAGTTTATCTTCAACCTAAATTTATTTATTTAAAAAAGCTTTGAACAAATAATCAGTTCCAAAATTATAGAATTATTTATTAAATTTTTTTATTTTTGATTTATTTGGTTATTTATTTACTTATTTAGTCATTTGTTTATTGTTAATTATTATAGAATGATGCAGTGTTCACAAGTCTTTTTTAGAAAGCTTACAGTATTCACAATTATGAAAAGTTTTTTTGAACAAAAAATCAGTTCCGAAAATTGTGGAATTATTTATTTATTTTATTTTAATTTATTTTATTTTATTTTATTTTATTTTCTTTTATTTTAGTTTAAACTAATTTAATTAATTTAATTTCATTTTTTTTTTTTATTTATTATGGAATTTTACAGTGTCCACAAGTTTGTTTTTTAGAAAGTTTCATAACTATGGAAAGTTCTTTTTTAGACAAAAATAGTTGCCAAAAATTATGGAATTATTATTTTATTATTTTTTTCACTTCCATAAATTATGGAATTATTTATTTATTTTATTTTATTTTATTTTATTTTATTTTATTTTATTTTTGTATTTTAGTTTATATTAATTTAATTAATTTAATTTAATTTTTTCATTTTTTATTTATTTTTTATTAATTATTATGGAATTTATGGAATTTTAGAGTATTCACACTTGTGAAAAGTTCAGTGTATCCACAGGACTTTCCAGAAACTCCAATGAAGTTTGTAGAAAATAGATTTTTTCGTTGGAAAGCACTCGATTTGTATGTTCTTTTTTCGATTTCTGCAGCCAAAATAAACAATTAAAAAGTTTTACAAATTCAAAACATTTTTCTATAAATCGCATAAATCGCATTGACTTTAGCTGAAATTATCGATAACAGCGGCCAAAACCGCATTGAGTCATTTATCACCGGCGCCATTTCTGGGCATCGCATTAATTCAACACCGCCACGCAATGTCGACTTAATGGTGTGAACATGTTTAAGCAACAAATTGCGGCAAAATGCAAACTGCAGATTGCAGATGCCAAACTGCACACCCGCACCCTTTGCGCAGAGCGAGCCGCAAGACAAAAGTTACAAATTGCAGCACATAGTGTAAAACAACAACAACAACAATAATTCGAAACAAAACGCATATGAATTACAATAAACCACAATGCGTGAACGCGCAGTCGAAGGACGAATGAATTCACGCGCCGCGCATGAAATCAATCCAGCGCTGGCAAAGCAAATCGAAAACCGCAATTTCCGAAACATTTCAGATCAACTCAACTTGGCGCTTCAGCGCAGCGCAGTGGAGCGCACAAGTGACGGTAGGGCCGGCGCGTCAGTGGTGGCAGCGATCGTTGTGGCTGCCACACTGACCAAAAGAATCGCGCAGCGGGTGGCATTTTGTAAATAATAAAAATTAATAAAAACAAAACAACATCTGATTGTTCAGATATAGACACACATACCTACATTGTTGTTGTTGTTGTCTAGTAAACGCGCCCCTGTGAGGGGAGAAAATTGTTGCTATCGAAGCTTTCGATCGAATGGCCTATCGGGTTGCAGGCGCGCACATTGAGGCCAACGCGCGCCTGGCCGAGCTATTCTCATTAGTCTGCGGCTGTTGAAAAATTCATTTTAATAACCGGCGTAAAATACCACAATAAATAATGACAATTATGAATTGTTCATATGTGCGCGCGGGAGCACGCATGCGCCAACACCAAACCGACCAGAGTGCAGCCAACTCAGCAACGCGTAGAAGTGCGCTGCGAGGCGCCCAACGCATAGAATGCAGCCGCAGCTATGCGCGCCGCCGCCGCTGCCGTTTAGCGGCCCTAGCGAGGTGTGCGCCGCTGCCGTTCGGCGCTGACTGGCTCATTAATTTGTTGTTTATCGCACCTTGTTAAAAAGGCATGAATATGAATATAAAAACGTCAGTTGGGGTTTCTCTTTATGGCCGCTCCGCGCGCCCCTACAGGCGTCCGTTGTTGCCGGCTATTTTCGTGCTTTATGCGAAATGCACATTTTCGCCACACTCGCACGGAATGTCGCTGCGCAGTGGCCAACAAAACAAATGCATTAAACCGAGGCGCATTTGTGCGTTTTACAATTCCGGTCATAGACATGGACGCAGCTTTGGGGCCAACGAGTTAATCCAAATCGAAAATTGTATGCCAAAGTGACAACTTTTTAATGTCACAATTTTTATTTACTAGTCTTCACATGACTGAACAGTCATTCAGTTTTACTCCATGCATCGAGTGAATCTTAGTTGCATTGGTCCTTTAGGTAAAAAGGAACTCGAAGCTCAGTTTTTTGGATCGAGTGAATCTTAGTCGCATAAAGCAACTTGAACCTCAGCTTATTGTGTCGAGTGAATCTTAGTTGCATTAGTCCTTTGAGCAGAGAGCAACTTGAAGCTAATTTCCTAGGATCGAGTGAATCTTAGTTGCATTGGTCCTTTATGCAATGAGCAATTCGAAGCTCAGCTCATTAAATCGAGTGAATTTTAGTTGCATTAGTTCTTTGAGTAGAAGGCAACTCGGAGCTTAGGTCGAGTGTATCTTAGTTGCATTGGTCCTTTGAGCAGAAAGCAACTCGAAGCTTAGGTCGAGTGAATTTTAGTTGCATTGGTTCTTTGAGCATAAAGCAACTCGGAGCTTAGGTCGAGTGAATCTTAGTTTCATTGGTCCTTTGAGCAGAAAGCAACTCGAAGCTTAGGTCGAGTGAATCTTAGTTTCATTGGTTCTTTATGCAGTAAGTAATTCGAAGCTCAGCTCATTAAATCGAGTCAATCTTAGTTGCATTGGTCCTTTTAGCAGAGAGCAACTCGAACCTCAGCTCATTGAATCTGAGTTGGATTGGTCCTTTGAGCATAAAGCAACTCGGAGCTTAGGTCTTGAAGCTCAGCTCTTTGAATCGAGTGAATCTTAATTGCATTGGCCCTTTGAGCAAAAAGCAACTTGAAGCTTAGCTCATTGAATCGAGTGAATCTTAGTTGCATTAGTCCTTGGAGAAAAAAGCAAAAAGTTCTGATGTCATGTCAGTATAGGTCAGGTAAAAAAGGATGTATGCCACACTTCCACTTTCTTTCACCATAATCAGCACTCAGGGGAGTATTGCATTGTGTTCGTTCTAGATAAGAAATATGTTAAAAAGGATCAACAAATTGAAAGAGCACTCCGCTGAAAATTATTGAGATTACAAGTGTTAGGACGACTATCTTCAAATAGGCCAAATAGATCCACTGTCTCTCACCTTCCTTAAACCGTCAACCAGTTTGATTTCTTGCTTTTGCCTAAATGATCCGACAATTCGATTTCCACAACGCATTTCGACGTATGCCAAACTTACTTACTTACCTACTTACTTACTTATCTGCTTAACTGACCACAATAACCCATTATCGGGTTACTGCCTACTGTAAAAGTTCTCTTCCAGTTGGTTCTTTGTCAGTTGGTTACACCAAGTGATGAAAGGACATCCCCCACTTGGTCCTTCCACCGGAGACACAGTCCCTCGAACACCTTTATCGCTGCAGCTTCGTCTTCCGTACGGAAGACATAGCCAAGCCATCGTAGCCGCTGGATATTGATTCGCTGCGCTTCGTCCAAGTCTTTAAACAGCTCATACAGGTTCGTATACGAAACTCGTCGCTAATACAAACAGGGTCGAAGATTTTGCGAAGTATCTTCCTCTTGAAGGAAGGAATGTACTTCGATAACCTTGGGAAGGATCGCTATGTCGTTAAGCAACAGTGTTCATGCTTCCGCTTCATAGAGGAGCACCGGCCAAGCAAGTTTCGTCGGTCAAACGAGGTCTCTACTACTCAATTGGCTACCGAGACTGTAGTAGCGCCAATTGACAAAAGTAATTCTTCGCTTTATCGCTAGAGGCACACTAAGGCCTCTATATGGGCCCATTGTGATACCGCAAATTCCACCCGTTTGACATATTTATGCAGCACTGTTCTTTTAACTTGTGTTACAACACACATTTCAAAAGGATGGGAGTGGGAGGGAGGCCCATACTGAACGGCGGTTTTTGGCACTTTCCTTTCACACTTGGAGGTTTTGCCTTCGCCTGCCAAGAACGCACTTGTGCGATTCTTGTCATTCTCATCTGCTTCATGGGGATAGCAATAGAAGTAGACGAGTGTTTCATCAGCCCGAGCCAGGACTCGAACCTAGGGCCTCGGTATGAGAAGCCAGCGCGCGACCTGGTGGACTATCGAGACCGGAACGTAAGCCAAACTATTCCTTGTATGGCCTTGTTTTGACCTCTTTCATTAAACGATCGGAGTGGATGGCCCGAGGTTGAGATTATTGGTTCGCTCTAGAGGAATGTAGGGAGGATTCCCAATTCTATCCATAAACCTATCCTAACCTATAGCCTTGGCACTAGAGAGCGAATTCAACACTTTTGAAATGCCTATCAAAGCATAGAAATACTTTATCGTCAGTTTATTCTGCAACACCAGATGACTCCACAACCAAACACGGAATACAGCAAAACGGATCTGGAACTGGATCTCGACGGACCAAAGTATATCCACTGATCCTTCACAACAAACTCTCTACAGTGATAGTAGTGGTGGTCATATGGCAAAGTAAACCAGTACGCCGAAAGACTGGTCTGGGTCTGCTATGTGATGAGTTCTGCGGAAGCTGACTAGAACGAAAACTGCTGGGAAACTCTTATGCACCTCCTCTGCGATTGCCCGGTGCCTCCGTTTCTCGGGGCAGCATTTCTTCAGCTGCCTAGAGGAACTTGAAAAGACGCTATCGATAAATTTGTCAGAGTTACCAGGTAACTCTCATCTTTGAGAAGTGAAAGTATAGGCCTACACATGGCCAAAGCGATGCCCCCAGACGCGGACACTTAACACTAGAAAGATCATTGCGGTCATTTTGACAGTTTTTCATTATTAAATACATATCTGTATTTTTATTTCATTCATTTTTCATTTCATTTCATTTTTTATTTTATTTCTATTAACTTTTACTTTGATGATTTTTATTTTTGTATCGGGTTCAACCATTAGGTTTACAATGAATTCGATGTGTACTTTTCGAGATATCAGCGGATATAAAATGTTGTATTTGTAGGTATAGAAAACTTGCGGTCTCCACCTACCTTCCTTCTCCTGCAATGCTCGCAATTAAAGCCAAAACTATGCATAAACCACACAATAAATTTGTTGTAAAAATCTTTGCCCTATTCAATTTTTATCTCCCTTTCACCCACAGAGATCGTCAACCGGTGTGAAAGTTTCACTTCACCAAATCTTGCATTGCAGATCCCAGTGATCGTTCTCACTCTTCTTCGTTTCGGACGACTTTATTGGCACTAATAACTCTATAAATGCTCGTTTTAAGCAATTCCCCAACACTTTGTTATCACATTAAATCCATTCCAACAACACCGCAAAGCGCATCAATGAGGCCATTCAAATCGGCTTACAGCTCCACTTTCCAACTTCGAGCCCATGAAACACACACAAATCCACAAATGCCGGTGACAGTCTTGGGCCAAAGTGCAGTAAATCCCGAATTATTTCGCCGGCCATAAAAACACTGACAGCAAACCAATCAAAACGAGGCACTAAAAAGGCCGAAAGGTACAAACCATCAGAGGAATCGACCGACACGAGCGTGGCTGGTCGAAAAGCATTTTTAAAAATTTATTGAAAAACACTTCAAAACAAAAAGGAGTGTAGACAGAAAAACACAAAAATAAACACAAAAATAGAAAAACAAAGCGCACGCGTAGGAAAAGCAGCGCGGGGGACGCGCAGGAAGCGAGTCAAAGTCATACTTGACCTCAACTGGAATGTAAATAAATAAAAGCTCTTGAGATTGCACTGGACAAACAGGCACACAGACAACGCACACATTTCGGTCATCAACGCCACAGCCACAGTTGGCAGTGGCAGTCGAACGCTGCGGCAACAACAACAACAACGACAACGGTCCAACTGCCACCGCTTGTTGAAGTGCAGTGAAGTTTGCTTTTACGGCAGCGCCGGCACTCTTTGCATCTTTCACAACTAGTTGTTGTTGTTGTATTTTTTGTATTTTTTTTTTCCATCGATTGTGCCGTGTTGCAGCGAACCGGCCGGCCTGTTCTAGCCCTTTTATCCGGCTGTCTGTCTGATTGTTTTCATCTTTTCGAATATTTTTTTCTGCTCTTTTCTGATTTCAGTTTTGTTCTTGTTTTTGTAGTTGTTTTTCCATCAGCTCGCCGCATCCAGCGACCGGTGACTGCGTGTGCGCTTTTGTTCGCTCAATGGGTCTCGACAGCGTTTTGTCATCTTCACTCGGCCAGCTTCTGCAGCGCCACTCAGCGCGCGGCAATTCACACAACTCCAAAAAAAAAAAAAAAACGAACCAAGCACAAATCTAAAGCAATTTCGCCGCACACAAACGCGTCGATTTACATTTTCATTTGTGTTGAAAACGTTCAATGCTTTTTGTTCACTGTCCGTCCGCGTTGTCCTGTCCACTGCCCAGCAATCACTTCTCGGGGGCGCTAAAGTTAAAGATCAACTTTGAGTTGTTCCCCCCGCCCCTCTTACAACCCTTCTCTTGTTTATTTGTTTTGCCTTGTTGTGTCGAGTTTTGGTTTGGTTGTCTTTTCTCTAGGCGCTGCAAGTAAATTAATCTCGCTTAATTACTTTTTTCGTTTTGACGTGTTCGCTTGTTGCCATGGCGCTAGAATGCGTGCGCGCATGCGCAACGCTGCCAACTTGCGCCACGCCCACATCCTTTGGTATGCAGACGCGAGACACATTTTCAAGTTCGTTTGCGATTTTAAATGGAAATCTCTATAAATAGTGACAGGATTTACTTTACTTATTCTTTACAGCAATACAACAGTCAACTGAATCACTAACAATCAGCGACATGAGCGAACGTTCGGTAAAAAAGAATTTAATGAAATTGAAAAGTACACTTTAAGGTTTCTAGACGAATTAACTTAATTTGCTTCAATCCCTATATTTTTCCTGATTTATTTTGGACAAAATTTTGTCAGCGAAAATCACCAAAGTAGCTTCGGCGCTGAAAAAGAAACTTGAACTGAGAAGAGTTGACAGCAGAAGCGTTTCAACAAATATGCACTTGACGTCCAAATATTGTTGCCTTTATTTTTAATTAACGCAACAATTTATGCCGTTTGAAGCCCTATATCTACTTTGATTCTTTTCGGACAAAATTTTGTCAGAAAAAATTACCAAAATAGTTTTAAAGCTGAAGAAACTTAAACTATGGAAGCAGTTGAACACAGCAGAAGCCCTTCAACAACTCTGCACTTGACGTTCAAATATTTTTCTCTTTAATTTTAAAGTCTTCCATAAATTATGGCATTTTAAACTTTATAACTATTTCGACTCGTTTGGGAAACAATTTTGTCAGCAAAAATCATCGAAGTAGCTTTAGAACTGAAGAAAAAACTTGAACTTTGGAAACAATTCAACACAGCAGAAGCGCTCCAACAACTCTGGACTTGAGGTCCAAATATTTTCACCTTTATTTGTAAATTGTTTAACAATTCATGTCGTTTGAAGCACTATATCTATTTTGATAAACTTTGAAAAAAATTTTGTCAGCAAAATTCGCCAAAATAGTGTTAGAACTGAAGGAGCAAATTGAACTTTGAAATTATTTGAACACAGCAGAAGTGTTTCAACAACTGTGTACATGAGGCTCAAATATTTTTGTCTTTATTTTAAAAGTCTTCCATAAATTATGGCATTGTAAACTTTATACTACTACTATTTTGATTAATTTTGAACAAAATTTTTTTCAGCAAAAATCATCAAAGTTTCTTTAGAACCCAGGAAGAAACTTGAACTTTGAAAAGAGTTAAACACAACAGAAGCGCTCCAACATCTCTGCACATGAGGGTCAAAAATTTTTTATTTATTTTTAAAATATTTAGCAATTTATGCCGTTTGAAGTCCTATATCTATCCTATCTATATCTATCTATAACTTTGGAAAAAATTTCATCAGCAAAAATCATCAAATTGGTTTTAAAGCTGAAGAAGCAAATTCAACTGTGGAAAGAGTTGAACACAGCTGAAGCGCTGCAACAACTCTGCACATGGCAATCAAATATTTTTTTTCTTTTCTTTTAATTATGAAACAATTTATGCTGTTTGAGACCCTATATCTAATTTTATTCCTTTTGAACAAATTTTTCTCACCAAAAATCACTAAACCAAAGTGTTTGTTAAAAAAAAATTATGTTTTTTTAAACTTATTTCAACTCAATTCAACACTAAATGACAATGAGATATGCATGTTTATATATCTTAGAAATTTGATTGGGACAACTTTACAACAATAACAATATTTATACCCATTACAGAGCAAAAGCCAACCACGTGCGGCTGAACAAAGCAGTGACTGGCCGCAATGAAATGAATTGAAATGCGCTGATTGCATGCAAAGTCACAAACTAGAAGCAACAACAACAAAAGCAGCAGCAGCACAAAAAATGCAAATTCAAGCTTAGCCAACTGCGAATGCATATAACTTAATTCTGCAACAGCCACGCCCACTCAACACACCAGCAAATAACTAAACGAACAGCGCCACATGCCGAGGCATGTTGTGCATAATTTGTATTTGTAAATGTTGTTGTTGCTGTTGTTATTGTTGCGTCGGCATGTCCCCCTTGACAAGTGCAGCAAAGTTGAGTTGACCGTCGAGCGCGAGCGTTTCTAATTAACTATGAATGCATGCGGCACGCCGACGTACGATTGGCTCTGCGCACGCACTTTTTGTTGCCTTTTCAAAGTTAAATCGCCGACGCAGCCACTTGTGCTGCATTTACAGCCGATTCTAAATAATAACGCATATTATCAGCTGTAGCCATGCTTGTTGTTGTTGTTGTTTGCCTTATGAAATCGGTGAACGTGCGTGCTGCGACGTTTGACTGCCACCAATGAAACTAAAGACGCGCCATTTTCATTTCTTATACATTTTAATGATTTAACTGCATTTTAATGAACATAAAAAACAACAACAAAAACTATAGAAATGTCAACAGAATCGTTAGTGCAACGTTTTGTTATTAATGTGTCGAGGCATTTGCGCTTCTAATGTTTTCGATTGTTTTTACTTAAAAAATTTAAAAAAAAATTTGTAAAATCAACAACAAACTAGCCATGGCCCCGTTTCTATGTGCTGCTTAGGGTGACCAGTAATCGATATTTACTTTAACCCTTTCGCTACAGGTTTTTACTGGGAAAAGTTGGTTACATTAGCAACATTCCGAATTTTTTTTTTTTATTTTTATACTTGGACCCTGTATTTTAGAGTGTTTTTCCATGAGAGCAAACACATCGTTGTGGCTGTCATAATTTCTTAAACATAAAACTTTTTACGCATAACGAAAATTTGAATATTTCTTCATTTACTTTAGACAAAATTAAAAAAAAAAATCTACATTGAAAGAAAACGTCAAATCAAAAAGTTATCTAAAGTTTTCTGCTTCTTCTTCCTTTACTATGTCAAGATATACCATTAAAAAAACGTGTATACTTCTCTTCTTTAAACTTAAATATTCAGTTTATTAATTTCGTATTTTTCCTAAAACGTCAAACTATTCTAAGGAGCAACAAAAAATTTATTCTTGAAACCACAGAGGGTTCAGACGTCCACAAAGTAGCAATGTGCCATAAGGCAACAAAATAGCGAAAGGGTTAAGGTTTTCACTGAAAAATTGAGAGTTGAAAGGAAGAGTTGAAAGGGAAAGTTGAAGCTCAGTTGAACATCTCAAAGCGGGGTATCAGTGACCCCTACAGCGTATTTCAGGCCCACTACTAGAATAGGAAGCACAGTAGGAGAAACAAAATTAAACGCAAGAAGAAAGCAAATGTTTAAGAAGCAGTACGAGCATATTCTGGCAACTCTCTATCACATCCTTAGCTCATATCCTGCTGTGTTGAGGCTATAATTGGCCACCCTAGGGTCCACTGAGTTCACGAGGCTCGATACAGCATCGATATCGGCCCTGAGCTATACATCAGTGCAATGAGGTGGTAGCTTTCATGGACAGTTTTTTTCGAGTTATCTCCTCATGCATCCTCGACTCGCCCCTCCAATGCTTTGTCAAAATCAATGGTTTTCTAATGGATCACTACCACCCATCCTTTCTTCACTTATCTTCACATCCATCGAGGACTCAAACCTTTCCTACTCAAGCCTCTCACAAAATCGATGGTATTCTAAGGGATTTGTACTAATCACTCTGTTTTGACTGATCCCCATCTCCATCGAAGACTCAAGCCATAACTAATGGTATTTTAAGGGATCTCTACAAGTCAACGTTCCGTGACTTATCTGTACTACTCACCATTTCTTCATTTATCCCCATATTCGTCAAGAACTCAAGCCTCAAGGACCTCAACCTCAAAAACACCCAATAATAAATGTTAAGTCAATTATTTTAATAAATCTTGGGATCATCATATCCGCCGCCTCTTGAACTCTTTACATTTTTAGAGTTTTAGTTTAATATTAGCGACATTTTAAGATTTACATTCTTTCAGGGATATAAAAATATGTTTTTTTAATTTGAATTTAATTTCTTCCCTAAACGCTCCTGACCACTGTTGAACTGGTCAGCTCTTTCGAACCCTTCGAACTGAATCGATCTTCAGTTGGCCGGGGCCGCACTTTGATGCCAATTAATTTATTTATAACGCCACATTTGTGATTTATACAACTTAATGGAATTATTAATGTTGAATTAATAAATTAAGCTAACATCAACACAACAACAACAACAACAACACTAGCAATCACTGTTATCGTAAATAAAGCGCGCATCGTTCTAGTTTCACAATTTGTTGCCTTTTGTTTCGATGATAAAAATACAACAACAACAAACAGCGAGCGGCACAAATCAACAATGAAAGCAAACATAAACCACTGCAACAGTTGTACGAAATAAATTTTATTAATTTAATTTATTATTAAAGCGCACAAAAATATATCGAAATACCGATTTTGGGTTTTTTAATTTATTATTGATTTTTGTTTTTATTTTGTTTTATTGATTAACAAAATCGAAAACGTGCAGTGAAGCGGCAAAGTCCACACACAGCTTGAAAGAAACAAAACAAAAACGCAGCTTTGACAACGACAAATACCTAAAAACAACAACAACAACATTATAAACATTGCTGAAAAATGTCGGCTAAGCTTTTGCTGTAGTTGCGTGTGTGTGTGTGTCTATGTTGACTTATGCAAATTACCGTTAATGGCATTTCTAATAAACTCATTATGCGCGCATAAACAAATGATGCCCGTTTTATTTGTTAATTGATTTTAACGATTTTCGTTGTAATTACGATGTTGTCACACACACACACACACACGCACACACAGATGCTCGTACGTTGACTGAGTTACTGCGCGACTGTTCGTTGCATGCGGCCAACAGTTTCTAGCGAGCTGACTTTTGGCGCAGTCATGTTAAATTTCGCATGTCTACTGTTAGAAAATTGAAAATTTCAGTGGAAAAATCACACTGTGAAAAATTGCTTCAAAGTTATAGATTTACTAAGAATTTGTTTTCTCGAAGATTTCTATGAGGACATTTTTTTTAGTTCAAATGCGATTTTGGGTCGTTGTGGCTCAGTGGTTAGTGTGTTGATTTCAGTGGCGCACACAGGGGGGAGGGGGGTTAGGAGGTTCAAACCTCCCACTATATACAAAAATTGATTGTGAAAAATATGATTTCAAATGCTATTGAGCTCAAAAGTTGTACACAACAATGTTTTTGAGTGGTACAAGGTTTTCACAAAAAGTCGAGATGCCTCCAGAACGTCAACAACCTATGAAGACGTTGAAGAAAGAAAGAGATTGAAGAAAATTGGCATAAAGAATCGAAATCGAGAAAAAAATTTATTTGTGTGGTACCAACTTTTTACAGAAGGCCGAGATGCCCCTAGAACGTCAACAACCCATGAAAAAAATTTGCATAAACAATAGTCAAATCATTGGAAAAGTTGTTGAAGATGTTGGCCTCATGTTGGTTCAGGCCATGTAATTTTTTTACATGAAACGTGAGACAGCAAAGTTTGTTTTGAAATTTGTAAATTTTTTACCAACATAACCGTCGCTTGAATCATGCTTAGGAGCTGTTAAATGACTTTAATGACGGTTCAGATTTGCTCTAAAGTTTCATAAGTGTCATGGAGAAGAAACATAGGTATGTGGCTCCAAAGTCGAAACCAAAGTCCATTCATCCCAGTGTAAGTGGACAGAGAAGAGAATACCCCAAAAATCACCTCAAGTTTGGTCAAATGTGAAAGTTTTGCTTACTGTTCCTTTGATTTCAAGCGGTGTGGTACATTGCGAGCTCTTGCCAAAAGGTCATCAGGTCGACAGGGAATATTATCTGGAAATAATTCGTCCCTTTTTTATGAATCTTTAGTCCTTCCGTTTCTTGAGAAAAACGCAATTTGTTTTGTCTTTGAATCAAACCTCCATTCGACAGCTTATTGTAGTCAACACAGGACACCAGTGTTGTCAGATACCTGAAATTACTTTCTCCTATATCTTAAAAAAAATTGAAATTTCCTCCGAAATTGTAAAACATCTCAACAAAATTTTCGTTTATAATTTTTGTCTTTATAAACTAAAGACCTCAACTTGCTGATAAAAAAATAAAAATATATTTAGTTTTTTTATTACATCCTTTTTATTTATTCAGCTTCAGCTTAACAACAACTGTACAACTTAACACAAACAAAATATATAAAAAATGAGATCGGTATGAAATTCGCTTTTGTTAACTTCCTTCAGTCATTGCATGAATTATACACTTTAAAGCATAAAATTTAATTAAATTAAATTAGACACTTTAGCTTTCAATATTCAATATTTAAATCTCCTAAACTTTCTTCTAAGCGACTCTTCCTCCTAAAAGACCAAGAATCTCCTAAATCTATGAGGGAATCTCCTACTACGTTCTTGCCCGGCTTTAAAAGAACGTCGACTCCGTACCCCGTCGTCAAAATTCCTGACGGATCTGGCTAGCGCGGCAAAAGCTCAAATCCCGGGTCTGCTCTTTTGAAAAAAGACCCATCAAAGACTTAAAGACCTTAGCCCATGCAAACAAACGCACTTCTCATAAGATCATTTTTTATATTTCACAATTCTCATTCACTACAAATGTTTTTTAAAAATATTATGTTTTAAGAAAATTAGTCAATCATCTTTCTTTGCCATTTTCCGCTGTGTTCACTGCTTTTTCGAACGTCTCGAATCGTTACGCCTCTTCGTATCGTTTACGAGTGTAATTTCCTAATGATGTACGAACTCGACGCGTGTGTAAACAAAAGACTTCAAACAAAAAACTTGCCTTATCTACACACACACACATCTTCACATTGAAGCAACGCTTCGTCGCGTCACTGACGCCATTGTCGGCTCGGTTGCGCCGCTATTGGAAAATACAAAATGAAAATGCGAAAATTAACACAAATCAAACGGCGAAATTGCATTGTCATCGCCATCGTAATGGCGCGTGCAAATATTGTCGTATGAAAATTTATTTAATTAACATAAAATCATAATTTAAAACAACAACAATAACGACAACTAAAGTACACAAGAAAACGACGCCAAGTGCGTGCAAAGGTTAAAGACACTGAACACAAGGGACAGTTACTGTCAAGAGGGGGCAGTGAGGGGTGGGGGGGACGATAGTTGCACAAATCGTTAGAGCGAGATGGATGTATGTGCGCTGCAAATAAAGTTGAAAGTTTGAGCTTAAAAAGTGTTAAAAAGTATGAAGAAGGCGCCAAGTGAGGCAATGACAGTTTGTTGCTTTTGTTGGCTGGGTTTAGGGGGGAAGGGGCGGGAATTGGACGTGAGAGTTGTGAATTTCACAAACTGCATTTGGCTTGGATAGTGAAGGAGGCAACAAAATAGGGAACTTAAGGTAAAACTAAAACTTATGTCAAGCTGGAAAGCTGGAAAAATTTAATAAAAAAAATTCCAAAAACGAACTAAATAAGGAACTTTTTTTTACTTGACCAGTTTTATGTCTATGGTTGTTATTGTTGTTAGTTTAATGCGATTAACTTATTTTTCCTTACTGTCTTCCTTCCTTTGTTATTTGTTGTAAATAAAATCGTCGTAAAAGTGTCAACAATGGTTTGCGCTTTTGTTGCTTTGCAGTTTTGCTGTTGTCTGCAATGTTGTTGTTATTGTTGCTCAACTACGCATGCAGTAAAAAAAGTTTTGTCTCTTTCTTTCCCCACAAACTTTCTGCGTTATTAATTGCGATGCGTGCATTGGCCGTCGCTCGCTGCAAATCAAATAACTGAAGCGCGCACCGACTTTTAACAGCCGTCAAATGCCGCTAAAGGTAAATGCAACAACAACAAATTAAAATGAGACAACAGCGCCATTGAAGTGAAACGTTATGAAGAAACGCATAGAGTTGCCGCCATAAAAAAATTTTAAAAAATTAAAATTAAAAATTAAAAAATTTAAATTAATTAAAGAAAAATTAATCAACTTTTACGATATTTATGAAAGCAAAACACTGACTGCACTTGAATGAGGCGAAGTGAGAAATCGACCTGAAATTATGCGCTAAAGAGGAATTTGATTGTTGATTCTTTGCTTTCAATAACAGACAGTGATGCCATCTGGTGGAATTATAAAGTCATCATAAAGTCAGTGAACCGTTGTGGTTCATTATTTCATTTCGCTTTTGAAATAATATTTCAAAGATAGATTTCATTGCTAATTCTTAACTTTCAATAAGAAACAGTGATGCCACTTGGAAAACTTATTCAATCAACGTTATTAAAACTGAATGGAATCGTTTTTTGAAACTCGAAGTAAAACTCCCGAATTAAAACTTCGCCACACGCCAAATTATGCGCCAAAGACAACCTGAGCCAAAGAAACCTGAACGTTTTCTCCAAATACCATCGAGAACAATTAGAAAAAAAATCATTGAGTTGAAAAAAAAAATATTGAAATGAGATCAGATAATCCATGAAAGCCTAAAAATTCTCGAACAAATATTTTAACCCAAAAATTCGCGCTGAAATTATGCGTCACAGATTGAGTGAATTGCTGGTCTAAGCCTCAATAACAGACAGTGATGCCACCTGGGAAAATTTTTGAGTCAATGTTATTAAAATCGAATTGTGCTTGAAACCTAAACCTTCTCTCTGGGAAACTTTCTAGAACGTTCAGCTGGAAAAAATATTGAATTATTAAAAACAAAAATGATTGAAACTTAATCCAACTGTCCTTGAAATCCAATCGTTCGTTCTTCGTTATGTCATTTTGTTCTTAAAAAAATATTTGAGCCCTAAAATTTGCTCTGAAATTATGCGCCAAAGACTTGATTACAAATTTTTAGCTTTCAATAAATGACAGTAATGACACCTGGGAAAATTTTTAAGTTAATGTCATTAAAATCTAATTGTGCTTAAAACCTAAATGTTCTTTCTAGGTAACATTCGACTAGAAAAAACATTGAGCAATTAAAAAAAATATTGGAACTGAATCTAATTGTCCTGCAAAACCTAAACGTTCGTTCTTCGTTTTTTTTAAAACTTTACTCCTGAAATTCGCTCTGAAGTTATACGCCACAGACGGACTTGATTGCTTATTTTTAGCTTTCAATAAAGGACAGTGATGCCACCTGGGAAAAATGTTGGGTAAATTCTCTTAAAATCTCATTGAGCTAGAAACCTTATTCTAGAACGTTCAGCAAGAAAAATCATTGCGTAAATAAAAATTGAAGCTAAATCCAATTGTCCTTGAAAACCGGACGTTCTTTCTTCTTTATGTTGTTTTGCGCTTGAAATAATATTTTATTGTGCTTATATATATTTTGTGTAGTATTTATTTTGTGCTTGAACCTGAAAATTTTCTCTGGCAACGATCTAAAACGTTCAAAAAGAAAAACCATTAAATTAAAAAAAAAAAAATATTGAAATCAAATCCAGTAATCCTTGAAACTGGGACCATCGTTATTATTATTTAATTTCGCTCTTGAAATAATATTTTAGCACTAAATTTATGTGTCACAGATTGAGTTGATTGCTGATCTGAACTTCAATAGCGGACAATGAATTGTTCTTAAATTCGAATTGTGCTAGAGACCTGAAAGCTTTCTCCGGCAAGGGTTCTAGAACACGTAGCATAATTAGAAAATCTTGTTTATTGAAATCGAATCCATTTTATACTTTTTTGTTCTTTGTAATGTCACTTTGTTCTTGAAATAATATTTGACCCCAGAAATTCGCTCCGAAATTAGATAGATAGATGGATAGACAGATTTTAGCTTTAGCAATAATTTAATAATAATTTAATTTAGCAATAGCGCACAATGATGCCACCTGGGAAAATGTTTGAATCAACGTTTTGAAAACAAAGTCAAATTGTCCGAAGGTCGAATTTTAAATTTTATTTCTTCCTTGAAATATCATGTTTGCCTCTTCAATACTTCAAGTTGGACGTCTGTCTTCATTAACACCTTAAACAAATATAAATCTTCCATTTCGCACCCACCCCACCTCGACTGCAGTCAGTCGCATCTCGAATTTCCCTCAGCACTGACAACATATTTACCGCATCTAAGCGCCGCTCAAGTCAAATGAAAAATCTAATATAAATCGAACTACTGCAATTTGTACACCTTTTGCTGCCTTCTCTTCTTCTTCTTATTTTTCACCTGCCACTTAATCCAAGGCCAACGCGCAGCCGCAGTCGCAGCCTCAGAGCAATCAGAGCCGCGTTTAAACGCCATTAGACGAAAATAAGCCAACGAACAGCACCACTGATCCACAATTGTATAAACAACAACAACAAAGCCAACTTAATCATCATCATTGCTATAATCATCATCGTCGTCGTCATTATTGTCGTCGGCAGCAACAGGCTGCAAATGTTTCGCTTGGCCGTTGCCGATCGCGCGCAGCTTAACGGCCAACTTAAAAGGCCGCAATGCTTGTTAGCCAACAAATTGCACAAACCACCAACACAACAACAACAACAACAAATTACCAACAATAGTGTGTTCAACAGTTGTTGCAACAACAACAACGAGCAAACGAAGAATAACTAAATGCAAAGTTGTGCGGCGCAGAAAATCGGCCAACAGGTTGCGCCGTAACCGCCCCGAAGGAGCGAACTCGCGCGCGTCGCGTCGCACAGCAGCCGCCGCGCCAAATGGTGAGAAATTCTTTTTTCCCTCGCTGGCTGCACGCGTCCGCGCCAAATTGCAACAAGCGATTCATTTCGCATAGAACAAATGCGCAGCGTTGCAGCAGCAGCAGTCGTGTTGGCAACGCTTTGCCGGCGCAGCTAATCCGCGCTGATCCTGATCGTCGCGTACAGCTGGCTTTTGGGCCGCACATCGTACGCGATGTGATTAGGAATTTAAATGCTTTTGAATTATTAAATTAGTAAATATGCCGCGCGCGCCCCGCCGCCCCGGTTGGCCGCAGCTGCAGTGAGCTGCGCCGCGGCCAAAGGAAAAACCTGTTAAAAGTCTATTAAAGAGTTTTTGCAGCGAAGGCGGCGCAAAATTGAAGGCTAACGAAGCGGCGTCGAAGCGTAGCCGCCGCAACGGATCGAGCCGCCGCCCGGCCACTGCACGGCGCTGCACTTGTTTTGCGTTTCTATTCGCGTGTAATTACCACGAAATATGCCGCGCCGCCGCAATGAGCCGCACGCAGCCGGGCGCAGCGTCTTCGCAGCCTCACAGCTGCGTTCGCCGTAATCGAATCTATCAATCTGCGAGATAAATCTTATTTTCTAATCTTGTTATCGGCGATCATTGGCGAGGAATCCAATTGCTGGCTGGCTGCCTCGAATGCTTTCGTGGTTGTTGTTGTTGTACTTTGGCCGATTCGGTTTGGCTTTGTTGCATTTGGGCTGGTGGCGCGTTCTTACTTGTTCCTCTTGGATCTTTTACGAGTTTAATAGTAGTTGTTGTTGTTGTAATTGCTGCTTCATTAAAGCGTTTATGGGGCGCATGCGGTGCGGTCATAGAGTGGTCGCCTGCGCAGGTTTTCAAGGGTCTAGAGGAATTTTCTCAAAGAAAAACTTGTTGACTAGTCAGAAAGTTGACTTAGGAATAGTTAGACCACAACAAGACTTTTTACTTTGGACAGTCACTTCTATCTGTTTTCGTTTGGTTCGAGTCTTAGGAGATGGAAATATATCCCATGGTATTAGAATGAGCCTCACAGGATCACGGATCTCAGAATCTTGGGCTACCAATTCTACTTACATACCTTTATCCTTTGTTATCGATCCTTTATTATCAATTTATCCTGTATTAGCGATCTCTCGTAAGGGATCCAACTTAAATTCAATGATCCTTTGGTATAAAATGAACCACACTGGCCCATGGGATTTCAAATTCTAGAGTTACCACTTCTATCTGTATATCTAGCAGACCTTGCTCCTTTATCTTTGAACACTGTAAGTGATTCAACTTAAATTCTCTAATCCTGTCCAAAATATCTGGAGCTGTTACTTCTACCAACTTACAATCGCTTTCTCCTTTATCATCGATTTCTCATAAGTGATCCAACTAAAATGAAACAATCCTGTGTATCACAATGGGCCTCACTGCAAGATGACTGCTCAGATTCTTTTAACTGTATACCTAGCAAATCTTGCTCTTTTATCTTCGAAAGCTTGTAAGTGATATATCCTTCATTTATACCTACTTACCATCACTTGCTCCATTATCATCGATCTTTTATAAGTGATCCAACTCAAATTATATCATCCTTTGGTATAACAATGAGCCTCACTGGACCATTAGTTCTTAGATTCTAGAGCTGCCACTTTTTCCTACCTATAATCGTTTGCTTCTTTTATCATCAAACACTTGTAAGTGATCCGACTTAAATTATACGATCCTTTTCAGAATCTGGAGCGACCAATTCTACCTGCCTACCTTCTTTTATCATCGATCTGTCATAAGTGATCCAACTAAAATTAAACGATGCTATGAACCTCCATGGACCAAGGGTTCTAAGATCCTCAAACACTTCTACTTACTTACCATCACTTACTCCTTTATCGTTGATCTCTCGTAACGGATTCTCGATTCTAGATTCGATTCTCGACCAAGGGTGCACGGATTCTCGAATACTCCTACCTACTTACCATCACTTACTCCTTTATCGTTGATCTCTCATATGTGATCCAACTCAAATTGAACAATCCTGCGATATCACAATGGTCTCACTGATCTACGGATGCTTTGATTTGAGACCTGCCGTTTCTACCTTCCCACATACCTCTTCCTGCTTTAATATAGATTCTTTATAAGTGATTCGACTCTCTTTATGCCAAAGAGATGAAGTCAAGTCCATTCCGTCTCACGATTTGAAGAGAGAAATTATCTACAAGAAAAAACATTTCCCAACTCTTGAAAACCCTAAACATATGATTTAATATTTTCACAGTTTTTTGGTTTTCGTTCAAATCTGGTCACCTTAATCGCCACACACACACACACAATTCCCTCATGGCCCATTGAAACGTCTGCACACGCTCAACTCGACTCGATTCGATGCTACCACGTCGCGCTTCCTGCGATCGCGTACGATCGATTTTTTCGCTATTATTGGAAGGCGTTCTTTTCGCAGTTATTTACATGCAGTTATTAGGTAAGTATGCGGTGAAAATACGCTTTGCCGCGCCAGTTGTGCCATGTGTAGCCCCCACTTTGGTCTTCTTCCGCAGTCGTCTTCAGTGCTCTTCGATTGCCGAGGCATAAATTCAGTGCTGCTCGTTCGCTTATCTTTATGGAAAATTGGCATTTCCTATTTTATAATTTTACACTGTTCATGGGTTTTGGTTTTGGTTTTGTTAATTTTGTTTTATTATAATTTATTAAAATTATACAAATTGCTAATAGAAAGCCACGCTTCCAATTGGCAGTTGGCTGCCTACCGAAAGTGAGAAGCAGCGGTTGATTAGTGCAGTGAGTTGCCGTCAGCGCACTTAACTTGGCTAATAGCGGTAAATTGTGCACTAATAATGGACATTATGAGCAGCGCAATTTGAACTGAATTTCTTCTATGGAAAGAGTTTTTTTAGGCAGTAAACTTGGGTAGGAATTTTCTGTCCAAATTTTTCCAAGTCTAATTTAATAAACAACAAACCAATTTTCCATGCTTTCTTTGGTACTTTTGTCTTTTGGTGTTTTTGTGACTTCTTGATTTTGATTTATATTAATGAGCACCCAATCGAAAGACACATTTATAGCAGATTTTATTATAGAAATGTATCAAACTAAATACATACATCATGCTTGACTGCCAGTCGGTGACGTCAAGCATATTAATGGCTGATCATTATTTGTGGGGCTTGCGTCATGTTCTATCGAAATCTCAATTACACACTGACCTCCAAGCGCCCCGCCCCGCCCCTCAAACACCCGTCGACCGCCACTGACAATCAATCGCCACGCCACACCACTGCAAGGCGCACCCGAAGCGGGTCGAGTCGATTTTCGGCCTAATGGCCGTCACGCGTTAAATTCGCTAAATTATTAAATAAGTACAACAACAGCAATAAAAGCAAAGCCATCAAACTCAAACTACACCTAAGTGTAATAGCCCAAACTAGAAAAAAACAACAACATAACATAAAAAAAATTATACAACATTTTTCTATAACCTCAAATCGTAGACAACATGGCGTTATGTGGCATCAGCGTCATCGTGCCACCAGCAACAACAACCTAGCAACAAAAAGTGGCAACATGCAAAGCATGAATTGAGCATTTGTTGTTGTGTTCATTTGTTGGCATGAAAAGCTCATAAAAAATTTATTATTCAACACTGTTGGCTGCAAAGAGCGCTTCAACTGCCACCGACACTACACCACTGGGCATTGTTGTTGCTGTTGTTAGTGCAACAACACCTCATCGGCAGCGCCTTGGCAATTGTCGATGCGTCGATTTGTCTACGCGGCTGATGTCATAAGAACGCAGACCATTGAACGGCACCTACCCATTCAATTTGTTGTTGTTGTTTGTCTCGCAGTGAGCACGTCATCAGCATTAAAGGACAAAATGTCACTTGCAGTTCAGCTTTTGATGGCCATAAGTTATGGATTTTTGTTTAGAAATATAATCGTTGGAAAGTTGAATTAGTTGGCAATTGAATGTGGAGACACACTGGCAGAAAGTTGAATGGTTGAATGAATGTTTGAAACTGTCATCAAGATCGGCGATGAATAAGTTGACAATTAGGGCACGGAATTGAAGATAATCGACGAATTGAAATAATGGTTGAAAAAGTCACCGAGTATGCCGGGCAATAAATGACTGAGTGCCTGATGCGCGAAAATATCATCGAATAGATGAACAACTAATTGAAAAAACCACCAGTACTGAAGGTTGATGAACAAGGGAGACGAACGCAAAGACGAGTGGGAAAAATTATAGAATAGATGAACGATTATTTGAGCAAGTTACCACGATCTCTGAAAGATGAAAGAGTTGACAATTAAAATAACGAATGGATAGTTGGAAAAATTGTCATACAAAACGATGAAAAGTCACCAAGAAATGAATGAATGAACCATGGACAAATTATTGAAAAATTTATCAGGATCTCTGGGATATAAAAGAGTAAATTATAGGAGGTTTGAAACTTTGTCGAATAGATCGATGAATAGTAAGACAGTCACCAGGAGATGAAAGAGTTGAGGTTTCGAGGCATAGACGGACAGATGTGTGAACAAACTATCGAATAGATTGATCGAGATTGAAGAGTTGACAATTAGAATAACGAACGGAAGGTTTACTGTCATATCATGTCACAAAAAGTCATCAGGAGATGAAAAAGTTGACTATTCGAGGGATAGATGGGTGGACAAATTATCGAATATAGACTGATAAATGTATGCAAATGCCACCAGGATTACTTACAGATGAATGAATTGACCATTAGAGTAACGAACGGAAGATTGGAAACATTTTCATACAGATGGATGAATAGTGAAAAGGTCATCCGGGGATGAAAGAGTTGACGTTTAAAGGGTGGACTGGCAGAGAGGTAGCAAACATTTCTAACCAACCAGACGAATGGTTGAAATCACCAGCATCGCCCTGCGATGAATGAGTTGATGAACAGAACGACCGAATGTTGATAACTTTTTTAGAATAAATGGATGATAAGTTAAAAATGTTACCGGAAGATGAATGAGTTGACGATTATAGGGATAAACGGACAAACGCATGAAAAAAGTTTCAAATCGATGGAAAATTAGTTGAAAAAGTCACCAGAATTTCCCGCTGAATAAATAAGTTAAAGACTAAAAAGACAAACAAACATGTGGAATATCAAATAGAAGGTTAAATGACTGAAAAGTTCACCAGGATTACTGTGCGATGAATGAAGTTGGCGGACAGACTGGTTATCGAAGAGATGAACGAATAGCTGTGAAAGTTACCAGGATTGACAATTGAATAAATGCGTCAACGAATAAAACGGCGCATAGACACGTGGAAAGACTATCGAATCGATGGACGAATAGTTTGGAAAGGCACCAGGATCACTAGACGATAATTGAGTTAACGAGAAGAGGGCCGAATAGACGGGTAAAGAAATGGAATATTAGAAGTTACCTGGATCGCTATGTGATTGAATGAGTTGTCGATTAGAAAGAAGAATGGATGAATGAAAGGATGGAAGAATTTCCCAAAAGATGGACGCATACTTCGTTTGAAAGTCACTTGCACTGTCATGATATCAATAAATTGTCATTTAAGGAAAGGGACGAGCGGGTGGTAAAGTTTTCGAATAGATGGACGATTAAAGAAAAGTTTCCAGCAACGCCAGCTGCCGATTAGATTAGAGAGACGATCAGACGAACGGGCGAAGCATTATCAAATAAATGGACGAATGGGTAAAAACTCAACAGGGCCACAGGAGGAGGAACAAGTTGATGATGACGAAGGTGGGTTCCTTAATTAAGGTTGGAAACATCATCGAAAAAATGAAAAAAATGGTTAAAGAAAAAATACCAGCAGGGCCAGAGGATCAATGAGTTGTCTATTAGAGAATAGTCGGTCGAACGAGCAGAAATATAGCCAAATAAATGTACGAATTGTTGAAAAAGTCAACAGAATTATTGGAAATTTAAAGACTTGACGATTTTAGTGACGAACTTTGTCGAAAAGATGAATGAATAGAATAGATGAAATATTAAACGTCAAATCAATGCACAAAAGATAGAAAATGCTACCAGGAGATGATTAGGTTAAGGATTCGAGGGACGGATAGGCGGATGAAAACATTGTTGAACAGATGGACGAATGGTTGAAAAACTCATCAGGATCACTGGAAGATGAATGAGTTAAAAAGTAATTGAGGGACATGTGGGTGAAAACATTGCGGCATAGATGGACACATGTTTGAAAAACCACCAGGATCATCATGTATTTGAATTTATAAATACAGCTTCAGACTTGCAGAAGAATAAACGAAAAAAAATAAAGTGGGAAACACAAACGAACCGATTAACACATGAAAGGATCTATAAAAAGATGAGTGAACAGCCGAGTACACAGAAAGTGTTCTGTGTGATTTATTCTTTTGTCCCAAAAATCCGGCTAAGGAAGGGAGAGGTTAATGTTCAAACTTATGAGAGAAGAATGAATAAATGAACAGATGAAGTATAAAAAAATGAAGAGTAGATGAATGCATAGATGAAGTATAAAACGTCGAATCAATGAACAAATAAACTGACTACTTGAGATTCGAACCGATTACCGAGAACCTATGTTCTGCTCTTTTTAAAAACTGACTGCCAGGTGAAAAAGTAAACAGATGAACGGACAGATCTCTAATTGAAAAATCTTGTCCTCATCTCTTAAAAATATTACGAACGAAAAATAATTATTGATTAAGGTACAAAACATTGAATCAAAGAACGGACAAATTTAAATGCAGATCTTTCGTCTACGTACGATTCGAGAACGTAGACGTTGAAAGACGACTTCTGCTTTTAAATGAACGAGTTGAACACGAATAAACAGATGAACAAACAGCTAACAACATCCATAGAATCGATGGATAAATGTATCTACTTCATGTTCCATACACCAACTATCGATCGAATGGTTCAACTCCCACAATATTTTGTTTGCCACCGAATTTCTCTCAGTGTACGTCGATTTATTCAAAGTATTTTTGCCAAATGCTGATGAGAGAAAATAGTTTTTTCCCATTCAACTTTTTTTGCCACACACACACACTCGCGAGCACGCATGGGTTACGTAGCAAGGATGACGCCATGGCGCACACAATAACTCACCGCAGCCACCGTCGGCCACCGCCAGCGGCGTTTACCACTCACCAGTGCGCCGCATAAATTCAATCGTCGAATTCTATAAAAATAGCAATTTCTATTTTGCCACGACTTTGTTTTCGCAGCCCCTAGCGCCTCCCCCCTCCCTCCCATCACCTCGGCCGGCTCAGCAGCGTTTCGCAAGGAGCCTCGTGCACGGATGCTCCGTCGAATTGAAATGTCTGAAGGCGCAAAGTGAAGAAAACCAAATCAAAGACGACGCTTCACAAAAGAAAACCCATAAAAATACATAAAAGAAAAAGGAGAAGAAAAAGAAGCAGAGAGCAACGTTTTTTTGGGTACTCGACTAAAAATACACGAAAAAGTTTCGCTCGGCAGTTGGCAACAGCGTTGCGGCTACTGTCTGCACGTCCTTTGGGCGCGTCGGCGACGCACAGTGCGGCGTCTGCAAGTCGTTGACGTTGTGCCGTAACGAGGTCGCCGGTGAGTGCGGCGAGCACTTGGACGCACTTGGGTGCAGTGGAGTCGGCGGCGGAGTCCTGTGGCCGTCGCACTGCCATGGAATTTGAATTTATGTTTATAGCTGCGTGGATTTGTGTTCGGGTGTGTATGTGTGTGTGTGCGTGAGTGTGTGGCTAACACGCGGTGAGTGGTTCGAGTGTTTGCCAAGTAAATTTCGAACTGTCTACGTGGGTTTTTATAGAGATTATCTACATGGTTTATGACATTGCTTTCCAACAAATTCGGCAACAAATAAAAAAATTAAATGGTTCAAAGTGTTTGAATTATTGTCTACATGTCTCAAAAAGGAGTTTTGCATTACTTACTTCAATCATTTGGTTATCTACAAGTTTCCAGCATGTCTACAATTTGATTTTTTAATTGTTTACATTGTTTACAATATTTTTTGCAGTATTCGAATGCTTGTTACAAATTCCCATATTGAGGTTGATAAAGTTATGTTGATTATTTTGTTGTTTACATTGTTCTATAATTTCTCTACTTTACTAAAGGCTTTTTTTAGTTGTTTAAACATAAGTTTTTGGTGATTTTTAAAATTTTATACATGGTTTTCTTAATCCTCTACGTCACCAAAGTGCATTAATAAATATTCTGTGTTCTCTACACTGCATGAACAATACTCTAGAATACAAAAATTTGTGTTTTTGGTGATTTGTTTTAATTTTATGTGTGATTTTCTTAATTCTCTACATCACTAAGTGATTTTAAAAACTGTCTATGCTGTCTACATTGCATGAACAATTTTCTAGTGTACGAAAGTTGGTGTTTTTGGCGATTTGTTTTAATTTAATGAATGATTTTATTAATTCTCTACGTCACTAAAGTGCTTTTAGAAACTTTCTATATTGTCTACACTGCATGAAAAATTCTCTACAGCACAAAAATTGGTATTTACAGTGTTAACAATCACATAAACTATATTGTCGTGATTTTATACGTATTTTTTTATTTTCAAGATATTTTCTACTTTTTTTCAAATTTTCATAATTTAAGTAATTCCTTACCTCACCAAAGTGCATTTAGAAACTATTTATAGTGTTATTTAAAATCATTTGTATTGCTTACACATTTTCTACATACCACAGTAAACAATGCGACTATTTACGACTAAGTAATATTGATTATTTTATTGTCTACATTTCTCAGAAAATACTTCGCTGCACTACACTAATGCATAATTCCATTGTTTACATTTATATGAACTTTACTGACATGATTTACCATGAATTTATTTTTAATTTGGTTTTAGTAATTCTCTACCTCAACAAAGTATATTTAAAAACTATAGTTATTGACAATCTTTTGTAAAATTTAAACAATGTCTACATGTCAAAGTAGAGAAAGTGACTTCACACAATTTAGCAGCAACATTGATAATAAAGTCGTATAGATTTTTTCATTGTCTACATGTCTTAAAAAAAATACTGCACTTTATTCAAATGTATGTTTAAGTTTTTTACATTTATATAAACTGTACTGATGTGGGTTTTTACGTGTTTTAATTTTTTTTTCATTTTTAATGTGACTTAGTAATTCTCTACATAATCAAAAAGCATTTACAGACTGTTTTTTTTTGTTTTTTGCAATCATTTGTATTGAGAACACATTGTTTACATGTCAAAGTAAACAAAATGACTGCATAGTATAGCAACAGAACTAAAAAGGAAGTCATATTGATTTTTTTATTGTCTACATTTCCATTGCCTATACTCCAATGTCTATACTCCAGTGCCTGTTTGAATTATCTACTTTCATTAGAACTCTATGGTTCTAATTTTACACATTTTGGAGTTTCTACCTGAATTTTATACTTTGCTACATGACCAAACTGCTTCTAAAAGCTATCTAGATTGTTATTTACAATTATTTGTATTGTCTACATACAGGCTAGATGGAATGTTGAGCGAAATGATAAATTTCGTAATTCTCTACATGTCCCAATTGCTTTCAAAAGCTATCAACATTGTTATTTACAATCATTTGTATTGTCTACACACTGTCTACATGCTATTTCAAACAAAATTATAAATTTCGTAATTCTCTACATGACCAAATTGTTTTCAAAAACTATCTATATTGTAATTTACAGTAATTTGTATTATCTACACACTGTCTACAGGAAATTTTAAACAAACTGATCAATTTCGTAATTTTCTACATGGCCAAATTGTTTTCAAAAGTTATCTACATTGTTATTTACAATCATTTGTATTGTCTACATGCCATTGTAAACAAACTGACTGCGCACAGTATTGCAACAACACCGTTTTGTTGTTGTTATGTTGCGAAAATTGCAAACATTTAACAGCTGCTGGGTATCAGTGCGGCAAATAAAGAACAAGAAAACGCAAAAACAAAAAAGAAGAAGCAGTAACAACAAAAACTTTTCACCAGCAGCCAAATTGAGAGATAAAAGAAACCTGCCGTCGCTCACTAACACAACAACAACAACAACCAGCATTACTTAGCATAGTAATGACCCTAATCAAAGTTTCGAATACTTTTTCAAATGCCAGCTGCTGTTACCGTTATAAACGCCAATTGTCGTTTAGAACAATGTTGCTGCTGTTGTTGTTGTTGTTAGAACTGCTACACAAGTAGACAACTTAATGAATTTTGCAACGTAACAGAGACGTTGCCATGGTTCACTTTAAAGGGGTATCAGGATTTTTGGAAATAGACAGTAAAATATTGAATTTTGCTTTTAAAAAATTGAGAAAATATTTGAAAATGTTTTTAGGTTTGGTTGAAGAAAAAGGAGACGTGAATTGTTGACATTGTTAGTTATTTCTTCGAAGAAAAGCAAACAATTGCGAGTGTAGGGTGTGAAATTTTCTAATTTTCTTTTTCTAAAGACTTTTTTACAGATTTCGTTGTTAAAACGTTCTACCAACAATTGTACAACTTTGTTCTTACAATGTTTGTAGAATGTTGCTGAAATTTCTGTTAAAAATTTTTGAATTTTCTTACAACTATTTGCAAATTCTAACATCTCAAATTTTCATCTCACATCTCTGAAATTTCCTTTTTTAAAGAGTTTTTTTTACGGTTTTGGTTGTGAAAATGTTCTGCGAAAAATTGTAAAACTTTGTTTTTTGAATTTTTTTTTTAAACTTTGATTTCGAGTTTTTTTAGAATGTTGTAAAAATTCCTACTAACAATGTTTGAATTTTTTTTACTATTTTTTGTACATTTTTACATTCCAAATTTTCATCTCATATCTCAGAAATTTCGTTTTTCTAAAAATCTGTTTACAGATTTGGTTGTAAAAATGTGCTGCCAACAATTGTAAACCGTGCTTTTAGAAGGTAGGATGTTGTAAAAATTGTTATTAAAAATGTTTGAATTTTCTTAAAATTTTTCACAGATTCTTACATCTCAAATTTTCATCTCACATCTCTGAAATTTTCTTTTTCTAAAAATCTGTTAGCAGAGTTGGTTGTAAAAATGTTCTGTCAACAATTGTAAAACTTTTTTTTTTAATATTAAAAAAATTTCTACTAACAATTTTTAAATTTTCTTAAAATTTGTCACAGATTCTCATATCTTACATTTTCGTCTCTCCTCTCTGAAATTTCCTTTTTTAAAGTGTTTTTACAGATTTGGTTGTAAAAATGCCAAAAATTTTAACATTTTGTTTTAGAATTTTTTTGGAATATAAATATTGCTATAAAAAATTTTTGAATTTTTTTACCATTTTTTGTACATTCTTACATCTAAAATTTTCATCTCACATCTCTGAAATTTCTTTTTTCTAAAAATCTGTTTACGGATTTGGTTGTAAAAATGTTCTGCCAACAATTGTAAAACTTTATTTTTCAAATATTGTAAAAATGTCTATTAACAATTTTTGAATTTTCTTAAAATTTTTCACAGATTCTTCCATCCTAAATTTTCATCTCACATCTCTGAAATTTCCTTTTTCTAAAAATCTTTTTACAGATTTGGCTGTAAAAATGTTCTGGCAACAATTGTAAAGCTTTGTTTGTTGAATGTTGTTAAAATTTCTATTAACAATTTGTTAATTGTTTAAAAGTTTTCACTGATTCTTAAATCTCAAAGTTAATCGGTTTTAATTCCAGTTTTGTGATTCTTTACCCTCTAAAGTTTCTAATACTTTAAGTTTCTAAAACTTAAATGTTTTCTCAATTTCTCTAACAAATATATTCACACACACGCACACACACACACACACACACATAGATGACATCATATGTGTGTGTATTCATGCATGTCCTCGCAATTAACACTGTGATTATCCTGGCACCACATTGCCCACTTCCCTCCTTCAACTTCATAGCTAAATACCAGCAGTGTTTCAATCAATGCTGCAACCATTCACAACAATAAAAACGACACGATTTTATTAAACTTTTGCCTCAATGCTTTGCCATTTTGCTGAACCAATAAAAATCAAAAGGAGAGCTAAAATAAAAATGCGCCTCGCAAACTTTATCCTTGCTTCGGCGGCCCGTACGACAATTACATCCTTTCGCAAATGACTGCAGCAGCACAATTTTTATGTACCAGCAGCGAAACTTGGCGCTACAAATTTTCATCTCCTTTGTGCTTTGACTACTAACTCTTCCTCTTCTTTTTTCTCTCTTGACAACAATCTGCTCCTACCTCGTGCTTTATAAATATAAATCTTCCTGCTGGTTGATTGCGTAACTCATAAAAAGCCTACAGCCTGCGACCATACACACACACGCACACACACACATTGAGCTCTCTGATGTGGGTCAGCTGACGACCGCATGACTCATGCGTGAGCAGTCGAAATTTGTTTGAATTTGTCATTGGCCGCCGCTTCGGGCGTCTGTGGTGGTTCCATCCAAAAAGTGACACACTGCGGTGCTGTTCGAACGACCCGCTGACTGCTGCGAACTGGGCGAACTACTTCGATTGTGTCAGTGGAGCTTGTAATTTGAATAGTTTCTGGCGCGTTGACAGTTTCGATTAGATAACATTTTATGCTTTTTTTATACATAAAAAGTAATAAAAAAATATACAATTTTCATACATAAAAAGTATCACAAAAATATAGAAAATATTAAAAAAAATGAAAAAATTCAAACATAAAGTGAGCCATCGAATTCTAACCATGAATGCATATTTGAAAAAATATTTTTATTTTCAACTTAATTTATGAAAATTGAGTAAATTAAAATGCGTCTAGAAATTTAGAAAGAAAGAAAGTAAACTTGAAAGTAATGTAAACTTTTGCTTGAACACAAATCTTCTTAGTCACGTTAAATATAACTTTGCTGTTCCATTAACTTATCAAACTTTCACACAACTTGAATTGTTAAAATATTTTTAAACACATTTTATGCTGCAAGCAAACTTTCACCTTTGAGACTTGTCTGCCCTTTGTTTGGCTGGAAAAAGAAAAGTTAATTAAACTTTTATGGCCAAAAGTAATGCAAGTTTGCGTGGTTAGCGAATTTGTTTGTGTTAATTTACCAAAACATTGACAGAAAAATAGCCAACGTAACAGACAAAGAAACAGACAGAGAACCAAACAGACAGTCAACCAGAAAGTCATTCAACCAAACAGTCAACCAAAAAGTCATTCAACCAGATAGTCAACGAGAAAGTCATTCAAGCAGACAAACAGTCAACCAGATAGTCAACCAGAAAGTTATTGAACCAGACAGACAGTCAACTAGATGGTCAACCAGAAAGTCATTCAACCAGACAGACAGTCAACCATACAATTATTCAATCAGACAGACAGTCAACTAGATGGTCAACCAGAAAGTCATTCAACCAGACGGTCATTCAACCAGACAGAAAGTCAACCAGACAGGCATTCAATCAGACAGACAGGGATCCGGACAGACAGTTAACCTGAAAGAGAGTCAATCTGATAGACAGGGAATCAGACGAACTGTCCACCAGATAGAATCAACCAGACAGATAGGCAACCAGAAATAAAGTTAATCAGACGGACAGTCAACCAGATAGAATCAACCAGACATCCATTTAACCAGACAGAAAGTCAACCATACAGGCATTCAATCAGACAGACAGGGATCCGGACAGACAGTCAATCAGACAGATAGTCAACCAGACATGCAGGGAACCAGACCGACATTCAACCAGACAGACAGTCAATCTGATAGACAGGGAACCAGACAGACAGTCAATCTGATAGACAGGGAATCAGACGAACTGTCCACCAGATAGAATCAACCAGACATTAATTTAACCAGACAGAAAGTGAACAGACATACAGGGATCCAGACAGACATTCAACCAGACAGATAGTCAACTAGACAGACATTCAACCAGACATACAGGGATCCAGACAGACATTCAGACTTACATGGATCCAGACAGACAGTCAACCAGACATACAGGAATCAGACAGATAGTCAACCAGATGTACCGTCAACGAGACAGACATCCAGACAGATAGTCAACCAGACAGTCATTCAACCAGACATACAGTCAACCGGAGAGACATTCAACCAGGCAGACAAGGATCCAGACAGACATTCATCCAGTCAGATAATCAAACAATCAGACATACAGTCAATTAGACAGACGTGACCACAGACATACAGTCCACCAGACAGACAGACAGACAAACGTTAACAGCTGCACAGACACATTCCGCAACTTGATTCGTTCCCCAAAGGAGCAACAAATTCACACAACTGCCGTCTGGCCGACGGCGGAAGCAAACACGCCACACAACGTCAGCCATCTGCGTGCAGAAAAGTGAATTTCCTCGCTCGCCATACGCCGGTCTGTAGCTGACTTCATTTAATTTTTGGTTATTTAAAACAAAAACCAAAAAAACAAAACAACAACAGAAACTAAAATCGAAAGTGCTTCAGGGCTTTTGGTTTCAATGGCGCACAAAATTAGCAACGAATGTACAGGAAAATTTGCAGACTGAAAATATAATTGAAAAAATAGGATAGGTTAGGTTAGGTTAGTCTGTTGTTGAATCCCTAGCGACATCAGATGGAGTTCTTTAGTCCTTAAAAGCTGGTAAAGTAATGATTGCTTAGGATGACTTTGTTACCAACGAATTTTAGTAGTGATTTGATTTAACGCTAAGAGACCTCACCCAACCCAGGGGACTACGAGACTCTCAGACATATAAGGTGAGATCTGGCTATAGCAGATGTGGTCCTGATATTCGTATTTCCTGCATTCTTCCGATTCTATTACGTACAACTTAATGAAGAATGAGAAGGTAACACACACCAAGAAAAAGCAGATATAAATTTAAGAAAACAAAAAATGTTTAAAAAATCGAATATGAGGTAAAATCTTGAATTTATTTGACTAGAAGAAGAATCACAACTAACTTTAACCGTAGACCTATGGAACTCCTTTCTGTGTCGCTCGCAAATATCAACGAGACGTCAAGGAATGGCAGCCAGTCGCTGCAAGTGTGCAACCCCAGCAGTGAGACCAACAACAACATTCGTGAATACGCCCAACAGTGCAAAGCATTGTGTGGGCTCAAGTGGGGGAATCGTGGCAAACGCAATGCAATTCAGTTCATTTGGGTTTTATGCGAATTTCAGCGAAAATTTACTGCCTTCTTCCAGCGGCCCCAAACCAAGCTAGCATTCGGTATAGAGAACAGTAGAGAAATGTCTGCTGAACGTGTAGAAATTGTTGTTGTTGTTGCTACTAAAAGCTGCATACGTGCATTGAGCGCCAAAACATTACCGCTGTCCCCATCAAGGCAGCATTTCAACGCACTAACATAAGAACGTGTAAATTTGTTGTTGTTAAATTGTTGTTTTTCTCTTTCACACTCCCCTTTCGGGCGCTCCAAGCTCGAGGGTGCATAAATTGTTTGACACTGACGTGATAGCATGTTGGAATTTTATTATACTTTGCCTTCAAACGTCGACATTAGCGAACATGAAAACAAGCGTAGCATACTTTTAGGGCATCAAACCGCCTTTTATGCTTTTGGCGAGAACTGCGGCACTTTAGACAACACATACACACACATTTACAAATATACGAAGGAATTGAATTAAAATGTGGTGTGTGGCCATCTTAAACGCTTCTTAAAACCATTTCTTTTATTTTATTTTTATTTTCTTTCTTTTCTTAATTTAATTTTATTTTGTGCTCAAGTGTTTTGACGGGGGTGAAAACATATGTGGGCTGCTTAATTTTATGTTGACGATAATTGCTTATTGATATGAAACGCTTTTGACAGCATTCAAGCGAAAGTGGAGCAGGGAAGGGGTTGGCACACAATTTATGGCAATGTTTGAGTGTGTGTGAGTGTGAGTTGGGTTGAGCCGAGAAGCTAATCGAATTTATTAGTTGGTAAAGAAAACTTGTTAAGGGGCAAGACAAGGAAACTTATGTCGACTTCAGAGGCTGTGAGTTGCTTTTGCGAGTTTGATGGTCAATGTGCTGGAAAATTTACTGAACAATGTGCGATAACAATAACGACCAAAGAGCTCTGCCCAGAATTTGATAGCTTGGGTACTCTACTGGACAGCTGCAGGCTGATGATAGAGAAAATAATCAATAGGAAGCGGTTGAAAATTTGATTTTTCTTAAGTGGTGAAGAGGTCTTTTTTGCAATATTCTTGTTGGTCTGAATTCAGCTTTAAGTTAAATATAGTTTAGTTGTTAAATTTAAGTTAAATATAACTTAAAATTAACAAGGATGTTTTACAAAGCAACTTTTATATAGTCTAATGTATTCTGACTACATATATTCGTAAATTTTTTAGTAAAAAGGATTCTGTACTTTTATTGAAAATTTAACTCTTAAAACGTACCAACCTCAACTCCATCTTCCACTCAAACAAAACAACTTTTGAAAATTAGTTTGACTATTTAGGTAGTGGTAAAAGTATTAGTATTAAAAGTGGTAGTGGCTGACCCAAGATCGAAATGGGTCATAAAGGCCCATTGTGATACCACAATCAATCGAACTGAAGCTCGCTCACTGATTGAACCAGTTTGTGTCTCCTTACAATGTCTGGTAGACTGTGAATAGTCCTATTGGCCAAATCGCCTACATGGTCAAAGAAGATGTTTCCCAGGTGAGTCTTCCTTCTTCTAAATAATACAGGAGAATTATATAAAAAGTGAAGTGTGCTGTAAAGCTTCGACAGAAGTCATAAGAAAGCAAACCAAACCTTTTAGACCATCGCAACACCAACCACTCTAATCTCTCTCAACTGGTTCCTTTTTTGTGAACAAAGTCCTCTAGAATGACGGAAGTTTGAGGTTATGTCAAAGCAGTATTGCCGTCAGCTTATCTTAGGTTAGTTTCTATCCGAAAGTGTTTGTTGCAGTTAATTTATTAAGGAATGATTTTAAAGTTGTAAAATTTGTTTAGTATTTTATTACTCAAACAAGTTTGAAACTAGTTTTTTGACATAATACTCAACGAAATTATTACAAAGTAAATTATTAAAAATGTTTTTTTTTTTAAATTTGAGGTACTCAAAATTTTTAAGTTTTAAAAGCTTTCGAAAGTTTTTGTTACCCAAAACAAGTTTGACACAAATTTGTCAATATATTGTTTTTCAATTTTTTTTTGTAAAATTGTAAACACAAAATGTTTTCTTCAACATTTGTTTTAAGTTTTAAAATTTTTCGAATGTTTTTGCTACCCAAAACAAGTTTGAAACTAATTTTTTGAAGTATTAGCTAACTAAGTTATTTCATAGTTAATTGTTGTTGTAAAATCTTATGCAAATTTTTATCAGAGTTTTCATAAAGATACTCAAATTATTTCTCTGAAATATTGAACTAATAAAACAAATTATTAAATTAATTTTTCAAAAATTTTTTGTAAAATTTTAAATACTCAAAATGTTTTTTTTTTTATTTTTTAGTTTTAATATTTTTCGAGAGTTTTTGTTACCCACAGCAAATTTTTTAACAAATTTTTGAAGTCCTTAGTCAACTAAATTATGGCATAGTTAATTGTTTTTGTAAAATTTTTTCATAAAGATTTTCTTTTAGTTTTCATAAAGATACTCAAATTATTTCTCTGTAATATTGAAGCAATACATTTCTTTTTTTAATTTTGTAAATTATTTAAACTAAATCTTAACCCTGGTGCACCTATCGTGACCATATCTATGGTCGTACTAAAAATAAAATGTAATTTTCCATTTATGCTTCATTAGCAAATCGCTCAAAACATATTTTTCCAAAATTCGAAAAATAATTCCGGCACATTCCGGTTAATCTTAAACGGTGTCGATTTGTTCCACAGTGCACTGCCAGATGCCAGATGTCGTTCGCACCTTTGCATGCAAATTCATTGAAATGGAAAGCGTATATTTTCACTCGTACAACGGAGTGGAGGAAGGCTCCTTCTGCCGAGTGGGCGAGTCCTGCAGACGCAGCGAGTCCTTGCGGCGTGCAAATTTGCAATTTCCACAGCTAAATGAAATGGAAAACCGCACCTAAAGGTGTGTGTGTGTGTGTGCGTATTTGCCTGCCCATTTTTTCACAATTCTCATTTTCAGTTTCATTTTCATTTGAAAATTCCAGCACAACCCGAGCAAAAGTGTGAAGGGGCGGCAACACTGCACGCCGCCGGCCACAATGGACCGTTAGCAGTCGGTCTGCGCTGCAAGAATTTATGATTTATGACTGACCACAAGCATTTTCGGTGAGCTGAAACATTTAAATGAATTCGCTGCCGTTTGTCTGCCGGCTGCTGCTGCCTGCAAAAAGGATATTTGAAATTTATTTAACAACAACAAAAAAGAAATAACAAAAATGTTGGGCGTGCAGTTGGAAATTGCATCTGGTGCCGACTGTTTGTCATAAATTCGGCGCTTTGCATTAATTCGCCGCAAACAACATTTTTAAAGGTGTTTAAAGTGTGGCGCGTGCAAAATTGTGCAACGCTGCACAGTAGCTGCGCTCATTGTTTGTTGTTGTTGCTGCTGAAAATGCCTTTAGTGCATTGCGTCGCTAATGTCAGGGCATTGTGTTTGTGTTGTTGTTGTTGCTGTTGTGCGCATGAGTAGGCGTTTTCGTCCTTTGGCTCGCCGGCCGCTGCTCGCTTTTGTCCTCACAGTCGACTGCTCGGTCCATTGTGCGCAATTAGTCCGGGTTTATCTGATTTTATTTATCCATCAGCTGCCACCAACAGCAACAATTCGATTTCAATTTCAATTTTGGTGCACTTTCGGCCTTGGCACACGTCCAGAAATTTGCCGAAATGAAATAATTTTAGAAATTTTCGGCGGAGAATTTGCAGTGGGCGTGGACTTGAGGGCTGTGTTGAATTTATGTGGCGCTTAATTGGATTTCCAAAAGTGAGTTTTTTGTTGTTGTTGTTGTTGTAGGTAATTGTGCTATTCAAGGACAACAGATGCCACGTGCAAAGCGAGCCGACAATGTCTGCCTGCAATGTTTCGAAAAAAGTTACTTTTAGTTTAAATAGAAAGTTCGTACCTTTACAATGTCACGCCCCTTGTGAAATTCCACTAGTGAAAAAATAGATCCATGGAATGACGTTGTACCAAATTTCAGTGCTGTCTGGCCCAAAAATCCGAAGTTATTCCATATAAATTATTTGGATTGTATGAACAGTGCCACGCCCCTTCATTCAATGTCCATTCCATTCTTCCAGTCGAAGCGTGCGTCTTACTAGAAAGCTCGTACCAAGTTTCATTGATGTCGGACTAATGGTTCCAAAGTTATGAGCAAATTTCGATTACAAAAACAGTGTCACGCCCCATTTTGATTAATCGGTCAAGTATTAAGGAAAAATAGACAAACATTAATTTTTATAGATCAAGATGACTTTTTCAAGACATTCTTAAGACGCCAATTTGACACAGTTTTCAAAAATTCTCTTTGAAAAGAATTATTAATATTTTTTTCAATTTGAAACAGTTTTTAAAAATTCTCTTTGAAAAAAATTATTTTTTTTTTAATTTCTGAAAATATTGCTTTAAAATTTTGTTATAATTTTTTTTACAATTTTGAACATATTTACATTTAATACATATATAATTGTTTGAATATTTGATGACTTTTTGAAAGGAATTTTTAAGGCACATTTTGAAAGAGTTTTTACAAATTACTAATTTTTCAAAATTTTTCAAAATGTATTATTATTTTTTTTTTATTCTTGAAAAGATTTACATTTTGTTTTATAACTTTTTTAATATTTGTTGCTTTTTTGAAGACATTTTTAAGCTACAATTTGAAATAGTTTTAAAAATTCGAGTTGAAAAAATGTATTATAATTAATTTGTTTAATTTTTGACTTGATGCCTTTTTTAATGACAGCTTTAAGGCGCAATATGAAACAGTTTTAAAAAATTCGTGTTGAAAAAAAATATTATTTTTTTGTTAATTTTTGAAAATGTTTACACTCTAAAAAAATTTTGTGGAATATTTGATGACTTTTTTGAAAACATTTTTAAAGCGCAATTTGAAACAGTTTCAAACAATTCGTGTTAAAAAAATTATTATTTTTTTTAATTAATTTTATTTTTAAAAATATTTACTTTTTAATTTATAAATTTTCCAATATTTGATTACTCTTTTGAAGAAATTTTTAAGGCGCAATTAGAAACAGTTTTCAAAAATTCGTGCTGAAAAAATGATCATAATTAATTAATTTAAATATTTACTTTTAAATTTATAATTTTTTGAATATTTGATGAATTTTTTGAAGACATTTTTAAGTCACAATTTGAAATCGTTTTCAAAAATTTATTTTAGTTTTTTAATTTAATTTACTTTAATTTTTTAAATATTTACTTTTCAAGGTATAATTTTTTAAATATAGTTTTACTAAATATTATTAAATATAAAAAAATTTATAATTAATAATTTTTTTAATTTTTGAAAATTGTTACACTTTTATATCTAATTTGTTTTAATACTTGATGACTTTTTTGAAGACATTTTTAAGGCGCAAGTTGAAACAGTTTTCAAAAATCCGCGTTAAGAAGAAATTATTATTATTTTTTAATTAATTAATTAAAAAAATATTTACTTTTTAATTTATAATTTTTTCAATATTTGATGACTTTTTTGAAGACATTTTTAAGGCGCAATTTTAAACAGTTTTCAAAAATTCGTGTTGAAAAAATTATTTAAATTAAATATAAAAATATTTAATTTATAATTTTTTAACATTTGAAGACTAATTTTAATTTTTTTTATATTTACTTTTTAATATAATGTTTTTTTAATATTTTTTTACAAAAATATTGTAAGTAGTAATTTTGATTTCTTTTAGTGTACAAACTGTTGTCACACACGTTGCTACATAAAAACGCATAAATCTAACCTTAAAAAATTCTCTGTTTTGTTTGTTTCAGCCTAAAATATGAAAACATTGAAACGAAAAAAGTGAGAGAGCTTGTATGGCAACTGAGGCACACTCGTGTGTCGTCTGTCATGCAATGCAAAGGATTATGAATTAAAAAAACAGCACAACAGAATTTATCATGAATTATGACAGCTCGCAGCAGCAGCCGGCAAACCGAATGAATGAATGAATGAATGAAAATCCAACAAAAACCACTAAAGAAAAAACTGAAAGGTGGAATAGTAAAAAAGTGAAAAGTGAAAAAGTTAAATATTGCCACAGATGTGTTCGACAGTGTTTTCTTTAATATTTCGGTGACTTTTTGCTGCCACAGATTTATCTGACACAACACAGAAGAGACAAAAACAACTTGAAGAAAACGTGATATTTGGCAAATATTTGAGCTACACAGCAACAATGCGGCGAACGGTGAGTGGCAGTAAAAGTAAGTTGTCATATTTTGCAGCGATTTATTGACAAAATATTGAAAATCATATAGACGACAGTTATAGAAAAACAACAATAAGCAAATCCCGGTCCCCAAAGCAACACGCGGCGCGCATTGTGGAAAGCGTGCGTGAGGTCTATTGCAGCGACTGACTGGCTGACGTCTTACTGCCACATTTCATGAATAAAATAAAAGAAAAGAAAAAAGAAAAACAAAAATAGAAAAATTGAAAAATTGAGCTGGCAAAATTGCGCCGAGCAGCAAATGTGACATTATTTGCAACGTTATGCGAACAGCAACGAGTGTCGAGCGACGTTTCGGTACGTGCGGCACGTGCACGTGACAGTGCGACTTCATCATTAGGCAGCTTTAATTGCTCGACCGACGTTGTCAGTCGACTGGCCACACACTGCAAAGCGAAAGCGAGCATATGTGGCGCTGTCGAGCGTTAACGTCAATTTGACACAATTGTCATACGTCAATTGTCCGGGGAACGAACGTCAAACCGCTTTGGGCTTTGAGCAGCGTTAAATGAGCATAAAACACGTTAACGGTCAGCGCGTGCAGCCCACTCTCCGTCACACCCCTGACAGCCCCACTGACAGTGTCTCTTTGACTGTCACGCACACTGCAGTCAATTAGCAAAACGTGTCAATGTTTTTGCTGTTAGAAATTTTCGAAAAAAAAAGGAAGCTGGGGAACTGGGGGAAGTCATCACTCACGCATTCATTCATTCATTTATTCAGTCGTTCATTCATGTATCTACTTCATTCAGACTTACATCTTATTGTTTGGAAACCAGAAATACAATTTTCTTCTAAACTCAAAATGTTGATGGGCCAAAAACTCGTTGACTCAAAATCGCTGCGCTGTTTGCTTTTAGCTCGGCGACTCTCTCTGCCATTTGTTGTCTGCGTTTCTGTTTGTTGTTATTGTTCTTATTGTTGTTGCTGTGCCACTAAGAAATTGATTTTCAAGTGGCTGAAACTGCTGCAGCCATCATTCCATTCCATTGGCATTTCGATAACGCCACATGACCCAGACGGCAACTTCAATTTGTCGCTGCATCCGCCAGTTCCAGGTACCCGCAAGTATTTTCCATCAAATCTCCAGAAAGCAACGAACGCCAGCAAATGAAGAAAAACAATAAAAACTGCATTTTTGTATGTAAATTTGTCGATACTCATTGGAATCTGTTGGCGGCGTTGCATTGCATTTGATGCAACAATGAATCATCATCACAATTTCTCTACTATTGGCCAAAGCTGAGCGCTTCTTAGCGATTACTTCCGGTTACTTTAGACATTCCAATTGTTGAGAGTACAAGTCCGAATTAAGAGTTTATGGAGCAGCTCATACTGGATAATTTCTGCCAATCAAATCCAACACTCAATCAGATCGTCAATCTTGGCTTGGCCAACCTTTGCGCGGGCTCACTGCCATTCGATCACAAATGTTTTTGCTTGACGTTGTCGCAAGTGCTCCACTTTTCATCACTAGTCATCAGTCGGTTTAGAAATGGGGTGATTTTGTTGCAAATGGTTGGATTGTTGATGTTGGAAAACTGATTGCTTCATTCAGACGGTTCAACTATTGATATCACAGTCTCGAAATAAGAGTTTGGCCATATGAAATCGGTTCATAGTAAATAATTCCCTGTCAGTCTCATCAAACACCCAGCAAAACCATCAATCCCATCAATCAGACCGTCAATCCTGGCTTGACCACCCATACATCGAACTGCTTTTTGTAGCCCGCCTTATTCAAGTGGTTCCAAACGGGGTTTTGTACAATTTTTAGCTTCTGAGCAATCGAAACAGTGCTTACATGACATTTGGACCTAAGAGCTGCCATGATTTGAATGACATTTTCAACAGTTGGCCTTCCAGAGCGTGGCGCATCTTGGATATTAAAATAACTAGAAAGAAAGCGACAAAGGAAGAAGAAATTGCGCATGATTGACTGATACAGATTCAGGACAATAGACTCTATTCACATTTTCAGACGACTCTTCCTAATGAAACGTGATAAATATGGCGAATGTTCTCTTTGCTGATGCCCATCTCTGACAAAACAAACTGATTCAAGCAATCTCAAAACTGTCTGAGAAGTTTTCTTAGTACGAAATCTTATCTTTTTAAGGTCATATAAACTATTTACATTTTCAGTCGCTTCTTTCGAAGAAAAGCTGAAAAACATGTGGGATATTCTATTTGCTTGTGTCCACCTTTGACAAAACAAAACTGAGTCAACCAATCACAAAACTGTCTAAGAAGTTTTTGTAGTACAAAATCTTGTCTTTCTAATGCCATAAACACTATTCAAATTCTTAGTCGTCTTTTTCGAAGAAAGAGTTTTTAAAAATAAAAATATGAGTATTTTCTCTGTGCTAATGTCCATGTTTGATGAGCGCTCAAACAAAACTGAGTCGAGCAATCACAAAACTGTGTGAGAAGTTTTCTTAGTACAAAACCGTATCTTTCTAATGCGATAAAGCTATTCAAATGTTTAGTCGTTTTTATCCAAGAAAACCTGAAAAATATGGCTTATATTTTCCATCTTTGAAGCGCACTAAAAACAAAACTGAGTCAAGCAATCACATAACTGTCTTAAAAGTTTTTGTAGTACGAAATCGAATCTTTTTAAGGCCATCTTGCTTAACTCGATTACAGTTTTACAGATTACTAAAGCCATTTATAAAAGGTTAGGTTAGGTTAAAGTTGCTGCCTGGGCATGCAACTTGCCGGAAGACACACTTTGGCCTCAAAATGGGCCCGTTGTGATATCACAAAGAGAAAGTGATCTGTCTTACAGCAAGCCAAGACAAGCAGGTCTCTGAAGTGGACTGAGCTGAGGTTATCCAAATTGTCGAAGAAGGGAGATCTTAGAGATTTCCTTATTCATCTGAAGACAGTCTTGCAGTGACAGAGAGCTGACTTATAGTCTCTTTCTCCTCTTCATTGTGGCAACTGTGGCAATTGTCTCAACTTTTAGGACCTAATCTGTATTAAAAATGGATTTATTTTTACTACACTTTACGTTTCATTGTACAAAAACAATATTTTTCTATCTTTTGCATATGAAAGAAAACCATTTCACTGACCTTTCTTCGTTTTTCATAATTCATTCATATTCTCAGTAAATAATATCCTTGTGCGACACCAACACCTTATCACAAATATTTTCCGACACACACACACACACAAATGCCTACAAAGCGCAGCACAAACAATCGTCAACAATATGAAAGCCGCGAAATGTCATGTAATTAATAATAACACAAATAATAGACGCGACCGCAGCGACCGCTAATGACATTCATTAGCCGCAAGGACATCGGCCTAATTTATGATATCCTTTGGCGATGGGCCTTTGTGCGCGTTGCGCGTGCACAACAATGAACACGACACGGCCAACAATTGCATTCATGTTCGGCGTTTGTGTGTGCGAGTTGGCCAAGTTGGCTTTGTGTCGATTTCCAAGAAAAGTGCGCGCGGCATTAATTTCACATTAATAAAAGCCAAAACCACTAATGAGCGCCAACAACAAAGAGCACCGAGCGAGCGAGCGAGAGAGAAGAAGCGATTAGTTGTTTACGAAATTATGATTTAGTGGCCGCTTTGAATTATTAAACGCAAACAGCGGCGACAAAAGGCCAAACCAAACAATTATAAATAAATAATTTTCCATTGTAGTTGATTGTGGTTGTAGTGTAATAGCTGACAAAGCGCTTGAATGCGCTTGATTAATGTTGGCCAAGGTTGGTAGCAGCGCATAGCAACAGCAACCAACTGCAGCGCACAAAAAGGACACGAAAGCAGCGCAGGAATAGAATTGAATAGAACCATTGATTAGGCAGCGATGAGCTGTGGTCGCGCAGTCAGGACCACACACCGAAGCACCAAACTTATGATTTATGGTTGAGACATTTGTGGGCCGCCAGATAAGGCAGCAAATTTTCATTCCTAAAGTGAAAGTACAAGAAAAAAAGGGAATGTTGAAAACATAGAATGCAACATGGCTAATCAAACATTTTTTCGGCGGTCATCCTGCAAAGCCACACGCCGCGTTCGCGTCCGTTAAGCGCCTAATTGAGTTCTTATCTCGCGGCGGCACCAAATTCAAATAAAGTGCTCAACGCTCCACCAACAACTTCAGCCATTTACATTCACCAAAATGCCAACAACAACAACGACGAAGGCTACAAGGAGCCGCATCCTTTGTTTTCGAATTAAGTTTTCAAACAGCATCAACCTTAATGATTTTTAATTTACCCTTTTAGTGGCTGCGCTCAACAAAAACAAAAGTCCAAATATTTCAAAAAACAATAACAACAAAAACCAAAATAATAAAAAAACAAAGATGCCAAGGAATTTGTGGCAGCAAAAAAAAGTTGTATTTTTTAATTACTAACAACGCAGCAGAAATTGATTCTACAATGCTCGCTGCATACGGAATTTCCTGCCGAACGCGTCGAGATTCTTATCAGCGCTCGATGACCGCCGATACGTCGATACGCAGATGTGCGCACGCAGATACCGCACAACCTGCCAGTATGTATGTTTGTATGTGTGTGTCTATATTTGTGCTGAACATTATATAAGTTTATATAAAATACAAATTTCTCTTATCGCTGCCCGAATCTACTGAAAACAGTTGCCTTAGTTTGCTGCCTCTTCCGCCACGCGTGTTCGCAGCCAGCGACTGGACTGCATTTGCTTTGTGTGTTATTGTTGTTGTTGCTGTTTTTGTTGTTGTGGCTGCTGCATGCAGCCAGCTGCCGATCTGACTGACATCCTTTTTGCCGCAGAAGGCGTCCTAAGTGCGTCGATCTGCGCCGCGATAAGCGCGCATTAAGTCGCACGAGACGCGCCACACGTTGCGTTGCGTTGCGTTCGTTGGCCAAGTCTGCGCCGCGTTGAACAAGTTACAAAGTCATTAGCCGCATTGACGCTTTGCAGAACAGCAGTTGCAGACAACTGTGGTGGCGTCAATGGTCCGCAAATTTTGACAATTCAAGAAAAGTTAATAAAGAAAATGAAATAATGAATGTGAAAAGAAAAAAGAAACATTCCGTTCTACACCCACAAGAGTAGAGTAGAGTAGAGTAGAGTAGAGTAGAGTAGAGTAGAGTAGAGTAGAGTAGAGTAGAGTAGACTAGACTAGACTAGACTAGACTAGACTAGACTAGACTAGACTAGACTAGACTAGACTAGACTAGACTAGACTAGACTAGACTAGACTAGACTAGACTAGACTAGACTAGACTAGACTAGACTAGACTAGACTAGACTAGACTAGACTAGACTAGACTAGACTAGACTAGACTAGACTAGACTAGACTAGACTAGACTAGACTAGACTAGACTAGACTAGACTAGACTAGACTAGACTAGACTAGACTAGACTAGACTAGACTAGACTAGACTAGACTAGACTAGACTAGACTAGACTAGACTAGACTAGACTAGACTAGACTAGACTAGACTAGACTAGACTCTAGACTAGACTAGACTAGACTCTAGACTGGACTAGACTCTAGACTAAACTAGACTCTACTTTAGACTGTACTCTGCTCTAGACTAGACTCGATTCCAGAGTCGACAAGACTCTCCGCTAGACTAGACTCTTCTCTAGACTAGACTCTACTCTAGACTGGACTCTCCTCTAGATTAGACTCTACTGTAGACCAGGTTAGACTCTACTCAAGACTAGCCGCTGAATGCATAAACAGCTGAAACGAACCAGCGACCAGTGAGTCGGCGAAACATTGAAAAGGCCATCGCCGACACAGGTCAATCATAACTCAAGTCATGCTGGGTGATCTGTCAAAAACAAATCCCACAGAAAACAAAAAGACTAACTTCATAAATATGAATTTGCGTTGTAATGAAATTGGAATTTATGCACTGAAGGTAGCCGAAACGGTGGCACAAAATGCCAACAACTAACAGCTACCGACCGGCAACCAATCGAGTTATCCCCATGGACCCCGCGGGGTCTGCGGTGCACCAATTTACATGAGCCACGAACAAACTGTTCAAAATGCCGTGGTTGTTGTTGGTATTTTGTTTTCGAAAAACGCTCGCAAATGTTATTTATGGCCATAATTTTGTTGCTGCCCACTTTTTTGTTTTTTGTTGGTTTTTTTGTTTTTACGTAACTTATTTATTGTGCACGCCCCGCTTTTAAAAATGCATTTTTTATAATTTCATTACGGCGCGCGACCCTTTCCTGACTGGTCGACGTGCCAGTGAGCGCCGCTGCCGACTGGTTCGTCGAGTCGACTCATTTGTGCAGCAAAGTGCAGCATGTCAGTTGGTTTTATTGGGAACTGTCAACCGAACGTCGATATGCCGTTTTTCAATGCTTCTCATAGGAAGTTCGGGACAAGTGTGATTTTGTTTTTGTTGCTTCAAATCGAGACGCACCAATGAAGCCATAAACCATTTGATGCATCGAAGGCAGAAAAACTCTATGCAATAACCTCACTTTTGTTGTCCAAACAGCAGCAATAACCTCACTTTTGTTGAACTCTCCACTATAGATTTTGTTCAGAACCTCATTGTGAGCGCATCTTTTCACCCTAAAGTTTGATTTTTTCTCACCGATAAGAACTGTTTTTTTTTTATTTATTCTTAAATTTAAATTTAATTCAAGTTTATTCTTTTATAATTGGCTGTCTGTCACCGTGTGCCGTTATCGCCAGTGTCGCATCGCCAAAGCACCGTTGCATTGTTCACGCGCTGACCTTTGCTCGCTTCCTCAACGTGTCCCAGTCGATGGTGTCCGGTGTGCATTTGAAAACTTTTCAGTCGCCTTTCTCATCTTCATGGCTTTTCGGCCGATTTCGAACTTCTTAATTTCAATGCTGCGTCAAGTGTGGAGCACTTCGAAGCGATCGACGTTATCGCAGCTCCGCTTAATTGGAGCCTGCTTTATCGCTCTTGGCCGATCGTCGCGCGATCGTCAGCGTGGCGCATTCGAATTCCTGGCTGGCGGCATGTGGAAGCTTTCTACCTGCGTCAAGTGTTTTTATTCAAAATTTATACGAACAATCAAACGAAAAGGCTTCAAATATCGGCAAAAAGATCGAACACTTTCCTAACACTCGATCAAGAAATATGAGTTCTCATTTAAGACTGCGAGTTGAGCTCGTTAGAATATTTCATTGAACGCAATATTTCTTTCTCGTTTAGGCTACTTTAAGTCTTCTCTTCTTCTTCCTTTGGTCTTCTTCTTTCATTCAGTTGCTTCAGAATGAATAGCACCAACGTTGGAGCTTAGCTTCGCTTAACCCTTTCAGCACCAGTGCAACATAAGTTAGAACTTTTCAGTGAATGTAATATTTCTTCCTCGTTTCTGCTACTTTAAGTCTTATCTTCTTCCTCTTTTTTGCTTCTCTCAGTCTTCATCTTTCATTCAGTTGCTTCAGAATGCATAGCCGCAACGTCAGAGCTTAGCTTCGCTTAACCCTTTCACCCCCAGTGCAACTTATGTGCACCAACTCAACTTCAGCTGTCTCAGGCAAATCTTCAGTACAACAACTAAACGCAAATAACAAAAAAGTGTAATCTATGTAACACCCTGTAGTAGACCCAATCCTCACCCAAGTGATTCGTTTTTGTGCAAAGAATCCATTCTTCCTATAGCAAAGCTTGACTAATTTTTAAATCTTTTCAGAACAAAAAACCGAGCAACATTTAGTTGCAAGCAAATCTAAAGCCTACAATTCATACTTTCAAGTTAGTCCTGAAAGGGTTAAAGCCATAATGAACTGCGCAAATTCCATCTCAAATTCCATGCGTTCGAGCAAATATTTACTTTCTAAATGTTGCTGTAGACAGCAGAAATCTTGGCTCGGGTGCGATAGGCTCGGCTCAAGAATAACAAAAACAACAACAACAACGAACAGGGGGCCATAACAGCAATGACAAACATTTAAATTTACACCATATTAGGCGCCAATCGCGCGGCGGCTGTCAGAAGCGCTTAAAACTGAGTCGCGGCGAATGGGGGCGGGGGGGACGCTCGGTTGCAACATGCAACAAAATGGGCGTTTTTCTAATTTCTACAAGAAAATTCCGGTCAGCAGGCGAGTTGGTTAGCGAACAGCGTCAGAATGCACATAAACGCCACGACGCTGTGACGGCCGCTCACCGTAAACCAAGAAGAAGAAGAAGAAGCAGTAGGAGAAGCTGAAGCTGCGTCGAAATTGCGCCCACGGCGTTGCAGCGCGTTTGCGCCGAACGCCACCGCCACCCATGAAGAAGCAATCACTCGCCGGCATTCCATGCGGTAATCGTCGCCAACAGCCACCGACCATTGGCCATTGGCAACTGGGCCCAATGCCAACAACAACAACACCAACCGGCAGCAACACTGTTGCCAACTTAGAGCAGCGCAGCGTTGCGGAAAGATGGCATACGCCAAGTGGACACACTGCAGGACGCAGAGAGCGGCAGCGACACGAGGAGGGCTGCGTGTTGACATTGTGCAATGCGGCTAACAACATTATTTGTTGTTGTTGTTGTTGCATTAGTATTTGAGTTGCAACTTCTGCTGCACCCCGCAACGTTGTCATCCATTGCGACGAAAGCCTGTTCGAGTGGCGATGTGCACAAGAGAGCAACAACAACAACACGCCAAATCACACACACGTACAACGTTGCGACTAATGGATCGAATTGGATCGTGACCGTGATTGCGTCTGCCCGACTGTCGGCTGATGGCGTTGCTGATGTTGTTGCTGTTGCTGCTCGTCCGCCAGTCGTGACAATCGCCTCCGCACAAACGCAGCCGACTGCACTTTTCGACGTCAGACCGTGGCCGGTGGTCATTCCGCGCTGCAGCCGCTGAGTGGTGCTGCCATTTGTCCGGCGCTGCTGCTGGCCCATGCACGACAAGTGCAAACGGTAGCAGCTGTTAATGTTGTTGCTGCCACCCGCCGAACCCTTCCGCGCATCGACGACCACTCCTCCTTCAGCCGATCGCATTTCTTATCAAAGTCAATTAAAATTGACAGTTTGCTACCAGCGTCGACTATTCGCGTTGTTGTTGTTGTTGTTGCGATGCATTCGCTGACAAAACACGTTCGCACTTTGAAGCGCGCGCGCATGCGTACCGTTCCGCTGTCCCCCCCTCCCCCCGGTTCGCTGCGCGCGCCATTTCATTATAATTTCTCCCATCAGCAACTAATCGGTTCGTAGTCAATGCTTTGTTTATGTATTGATTACGTGTCTGTTTTGTTGTTGTTGTTGTTGTTAGGCGATCACTTGCAGCAGGCCCACGCGCCACTTGCTGCACATTTGACTGCACCATGTGCTGTTGTTGTTGTTGTTGTTGTTGGTGAATGCACATTATTCGCTCCTGCCGCCGCTGCTGCCACTTTCAATTTATTTTCAATTAATGCAGCAAATTTGTTGCGTTCTCGCTTAACTTCAATATTGATTTTCTATTAAATGCGACAGAAGCCGCCATCTGAAATCATAAAATCACATCGATGGCAATGCAGAGAAGAACTTTAAATTCGAGGTCATGATTTTTTACGTAGACAAGTCATGAACAAATGCTGAAAGCAAAGGGTTTTTGAAATTTTTGGAACATTGTTATTATAGAAAAAATTTAGCTTGTTTACAGGAGGATAACATAACCTTAAAAAACTCCATAAAATGCATGTACTATATTTCATTTCTATTCTATACCTTTCTTCTACCTTCATCTACATACCTCGCCCCAGTAGGCACAGGGTGGGCCATCTAGTGGTTTCTTTTCAAAAATGTATTAAAATTAACAAAATTATTATGGCTTTATTAGTAACATCAATCATTCCCATTAATTATCGAACACAACGTCGTTGAAGTGGCTACCTCGGCTGGCTTCGCCGGCTAGCTTCTGTCACTCCAATTTTCCAAGACCTTCTTGATGGTTTCGGGCTGCAGCTCACGGATTGCTGTGATGATATTGGCCTTAAGTGCTCGAGTCGTTTCTGGATTGTTGGCATAACGTCGGTCCTTCACGGTTCCCCACAAAAAAATTCCAAAGGGGTCAAATCGCAGTTCCGAGGCGGCCAATAGACATCGCCAAGACGGCTGATAACACGATTTGGGCACTGTTTGGGCTACACAGCACTCACTTTGGAAATAAGTTTTCAATAATTCCCAACGTTGTTTAAGCGTAAAGCGACTCATGTCGTTCCGCGGAGGAACGAAGCAGCTGTCAGTGTCAAAATAACCCATGATTTAAAAAGAAACCACTAGATGGCCCACTCTTTATACCATATTCTTCCTTTAAACAGTGGCACACAAACGATTTCATTTGAGGTTAGATTCTGTTTATAACTTTTAAAACAAATACCATTTGAAACCATATTTACCACCTACACTTTTTGTAACAACCCCCCCTTTGCGTGCGACAGTGCCTTTATACTTGTTCTCTCTATGTTATCTTATCCCATATATGCCCTTTATCTCCTCTATACCTTTATCTCTTCTAATCCTTTCCCGCACCTTTCCTTTATATTTTTACTAAGCCTTACTATACTTTGTCTACATAAACTTTCCCTATACTTTTCCTTTATACCTTTCCTATACCTTCGCCATACCTGCCCTTTATGTTTTCTATACCTTTCCTCTACCTTTGCTATACATTTACCAAGCTCTATAATACTTTTTCTATACCATCCCTATACCATTACTTTATCTCGCTATACCTCCCTATACCTACCTGCCCTCTATGTATTCTGTACTATTTCTGTACCTTTCTTATACACTTCCTAAGCCTTTTTATCCTTTTTCTATACCATCCCTAGCTTTTCTTTATCCTTTCTATACTTTCCTTATACTAATCCCATACTTTTCCTTCTCACCTTCTATGCTTTACCTATACCTTCCTTATACTCTTCCCATTACTATCCTATGTTTTCCCATACTTTACCAATATACCTTCCCTATACCGTTCATATATCCTTCGTTAATTTTTTTCACTAACCCTAAACCTGTCCTTTTTTATACCTACATTCCCTATACTTTGTCTATTATTTGCTTAAGTTTTTCTGTACCTTCTCTTCCTGTGCTATACTCGTATATTTCCTATGGCTTTTTATATTTTTCCCATACCTTCCCTATACCTTTCATATACCTTTCGTTAACATTTTCTATACCTACACTGGATCTGCTATTTATCTTCTTTCTAATATCTTTCCTATTATTTACCCATACCCATTCTTAAGGTTTTCTGCAACTTCTTCTGTTGCTGCTCTATACCTTTCCTATGTCAATCCTTTATCTTGTCTATACCTTTCCTACACATATCATATGCCTTCCTATACTTTTTCTTTGCCCATCCTATACTTTCCCCATAACTTTGTTTTATATTTTCTATACCTTTTTAACTCATTCCTTATATATTTCCTGTACCTTTCTTTAATATTTTTTAGTCCTTGCCTAAACCTTACTTATGTATATCTTACTGTTTTTCGTATACCCTTTATAAACAAGTTCCATACCTTATATTCCTGTATATCTTTTCTATAACTTTCTCTTACCTTTGCTATACCTTTCATATACCTTTTCGAAATATTTCATAAATCTTTTCTTAATCTTCAATATACCTTTCCTTTACATTTCTTCACTACTTTCTATAGCTTCCTATTATCTTTTTTATAGGTAATATAAACCTTTTATAATCCATTTCACCTTCCTTAAACCTTTGATATACCCTTTCTTTACACTGTCTATAGCTTTCATATACTTTGCATAACTTTCATATACTTTAGCTTTATCTGTTCTATATCTTTCCTATTCTTTTACTATGCATTCCCTATACCTATCCTACACCCCTCCTATACCCTTCCTTAATAGTTTCTATGAATTTCATATACCTTCCCTTCCTTTTCTTAATATTTCCTATACCCTTTTTCCTACATAGCCTCTACCTTTCCTATGTACCTTTTCCATATATTTCCTATTCGGTTGCATATTCCTTTTGCTTTCCCTTCCCATCCCATCCATTTCCATTTGTTTCCTAATCCTTTCCCGAGAAGCAGTCAAAACTTCTCATCCAAATCGCACCCACAAATAAATTTCAAAACTCAACTCAGTTCAGTATCTCACCTCTCCAACTGACTTAGGATCCAACTTAACCCTGTAAAAGACACAAAAAATCATGTCCACAAATCTTCTCTGACCGCCCGGTTTGTTATGCCTCAGCCACAGCTTTGGCTGTCGCTCGCTCAGCTCTCAACACTTTTCTTAAAGTGCAAGAACACAAATCATCATTACCGCCAATGTCACACGACATTCAACGTCGTGTCTACTATATTCTTGCAAGATTCAATAAAATATGCGAAATTCCAATAAGGTCGCAGTCGCATTAACCTAAAATATTCACAATCAATTGAGACAAATCATTGACATATTTCTTGTTGTTGTGGCTTTTTGCGCCCAGCAGCAGCGGGAGCAGCACTTTTGCTTATAATTCATTTATAATTTTTTTTATATACTTTTGTAATTTCAACTCAGGCGCTTTTTTTTAATTCTGCTGCTGGGCATCGCGTCTGCTCACTTAAGTCACTTGAGTGACTTTTAGTTGCTCAGGCTGTCAGTGGGCGCTGGCGAGGCGGAAGCGGGGGCTCGCAGACAGTTACACACACACTCACACACACCTGACATGCCGCCAACTGGTCAAGAACGAACGGGTCGTTCGTATTTAAACATCAATTAGCGTCGAGATGCTAATTTCATTTCGAATTTCGATCTGTTCGTTATTCGTACGAAATCGCACCGCCCGCTTCCAGCGAGGTGTTGGAATGTTGGTAACGCGTCGACGCGCCGTCACTCCCCTTTGTCGTAAATGCTGTTTTGTATTTGTTGTTTATTTATTATGCACAGTTTTCATTTCATTCAGCGCAGCCGCACGGCCGTGACAATTGATTATGAATAGTAGAAATGCTTCACTTTAATACAGGCTGCACACACACACACACACATACATTCGTAGAAGATAGCCCACGCCTGTAAATCCAATATTATTCCATAATTTTAAGGTAGCTGAATGCGTTTCATGGTTGCTGCCGTTTCAAATTGATTTACGTCAGATCGCACACAAATATTGGCATGTGTCGAATTCCTGAAACAGCAAACAACAACAACAATGTGTAAAGTAACGGGCAGTGCGATATTACAACAACAACAACACCACTAATGGTCGCAATGACTCGCCAATATGGATTTGAGGAAAATGCCAAGTCACGCTAGGAAATTGTCAGATTGGAATGGCAAAGCAATGAAGTTAAGGCAGGAAATCAATGCATAGGGAAACTAAATTAAGGAAGGATGACTTGGATAGGACACATGTCGCTTTCTGACTGTTTTTGCTTCAAAAGTATTCTTTGTTGCTTTTAGTTTAAGGAGAATGGGAGAAGAATATTGAGAGAACATATGACACCAACAAAGGATAATGTGTTCCTTAGTAAATAGTTTAATCGGTGGACGAATCGGCTCAGCGATAGCTAACCCAACAGTACATGTGGAGGGGCTATATGACTCCGTCTTTCGTCTCATGCACCTCGATGGTATCGAACAAAGTTAAATACTTGGAGCCGATACTCGATTCCAAACTAAGCTAAGCTAAGGGTCCAAAAGGCATTTGGCGCAATCTGCAGCTGTAGCCACACATAATTTCCTGGCACTTTACAGCAGTAGTGAAGTAGATTCCCCTTCACGGGGTCTTAGTGTGGAGGCTACAGCATGCCGTTGGTCTTTTCACATCTTTTCTTTTCTTCCCCTTTTCGTATTTTTAAATCTGTTCTATATTGTTTCTTACATTCATATATTATTTGCTTTATCTTAATTTTTTCTTCCTCACTACTGCTTTGTTCGAATCAGTCTAGATGCCTCTTCTTTATGTTTTTTTTGTACTTATACTTCCCTCTATTGAATTCTTTCTAAACCGTTTAGCTGACTTTTATTTTAATTTTGACAGCATTGCATACTTCCTTCTTTCCTTCCTCCTTTTTATCATTCAATTTTTCCTTCTTTCTTTTCTTCCTTTTATCCTTCGTGTCATCTTTTCTTTCTGCTTTGCCTTTTTCCTTCCTTAATTTTTTCCTTCCTTACTTCCTTCCTTACTTCATTTCTTCTTTATTCAATTCCTTCATTCCTTACTTCCTTTTCCCTTCTTTCTGTCCTTTCTTTCATCTGTCCTTCCTTCTTGCCTTCTTTCCTTCTTTCTTTTCTACCTTATTTTTCATTTATTCCCCATCTTTCCTTCCTTAAATTTTTCTTTTTCCTTCCTTCTTTACTTCTATCTTTCCTTCCTTCTTTTTTTCCTTCTTTGCTTCATACTTTTCTTCCTTCTTTCTATCCTTCCTTTTATTTTCCTTCTTGCCTTCTTTCCTTACTTCCTTCCTTCTTTCTTTTCTACCTTCTTTCCGTACTTCTTTTCTTCCTTCGTACCTTCCTTCTTTCCGTTCTTTCTCCATTCCTTTCTACCTTCTGTCCTTGCTTTTACATTGTTTTCTTTTCTTTTTCTCTTCTTCCTTCTTTTCTTTCTTCTTTCCTTCCGTCCTGGCTTTCTTTCTTCTATTCTTCTTTTCGTTTTTCAACAATTCCTTCTTTACTTCCTTTTATCTTTTCGTCCTTCTTTAGTTCCTTCCTTACTTCCGTACATCCTTCTTTCCTTCACTTTTTCCCCTCCTTCCTTCCTTCTGTCCTTTCTATTTTTAATACTTTCATTCTTTTCATCCTTCCTTCCCTCCTACTTTCCTTCCTTCTTTCCCTCCATCCTTCGTTCCTTTCTACATTATCTCCTTTCCTTCCCTCTTTCCTTTCCTTTTTCCGTCCTTCTTAACTTCCTTCTTTCTTTCCTTTTTTTCCTCCATTTTTCCTTCCGTCATTCCTTTCTTTCTTCCTTCTTTTCATCATTCCTTTCTTACTTCATCCTTTACTGCTTCCTTTTATTTTTTCTCCCTTCCTTCATTCGTTCCTTACTTCCGTGCTTCCTAACATCCTTCTTTCCTTCCTTTGTCCCTCCTTCCTTCCTTCCTTACATCTTTCCTGTTTTCCTTACATACTTTCTTCTAACCTTTCTTCCTTTTTTAATACCTTCTTAGCTTCCTTCTTTCCTTCCTTCATCCCTTCCTACCTTCTCTCCTTTTTTTCACCTTTCCTTCCATTCTTCTTACCTTCCTTATTTCCTTCTTTACTCCCCACCGCTTAATTTTCATCCTTCTCTTTTACAACTTTCCATGACTTTCCCTAATAATTTCTGGCTTGTTTCCAACTTTCTCCATTCGTTTCCAATTTACTTTACATGCAGTTGTTACCTTTTTGCCTTCCGGCCTTTCATGCTTCGGCACAATGAGCTCCCCATAGCCTCCTTTCTGGGCTGTTCGACACGCATGAAATCGCACAGCTGCAAGCGTGGATTTAATTTCCAGCCACACATGACCACAGGAACAGGAACAATTGCAGACGACAGCCAGCCAGGATCAACAAACGCAGACGAACTCAAAGAACCGCAACATTTTGAAAACCACAAAAAAGGATACAACACAACGCAGCACAGCACAGCACACTTGATGCGACCGACACAATTCGGTTGTGCGCCGGGTGGTGCGACGATTTGGCGGTATTCAATGGATTGGATGGATTACCGGAAGCATTGCATGCGCTGTTGGCTTTTATTTGACAATGAAGCAACACACAAAAAGAAAAAAATGTCGAATGAAAGCGGCAATTTTTGAGGCCCATAATGCGCCAAAGAAAAGGATGTCCTTGTAATATTCAAAAACACAATGCAGTGTGAGTGTGTGTGTGGTTGTGTTTTGGTATCGTGTGATGTGACAAAATCTGCGCAGATATAGAATTTAAATTTGACTTTGAGTTGTGCTGCTGGCCGCAGGATATTTGCGGTGTGGTGTGGCTTGTTGTGATTGGTTTTTCAGACATTTCAAATTTCATTCAATCAACTCGTTTTAGAGTCATTGCACCCTGTGTACTGTCAATCAAATCATTTAACTGTTATGAAAAAGTTGAAAATTGTTTTGCTCCAGCTACTAAAATTCGTTGTTGTTGATGTCGTATCTGAAGTGGCTGCGATTGCAAGCAACGGATTAGAATTTATCGGCGACATTGTAGAAAGAGTTCAATGGCCCAACTGCAAGTAAAATGCGGCGAAATAAATTGCAATCGACGGAAGCAACTGCGAAGTGGATCTCATTCCTTGTCAGCGCTGGCTTCGATGGGTCGGTGGGTGCTTTGGTTGCAGTGCTTCCAAAAGATGGCTAAAAGATGCTCAACCAGCTCGAGCTGTATTGCGGCTTTTTGTTTGTTGAAACTATTTTACTTAGAACATTACTGTTTGTAGCTTTACTACCGATTTTGTTACACCTTTTTTGTCTTCAGCCCACTGTCGCAGTGCTGTGTGTGGCGGGTCAAAAACCAGGCAAGGTTATTAGATAATAAAAAGGTACCAAACTGTCTTATCGATAGACAGACAGACATAGACACAGGTACATACATGTGTATGTGTGTGTGTATGTAATCGTCTATACATACCACACAGATCTATTGAATGAGTGAGTGGCCCCCAGTCTGCACTTGAAATTGCTTTGCAATGGAGACGACCTCAACTTTGCTTTCGGTGCCGTCAATTCGCAGCGACAATTTTCACAACACGCACTCAACAATGTTCAAATTTCTGACTTGATTGACATTGTAATAACCAAATTATTTTCTGAACCTTTTTTCATTATTTTTTTTCATTTCTTTTCGGCTCATTGCCGCCTGACGCCGATTTGACCTCATACGGAAGTCCAATGCTCATGCAAAATGCTCAAAATAATTAAAATTAAAATAAATATGACACAATGTTTTTGTTATTACTGTTAAAAATAATAAAAAAAATGACAATAAAAACAACTCAACACTCGAAATTTTGCGTATTAAATATTTGAAATTCTTTACCCTCACCTGTTGCGTATTAGCGTTATGCCAACATTAACAACAACAACAACAATAACACCAACAACGAAAGCAATTAGCACTCGGCCGTAAACTAATAAAGTCATTCGAGTAAAATTCCCTTCTTCTTGTTTCAATTTGATTTCATTTTTCTCCGTAACCCGATTAATCATCGTCGCGGAATTTAAATCTTTTTGTTATTTTTATAATCCATATCTCTTCTCGCTTTGGAATACGAAATCCCCAAAATTATCGCCAAGTACAACGGCGCTTTATGCTGTCCGCCAGCTGTCGATGCGATTCGTGCGACATATTTGCGCTGTCAATCATCAGAATGCCAAGAACGATCGGCCACATAGCTGTGGCTCGTAAAAATTAACGGTAAATATCATAAAATCAAACAACAAAGAGTGAGAAGTGGTAGAAGAAGGCGAAGAGGCGGAAGAGGAGTAGGGGGCACGTCCAATCGAGGCGGTGCAATGAGAATTTCTTTGCCGATAAGACATTACAGCGAATTCGGATTAAGTCTCGTTCATTGAGCTACTTTTGGCGCTACAGTCGGAATCGGAGTTTAACGGTAATAAATAAGTATTGTTTGATGTATGAGATGAATTAGTCTTTTGTTGAATGTTAACCCTGGAGGGACTTGAACCAGCTTTTTGTCATATGAGTTGAGTAAGAACTAACAAGGCGACGCGCTAAGTTGAAAAGTTCAGCATAAATCCAAATCAGTTGTATAGTGTACTAACTGACCCGACGGACTTCGTCCCATTTAATTTCATTGAATTCTAATCGTTTTATTTCAAGTATGTTTCAAGTGCGTTCATCAAGTTTAAAGTCAAAAGTCCCAATAAATCTTGTTTCTCCATACAAACTGTTAACCCATTGTTGACCCCTTAGATTTCGATTTTCAAAAAAGGGGAAAACACGTGTCAAATAATTTCTTACTAAGAGTACTTCCACCAAGTTTGAAGTCAATAGACCCATTAATTCATGTTTTTTCACAGTTTCTCCATACAAACTTTTAACCCGTCGTTGATCCCTTTCGATTTTAATATTCGGAAAAACACATATTGAGTTATTTTACATTTGAAGTATTTTCACCAAGTTTGAAGTCAAAAGGCTCAAACAAATTTGTTTCTTCATACATACTTTTAACCCGTAGTTGATCCAGTTAGATTTCGATTTTGAAAATAATGAGAAACACGCCTAATTTTTTTTATTTCAATTGTTTTTACATATTTTGAAGTCAATAGGTCCATCAGTTAATGATTTTATGGGAGTCTGCCCGTAAACAAACCTTAATCCAAATTATAACCCGAATTTAAAAAAATTCTGTTGTAGCGGAGGTTCATTCTTCAAGATGTATCTACAGTTAAAATTTCATGTTTGTATCAATCAATCAATCAATCAATCAGGCAGTCAGGACAAACAATCTATATATATATAAAAATGGCGGCGGTACCACGCCCCCTTTTCTAATGCTCACAATTTTCTTCTAATCGAATTGTGCTACTAAGTAGTAAGTTCGTATCAAGTTTCATTGATGTGCGACTTACCGTACTGCGGAAATATTGGGTCATACAAAATTTGCCACGCCTCTTGTCTGATGCCGATCAAATCTCACCAGTAGAAGGACACATCTATGACACGACGGTACGCCAAATTTCAATGCTGTGCGACTTACAATTCCGAAGCTATTCTATATAAAAGATTTGAGTTATGGGCGGTGCCACGCCCCCTTTTTCAATAACCACCCCATTTCAGTATCCAATTTGGTCCAGTCGTTTTCAAGTTTTAAGCATCCGAACGAACCAAGATTCACTAACCAACTAACTAACGTCTTAACTAACTAACTGTCTAACTAACTAACTATGTTACTAACTAAGGAACTAAGGAAATAACTAACTATGTTACCAACTCATTAAAGAACTAACCAACTATGGTACTAACTAAATATCGGTCTAACTAAATAACTAAGCAATTTACTAACTTAATTAACTACTATCCAACTAACTAACTAACTTAGTTACTAAGGAACTAACTCATTAATTTACTAACTACAATGATTATTCTGAATAGGGAACTTTTTAATAAGTAATTTTACTCTCAGTGCTTTGCCATTAACTAAATTACTAACTAAGGACTTCTAGTCTAAAAACTTTTCTTTATTTAAAGTTATCCTGATCAATATTGAATGATCTCCAACCACTCAACCACAACAGTGTGAAAACATTGATGACTTGATTTCTCCATGGACTCCAAACTATCCCGACTCAGATCACTTGAGTCGTTAAAACTTACTTCTGTAACGTTGCTCTCATGTCAAAGGTACCATAACTTTTTGACTCTACTCAGCCATCCTTCATTTGGAGTCTTCGAAGTAGTAACTTAAAGATATTAGTAACTGTAAAATAATAATGAACCGACTTTTATAGTCTAAAAACTTTTATTTATTTGAAGTTATCCTATCAGTAATGAATGATTGCCAACCACTGAGCCACAGTTTGAAAAGATAAATGATTCGATTTCTCATTCGATCCTGATTCAGCTACAGGGGTCAGAGATACCTTATCTTTTTTACTTCGCTCAGCAAGTCTTTAGTTGTACTTGTCTGAATAGGGATTCATTACATTTCCATTCCATTTCCTGCTGTAGCGCCTCTCTCAAGTAATAACGACCGTCACTTTTTTGTTACTCTTCAAGTTGTACTTTGATATCGCCATTTATTTGTTTCATTGATAATGAAATCGCGCCGCGGCCCTGCAATTGAAGATTCGGTATGTAAGTCACTCGAGGCGCAGTGGGCGCGCTCCACATTCCTCGACGGTTTTGGGGTGTGTGTGCATTTGCCTTTTGCGGTAATCAGTGCGTAGAATGTTGCGGAAATTTCACCTTTATTTGTGCGCCAACAGAACACAAGGCAAATATGTACGAGTTCAAGTTGTTGACATAACAGGTGGAAGATAAATGATTCGATTTCTCATTCGATCTTGATTCAGCTCACAGGGGTCAGAGATACCTTCTATTTTTGACTTCGCTCAACAAGTCTTAAATTGTACTTGTCTGAATAGGGATTCATTACATTTCCATTCCATTTCCTGCAGTAGCGCCCCTCTCATGCCATAACGACCGTCACTTTTTTGTCACTCTTCAAGTTGTACTTTGATATCGCCATTTATTTGTTTCATTGATAATGAAATCGCGCCGCGGCCCTGCAATTGAAGATTCGGTATGTAAGTCACTCGAGGCGCAGTGGGCGCGCTCCACATTCCTCGACGGTTTTGGGGTGTGTGTGCATTTGCCTTTTGCGGTAATCAGTGCGTAGAATGTTGCGGAAATTTCACCTTTATTTGTGCGCCAACAGAATACAAGGCAAATATGTACGAGTTCAAGTTGTTGACATAACAGGTGGAATGATGGAATACAAATTTGAATGTGTCGAGTTTTTTATGATGACCTAATGAGGGAAACTTTACTTTTCTTAGATATGAAATCTTTTGGAAGTTCTACGTTATACCTCAAATATGAATAGAACCAACACTTCACAATCATTGATTCATTACCCAAATTGAAGCTGTAGGTGGTGAAAACTAAACTATAAAATTGTATATACAGGAATTTAAATGAATGAAAACCTTTTGTTACCCAATTTCCCCACACTTCTACAACTCATTCACATTGTTCTGCAAAATACAATTTTATGAATCGAATATTTTTAGGAGTGTCTTATCAACAAGGTTTTGTTAGATACTATCAGTTTATATTAAATGCTCCAAATTCCGACAACTCATCAGATAATAGAAAAACATTGACTTGTCGACACACGTAGAGAAATGTGCCATGTTATTTGTTATTTTGCTACCGAAATGGGTTTTTATGCGACGCGCGTTTTTGCATGGGAATTTCCAATCGTTTGATAACTCATCCGATGGCGCAGTGTGTCACTTGACTGACACTTCAGTCGTACTTAAGTGTAATAGTTACATATTTCTAATATTTATAAATAGAGTCGAAAGTGCAGATTTGGAAGGCGCAAAAAAGTCCTAGAACTCATTGCATAGGATGCAAGATTTTTGTTGATTCAAAGATGTAGAAATGATCTTGAAGATCAGCAGAACTTTCAGAACTGTCAGAATCTTTGGGCAGATACAAAGTAGGTGGAGAATAGTTTCTTTCTTATTAACGTCTCTGCAGCTTCGGTATAAATGAAATCGTTGGCCAGATGGCCCAGCGTGGCCACCAATGATGAAAATATTCCACAAACCACAACCCTGAACATTTCTCTTTTGAGACTTACCAGGCTTCGAAGTCCAGTGCGCTCTCTTGCCTGTCTCAGAGTCTGCCCAGACAATGTTGACGGCTTTTATCACGGCTTTCTCTGCCAACAGCTTACAAGAACTTACCGGAATACCTAAGCCAACGAAATCTGAGGTTAGCGCCTTGGATGTGCCTTGTCTGGCCAGTTCGTCTAACCTACAGTTCTGTGGGATGTCTCTGTGACCTGTGACCCATGTTAGGTGTACTATGAACTACTTGGCCAACTCATCTGCGGCAGCTGATCACTGTTTTTGATGTCAAAACATGAGATCCTGGAAGCTCTTTGATAATAGTTCACAACATTTTTCCATTTATGAATGATCCCAGACAACTACGACAAACCTCTGAAAAGTTTGCTTAAGGTGGTTGTAAAAGCGGGCAGAACTTTGACGGATTGGTCTTTCAGGTCAAGTTTATAAAATTATGTTTTTGAGTAATGCAATTTTTCATATTATTCAAAAGATCTAAATTTACTCAGTTAAAGGGACTGTAAAGTAAACTAAGTAAAAAAAGAAAGCAAAACATTTGTTATAAATTTTTTTGTAATTCTTAATTTAGATACTCTTTGCCTCAGAAATAAACTAAGAATGTCTTGACGGTCTAACAGATCAATAAACTAGACAGATATGGATTTAAAGGAAGGTTGAAGTAAGCTTTTATTGGTTTTAAAATTTTCCTTTTTGAAGCATTTTGGCATCTTTCGGATCTGTAATCGATTACATGGTCAGAGTTGCCGAACAAAAAAATAAATTTTAGAATTCTTTCTAAATTCTAATTCTTTCTAACTCCATAAAGACTAGTGACTAGAGTGACTAACTTTTCATCAAGAATTTTGTTCGCATTTCTTTTCACATTTCTTCTTAAATTCATTAAAAAAAAGAATGTTGTAAAGAAATGTTGAAATAAATTTTTTTAAATATTATTTTGAAATTATTAATTTTCAAATTTTTCTCCTTGAAGATTTAAGCAGTTTTGCATCTTCATCGAATCTGTAATCAAATTGCCAATTATTTAGTCAGAGTTGCCATAGTTTGCAAAATGATTCTTAGATTGTCTTCTCCCCACAGCAAATTGACTCAAATAACTAAACTTACTTTTCATAAAAAATTGTTTCCGCTTTTTCCACATTTCGTCTGCAATGTACAAATGAATTTTTTGTCGCTCTTACAGACTAATAAGCATTAATTTTCAAACACTTTTCTTAACTCTGTCCTTCTCTACTTTTTGCACTCTTTTTTTTCTTTTCTTTCTTCTCTTTTTTATATTAAGATTCCGTTGAGTTCATATATATGGTTAATAATTAATTGTTGTTAATCAATTGTTATTTGTTGAGCTAATCGATTGTTAATTAATAAGTTATTATTTGTTAAACTAATCAATTGTTCTTTAATAAGTTATCCTTGTGGCATGCAATAGAATTAATTCTTAAATGCCGATGTTTCATAATTAAAAATAAATAAATAAACAAATAATAGACCAGACCAGTAAAACTGCAAAGTAAGGTTGAATTAAATTTTTTTATATTTATTTAAATTAATGATTTTAAAATTTTCCTTTCTGAAGATTTAATCCTTTATCGGGCAATATAATATTTCAAACCAAAATGTTGTTTCCTATAGTTCCTGTTTAAAAATACACTTCTTTTTAAAAAGTTTGTTTACGGAAAAAACCCAACTGCAAATAGACTCAAATGACTAAAGATAACCAATTCTTATTTGTCCCCCGTAAATAATTTCCAATTGAACGAATTACCTACACTTTTAAGACAATTAAGACCAACAAATTATTTGTAATTAAAGATTATGATTTAATTGTCATATTGCCATAGCCATTTCATTTTATATTCATCATGCTTCTTCTTCTTCGCAGTGCCTAAATTCACTTAGTTAGGGGGACTAATGAACCCCCAAATTTGCCGCTGGAGCCGAGGAAGACTCAATTCGATTGTACCAATAAAGCACTTTGTTGTTAGTGCCATACATTTCTGAGAATGAATACCAACGCCACTAATCACATTTTTCCGATAAATTGCGCTATCGATATCGACCAAATATGTGCTGATCTCATTCTGCCTTCGACCATCATTGCTACATTTTTAGCTAATTACCGTTGGTCGTGGCTCTGTTGGTGACGATTTGCCGAAGGAATGTTGCTGACTGGCCGGTTGATTGATTGTCGGTGTGACCAGCCGATAAGATGCAATTTCAGTGAAATGACCAATAAAGCGGCTAGCGAAATATTTGCGGAATTTCGAGAGAGAGAAAGCGGAAAAGTTTGCAATTTCTTGCACAGAGTCGCCATTGTGACAGTCGAAGCTTGGCAAATGGGGTCAGGATGGAGTATTGAGACCCACTATGTGCTAATGAAAATCATGTGTCATCGTTTGGTGCCCAACAGCGGCGTTTCCCTTTGATAATGTGGCCCGAAGTGTTCACAATGTGACAGTTTCGAAAAAAGTCCAACTCTAATGTCGATCCAATCGTTGACAAGCCCTGGATTTGTGTGCCATCTGTTCATTTCAACACATGCCGCCATTTCATTTAATTGCCGCCGCCATCGTGTGCACTCAGCAACAGCAACAATAACAACAACAACTACTTCTACTACTATGTCCACCAGCCAAGCCACCCAACATTCAAACGTTCAACAACAAAAAAGAAAACTAATAAATGTTTTTGTTTTTTCATTGCCCGATCATAGAACGATATCAATTAAACGCAATTAGGGATATCAATGCTTGTTCTTGCACTTTCTATGGTAATTTCGATTTTTTCAGCGCCGCACCAGTCCGATTCATGCCATCGTTGCCGAGTGCTGCTCGAACGCGCCGCTCACGCCTCACAAAACGGCCATGCCGTGACGCACATGTTCACTAATAACTACAACAACAACAGCAGCACACACACGCACAATCATTGTTGTTGCTGTTTTTGTCGTCTGTCCGATAACCGACCGTGACCTAGTGAAGAGCAAATAAAATTCTATGGTCATAATAATTTAGTGCAGCTCCAGTGCGACTTCTTCTAGCGACGACATTAGGCGGTCTTCGGCTGCGTGTGTGTGTGTGTGTGTGGGCCACGCTACACTGAGAGAAATGCTAACCGAGACCATACCCACTATGAGCTGCTACGGTTTTATCAGAGTGAGCTCTCTTTTTATCCACTGACTACCTCAGCCTCGGATGACTTTGTTACTAGATTTTACTTGTTACACTATAATTTTGGACATTACCCGCTCCTCAAGTGATCGTTGAATTACTTATATTAGAAGATCGCAACGTTCATCCAGAAATTTCTTACTAACACTTTAATGCGATTTTCAAAACAAACACTCTTTACAAACCCAGTCCTCTATATGGCTGCGTTTTCCCCTCAAGGTTTTTCCATTACCTCATTTGCGAACTTTAGTTCAAAACCCCCAAAGTTTTGATACTTCTCAAAGCTGTGTTCTTACTCAATGTACTTAAGCCTCTTATAACTTTAGACCCTCTTCGAACTTTTAATTAAGTTTAAGTTAATTAGTTTCAAAGTTGTGATTCAAATGAAAGTTGTGAACCTTCTTACATCTATGATCCTTCTCAATCGGATTGTGATACTCCTTAAGGCTGCAATAATCCTCAAACTTGTGACTCTACTCCAAGTTGTCATCATCTTCAGGGTTATGATCCATTTCAAGCTGTCGATTCTAACAAAATAGTAATTTTACTTAATCTTGTGATACTTTTAAAGCCTTCGATCCTCATTACCACTGTGACTCGTCTCAATGTACTGAGCCTCTTAGAACTAGTGACCCTCTTCATACTAGTTAGTCATTCTACTGAAGGTTGTGATTTTACTGAAAACTTTCTTACATCTATGATCCTTCTCAATAAGGAATATGATCCTTCTCCGAACCTGCTTAAGGCTTCAATGCTCCACAAAAATTGAGATCCTATTTAAATTATTATCCACTTCAGTGTTATTACTTTTGATACCTTTTAAGCTGTCAATTCTCTTCAATTTCGTATGTTTTAATTAATTTTGTAATACTTTGAAAGCTGTCGATTATCCTTAAGATTGTGACTCAATATAAAAATGCATTTTAAACTTGTGATCCTTTTCAAGTCTATCATTCTACTCAAGGCTTTTTAAACCTTCTTCAAAAAGTGATCTCTCCCACTTATTTGCAATCCTTCAATCAGATTGCGATCCTCTTTGTAGCTGTAATACTCCTCAAACATTGTGATCAGAGAACTGCACGAGTGCCTATTTTTATGACGCTGAGTATACTCGCCTTAAAAGCGGTTGCGGTGTGATCGCCACCGCATTGATTTTGTATGAGTATTTACCATACCCATGTCGATTTGAGCATTGCTGCGTTTGAGCTATTAGCACACTCAAGCATATGAGTTCGCGGTATCTGCTTTACTTTGCTTCGTAAATTTTTGTTTTCACATTCGGCAATCGTACCCGACGAGTACGATGACAAGTATGAGTAGTACTCGTACTTCGTGTGCACAACATAAATAATATGTATATGTACAGATGCATATACGCACTATGTGTAGAAGCTGAGTAGGCTCGTCACAAGAGTTGCCGCTTTTGGTCTTTTCGGACTAAAATTGGTCAGATTTTTGGTCCGTTGGTCTGCTTAGATGAATTTCGGTCCGTTTTATGATGTGAATATCTTTTCATTAATTGATTAAAAAAATGAAATTGTAATATAAAAATTACTTTAAAGATAACGCAAATTTTTAATTTGGTCGGTTGAGGTCGGATTTGGTCGGAAAAAAATTGTTGAAGTGGCAACACTGCTCGTCACTCACCAGTCGAGCGCGAGCCGAAGTTATGTAGGTATTCGTGCAGGTAAAGTGCCGAACGAAATATTGAAAAAAAGCTTGAGTGCGAAAACGCACATTACTCAAAACTTCGCTCATGCTGGTTACGGTATTTACTGGTACTGTTTTTTGCGCTCATTGCTTTTATATAGTAGAAACATGACGAGAACGAAAAGTATTGAGTATGTTATGATCGCATGAATCTCTCAGCAAATGAACGACGAGTAAAATCAACACCGCACAATTTCTTTTGCGGTGTTTATGGCACTCGAGTATACAAAATACAGAGTATGTATGCGGTGTACTTATTGTTGCGGTGCACTCGCGCCGTTCTCTGATTGTGATCCTTCTCAAAGTTGGCATCCTTATCGGAAAGAGGATCATAATCTCTCCCTCACTGTTGATCATTTTTAAGCCATAAATCCTCTCTGTAAATCTCTTTACAGAACTGATTCTCTTCAAACTGGTCATCCTACTCATGGTTGTAATCCTTCTTGAACTTGTGTTGCTTCCTAAACTTGTAATCTTGCTCCCACTTGCAATCCTTCTCAATTGAATTGCGATTCTGCTCAAGGTTGGAATCACAAACTTCTGATTCTCTTCACAATTGTCATGCTCCCAGAGTTATGATCCTCCTTCGATCCTTCTCAAAGGTGGAAAAGGTGGTTTTTCTGTAATACTCTTCAAGCTGTCGATCTTCCTTAAGGCTGTGACTCTCCACAAACTCGTAATCCTCCTCAAGGTTGTTATCCTCCTTGAATTGTGATTCCCTCAAGGTTGTAATCCGCCTCAAACTTCTGATTCTCCTCAAAATTGTCGTCCTCATAGCAGGGGCGTAGCCAGAACTTGGTCATGGGGGGGGGTTTTAAAAATTTTTTTTTGCCAGTTTAGTATTACATGTTTTTTAAAGTAAAGTGCACTTTTCAAATAGGGCATTTTGTTGTGGCTTATGTGACTTAATGCATTAAAAACGAAATTTGTTCCCTGATTTTTAATAAAAATTTCATGAAATTTGGTGGACTGAAAGCGAAGTTATTGCATCTGAAGTGGAAGTATGTTTGTGTCATCGTACAAAAATGTGCATCGAACAAAAATCCAATATTAACTATTGTTTTAAAAATGTTTAAACTTTAACCGAAGCATTTAAATTGATGGACCAAGTTTACGGTGATTTTTGTTTATACCGTTCATAAGTGGTAAAAGCGATTTAAAAACGATTGTCAGAACATAAATGATGCCCAAAGTGGTAGCCAACTGAATCCGCGATCACCGTAGATCAAAACTGGGCGGTAATTCATAAAAGATAAGCCAAAATCTTCATTGAAATTGGATTTAAGCGTCGCTTTACTTATACCCACCCGGGTGATCTTTTTAATATTCATGTTTAATATCTGCACAAATTTTGAGGTAATTTTCAATAACATGAAAATATATTTTTTTGAAATTTTGTTCATGTTTAAACTTGAATTTTATCATTTTTTATACAAATGTACCTGGGTGATCCCAGGCGCTTTCGCTACCATTTTGATTAAAACTCACGATAAATTTTTTTGCGTACCTCATTATGTGTTCAATAAACCCTTAGGAAAGAAATCTTCTAATATTTTCCATAGTCTCAAAATAAATCATTAAAGTTAGGCCTTTTTTCGAAATACGAACTATCGCCAGAGGAAGATACTAAATACTGAAGTATGAAAAAAATTTATAAATTATTATATATTTATTGTGAGTTTTACTCAAAATAGCAGCGGAAGTGCCTGGGATCATCTTTAGTAAGGCGAAGGTTAAGCATCTCAATAGCATAAATTTATCGCATTTTAACTGAATATTTGGCTATCGAAGGATGCCATCCCATCTATTGACACTTGTTTTGACTGTTTTTTGTTTTCACATGATGTGGCACCGTGCGAATTTCACCTTTTCAAAGAATGCATTTGCCGATGAAAAAAAGCGTTTTGAGAACGTAGAAACCATCCAAAAGGCTTGTACCGACATCCTGAAGGACATTCCGGTCGACGAACTAAACTACTCTTTAGACATGTTTTTAGAACATGCAAATCGCTGCATTAAGCCTAAACGTGACTATTAAAAAAACAAATTAGTTTCGGTAAAAAAAGGGGTTTGTTAATATTCTTTAAAATATTTAAAGATGAAAAGACCTTTTTGCTAATGTGGGAACGTACATACGATGCATAGTGATTGAAAATGTTGACAAATTATAGGCTATGGGGTGGGGTTCTGACACCCTAAACCCCCCCCTTGGCCACGCCCCTGCCTCATAGGGTTATGATCCTTCTTCCACTTCTCATTCTTTTCAAACTATCATTTCTTTTCAAAGGTGGGATTCTTTCAAAGTAGGTGGGATTTTCTTTAAATCTGTAACACTCTTGAAGCTGCCGTTCTTCCTTAAGGCTGTGGTTCTGCACATTCTCGTGATCCCCCTCAAGATTTGCATCCTCCTTGAGATGCGATCTAACCCATTTTGTTGTTTTGATTCTTCTCAAGAATTAGATTTTCTTTAAACTTGTGATCAAGACATCGATACTTCTCATGGCTATCATTTACCTTGGATGGATGGATGGATGGATGTGAGGGGGAGCCGAGGAAATAACCTAAGGGAGGTCATTACCTCAAGCACTCAGGCTTTATAGCCCATTGTACTTAAGGCTCAGGAAAAAGGTTGATAGAGGAGATTGGAATGGGAAAGAGAAAAAGAGAAAGTGGGTGGAAAGGGAGAAAGGGCTATGAGGTCTCCTGTGCAAATTTCCCGGACTCATTAATGAATCTCAGGAGATCACACAGGGTGAGAGAATGAACTTCGTCCATTCTCATTACATCTGAACCCAGCGTGCGCAATCTCGTTCTAGAGAAGGCAGGACATGCACAGAGAAAGTGCTCTGTACTATCAACCTCCTCCAGGCAAGACATGCAAGTCGGATCCTCGATGATGCCCATGTTGGCCATATGTCGCCCCCATGGATTGTGTCCTGTGATTAACCCGACCATTCGACGGAGGTCTTTCCTTCCCAGCTTCAGGAGGAAATTCCCTGCTTTCCTGTTCGGGCTTTTCACAAAACACTTGGCAGTTTTACAGCTTCCCAAGCTAGACCAACGTTCTCTGTGTAGGTTATTTACACAGGACCTGATCCAGTCCAGGGTTCCTGCTAGACTGGTGCCGATTATTGGTTCTGGTCCCATGGGTGTACACCCTGATCCACAGTTAGCCAGTTCATCGGCAGTTTCGTTACCTAGAACACCGCAGTGTCCCGGAACCCAGATAAGTTGGAGCTTATTACGTCTCGCGACTGATTTTAGCTTCAACTTACATTCTTGGACAATCTTAGAGGTAACACGCGCGTTCTCCAGGGCCTTAAGTGCAGCTTGACTATCACTACAGACTCCTATATGTTTCCCGCACCATTTCCTCCCAATTATCCATTCCGCTACCTTCAGAATGGCGAAGACTTCCGTCTGAAAGACGGTAGTCAGCCCACCCAGTGAGTAGTAGCAGTTGACACTTCCATCGAGGTGCCATCCAGCTCCAGTACCTTTATCGGTCTTGGATTCGTCAGTGAAGAAAATATCCGTCAGATCCCCTAGCATGGCCTGTGGGTTGTCCCATTGGTCGCGCGTTGGGAACCTCACTTCAAAGTTCCTCCTAAAGGATACTACGGGTATTAGGCAATCCTTAGGGGCCAGCAGCAACGGATATTGCGCTGACAACCTCTTGAAGATTTCTCCATGACCCGATCCCTTGTTGTCGTGCCAGTATCCATAGGAATATAGCCGACATGTCGCTTTCATCGCTTCCTCTTGAACTTTTAGGTCTAGGGGAAGCAGGTCAAGCATGGCATTAAGGGCATCACCTGAGACAGTGCTCATGGCACCCGTAATGCATATACATACACTTCTTTGTAGTCTGTTCAGAGCCAAAGCTGCGGACTTAACCATTGTTCGTCTCCACCAGACTACCGATGCGTACGTAATTATGGGTCTGATGAGTGCGGTATATATCCAGAGGACCACCGCAGGCTTCAGGCCCCAGGTCTTGCTAAAAGCTCGACGGCACTGTTGGAAAACCTTCAGCGCACGGTCTACTTTCGTCAAGACATGCATCTTCCACGTTAGTTTCCTGTCTAGGATAACCCCTAGATATTTCACCTCCGTGGATAGACTGAGGGTCACACCTTTCAGTACTGGCAGTTCGAGACCATCCAGCTTCCGCTTCCTAGTAAATAGGACCAAAGTCGTTTTACTGGGATTAACGGAAAGACCCTGTCCTGTGCACCAGTTATCAATCTTATCCAGGACTTTCTGCATTTTTTTGCAAATTATCCTGAGGGATCGTCCTGATACTAGTGCACAGACATCGTCCGCGTATGCTTGGACATGTATTCCGAGATCCTGCATCTCCCTTAGTAGAGAGTCGACCACGAAACACCACAGCAGCGGAGAGAGGACACCACCCTGGGGACATCCCCGTCCGACCTCTGCCGTGACCGAATTGCTATCACTCTCACCAACGGTCAGCAATCTCCCGGAGAGCATGGAGCGGATCCACCTTATCAGGGTCTCATTTACCCCATGCATTCTGGCTGCTGAGCATATCGAGTCAAAGGTTGCATTGTCAAAAGCCCCCTCAATATCCACGAAGACGCCCAAAGTGTAATGGTCAGCTTCCAGCCCTGCTTCAATCTTGGATACGATGTCATGCAGGGCTGAGTCGCATGATTTTCCACTCTGGTAAGCGTGTTGGTTTCTACTAAGTGGGCTTCTTGTCAGCACCTTCGCTCGGATGTGCTTTTCTACCATTCGCTCTAAGCTTTTCAGCATGAAAGAAGTCAGGCTGATTGGCCTAAAGCTCTTGGCCAGCGTATAGTCGTCCTTCCCTGGTTTGGGAATGAAGACCACTCTGACCTGTCGCCAAAGAGTTGGAATGTAACCATGAGCGAGGCAAGCCGTGAAGATCTTTATAAGAGCTTTCACCAGCTTGTCTCCACCCCTCTTTAGCATTATCGGGTAAACTTTATCAGGTCCTGGGGACTTGTAGTTTTCGAATGAGGAGAAAGAAAATCTTACCGCCTCCTCCGTTACTACTTCTGACGCGGAAAACCAGTTAAGCCTTTTAGTCCTATTACCTGCGTCATTGACCTCACAACTGTCCACCACAGTGGGAATTATCCTGCTTCCCGGAAAATGGGTCGCTAGGAGAGTGTTGTAGGTTTCCGACTTAGAGGTAGTATAGGAGCCATCAGGCAAGCGAAGAGAATCAAGCTTAACTGTTCGGTCTCTTTGTAGAACCCTACACAGTCTTGCTGACTCCTTCATACCTTCAACCTCATTGCAAAAGTCTCTGAAAGAGTCCAGTTTGGCAGACCTCACTTTCTTCTTAAATTCCTTTTGGACGAGGTGATAGTTATCATTTACCTTAAACTTGCAATACTGATCAAGCTGTCGATATTCCGCAAGGCTGTGATTCTTCTCACGCTCGTTATCGTTTAAGGTTTTTTTAGGTCAGGATCCTGCTTAAGTTGGAACCTCTTCGAGTTTGTAGTTCTCCTCAAGAATTTGATTGTTTTAAGCTCCCGAGTATCCACAAACTTGTGCCATTTTCAAGCCTGTGATCCTCTTTAAATCTGTGATCTTCTTTAAACTTGTGATCCGTCTCAAAGCTTTGATCTCCCGCGCACTTGTAATACACTTGAATTTCATTCATTTCACTCACTGTGTAGAAGCTTATAAGCCACGGGAACTCCCCACAATTCTTCGCACACGTCGCACATTCGATCGCCAATAGTAAAACGACCAAACGTGCCGCATCGTGTACGATAAAAATTATCGGTGCAACCATTGATAGCACTCAAAATTGTTGTTGTTTACTTATGTGTAAACAATTTCATGTGCCGGCAAAAAAATTCATTGAACTCGATTTTAATTTGAATGTACTCGGCGTTAGTGGGCTCAAAGTGAAATTTGTACAAGTTTTATGCAAAGTTTTCTAAAGCATATTTCGGGCAAAATCTTTTCGAGAAATCAAACACTTTGATTCATTATTGCGAAGTTCAACATGTTTCCACCATATCGATAGATCTACAAGTATTAACACATTTGCACTTCACATCAATTGTGGACTTTGCTCCGAATCCATTGAGTGATTCGAATTTGTCGCCAGATTATCTAAATCTATAACAAATAATAAATAAGTGCGAAAAATGCCAGAGATGCCAGTCCTCTGATAAGTTCATAAGCACTCGAAACTGATGGCATGCAGGCTTATCAAAATCAATTTTTTTTTGTTAATTGACAGGAATGCGTAGTATACAAAAATGTTATACGTGACTTCCTGTGTAAATTTTTGGCCAAATATTTCAATGCGAGAAAATGAAACTACGGAAATAAATCAGCTAATCTAACGACCAGAACTAGAACGAGGCCTTGAGTCATGAGCGAAGCCATGAACCTACGATTCCAAAGTGATGGCCGATTCTATAATATTGGGTTGGTTAAAGTTTCTAAAAAGAAAGAGGGGATGTAAATCCTTTAATAGGGTTTTAGGAAATCTTTCGCTTTGATCGTAACCAATGTAATCATAAAAAGTGAGTTAGGAAGCACTTCTATCCTTTGGTCTATTGTACCATTTATCTATTGTATCTATCCTTTTCCGGTCTATTGTTTGCCTTTATTGAAGCTTGCACTATTTCCATTAGCTTCACACTCCTTATAAGAGTATAACTCTGGATGTTCATTGTGTCTCGAGAGATTGTGTCTGTCCAGAGATTTGAAGTATTTCCATTAGCCCCAGATTCATTAGGAAACTTATGAGGTTGAGTTCTTCTGAGGGTAAGTCCCCGCATTTTGGTCAATAGGCACCCAGCAAAAGAAATCTTATCTACTTCTCTACAGATGCACTATGTGATTTGATACTCGATCCATATTACAACCTTCTTCAAGGTCCCGAAAGATTTTCAATGATTATTCTCAGAGTCGTTTTTAGACTTAAAGAACCACCATAGGTTCAAAGTCTTCCAAAAGGAACTTTACTTACTTCAAACCTATGATATTCTAGACATAGTCGTTTCTTAGGCTCAACTAAGAACCACCATAGGTTCAAAGTCTCATAGAAGGCACTTGACCTCCTTCAGACCTATGATATTCTAGACCTAATCGTTTCTTAGGCCCAACTAACGACAACTTTAGCTTGACTGTCTACCAGAAGGAACTTTATCTTCCCGAAACCTATGAGACCAATAACTCTTGGTTTAAAGTCTTCCAGAAGGAACTTGGCCTACCTCAGACCTATGATATTCTAGACCTAGTCGTTTCTTAGGAACAACTAAGAACCTCCATAGGTTCAAAGTCTCATAGAAGGAACTTGGCCTAGTTCAGACCTATGATATTCGTTTGTTAGACCTAAGCAAAAACCACTTTAAGTTAGAAGTCTCACAGAAGAAGCTTTGCGTGTACAAAACCGCGTGTACCGTGTGCAGATTGGTTGAAAAAGAGGTTCTGAGCATTTTACATCTTACAGTTCTCCCGTTTTAATCGTTCGCCGACGTACTACTGTGTACAAAGAATACGCGGAATTTGTTTATAATTCAAAAAATCTTTATTTATTCTTCCAAATCAATTTCATCGCCTTCAAAGTAGTCCCCCCCCGATGCAATGCACTTATGCCAACGGACTTTCCAATCTTCGAAGCATGCCAAATAGTCACCTTCCGGTATGGCCTTCAATGCGCGCGGCGATTCACGTTGAATCTCTTCAATCGATTCAAAACGGTGTCCTCGAAGTGGTCTTTTGAGTTTGGAGAATAGCCAGAAGTCACAAGGAGCGATATGAGTTGGCGAAATGCTCACGAAGAACCAATGCCGTGTGAGATGGTGCATTATCGTGATGCAAAAATCAAGAGTTGTTTCTCCATAAATCCGGCCTCTTTTTGCGAATAGCTTCACGCAAACGACGCATAACGCTCAAGTAATATTCCTTGTTGACAGTTTGGCCCGGCGGAAGGAACTCATAATGCACAACACCACGACAATCGAAGAAATCGAATTCCGGGTATTCTTTGTACACAGTAGTATATGTCGAACAACATTTTCGATAGATTTTCATAAGAAATCTTAAACATTTGGCCAAAAAAGCGCAACTTCTGGCAACTTTCCTTCGTTCAAATCATTCTATGCTTGAATATGGTCACCGTGCTTTTAGTGGAACTAAATCAACTCATAGGTTATTGATTACTGATTTATTGGGCCCCCATTGACGGCTCTTATACAATAAGTGCCATTATTGACCACATCCGCTAATGCGCGACCTCCAACTATAAGTAAGAAGTAGTCTTCTGATAGTCGAATTTGCGACAAGCATTTCTGAGAATCAAAGCCACCAATGCTCTCAACTAATCTTAATTGGTTTTATCAAACAAGTTGGCCAATTACGGGCAATCTTACCACCGGAGAGGCCAAAGAAAACAGCCGAGGAGAGCAGTGCCACAGCTGCTTATCGGCCGCTGTGCACCAACAAGTCTCGTTTCCAGAAAGGACACACAAAGGTGCAAAGGGACAAGCTCGGACGTTTCTAAAAAACCGACAATCAGCATGCAATCGAGCGCCCTGGCCAGCTGCCGTCACTCGCTCGCACTGCCCACTGTCGCATCGTGCCGTCTCGCTCGCTCGTTTGCTTCAGCTGCCCCTTGAATAATTGAGTGCGACAATTGAGTGCACGGACACAACTGCGAACAATTGGCCAGGCCACGTCCAGCATCCTTTCCCGTTCGTCCGGTGTGGCTGTTGTGCGATTTGCGACAATTTATGAAGCGTGCATAATGCGGCGGGCCAGCGCCGATAATTCTGTTCCGTCGGCCGCCCTCGGCGCATGATAATTACAATTTTTCCAGGTAATGCCGCAGACTTGGCTGCAGGGTAGAACATGTCAAAAAGGGTAAGATTTATGTGGGTTTCGGCTGTCAGTGGCCGCTGCGCGCTGCTCTCGACTAATGGGTTCGTCATTTGCTGTGCGAACTGCAGTTGCAATTTTTATAAATAGTTCAATGTGTCGCGCAACAAGGCGCGTGCAAGTTTCGATCCAACTGCTGAACGACCGACTGACAATTATCTGCGTTGTTATCCTCGCTGGCTCCCTATTGATTTCCTTCGAATGCATTGCGGCGCAAATCAAAGTCGCCACCGATAACCTTCACATTGATCTGCAGGTAAATTGTTCCAAAATTTCATAATGTCGGCATTCAGAGCGAAGCTGTGTGGCCTGAAACTTCATGCGGCTGTAAAATCTCCCCACGCGCTCCGAGCTCCGATTGCTCTTCGTGTCGGCGCACATCCGTCGCACTTCCGTCTGTGATGATTGTGTGTCCTCGATTGGCGCGATTGTGTGATCAATTGTCAGTTATTTGTCATGCAACACAAGATTTATATGTCTGTTAAATTGCCGCTGACAGCATGATGTATGCGTGGGCTGACGGACGCGCCGAGCCGAGCCGAGTCGACACGGTGGCGGTCAGCGGCGCTGACTGATCGCTATCGATCACAGTGGCCGGGTAGTGTTTTATTGCCTTGGCTAATCGGAGGCATATTAACACCAGCCGAATGACAGCACAACTCCATAAAAGAAGACTAAATAATGTTCTCAATTACGACGAATGACTCACTTGGGACGAGACACACACACACACACACAAAGCGCATACAACGTTAGACTGTTGTGGTTGAGATTTTGTGGCGGAGAAGAAATGCATTAAAGGCAGATTTAGTGCTCACCATGTGATTGGTTATGGCCGACGGAATGTTTACTTGAAGAGTTCATAGAGAGTTTTTCACAGTTTGAATAAATTTCTTAACATTGATCGCTACATGATTGGTTACTGTTGACTGAAGGTCCACACTCAAAATTTAATACTTAATTTTATTAGTTCATTTATCAACATTTTTTATTATATGATCGGTTAGTTGTGACGGAATGTTGACTCTAAAGAGTTGATACTTCATATTTTGAGTAAATTTCCCAACATTGCTTACTACATGATGGGTTACTGCTGACTAAAGGTCGACGCTCAAAATATTAAACTTCATATTTTGAGGACTTTTCCCAACATTGCTCATTATATGATCGGTTACTGCTGACTGAAAGACGACCTTCAAAATTTAAAAGTGAATATTTTGAGTTTATTTTCCAACATTATTCACTCTATGATCGGTTACTGCTGACGGAATGTTGACTCTAAAGAGTTGATACTTCATATTTTGAGTAAATTTCCCAACATTGCTTACTACATGATGGGTTACTGCTGACTAAAGGTCGACGCTCAAAATATTAAACTTCATATTTTGAGGACTTTTCCCAACATTGCTCATTATATGATCGGTTACTGCTGACTGAAAGACGACCTTCAAAATTTAAAAGTGAATATTTTGAGTTTATTTTCCAACATTATTCACTCTATGATCGGTTACTGCTGACGGAATGTTGACTCTAAAGAGTTGATACTTCATATTTTGAGTAAATTTCCCAACATTTCTTACTAAATGATACGTTACTGCTGACTAAAGAACGATCCTTAAAATATTAAGCTTCATATTTTGAGGACTTTTCCCAACATTGCTCACTATGTGATCGGTTACTGCTGACTAAAAGACAACCCTCAAAATTTAAAATTTATTATTTTGAGTACCTTTCCCAACATTGCTCGTTATATGACTGGTTATTGCTGACTGAAAGCCGTCCCTCAAAATGTTTAATTTATTATTTTGAGTACATTTCTCAACATTTCTCACTAAATGATCGGTTATTGCTGACTGAAAGCCGTCCCTCAAAATTTTAAACTTCATATTTTGATTGCTCACTATATGATCGATTACTGCTGACTGAATGTTTACTCTAAAAATTCGATAATTCATATTTGGACTACATTTCTCAATACTGTTTACCATATGATCGGTTACTGCTGACTGAAGATCGACCCTCAAATTTTAAAACTTAATATTTAGTGTTCATTTCCCAACATTGCTTACTATATGATCGGTTACTGCAAACTGAAGGTCGGCCCTCAAATTTTAAATTTTAAGTATTATTTTGAGTACCTTTCCCAGCATAGCTCACTATATGAGCGGTTACTCCTGACTGAAAGCCGTCCCTCAAAATTGTAAAATTAATATTTTGGTTTCATTTCCCAACTGCTGACTAAAAGTCCACATTCAAAATTTAAAATTTTATTATTTTTAGTTCATTTCCCAACATTACTCACTACATGATCGGTTACTGCTGATTAAAAATAATTACTAATTAATAAATTAATAATGTTCTATTAATTTTCAAGTCCACCAATAATTGTCACAAATGATCTCCGATCAAATTTTTCTTACAACAACAAAAAACAATATTTTCCAAATGCCACTCAGTGTGTCAAGTGTCCAGGCTGCCGTCGTGCGGCTCAAATAAAATAAATCTATGCAAGCAACTTTCATAATTAAAATCATGTTGCAACACTGAAGCTTAGGCCGTTACATGTGTCACCTGCTTCCCCTCGACCCCACCGACACCGTTCGGCCGCATAAAAACCAAATGAACAGCAGAAATGCATTTGGAGTTGGAATAAAAAATGTTGGGTAAGCGGCAAAAGAGTAGAAAAAATTAGCATTTTTAAGTAGCCACAACACAGCGAGCGGCACGCAAACCCACACACACACACACATACACACAGACGTGAGCCTCGCGCCGCTGCGGCATTTTTCCCATACTAAATTTTCTCGCTGCGCATGCGCCACACGATTTCGTTGGCCGACTGTCTCTTGCTGCGTTGCGGTTGACGCACTTTTCCAAACTTGCAGCCGCCTCGACCAAGAAGTTTTACGACCCGGCTTTGACTTTCTTTGCGCCACTGCCATAAAAAAATAAAAACCTTTGGCTTTCGGCGCATCTCAGAACGAAATGATTTCGTCTCATGCTAAGAATATAAATTAAAATTTTCTTGCCATAATTGTTATGGTTGTTGTGATGCTGTTGTTGTTGTAATTGTTAGTGTTGTGTTTTTGTCTTTTACAAAATTTACGAGCCTTAAATTTTATAATTTTATGTGTGCGTTGTTTTCCTCGTTTGCTGTCTGCTTACAATTTTTTACATATTTCTTGAGCCATCGATTGTGGCTGGCATTGTTGTTGTTATAGCTGGTAGCTTGTTGTGACAACTGCATTGGAATGAAAAGCCCACAAGTGCCAGAACAATACCAGAATTGGTGCAGCTCTGGGTAGCTTCTCTCACTCGCTCAAAACTTTGTTTAACTTCAGAATTGTATTTGAATTTTTCAACGCATTTTAATCTTTTGGATATCTTCACACCGATGCGTATTTGATCTAAACTCTGGTAAGGATTGTTGATACTTTAATTAAATATTCCATAAATCAAGTCACGATTAATGGATATCAACAAAAAAATGCATATCTACTGTCAGAATTAAAAATCCGATGCCTTAATTCTTATTTTAAAACGAACTCATTTATTTAACGACTAGATTCCGCAGTGTTGCCAGATGCCTGAAATGAATTTCTCCTAAATCTTAAAAAAATACTGAAATTTCCTCGCAAAAATAAAAACCCAACAATTTTTTTTAAATATTTTTTAAAGGAATTAAACTTCTCATAAAAAATAAAAATATGTTCATATAATTTTTTTTTATTGTAGCCTTTTTTTATTCATCTTCAGCTTAACAACAAAAATTTAACAAAAACAAAACATTTCACAAATAAATTCAATAAAAAGTGTAATTTTTGACGAGATTTCATTGTGACAGCAATAAGGGAGAACGAGATAGAATGAGCTGACATTTTGTATGCTTAAAAATTTTTAACACAATAGGGTGCTTTGTCAAAACATGTTTTGTTGCCAGTGTTCCCAATACATCATACTTCGTTATCCAATACTTCGTTATCCAAAAAAAGATTTATGGAAACAACATTTTTGGATCCGAAAAATCAACCAACATAAAATATAAATCTCCTAAACTTTCTCCTAAACAATTCTTCCTCCTAAAAATTCTTCTAAAAGATCAAGAATCTCCTAAATTTAGGAGGAAATCTCCTGATCTGACAACACTGAGATTCCGACTAAATCCGCCGGTCAGTTTTTCGTTTCGGCGTTGCCAGATTACATCTTTCAAACAGAGATAAAACACAGTGTAACAATACATTTTATGGGTCTATGAAGTTGATTTGCGAAGCCCAGCACCACAAAGACGATTGTGAGCTTAGCTTACTTGGCTGTCTCCCAGCTTTAATGATCTGAAAGACGGCTTTAAGGCTAAGAATCGTAACTAAAGATTAACTAATTTACAGACTTTTTTCAATCGATCACAACTTCAAAGGCAACTTGTCTAACCCAGTTAAAAGTCCATAGGTTGGATGGTCTAAAGCCAAGACCCACAAAAGATTTTGTTTTGACGAGAGTTCTGTACAAGTTTTGAGCCAAATACCGTTTTAAATCATATTCTCCACCCACAATTTTGTTACAAACAGATATTTGATGGGTTTGAAGGAATCATCGAACCCAGGAAATACAACTTTACTGTCTCCTACGCTCCAATTTAAGCCTTTTTGTGTAATATTTAGTCTTAAGTTTTGATTGGTTGGCGAAAGCTTGGGGCCTATGAATTACATCTTTGCTCTTAAAGTTTCCTAAATACACAAACACATTGCTTCGCCAACTAAAGACTTATCTATTCGTCTCCGTCTAGCTTCCATGACAGACTCCATTTTCGATAAACTGCAGGAGGCTTCAAGACTAGATGAGATGACTGGACTAGTCTTGAAATGTCGACGCTGTAGTCAGTCAACTAAAGTTTACCAAACAACCCGACGTCTTTGTCGCGTGGTCTAAGAGTTATACATACTTATTTCTGTATGTGTGTATGTCTCTATTAGTTTTGATAAAACCCCGCAACTTTCTATTTGTAACTATTTTTACTGAAAACCATATCAACTGGATTTTTCTAAAATTTCATATTTTTCTTCAATGCACTGTTGAGCCATATTTCACTTTGATTTCGTTCACTTTACTTACTTCATCAGCCACTGAACAAGCCCACTACTCACTAATAACTCTCCCAAAACCAGTTCACTGTGTCACTCTTTCTCTTTCTACTCGATCGCAACGCAAGACCACGTTTAATTTAAAAACAAAAACAACAAAAAAACTATATTGCATATATTAACACTTTTGTAGTTGCTGATTATTCAATGGGGAGACAAATCTTGTTGACGTATTTTCGAATTTCTTTAATTGTGACTCGCGCCAACGTTGCGAGCTTTCATCTTCGCTGAACGCAACGCAGCCTCGTTCCGATCTAAACGCTTTTTTCATTCGATTCATTCGATTCATTGACGTGGCCAGCCGAAATATTAATAATAATAGAGTAATATGTGTTTTGTTGTTGTTGTATTTTGAATATGAAGTCATCATAGTTTGCATGACAATGCGCCGAATTGCCACCTGCAATGTCGCTAGCCGTTCCGCGCCGCCTTTGCGCCGCCAAAACAAGCACAGCTCAGCACGCTTCAGCTTTCGTCCGAATTCCAGTTTCGCCAAATGCTGTGCACACACACACAAACACAGTCACACACACTCAAACACGTTCACCTGTCGGCGAGAGGCACAGTCGCCGAATTATTAACCGAATGAACTTATCAGTTTATAAATATTTTATGACACTAGGTCCAATTTATTGATTAACACCCATTTCCACATTTGCCTATTTGACTGGCGCTGCCATGACGCCACCCTTTAGCATCCAACGCGGTCGCCCCAAACGCCGGCGGCGGCGGCGCACAACGTGCTCAGCGTTCGCTTTCAGCTCATTGTTATTATTTTGTAGATTTGTTGTTGTTGTGCTGTACACTGTATACGAATGTATGAATTGTTTTAAATTGTTACTGTTGTTGTTGTCAAAAAGCCACATGCTGTCAGCAGCGCCGAAACTGGATCTCAATTGTCCACGCTTGACGACTTGAAGGCGTCCGTTTCATGAGAGGAAAGTCAATTTTTTGCTATAAGTTTTTGCTTTGATTCTTTGTCGCCAGCTGCAAAAAACATTCATAAATAATGATTGCATCGAACGTTTAGGCTTTTATGGCCGCAGTCCACGTGTGCGGCGGCACAAAGTCGTTCAATGGCTCAATTAAAATTTGACTCGACTTTGATTGAATCGTTTATTTTTAGCGTTTGCGTATTTTTACACATTTCTCAGCGTAACAGCGCGAGGCGGAGTTGAATTCCTGCCTAATTAACGTCGTAAAGCCTATTAACGCCGTTTAGTGCACAACAAATACCACCTTTCGATGGTCAAAATTTGATTTAAAAGCTACTTGCGTTGCGTAAGTCGGGTAGCTCGATTAGTTGATCCCATTATGTTTGGTTAGGCTGAATTATGGAAGACGCAAATAAGTCAAAGAAAGGCATGGAGAAGATGGATGGAAAGTTCATTCCTCAAGAACTCAGGCTTAGTACCTTAATGTATTTTGGTCTCATGAAATAGGCTGACAGTAGGAAGAAGAGTGGAGGATGCAAGAATTGGGAGCATCTCAATTATTTGATCCCAAATTACTGAAGTCCCAAATAATTCAAAGAAAGCAGACTGAGATATGAAGTCATCCCATGACCTCATGGAATGCACTGCTACCATGGACTCTCTATGAATTTTTTCTTATTACTTATTGATCAAAGGCGAATAAAGCAAAAAGTTTGTAATTCGAGAAGATAAGCTGTGAACCGCTTCTGTTGATGGTTAATTGGGCTGTATGGTCTCTAAAACTTTACTTTTTCCCTGGATTGAAAATTAGATGGACGGATGCTTGGGGGAACACTTGAATGAATGAAAGTTGTGATATTGGAATGGATGTACGCAGATACAGATAGACATAGGTATGAACAAATGAAAGGACATACAGATGAATAAACGGACTTATGTAGGAATTGACAAATTCTATGGACGGTTGAATCGAGGGGCGGACGTAGAAAGAGGTGAGCAAACGGTTAGACAGACATAGATAGATGTAGATTGTAGAGATAAGGAGGGGAAATGAGAACGAACCGGTAACAATGGCCAGACCAGTGGCGCACACAAGGGGGGGGGGGGGTTTGGGGGTTCAAACCACCCGAAATATTTTTAAGTTAGTACAGAATTTTAATTTAAAACCGTCGCATATATGTTCAATCATCAATAACACTACTCGACACAAAAAATTCACCTAAAAAAAGTGTTTTCTAGACTAACAGCCTAACACTTGATAAATTAATATTGACTACTTGTCAAGTCTTTACTATTTTTCAAGAATTGGTATTGTATTCCTAAAAATAAAAGCTCTTTCCTTGATAAATTGTCAAAAGTGTGAATGCTATTGGCAACAGCATACAAATTAAAATTTTGCCTATTGAAAATGGAAGAATTGTGCATGTTTACACTTTTAACGGTTGAGGAGGATAGAAGAGAAGAAATCAGAAGCAGAAGAAAACAAATAATTTGCCTTCGTTGAGCGAAGAAGAATTCATGAAGAATTTCCGGCTAACTCGATCCTTGTGGCATCGATTAATTGGGCTATCTTTGCCCATATGCGTTCTGGCGGCATTGCATTTTTTTGGACATGGATCCTACCAAAAATGCGTTGATAAAAACTGTAATTTGCCTATGAGCCAATCATCTGTCTCACAAAATTGTAAAAATTTTTAATAAAAATTTCAAAATAATTTCAAAATTATGTCTTTCAATTTGTCTTATTTTTTGACAATTTGACAACTATCGCATATTCACCTTATGTTAAATTAAATGAGTTTTTTACTTTATCAATGTTGCATCAGAATGCCAACAAAGCTTTTGCTTGATAAAAATCTTGACAAAATACCTTGATAAAAAATTTGTCAAGAATACACAGAATCAGGCTGTAACTTTGGGCCGCTGAACACGAAACTGAAGATCAAAACATTTTGTGAGAAGCGTTTTCAAATCTTCGAAAAACCAGTTTTTACCCTGTTGTTTCAGTTATGAGCATATATCTCGTAAACGAACCATCCGACTAACACAAGATGTCCGTCGGTCGGAAGATAATACTTTAGCTTTTCCAGAGATATACAGATTGTCCAAATCAGATGAGATTTGGAGAAATTACTGAAGGTGAAAATTGTAAAAAAGTGAATTTTCGACCATTTTCAAAAATCAAATATTTTTGAATGTTTTTTTATAGATAAAATAAATTATTTCCTTTGGTTTTAAAACCTAAGATGAAAAATATATTATTTGTGCAAATATTAAGCCTACCACCAATGGAATCGAAAGAAAAATGACAAAGTTATGATGCACTGAGTGAAAACACCAACTTTACATTAATTACACCGTGACCCATCCAAATGTTGATATAGGCGTGTAACTAGAGGTCATTTACCTGGCATAGTCAGTTTTCATTTTCTGACTCAAAGTTATTTTTTAAAGACTTTAAAATTTTAAGGACATACACATTTCAAATATTTTTTTTAAATTTTTGCGGTTGTGCAATAATGAAGATATGGGTATCAAATAAAAGAGAAAAATTTTTTCCTTTTAAATAAATTTTCTATTTTGAACTTTCAGGACCAAAATATGTCAGGTAGGGGAAACATACATGTTTTGGATCTCAGTCTGTAGATTCATACATCTAAATTTTATTCTATTTCAAAGTTCTAAAAAAAGTTACGAAACCCCCCCCCGAAATAAAATCCTGCGAGCGCCACTGGGCCAGAAATAGAGAGATCCACTTGAGAAGCCAAAGGAGACACGTCGGGCTGCATCGATCTATCCACACATTCATTTTTCCTTAATAAAATCAAATTTAACATATCATAGATATGAAAGGGAGCTGAGAAAATGGACCTTGGAAAAGGGAAAATGGAGTCAATTTCTCAAGCACTTTGGCTTGGCAACTCATTGTACCTTAGGCTCAGGAAATAGGCTAACAGTAGAGAGAAGAGTGAAGGATCCAAGAATTGCGATAAGTAAAAAAAGGGAAAAGCTACTAACGTCCAAATTTCCTATACTGTTTTACGAATGTCAAGAGAGAACAGGGTCAAAGAAGGGTCTTTGCCCATCCTTACCACATTTGAACATAAAGTACGTAATCTAATTCTAGCAAAAGTAGTGAAAATGATTTAAAGTTATAGGGATAAATGTTTTATAAGAGTGGGAATAGACACATGGATGGACGAGAATTAGAGACACGTTTTTATTCGCGCAATACGGACAGACAGATAGAGGGATGGATGAAGGAAGATGTGCCCGGAGGATTACACAAACTGAAGGATTAATGATCAAAGAGAAGGGAGATGCTGTGTAGATGGAAGGACGAGAGAATAGATGAACAGAGAGACAAATAGACGAAGGTTAAAATTAAAACATTGTGGCGCAATACAAATTGACAGAGCAAGGTATTGGATATGGATGGATACATATGGAACGATAAATGGTCAAAGAGAAGGGAGATGGATAGACGAAAGAATAGATGGGCATGCGGATAGATAGTTAGATGGACGCTCAGAAGCACTGATAGACAAAAGAACGGGAAAATATATGGACAGAGGGACAAATAAACGTAGGATTTAATATAAAACATTGTGGCATAATACGAATAGTCAGATCGAGGAATGCATGGGAAGGAAGGGAAAGGAAGGAATCCGTGCACGGAGGGTTAAACATATGGAAAGATAAATGGTCAAAGGCAAGAGAGATGGATGGCCGAGAGACTAGACGGACATGCAAATGGATAGTTAGAAAGACGCTTATAGGGTGTGATGGACAGTGGGACAAATAGAGGGGGGAAAAAACATTGTTTGATGGATAGATAGACGAATGGATGTACGAAAGTATATACGAACGAATTCACAGATGTGCGAATACAAAGATAAATGAATGCACGTACGTTTCGATGGAGGGACGAATGTATGAACCAGTGGCGTACACAGAGGAAAATGGAATTCAAAACCCTTAAACACAAAAATGTCTGGTACAAAATATGGTTTCGAACGATATTCGGCTTAAAAGTTATACGGATGGACGAAAGAAGGTTAGATGGATGGATTAAGGATAATGTTCTAACAAGGGACCCTTCCCTTTGTAGGTACGTGTGGACGTATGGATAGATGGCAGAAAAAAACCAATAAACGAAGGGATGAATGGATCCAAGTTAATACTTATTGCAATAGATAGTTTAATTAATATATAAAATTACTCATTTAAATTAATAGTGAAATTATCTCCTTTAAAATTTATTATTTAAGGTTTTTTTCTAAGAGCAACCATACTTTTCTATTTGATCTGCCTAGTCACTTTTATTTTTCTCCAAATATATTTTCAGCTTTTGTTTTGCCAAAATTCAATTAATTCAAAATGCGTTAAAACCCATAAAACTTTCCATCTAATAGTCCAAACAAACGTTAGGCAATTCCTCAAAATTTCAAAAGTCCATAGCAAAGTCAACACAATTATTCAACGTTAAACCAATCGCATTTATTCTCTAATGGGACATGAGTGTTCTATAAAAAACTTGGAATTTTTCTCAGCAATCTTGTTAGCATCGCATTTTAACACCTCAGCCGGGCCCATTGTCCAAATTGCTCGGCCATTCGAAATCGAAATTGAGCCAATCGAACATCCGGTTTTCGTAGAAACCACTTTGGCACAACAAAACGCCAATGCCAGTTATTGCAATTTAAGAATCGAATAAACACTGGCAAAACGTGCTCAAAGGCAAATACGGCAAATTCAAATTCATTGGTTTTGGCCAAAAATATTTAGACAATCGATGCTAATTTGCAAGGCAGCTGAGGATTTCCCACTAAGCTGGCACAACAACACTGCGCAGCGTTGGAAAAGTAAATAAACACCGAGTAAAGAGAGAATATGTAAAGTCGGGTAAAGTACAGAAAAGTACTCGAAGGCCCTCCAAGTCCCCTCGGAGCTTCACTGGCTGACGTCGGCTGGAAATACCAACGAGCGATTTGCGCATAAATTGGCCAGCAAATTAATACTAATACAACAAATTAAATAAAATATATTTAACACCAAAAAAAACAGCAACAAAACAGTGCTGCCTGTTGAAATGTCACAGTTGGCGCTAGAGACGCGCAACGATATTCGTACATAAAAAGTGGTCAAGTCTGGTCGAATTTGGCGCGCTTTTGTTATGCAAATTCTCGCAGATTAATGAAAGAAAAATATATAAAAGTAATTTTAATAAATTTTGTAAACACTTTTATTAACACTATGCAGCACAGGTGCGGTTGCGGTTTTCTCAATGCGTTGCCACCCGTCGGTTGCGCCCACTGCGAAAGAAAAGTGCCCAGAAATTTATTAGCATTTTTGACACCGTCGTTGAACAGAATTGTTAAGATTTTCATTGTTAATGCCATACGAGATCATTGCTGACGTTTGTCATTTTTCTTGCGGCATTTGCATAATTTTGCCGACGAGCCGCTTTTCATTCTGCGTCGCCGCGCTTTGGAAATATTTAAATGTGCGTTTTTTGCGGCTTAAGTTGCGGCCATACGAATTGATTTCGTATTTGTTTATGCTGCGGTGTCATTAATTTTGTTCGCGCCATTAATCAGCGCGGCCTGGCAGCCACCTTTGATTTATGTTTGTCAAGTCCCAGTGGACGCCCAGCCCCGACATCAGATTAAGCCGTCATATTTCACGGCAGGAAGTGGCCAAGTCGCTTTGTCTGTCTGTGCGGCTTTTGAGTTTGTATTGTGTCGTGTCTGGCCGAATGTTTGTGGCCTTCGGTTGTTGGCCTCATTAAAGGAAAATTTCCGGGAGGTCAACACTTTCCGATGGCCGAGACAAACAAGTTCGAGGCGGTATTGAAGTCTGAAGTAGAAGATCTCGCATTCAAATCAATTAACGACGGTCCGTATGGGAAATTAAACGTTCGAATATGCAATCGAAGACAAACAAGTCTTGACGTTCTGTTATGCAAATATTTTGTTGTTTATCGCGTTTCATCTATTTGGGCTTTGTCAATAAACAAACGAGATTATAAGCCGATAATATTAATGTTTTTGTTAACGCATTATGGATACCGAAAAAAACGCTTAAAATGCATAAATTAGTTGGAATTTGCTTGTAGGAAGAAGATCAACGATTGCGACTAACGATGAAGACAACAATAGTTATCAAATAATTTGCATAAATACGGTTTTTTTATTGTTAATTTAGTTTTAATTATTATTTTTTTAATATTTCTCCCCACTCCAGCAGGGAGCATAAAAGCTCAACAAGGTCTATTAATCTGATGGATTGAGAGAAGCAGTTTTGACATCATCCAGTGGATCGAAGCTCTTCATTTCCCATTCAAAGAATTTATTCTATTCTTTTATTGACTCTGTGTGTGGGCTCTCAGCCAGCGACAGGGTGCAATCTGGCAGAGCACAAGGCCGTTGTTGAGATTATGCAACGGAAAGAAGAAGCTACTGGATACTACCAGATATTCTTAGCTGACTCCAGTGAAGAGTGCGCTACTGGAACTCCAGCCTCCAGATATCCCAGCTGGATCTAGTGGGAGATGAGCTACTAAAACTCCAGCTGCCAGATATCCTTAGCTGACTAAAGTAAAGGATGAGCTACTGGAACTCCAGCTTCCAGATATCACAGCTGACTCTAGTGGGAGATGAGCTTCCAGATATCCTTAGCTGACTCTAGTAGGAGATAAGCTACTGGAACTCGAATGGTCGGATATCCTAATGTAGAATGAGCTACTGGACACGAGCTTCCAGATATGCCAGGTGACTCTAGTGGGAGATGAGCTACTGGAACTGCAGCTGCCAGATATCCTTAGGTGGCTCTAGTAGGAGATGAGCTACTGGACAGGAGCTGCCAGATATCATAGCTGACTCTAGTGGGAGATGAGCTACTAAACAGAGCTGCCAGATATTCTTAGGTGGCTCTAGTGGGAGATGATCTACTGGACACAAGCCGCCAGATATCCTTAGCTGACTCTAGTGGAGGATGAGCTACTGGAACTCCAGCTTCAAGATATCCTTAGCTGACTCTAGTGAAGAATGAGCTACTGGAACTCCAGCTTCAAGATATCCAAGCTAACTCTAGTGGGAGATGAGCTACTGGACACGAGCTGTCAGATATCCTACCTGACTTTCGTGGGAGATGAGCTACTGGAACTGGAGATGCCAGATATCCTCAGCTGACTCTAGTGGGGGACGGGCTATTGGTACTCGAGCTGCCAGATATCTTAGCTGACTCTAGCGGGGCATGAGCTACTGGAATTGGAGCTGTCGAACGTCCTTAGCTGACTCCAGTGAGACATGAGCTAGTAGAACTCGAGCTGCAAGATATCCTTAGCTAACTCTAGTGGGACATGAGCTTTTGGACACGAGCTACCAGATATCCTTAGCTGACTCCAGTTGGAGACGAGCTACTGGAACTGGACATGCCAGATATCCTCAGATGACTCTAGTGGAGGATGCGCTACTGGAACTCGAGTTGCCAGATATCCTAGCTGACTCTAGTCGGACATGAGCTACTCGACACGAGCTGCCAGATGTCCTTAGCTGACTCTAGTGGGAGATGACCTACTGGACACGAGCTGCCAGATATCCTTAGCTGACTCTAGTGGAGGATGCGCTACTGGAACTCGAGTTGCCAGATATCCTAGCTGACTCTAGTGGGATATGAGCTACTGAACACGAGCTGCCAGATGCCCTTAGCTGACTCTAGTGGGAGATGACCTACTGGACACGAGCTGCCAGATATTCTTAGCTGACTCTAGTGGGAGACTGCTGACTCTATTGGACGATGAGCTATTGGAACTTGAGCTGTCGAACATCCATGGATGACTCTAGTGGAGGATGAGGAACTGGAACTCGGCCTGCCGGATACCCTTAGCTGACTCTAGTGGGTGATGAGTTACTGGAACTCGAGCAGCCAGATAACCCTTGCTGACTCTAGTGGGGGATGAGCTACCGGAACTCAACCTGCCGAACATCCTTGGCTAACTCTAGTAGAGAATGAGCTACTAGAACTCGAGCTGCCAGATATCCTTAGCTGACTCTAGTGAAGGATGAGCTACCAGATATTTTTAGCTAACTCCAGTGAAAGATGAGCTCCTGGAACTCGAGCTCACGAACATCCTCCGCTAGTGGGAGATGAGCTACTGGATCTACAGCTGCCGAACATCTTTCTAACTGACGAAATGAGATTCAGAGTCTCTGGAAAACTTGATGTGAAGCATTCCATTCATTCTCCATTTTCATTCTGTAAATAACTAAAACAAAATTCTAAAGTTAGTCCGTAAATTGTTAATGATTATTCCAAAATTTTTCCATATTCTTCTTCTAACTTAATGCTCCATGTTTTCTCGGTGTCAGCTTTTGTCTTAACCCGCTTGTAACTAAATCATGGCCACATGTCGTACAACATTTTGATTTTGTTCAACTTGTTTCAGTACTGCGGAGAATTTTACAACCTCACAGTGCAGTCCAAGTCGCACCAAATCGTTGCCCGGCCCACATCGCGTAGATGTTCTGCTTGTGAGGCACAACGCATAAAAAGTGTTATACAACAACGCACCCACTAATTAACATAATAGATCATAAAAACCATACGGCACAGCCACGTGCAGTGCGCCGGCCATTTGCTCATAGTTGTTGTTGTTGTTGTTTGAGTTTGAGCGTGCGACTGCATGCCCATTGGCCATTAGGGAAAGCGCGCTGCGGAATGCCACAAATCGCTTGCATTCGTTTATTTGTTTGTTTGTTTGGCTTCAACCGAAAATATTGAAAAGTTGCAGTGCAAACTGAGAGACAAACGGGGCAGTCACTGCATTGAAAGTAGAAGACAAGCATAGACGACTTTGGTTTACATCAGCAAATCTTTGATTTGTATGGAAAACTTTGAAACCGAAGAAATAGGGGACATCTTAGAAACCGGCAGCCGTTGAGCTTTTAATTGCAAGACAACTGCAAGTAATCTGCAATGTGTGCAATTTGTGTTGCTGCACCAAAACTTACAAGTCCACCATTGGTGCGTGTAGCGCCACGGTCAGCAAACGACAGACGCGCCAGCGCAACAAACACATAAAACACGGACGTCCCGTAAAGCTGTGAGTGCTCGCCCAGAATGCGGAAGGTCAGTGCATGCTTAATGATCCGCGGGCCAAGTGCGCGTCCCAGTCCGAGCAGAGGACGCGGACGCAAACGCAGAATCGGTGTCCATGCAAGGTGAGCTCGCACTGGGGCCGCGCCGAAAGAGTGCACCCGCACATTTGCGCGAACCATCATTAAACCGGCCAACATTTCATCATTTTTAATGCTGCGCCATAAAACGTAGCGTGCAGCAACGCCAAAGCCACCAAACGACAAGAACAACAAATAGAAAACCGAGAAACAAATAGAACATAAAATTGAGAAAGAAGAAGAAGACGCAGGTTTATTACTTTTACTCGAGTGCTGTAACTGCTCCAAGACTCACACACACACAGACACAGACACACAACGGTCACGTTTGACAAATTGTTTTGACACCTCGAGTGCTGCCCACATTGCCGCGTGTCAGCGCCGCTGCCAGTGTTGCCGCCGCTGCCGGCATTAAAAATAGTTTGGCCCAATTTGTTTCGTAATAAAATTAATCGAGTGCCAGTTGTCTAATCTTTTCGCTGCACACACACACACAAACCCACACACCGACGATTAATGGTCGCATCGAATGCAGTTCAATTTGGTTGGCCGACATGCGCGCAACTTTTTATGACAAATGACCGCAGCGGAGCGGTTCCACCTGCAACGTGACAGTAAATTTCACAAATCAAATCGCCATTATCGCATCATTACCGTTAGAGCTTGGACATTTTTACTTCGTTGTACTGATTTTTATTGGCACAACTTCATTCGGCCGCCATTGGACGTTCCCCAATTCGGCCAATTCGCAGCGTTATGGCCGCCAATAAAACCAGCTGCGATCGATTTTTATGCAACAACCCACATGCGCCGAAAATCCAAAATCGAAAATCGCAAATTGCAGCACCCCGCCAACAATTATTCGACCAGCCATCGTTAAAGTTGTGTTGTTAGTTGTAGTTGTTGCGATTATTGTTTGCAGTTAAAGAATTATGACGAGGCATGGCGCGGTGCGGCCTAATGGCGTCGGCCAACCGATTTGGCGGCGCTATAAAACCGCAGACACTGCACTGCAGGCAGCGTCAAGTCGACGCAGTGGTTTGAGATCATTTTCAGAGTAGAGCTGGGAAACTATCAATAGTCGACCCATTCGATATTTTCGATAGTTGCAGTGAAAAATATCGATGCTATCGTATAAATCAAAATTATTTCTCATAATAAAATTTCTTATAGAAAAATATTTGCATTGAAAGCATTTGCCCTTTTTTTATCAAAAAAGGGTTCTTTTTTGATACGTATCCCTATTATTCGATATTGAGATTTCTTCTTTCAATGTCTATGCAATTAACCTGTTTCAATGCTATGAGACTTGTGTGTGAGTTATATGGGCGGTATCACGCCTCTTCGTCCAAGGCTCAACCTATTCTTCCAAATCCATCTATATTTGAATATAACAGCGGAATATCCATGGCAGCACTGCCAGCATAGAATATTTTGGAGGCAATGCCGTCACATCACAAAAAAAAATCGATGGTATCGATAGAGCAACAAAAAAAGGATCAATAGAAAAGTCAAAATAAAACTATCGATAGTTGCACATCTTTATTTCAGAGCACCAAAAGACACACAGGTGCAGATGTTTGCTGAGAACTTCCGCCCTTCTTTCAAATAGTTTAAAGATTTGAGTACATCAGATTTTAGATTAGATTTAGATTAGATTAGATTTAGATCAGATTTTTTAAACTTGAATATTGGCAAATATTGAATTTTAATAAACAAATTATTGCAGTTTCGAGGAGTACAAACAACTGAACAAAAAATTCATACTCGCAAGGAAACCTGGTAGAGAGTGCAAGGATCTAGCAGAATATTGGTTGGGAAGTAAGGACTGTACCGAAAAGAAACTGCACACTTTTGATTCAATATTTCTCTTGGTGTAGACGTTTGATCGCAATGCGGAATATACCGTTAGAAAGCATGATCATTTGTGCTTTTATTGTCCTTGATTTCTCTGCTACTCGTAGTACAGTTTTCCCGATGCCGCGAATCGAAGAGCAGGTGTGTAAGCAAATTGTGCACAATTACTGCTCTGAAAAGGGAATTTCGTACAGATAGTTGGCCAATCGATACGAATTCAGTGTCAATAGTCTGAAAATGTAATCATCAAATTTGGAGATACTTGTTCTCTCAAAGATTTGCCAAAAAGTGGAAGAAAAAATGTCCAAGTGACCCGAAACTTGAAAAAAAGTGCTAACATTAATAAGAAAAAACAATTCAATGTCTGTACGAAATTTAGCAAAAAAAGCTAGAACAAGTGCCACTATGATTCAAAGAGTGAAGCAAAGGCATAACCTAAAAACTTACAAAAAACAAAATGTACCCAAAAACAGTAAAAGACAAGTGAAAGTGGGGATAACAACGCTTCGAAAAATGTACGATCGCTTATATCAAAATGTAGTTGAGTGTGTTGTGATGGACGACGAAACTTACATTAAAATGGACTCAAGAACATTACCAGGTCCCCAATTTTACACAAAGCAGAAAGGTGGTTCTGTCGACCTGTCAGTGTCAACAATTGGAATCGAAAAGTTTGGCGAGAAAGTTCTCATCTGCAGGCTATTTGTTCTTTCGGCCTTAGAACTTTTCCTTTCTTTACAAAGGGCACTATATCCGTTGAGATTTACAAAAAAGAGTGTATAAACCATCGGCTTATACCATTCTATAAAAAAACATAATGTTTCGACAATATTTTGGCCCGATTTAGCTACCGCACACTACGCCGGTTCAGCATTGACTTTGTTAGAAAAAAACAATGTCAATTATGTTGCAAAAGAGGAGAATCCGCCAAACGCTCCAGAATTCCGCCCTATAGAGAGATATTGGGCTATTGTCAAGCGAAATTTAAGGAAGGATAGTCGAGTTGCCGCTGACGTCAAGGACTTAAAAAAAACTGGCTTAAGGCCAGCACTGCCGGTACAAAAGAGGGTGTGCAGAATTTTATAAAGGGGATAAAACAAAAAATTCGCCATAAATTAAGAGAATACATTTTTAAAATAAATTTTAATAAAATACAAATAAAAACACAATAGGCTTCAATACAAAAAAATTTGAAACGAAAATTAATAAAAATCGTTATGTTGTGAGCAAAAGAATGTGTGCAGTTTCTTTTCGGTACAGTCCTTACTTACGGAATGTATTTTTTTATTAGTTCTTATGTTATTTTTCTTGTGTTTTGACATCGACAACTTGTTTTTTTATTATAAAATTTTCAACTCTTCTGTGCAGCATTTCGAGTTGTGCGTCCAAACTACACCTTAGGCTTCTGTCTGAAATATTTTATGGTATTCATATATCAACATTTGATGATAATAATTCGTTAAGAAACTTCAAGGATATGGAAGAATACATATTTGAAATAACCAGACTGTCATATCTTGGTCCTGAAAGTTCAAAATAGAAAATTTTGCTAAAAGGCAATAATTTTTCTCTTTCATTTGATACCCACATCTACATCATTGCATAAGCACAAATATTTAAATAAATTCATAGAAATGTGTATGTCCTTAAAATTTTTAAGTAATTTTAAAAGGACATGGGATCAGAATATGAAAAACTGAGTATGCCATGTTACTATAAATGACCTCTAGTTTCAAGCCTATATCAACATTTTTTTTTCCTTGTTCACTCCTCTCTGGATCAAAGGGCCTCTACAAGACTCTTCCATATCAATATTTGGATGGATCAAAAGTATTGTCGCACGTGGTTATATTAGGTTAGATGTATTCAAATTAGGTTATGTTAGGGTTGAAAGGAAGTGCCAGCCACAGAAAAGGTCCATTGTTTCCATTCAATTTCATTGTAAAAAAGCCCATTATTCTCTTTCCGAAAGTTCCATATTTTAAAGAAAAAAAAAATAAGAAAGTAAAGTAGATCCGTCAATTCTACTTCTGTTGCATTTGAATTGTGAGATATCTGAAGCCCATGTTATCAGATTAGAAGTTTCGTCCTAAATTATAAGGAACTTTAAAAGAAGTTTTGGAAAGATTTTTAGGAGTATGAAGTATTTAGGAGAATATTAAGGAGGATTTATATCTCTTTTGATGTTTAATGGATGTAAAGTTTCCATGTATCGCCAGTTGAGCGGAGTATGAAACGCGGTGGAAGTTTTGGGACTGCGGGGAATTAGGATTTATTCGTTGAGTGGAAAAAAAACGAATGAAAAAAAATTAAAACAATCTAAACTTTCAACGAAGCGAACAACTGAAGCCAGGGAGCAGGTATTGAGGGAATATAAATACAGAAGGAAAAGGATGAGATTAGAGATGGGATCGATAGAATTTTGCAAGGTTTTAAAAAAGTCAAAAGTCAAGTCAAAAGTCAGGATCCGAGTCAACTTCCAATGCGATTCTCCTCTTCTATTCATTTCTTCTCTCCCCACGCTCTCCTTGGCGGTAGTACAATGGACACCTTCGCGTAGCGAGCACTTTTCTTGGACAAATTCTATCCCTGTGCAAAAAATGTTCTCTACCTGTTGCAGCCTTTTTTATCTGTTGATAGCCTCCGCAATGCTTTAATCACCTCCAAGAATTAAAACTCTCAGTCTTAAATTTCCCGTTTACAATCTCCGCAACATTGAAAACTATTGACTAGGTCCAAGCATTGGTTCGGCATGAAAAATCTCCAACGTTCTTCTAGTCGACACTCGACATTCGAATGCCGCATTAAGCCGTTTCTAAGCCAAAGAATTCCATATACCAAATTAATACATCATCCAACGCAACGTAGCCCGTCTGACAGTTCTTTCGATTCTGTTTGGCCTCCAGCGGCCAGCAGTCAACACCCGACCGCAGCCGCTAATCCGAGCCGCCGCGCCGATGCCCGAAAGCCGGCGGCATTCATAAATCATGCACAACGCGGCGATAACTAAAATTAAATACACACAGTGCACCGCGATTTGTCAAAGAATTCGAACAATCAGCGCCATTTAATTAGCACCGCCATTCAGTCGAACAATGTTCGAAATATGAACGACAGACAATGAAACAGCCGAACGGCCAATAGAACGAAACCTGTCGCCTGGGGCTAACAACCGGCCGAGAACAAAAATATAATGAAAACAATTTGACATGGCCGATTGAAAATGAAAAGCTCGCCTGACAGTATTCGACGGGGTTCTTTTACCTCTTCGACGGGCGACGCGGCTGCGGCAAAAATGCGGCTCATTAAAAAGTCATAAATTTTCAAACAAGTAGGAGTCAATAACAACAACAACAACAATGCTGTTAAACACAAAGCCTGCAGGTCCACCTAACATTGTCCCCCTTCTCTTCGCGCTCCTCATCAGTGAACCAGTGACTACTTTTGTGTACAGGAAAGAAGTCTTTTTTATTTACTTTATTTATTTATTTGAGAGAGAAGAAAAAAACAGCGCTCAAAATATGACAAAAGCGCAGCAGAGAAACCGTTCTAAGCCGGGCCGAGCTTTGAAAAGAAAATGTCAACCGGAATGTGCATTTTCCACGAATGCATTCCAACACACACACACATACACACACACAATTGCAGCAAGTTGTTGCTTTGCCTGGGAAAACTGAACGCGGCTGGGTGAGAATTTATGTAAATCTGCGCTCGCTGCCCCCGTCCGACGCTGACAGCCCGCAGCGCTGCGACCAGTTCAACCAGCTGCGTGTCTGGTAATTTGTCAAATTGTTTAAATACGAAATTTGTGCGATTGACATTGCCTGTGCTTGTCTGCTTCTTCTTCACTTTGCACGTTCGCATTTGTTTCAATACTTTTCAGCGCGCGCTAAAATCGTTTACTTATGTATTTGAATTCTTCCACTCGTGAAACTTGTTGTGCTTGAGTTAGTTTTGAGTTGTTGCTTTCAATGCAACAACAACAATAATGCAAACTGCAATTTGTCATTAAAACATTAAAAAACAAAGAACGAAGAATAAAACATGTCAGATGTTGGATTTGATGAGAATTTATTATTTATTGGAATTTTATTTTTTTGCATTCTTTGGAGAAGATGAGAAGAGGAATCTTCAGAGGAGACACAGCGGAGTCTTGGTTAAAAAATCCAAATGTGCTTATTTCAGTATTAGTGAATTCTAATCAATCTGAAAGCTCTATTCAGCCACCTAAGAGGCTTCAAACAGTCAAATGAAACGAGTATGCGATCTTGTTAACCTGTTTTTTTGTTGAATTATAGAAGAACCAAAATGCAAAATTTGGCATTTCAAATTCGTTTCAGTATTCCAAAGAAAGCAATGCTGTACTCACTTCGGCTCCTAAAGCATCTTAAGTGCCTACAACTGCCGGATTTTGCTCAGAAATTTGTTTGCTACTTATAAATTAACAGTTTATTTTTAATTTAAATATTATATATTTTTTTCAAAACAAAATGAACAGATTATTCAGAGTACGGTTCATCGCTAGTTTTTACTTTTTTCCATCTCTCAAGCAATTTTTTAATTCCATCTCGAAGAAATCTGTCATCTTTTGAGGCGATCCAAGTAATTTTTCGGTCTGTGCGAGAGAAGAAACCAGATTTATTAATAAATTCAAAGCGATATATTAAATTAATACTTTTGACAGACGTCTAACCTCTCTGGGACCACCACAATCAGCTGTCACTATGAACCATTCATAATAGCCAGAGCCGTCTTTTAAAAACCCAACTCAACCCAAAAGAAAATTCGTATGAGTTGTCGTTAATGTGCGACTTGTAATTCCAACCACCCCCCTCCCCCCAAAATACAAACATTTCTGGTACAAAATATGATTTCAAATGGTATTGGGCTCAAAAGTTGTACTCAAACTCCCCCATATTGAAATCCTGTGTGCGCCACTGGTTCCAAAAATATAACTGAATCTTACCAGTGGAACTACAGATCCATATGACGGTGCTGCATCATATTTCCATGCTGTCCAACTCGTAATTCCAAAGTTATTCCACAATAATGATTTGAATTGTATGAGCAGTGCCACGCCTCTGTGTTCATAAATGAACACAGGTAATGTCGAATTGAGATAATGGGCGCCAAATCTTCACTTCACACACTCAAGCATTGTCTGGCTTAAGTTCCAAAAGAGTGCAACCCCACTCAAACTTTTAATGATGCAACGAATTGTTTTCTCAACTGATCCGAAATATCAATATTATTTTTTTATAATTTCTTTGCTGACACATCCCTAATGGAAAAACTATCATTGCTATTTGGTCACCCTTAATATAATCTGGCAAACATAGTTCCCTGGCATCTGAGCAACGAAGGCATCTTCAGCCGCTCTTGACCTTCCATATTCGCCAAGGCAGCGTACTGTGCCCTAGAGCTGGGACACTATCGATAGTTAGCCCATTCGATATTTTCGATATTTTACGACACTATCGATACCATTGAATAAACCAAAATTGTTTTATAGTTATATCAATGTACCAGCCTGTACCCAGTTTTATATTATTCAATTGTACTAAAATATCCATTTCAAAAGTTAATAGTAATTTATATTCTCCCAAAAGAAATTTTTAATTATTTTCTACACAATCACTTCCTCGAATTCGCGGTGCCACCGATACGGGTTGAATCAAGCAAAATTTGAATTTCAAGTTTGAGTCCTGCCAAATACATCTACAGCGAAATATCCATGGTAGTACGCCAGCATAGAATGTTCCATTAAGTCATATCACAAAAAATCGATAATGCCAAAAAACTATCGATAGTGGCGTCAAAATAAAACCATCGATACTATCGATAGTACTATCGATTTTTGTACAGCTCAACTGTGGCCTTAGTGGCTGCCAGAGAAAGTGGATTTCCAAGTAATATACTCTGCATCAGAGACCAACCTAGTCGATCTATTGAAGCCAAAGTCTTTTTACTTGGAATTTCTGTTTACTTGAACTTAAATATTTAACCTGAACTTACACAACCCAAATACACTGGAAACGCAACTTTTGCTTGGGAAAGCTACATCTTAGCTCGTCTCAGAGTTGTCGAGCCAGTTAGAAAAGAGTTAGAAAGTTCATTGATTCAAGACATTTTCCACCAGCATTTTCGCTCTTTCATCTGATAGCACTGACTTTAACTCAAACAACTTACCAACGAAATGTGACTCAAAACTTTGAATTCTCTTCTCGCAATCACATTTCAAATCTATGACAAACCATTAACAATTGCGATGGGCTACAGGATCCTTGCATGGTTCACTTCCCACCCAGTCCAGCCATTTCCTATCAGGAAAAATCCAAATAAAAAGAGCAAACTACATATCTGTATTGTACTATAGTCATTTCATGTTTATTATGTTTTCTTTTCAACTCGTCATCGTCGTCGTCGTTGTCGACGCGATCGTCCAACAACACATCGACCTTATAATTGGCATAATTAGCAGCGCTTCGTACATTTTCGTTATGGTTAATATTTAGGCTACGAAATAAATGCTGCCGATCACCGGCATTAACCGAATTGTCGTTAGCATTAACACTGCGATTAATTTGATTATTGGCAAAAGCATTCAATTGTTCAATTAGATAATGGAACGCAAACGCGCTGCTGGGATGCGCAGCGACGGTCTCATCATTCGCGTTGCTATTAGTGGTGTAGAGGTGATTATTATTGTTGTTGTTGTTGTTATTGTTGGCATTATTGTAAGCGTTGTCCATGTCTGCGACAGTCGGATTATGAATAATAATATTAATACGATCTGCAGCAGTGTTGGCATTATAGTTGTTATTGTTGTTGTTGTTAGTGTTATGCGCAATAATCATGTTGTGGTTAGCGTTAACGTTAATGTTGTTATTGTTAGCATTAAAATTAATATTATTGTTATTGTAATTGTTATTGTAATTATTGTTATTGTTGTTATTATTATTATAAATATTATTAATTCGATTTTGTAAAGTGTTGTCAATATGCGGCATAAGGAATCGCTTAAGTTTACTGTCCACATTGTCGTTCACGTTCGTCTTGCGGTCGGCAGCAATCGGCAACGCGCTCGCTGTCGCCGTTGAACTCAAACTCAAACTCGAGTTGGAACTGGAACTGGAACGGGTGGTGGTGCTGTTGGTGGCGCTGACTTCCGCCTCGGTCGGCGCTGCGGCTGCAACGCTGTCGATGCTGCGCCGCTTGCGTCTCCTAAGTCTATTATGGCTAAGTGGTTGACTAAGCTTAGAGTTACTACTATAATCAGTCATACTAGAATTAATACTACGCGCGCTGTCGCTGTCGTCGGCGTTGGCGTTGGCGTTGGCGTCGACGTCGGCGTCAGCGTTGCGGCTATTACGGTTAGCTTTATACAAGTAGTTTTTTGGCAAGGCAGGTATTGCATTAGCATTAGCATTACTTTTATAATTACTATTTAAATTACTATTAACATTACTATTTGAGTATTCATTTGTTTGTTGTTGTTGTTTATGTTGTTGTATGTGTTGCTGCTGATCGACAGCAACGTCGCTCACTGGTGACTGCTGCTCGCTTAGTTGGTGCTGCTGCTGTTCTTGTTCTTCTTTTTGATGGTAATTGTGTTGTTGTTGCTGCTGTTCGCGATGATGCTGATGCCGATGCCGATGTGCCACCGGCAGCCCATCACCACCACTGCTGCTGCGCACCGCTGCCTCGTAGTAGCGCGTCTCGCTGTTCGACGCAACCGCGCTGCCGCCCACGCTGCGCGCCGCTGTTGGCTTTGCTGTCGTCGTTGTTGTTGTTGTTTGTGCCACAAGCTGCATGTCGGCCGCGCCCGCCTCGGGCGGCGTTGCCGCATCCTTTTTCCGTCGGCCGCGCTTTCGGCGCCCCGCTGCCAGCATGGCCACAATATTCAGCGTCGACGGCACCAGCGACGCAGTGGCCGTCAGCGCCGATGCAGTGGCCGCCGTCGAGCTGGCCGACGAGGCCGAGGGTGTCGCCAGCGTCGGCGTCCGCTGCTGTTGTTGCTGCGACAGTTGCTGCCAGCGGCGACTTTGCTTGCGCTGCAGTTGCTCGCGTTCGTGCTGACGTCGGCGTGCCATTTTTGTGCTGTTGTTGTGATGGTGTCGCACCAGATTCTTTGGCTGCGGCTGTGAGCCGTTGCCGATCTGTTTGTTGTTGTTGTTGTTGTGGTGCTTGCGCCTGTTCTGGCGATGCAGCGGGCGCGAGTGTTGCTGTTGTTGTTGTTGTTTAATACTAGTAGCACTGTCATTGTTGTTGTTGTTGTTAGTGTTGTCGTGCCGCAGTGCGTGCAATTTTCGCTGTCGCTTCTCTTTCGGCTGCAGCGCTGCCAGTAGTCTGCTGCCATCCTTCTTGCTGTGGCTGTAACCTCGTTTACCGTTACTCGATTCTTCATTATCCTTGTTGTTGTCGTCGTTATTGTTGTTATCATTATTAATACTCTGTAGGGCAGCGTGCGGCCGCCGACTTTCGGCGCCCCTCAACGGTGCCTTTGTGGTTGTTGTTGTTGTTGTAGTGGTGGTAGTACTGGTGGTGCTTGTGGTGGTCGTGTGGGCTTTTTTGGTCATAACATGTTCCGGATTGCGCTTCTCGAACAAAAACGGGTCCTTGCTGAAGCCGTGCAAATTGACGCGCCGCAGTCGCTTGGGACCGATGGGCTTGAAGGTCTTCGTGAAGCCAACGCGCAGTGTTGCATTGTAGGCGTTTGCGTACATAAAGTGGCCATACTCCAACGATTCCTTGAAGTGGCAATCTTCGTTGGCGGTCTTCTGCAAAAACAAGAAAAGAACCAAGAAAATGGACGTTGAGTAGGGAGAATTTAAACGTTAAGAATTGTATATGGAATTTGAGGTTAAGTTGAAGTGGCTGAGGACACATGTAGGTTGCCAATTGAGCACATTGTGGTACAAAATGTGAGGTTATGTTTAGAGAATTCTAGAACCATACTCTTCTTCTATATTTTCTTTGCAGAAATGCTCATCTGAAGTGTTCATCAAACCGTCTCCTTCAATAAACTATCAGAAACCCGCTTGTTGTCAGGGCCCATTGGTCCGCAGAGCGAGACGCACTCAGCAGTTGTCGCTTACACAATCGCACCTTGAAGAGGTTTCATTTTACGTAAAACAATGGAACGTTGTTAAATTTGCGTTTAGTTGCAGAATTTATGAGAGCAATCAATAGATTAGTCACTTCAGATAAACGTTATCGCTGCTTGGTGACAGCCATCCGAAAGTTGGACAACAAAGACCCCATTTCAGGTGCCAATTGAACAGATGTGATGGCTATTTGAATTCGAGTCAAGTTAAAATCAAAAGTAAACTACTTACAAAGTTGAGATTCAAAAATTTAGAGGGGCAGAGAGATAAGGTGTCGAATCTAAAATTGTTATACCACAATGGGACATTTTGGCATAAATGAGAACAGTTTCGTGAGGTGCTTTCTGGGATCCAATAGAGTGAGATCCATAATTGTTAAAGTTGAGATTTAAAAATTTAGAGGGGCAGAGAGATAAGGTGTCGGATCTACAGTTTTTATACCACAATGAGACATTTTGGCATAAATGACAACACTAACAGTTTCCTTCTCTAGTACAAACATTTTTATATTCGGCAATATTTATCTACTTTTTTTTGGCACAAAGATGTCTATAAGAAAAAGATGATAGAATCAGCAGTTTTTATGAACTCAAAAGTTTTACAGTAACTTTAAGATTTTTTCCTCATCTGTTCAGCAGTTTTTATGAGCTTCGAAAAGTGTTTACAATAACTTTTAGATTCTTTCTTATCTTCTTTTAATGAATACAAAATGTCAACTCACCAGTCCCACTAATCGGCCGCGTTTAAAACACAAATAGCGCTCCACCTCTTTGACGAAAAGGGTTATTTTGAAGGGGCCACCGTTAAAGACATCGCCAGCCGTATCCATTGTTATGGCTTCTGCAAAGAATATAACAAAGAATTTCAATTTCAATTAGAAAAATTCATTTCAATAAAAGATTGGATTAATTCTATAAAAGCATTTTATACGAAGTGATCTGTTGGATTTATTGTGATAAATAAAGGATCAAAAGATGAGAACCTCATGGAACCACATTCAGACCTATGACGATAATAAAAAAATGCACATTTACATTCAAAACATTTGAGTAACTCAAAGTATCAGCAACCAGTAAATGCCAGCAACAGACTTTCTCAGCTGTAAAACTGAAATTTCCCACTAAAAATCTGCCAAAAAAAACTTCTAACTAGTAATTCAGTAGCTTCTAGTAACTCAAAGAGTTGCCAACCAGCAAATGTCAACAACAGACTTTATCAGCTTTAAAGCTGAAATCTTCCAGACGAAAACACTTTCATCTATAGAACTGATATCAATAATAAATATAATTAAAAAACTTCAAATAATTCAAAGGGTTGCCAACAATAGACTTTCTCAGCCGCAACGCTGAAATATCCCACTCCTGTTTACACCCAAAAAAAATAAAACAACAATGCAAAATATTTTATATAGAAATCAATATTAGTGCGATAACCCACATTTTCAATGCAACGATAGCTTGGCAGCACAAAATTGCATTGTCATAATTGCAGCAACAACAAAATAAATCGCAGACATCAGTGTTCACCGCGTGGCAGTGGTCAGTGAAGGCTCAACGGGATAAGCAATCAGTAAATGTCAACAATAGTCGCGCAACCGAGTCGATATTAAAAACCAATAACAAAAACAACAGCAACCACAATGAAAAACAATACAAAGCCACCAAAGTAACAAATATAAACAAAAACAAAAATGTGTATTATTTATTTGCAAAGAGGCAGAAGAAAAAAATGTGCGTACAATTATCGCCATTACTTACTATTTACCTTTGAATAAAAAGGAATACAAAAATTTGGAAAAAGAACAACAAAAAATCCAATGCGAATTGTAGAGAAATAAACTAAACTGAAAATAAGCTATTAAAGTCGGTTATCGGCGCATTGTTGGTAGTGTGCGACGAAGATAGCCAAGTGCGAAGAAGGGACCGGAGCGACGGTGACTGAGAGCTTGGGACTTTGAGAGAAGCGATAGAACTGGAAAATACCTTCCACAAGGACGCAGAGGACATGTGAAAGAGTTGGGTCCTTTAGAACATAATTTGGTGCTTACAAACACCCAGTTTTTCTCTCTTTTTTTAAATCAACAGTTGTGCCCGCTCATAGATAGTAAAACAGTCCGTATCCACCGCACCAACGACGTAATAACGATATCTTTCTTCATATCGAACACCTTCGTCGAGCTTCCAAATAACATTTAAGCAGGCAGGGGAAATTCCCAAAACCCCCTCAACATAGATTGCGCGGCCGTCTGAATAGCCTTGAACATTTAATTTTACTATCTTAACTTTAGTCTGGATCGGTTAAGTTCGGTTCGCGACATACCGACGTCTGTGTGCACGTGTAATAAAGCTGTACACGGCCAACTTGGTTCACTATCGAAACAAAACAACGCCGAAACATGCGTTCCAAGAATTTGCGGCGCCTCTTATCGGAGGCTAATTTCCGCGCCGCCTAGAATCGTCGCACCGAAAATAGTCGCTTCACATATTCTAAATATGCTCGACGCTTCCTCTATTCCGGGAATCACCTACGCCCTACGATATAAACACTCGAGGCAATAATGCCAAACCCACTCGGCCCGCTGCAAGGTGGAAGCGCCCCAGCGCCGCCAATAAAAGCGACACTGTAAAACGACCGACACTGTAAACCGAGACCAGGTTTATGACAGCAATTCATTGCATTGCAGACATCCGACATTCTTCTTCTTTTTCTTGGGGCTGCCATTATTGACATTTGAAGAGCGCTGAAAAATGCCTAAGAACAAAATTTGCTCAATGCTGATAACGGCGCATAATTAACGTGAGAAAGTGGCCGACTCGGCCTGCAAGTGGCCATCGCCTGGGACCTGGAAGGTGCGATAAGGGCCGCCAATGCGTGATAAATGCCAGAGACTCGAAAGCGTTGTCGTTGTGATATGCAGCGAACAACGACACTTGGAAATATCTGCACAGTTCCGAGAAATGCAATAAACGAACGAGTTGATTTCTCATTAAGTTTTTGTAGATGGAAAATTACATGCGGCCGATAGCTGCCAGATAGATGAGTGGCAGAGAAATCAAAGTGATGTGAAGCATTATGACACTTTTGAAGCACCACAGCTTAGAAGTGGAAAGAATCTCTTGCGAGAAGAGTTAGAAAAGAGCAGAGAGCTGAAGGAAGCCATGGAAATTTCAACAACGAATACTTAAACCAGAGAAACAAGAAAGATTATGAGTGGAAGAGGCCTAGAGAGGCTCTGAAAGCTATATAAATGTCGCTTAGATAATAAAAGGTTGACAAGAAAGTGTTAAAGGAACCACTTGAAATACTGGGCTCTCAGTTTAAAAGACAACTTTACAGGTCTTCAGTAGTACGTCTGACGTCTAAAATTCTGTCTAAGGCACATTGTCAAAGAACTAAAGTAAAGCGGCTCTTTTAGACGATAAGAATCCTGTGAGCTGGTTCTGTGACTGTTACTGAATTCCGGTCCACCAGTATCTATCAAGATTCCCACCACCTACGGTAAAACAAAAGGTACAACATCAAAGATCTAAGGCTCCACATTGAAGGCTCACCGGTCAACATTGATGGTCTAAGGCTCATTATTGAAGATCTAAAGCTCCACATTGAAGGTCTACGGCTTAAAATCGAAAGTCTAATGCTTAAAATTGAAAATCTAAGTCTCATGATTCAAAGTTTAAGGATTAGCTTTAAAAATCTAAGGCTCAACATTGAAGACCTCAGATCAAAGGCTCCACATCAAAGGTTTATGGCTCCACATCAATGGTCTAAGGCTCAACATTGAAGGCCTAAGGCTCAACATTGAAGGTCTAAGAGTTAACATTGAAGATCTAAGACTCAAAATTGAAGATCTAAGACTACGGCTTCACATTGAAAGTGGGTATCTCAACATTGAAGGTTCAGTATTGAAGATCTAAGGCTCAACAATGAAAGTTTCAACATTAAAGATCTAAGGCTCGACATTGAAGGTCTAAGGCTCCACATTGAAAGTCTAAGACTCAACATTTAAAGTCTAAGGCTCAACATTGAAAGTCTGAGGCTCAACATTGAAGGTCTGAGGCTCAACATTGAAGATTTAAGGGTCCACATTGAAGATCTAAGGCTCAACATTGAAGGTCTAAGGCTCAACATTGAAGGTCTAAGGCTCAACATTGAAGATATAAGACTGCACATTGAAAGTCTAAGCGTGTAAGCTTCAAACGGTTTGTCTCCAGCATTGCTTTTTACTTACAATTTCTTGCAGCGCAGTCTGGATTCGTCGTAGTCTTTCGTCATATGACGAAATAAATCACCTGAGTACTTAACTTCCTAACCCACCCCTGCACAATTATTATCTAATTCCACTACGGCGAAAGATTTTATATTTAATGGCCAATAGAACAAACAGCAAAACATGTTTTTTTCACAACCACGTGAGTGAAGTCATTTTAATGCGCCGCAGCACCACTTGAAACATCTGACTTTCATTTATTCAAAGCCTAACGTACCCCTTTCCATTGGCCAGCGCACAATAATCCATGCCAATTAAACTGGAAGCCAAAGTCAAGTGAAAAACACTCTCCACACGTACACAATTAGCATTGAATGCAGCCCGCTTTGGGCCAAAAACGTGTCGCTATGAATTACAGAAGTCTCACACTTCAATTGGGCGCATTTTCACTTTTATATCGAATTCATTTGTTGGTGTATTTACACATATGGGTCCCTTATAAATGTTAGTAAATATTTTGTATCGATTGCAGCCGCCTATTTAATGCTAATTCTCCAACAGCCGATCGCATGTCAAGTGCTACTGCACTTGAACACAAAATCCGCTTATCAAAAATACAACCAGAATTTCCAGCGCAGCATTCACCGACCAGCGCCCTGGACGCTGTCCATCGACGCGTGCGCTTCCATAGTATTTCCACACCCAATGACAACAACTCAAAAGCTTAGCAAATCACATCAAAACAAACCAAACTCCAACCCAAACAAGGCAACGTAATTAATCACTTGAACTCCTCGCGCCGAGTACAAGTGCGCAGTTGTCTCTGTCTGGCCGCAGCGCCCAACAACGTCGCGCACCTGACTTGCACCCGACGCTGCGAGACATGTCTGCACTGCACCAAGCTTTGAGTTTCGTTAGGCAAATTAAATGGCCGACCGAAATTAGTTAACGACTGCAAAAAGCACCGCGTGCCTGTCACTTGTTTTAAATGCCAAAAATGAAAATAAAAACCGCACAATCACTAAAAACAAAAACAAACATTAAAACACTCGTACTATGGAATTTTATCAATTTTCCACGTTGGGTTTCAGCTTTCATACAACCATACACACGTCTTTGTGTGTGCGTGATGGCTTTTTCGAGTAGTGCATAATTTGACGCTCTTGTTAGCGTATTTTGCAATGGCAGCGATTGAAATTGATAATACAACGCTTTATCAGCAAAAGCACCATTTCTACACACATTGTACGCGCAAGAAGCGTGTGCTGCGTGTTTTGTGTTGACAGTTGGCCAGCTGTGCAGTTGCAAATGCTGCATAAAGTGTTAATTACGGCTGACTAATGATAATGCAGTGAATTAAAAGCAGTTTTGGACAAATGTAGAGTTTGTAGACTTTTCAAATAATCAGTTTAAGCCATAGATAATGCTAGGGAATGAAAAAAATTAATGTTCGAGGAATTTTTATGAGTTTTTAGCTAGTGGAGAGTTTGTAGAGTTGGTGCATTTTTATACATTGAGCTAAAGGCTGCAACAAATGCATGATTTTATGAAAGAATTTAATTTAATATGTGTTTTTGAACTTAAGTAATGCTTTAAATTTGTGTAAACTTTGTAGAGTTTCAGTTAAATAAGCAAATATTCGCAGGAAATCCCTAAAACATAAAGTTATGTGCCCTTAAAGAAATTTCATACAATTTAAAAGTTTCAATTTAGTTTTAGACTAGTGTAGAGTAGGTAAAATATGCGTTAAGTACGCCAAAAGAATAAATAAAAGCTGCAAACATATTTAAACATAATTAGAAGTAGTTTTGGCACAACTTTGAGGAAGTGTAGAGTGTGGAGACTTTTGCAGAAAATGAAACTTTTGCACTTTTGTCATTAATTAGGTCAGTAATTAATTAAGCCAGTAAAAATATAACAGATGGTTTGAAACCAAAATATTCTCGGTAGAAATGTTGCTATGAAAATTGGGGCTACAAAATTGTGTTGTACTTACGAATTCTGTAATCATCTTTTTACCCGGGGACATATAAAACGAATAATTATTTTGCGTGGGTTATAAGATCTGAATAACTATTTTGAGGGGCATTAAAAACTTACTGGGACGTATAATCCCAGTAGTCCCGACGGCGTTATATATATTATTTTAGTCTAAGACTTGTTTAGAGTGTAAAAAATATTTGTTAGGAATGCCTATTTAGTGTAAAGAAGCTGAAAATATGCTCAAAAGTAATTAGAAATAGTTTTCGCACAATTTAAAAGTAGTGTAGTTCGGTGGCTTTTAAAAAAATTAAGCAATTTATTCTTTTATCACTAACTAAGCTTAAAGTATTAAGAAGTACTTTTGGCACAATTAAAAAGAAGTGTAGAGTTTGGAGACTTTCACAAAAAATTATAAAATTGTACTTTTGTGATTTATTAAGTATTTGGAAGTACTTTTGGCACAATTTAAAAAAAGTGTAGAGTTTGGAGACTTTCGCAAAAAAATTGTAAAATTGCACTATTATTACTTAGCTCAAAAGTATTTAGAAGTACTTTTGGCAGATTTTAAAAAAGTGTAGAGTTTGGAGACTTTTGGAGAAAATTAGCAATTTGCTTTTTGGTTACCAACTAAACAAAAAAAAAAATAAAAGAAGGGATTTGAATGCCGAAACACCGTCAAATACAATATCATTAAAATTTACGAAATTGCGCGCTTAATGCCTGAAATTATGGCATCAGCTGTTTTGATTTATGCTCATAATTTGAAAAATATTAAAAATTTAATTTTTAACCTTTTGAAACTAAAATTTTATTGACTTTAATTCATTCTCTATAACTGCATTACTAAGTATGCTCATGTGATAACCTAGAAATGACATAAGCAATTGATAGTAAAAAACCGCATTACAAAATGTCAAAAAGTGGCCGGCCCACACGCAACGCCAACCACGTCAAGACATTCCACATGTATGCAACATTTCATTACCAGCAATTTTGTGCTTTACGATCGACTGCAGCGCAACAACTAATCGTAACAATAACTCTATTAATTTTAGCGTCGACACGAGTGACATAAAAGTGGCTCAAAACCGCAAATTCGCACAGACCGCATACAAAGTTGACAGATGGCGCCAATGACGGCGCAACCTGACGTTGCACAGTGGTCGCTTGCAGTGATCGACAATATTGTTGACAGTGATTCATTTATGGGCGGCATGTGGCATCTCTTTCGCGCATACATCGGCGTGCCGGAGCGGCCAGTGTAGACTTTAAATCATTGTCAATCGAATATTAAATTTCCATAATTTAATTAAGTTGCCGCACAAAAAATTTCACATGCTACGCACAGAGCAAAAATTTAAACAAAAAGAATTTATTGATGAAAATAAGCAAAGTTGTTAGGGGCATAAATGCCAATTTAATTTAAATAAAATTTAAACCACAAATAAACAGCGTCAGTGCCAATAAAACGTGAGTCTGTGCGAGTGTGTGGCGTATAAGTTCAAGAGAAGTGAAGCCAGCACAACAACAACTACGGCCAAGAATTGAAAAGATTTCCAATGAGAAAATTTATTACCGCCGCGACAGCGACAGCGACAGTTCGACAGAGCCATATTGGCACGTACGAGCGCCAGTACGTTTTATATGATTTGACGCGCATTATTTATGACATTAACTGTCAATACTGTTTTGTTTTCTTATTTCTTGCTCGTTATTGTCTTCAGCTCTAATTTAATTTAAAAAAAAAAGCGGAGTGCAAAGTTTCACTTGAAATTTGCCAGCCAAGTTCAAGTGCTGCAAGAAAGAGACAGCTATAAAGGGAAAGAGATAAAGACAGCGCGCCGTGTCAATTGATTGCGATTATATTACTTAATGGACTTTTTCGAGCTGTGGGCGTAGCGCCAACTTGCAGCCTGCTTTGTGGTCTGTCAGTCGCGAGTAGCCGAATGGTCATCATCGCTGTTCTAAATGTTTGACAATTTCCATGGACTCATGCTCCATTTGGCAATTTGCTGGTTGCGTAATCGCACTTTGCGCCACTTTCAATTGTTCAGTCTTATGGGTTATGTGGTTTCGTTGCATGGCTACTTACGTGCAAATGATATATCAGCTGCAGTCACCCTGCCAGCAGCGTTTATGTGTAGCGCTCGGTTGTTGTGGGTCTTTAGCATTAAAACATAATCGTTTGTTTTTGCATGTGCTAAAGCTACAAAGGCAAACATTACCTGAAACGGAAGAGAACGAACAATTATGCAATGATTAGCTGTGGAATTGAACAGACAGTTTAAAAAGTTATGTAAAGTATAGCAAAATAATTCTAAAACTAATAAAAAAATACATGAAATAAGTTTAGATTGGGTTAAACCAGATCAAGAGTTCTAGAAAGCAAAAACGTTTCACAACTCCAACCGTGATACTTTATTACTTGGAATGTGAGGCAATAAAGCTTGTTCAGGTCCTTGAAATCGCAGAATTACAAAAGTCGAAGTACTGCAGGTAAGCAGAATTCCTGTAGCTGTACTACGACTTTTATGGTGGTTGTCGATGCTAAGAAAAATAAGTCGGTGAAAGGACCAAGTTGAGGATTATCTCTTGAATCATCAAGAGGCGCCATTTGCTGAGCCTAGACCCCGTGAAACAGGGTTCCGTGTTGACTCCAATGAGCTTCCGAACGGAACCTCGACTCAACCAAACCTAATCACAAAGGAAAAAAAGCGAATCTAACCTATGAAAAAATGATGATGCAACAAATACAAAAATTAAAGGTTGTACCAAATTTCACTGTCAAAGGTTTATGGATCATTTTAGCTTCAATTTAAGACGAATTTTTCAGAACAGTCCTAATTTTTTGAATGTTTCCAGCGAGTTCAGTTTCATTTTAAAGCCAATGCTGACAATTTGTATGGTTTGATCCAACGATTTTTAGACCAAATTGTTCACGTTATAAGCCAAAATTAAGGCAATGTTATTTTTCTTTCTTTAATACAAAATTTGAGATGCTCTACTAAAACCTCCGATTGCTTCCCTCAGTCACTGTTGCTGTCGTTTCACCATCCCCACTCAGCGCCAAGATTCACTTTCAGTTTCACAAAATGCTCGACGATTCCACATATTGCAAAGGCACCGCACCATACCGCAGACTTCTCACAACGAATGGAATGTCTCCGGCTTCATAAGTGTTGGCTAAAATACGAGTGTGTCGACGGCGGTGGCGCGGAGCCGACGTCATTTTGGCGCATTGGCAATGCAAATGATGCCATCAATGATCGCATTTAATAGCAAATTTATTGGCAACATTTGCATATGCGGCAATTAAAACGCAATTCATAAATTTCAGCGCAAAAGAAAGAAATTAATTCCCAACAGATACGAACACACACACACACACACAAGCAAATGATGAGAGTGAAAGAGAGAGGGAGAGAGGGAAGGACAATGAAACGAAAAGATGCAAAAGCATTGCCTTATGAATTCCCAACAACAATTACAATTAATAAAAGTAGAAATAAAATGCCGACAGCAAAGGCAACAACAACTATAACAACAATGAAAACGAATAAAAAACATTGAACGAAACTGTTATTACGCAAATTGACGGCGACACTGATGCGCGGCTAAAGATCGGAAGAGATCACAACGGCTTAAGGCGACTGGCCGGACGGACACGGATCAGTTTACAGCGACAACAATGTCGATTCATCTGCAACAACAACAACAACGATAATGACAAAAGCCAATAAGAAAACCAGCCAGAAAGGCAGCAAAATATGAAAGCATTAAAAATTGAAGGAAAAAAAAGAACATTTGGAATAAATACGAAACTGAAAACGCGCGCTGAAAGCGAAAAATGTCACCAACAAAAAATCGAGAGAACCAAACTAAAAAACAACGCAAACGGTGGACAAAAAGTATGCAGCGGAAATACTCGAGTGCGGACTTTTATTTGTTCTGGTTTATTCTTCATTTGTTGTTGTTGTTATTGTCTGCACGCGCAGGAGTCGGTTATGCGATCCTTGGCGTACAACGGAAAGCTGCAAACGGGCGGCGGCCGTGCAAGTGCCGCTGCGTGACAGCTGAGCGTACGCCGGCTGACTGAGTGCTGCAAGTGGAACAGCGAGTGCGGGCGGTCGAGGAGGAGGGAGGGGAGGGGCACAATATGCTGACAAGTGTGTAACGTGTCGGATTAAAATGTCATATCAATATTTTTCTGCACTGCGTTTTCTGTGCATTTTTTCGTCGATGCTTTATTTGAATTTAAATTCAAATTAACTGCAATGCTGTGTTGGTGTGCGTGTGTGTGTGTTTGTGTTTGTGTATGGGGAAAAAGTCGCTGACACTGCATAATGCGGCTGAATGAAATGAAAGCAGGTGATCACGCGTTAAGGTGGCGCGGCTGCTTTGTACAAAGCGGCTTAATTTCATGCTTTTAAGCGGCGGCAGCAAGCGATTACGAGTATTCGAGTACCGATTACTTGCAAAACCGATTACTGTTGGCTGTGTTTTCATTTACTTCCTTAAACAGTTGTCAAGGTTTGAATGAATTCATTATAAAGAACTCTAAACCTATTTAAAAGTTACGCAGTTAAGAAAAATACAGTGAAATAAACTGGAGCTGACAATTTCCATAATACAAATATTTTCTTAAAAATTAACAAAATCTCCCATATTAATCATTTGGTTACTAGTCCATATAAGTCGTAAAAATCAACAATAAGTCGCAAAAATCGGTTGCTGCTCACTACAAGTCGAACAAATTTAACAATAAATCAAACAAAAATTTTCTTAATAATTCAAAATTTAACAAAATCTCTCATATTAACCAATTAATCGATTACTGCTCACTACAAGTCGCACAAAAACAACAATAAGTCGCAAAAATCTGTTAATACTCACTACAAGTCGAACAAATTTAACAATAAGGCGAACAAAATTGTTTTTCAAAATTTAAAAATTAACAAAATCTTCCATATTAATCAATCAATCGGTTACTACTCACTACAAGGCGAACAAAAGCTACAATAAGTCGGACAAACACTTTTTAAATCATTTCAAATCTAGCAAAACCTTCCATATTAACCAATCAATTGGATACTACTCACTACAAGTAGAACAAATACAACAATAGGTCGAACAATGATTTTCTCCATAATTTAAAAATTAGCAAAGTCTTCTATGTTAACCAATCAATCGGTTAATACTCACTATAAGTCGCACATAAACAACAATAAGTCGCAAAAATCTGTTACTACTCACTACAAGTCGAACAAATTTAACAATAAGTCGAACAAAAATTTTCTTCATAATTTAAAAATTAACAAAATCTTCTATATTAACCAATCAATTGCTTACTACTCACTACAAGGCGAACAACAACAGCAATAAGGGGGACAAACAATTTCTTAATAATTCAAAGTTTAACAAAATCTCTCATAATAACCAATCAATCGGTTACTTCTTACTAAAAGTCGGACAAACATTTTTTTAATATTTAAAAATTTAACAAAATCTTCCATATTAACCAATCAATCGGTTACTGCTCACTACAAGTCGAACAAAAATAACAACAAGTCGGACAAACATTTTTTTAATATTTCAAAATTTTACAAAATCTTCCATATTAACCAATCAATTGGTTAATCAATCGGTTACTGCTCACTAAAAGTCGTACAAAAACACCAATAAGTCCCACAAATCAGTTACTGCTCACTACAAGTCGAAAAAAACAACAACACTAAGCCACTTAAGCACCCGACACAGTCATTCGTAAATATGCGCTGCCAACGCACTAACAACCGTTGCCCACCAGACCCAGTCCAGGCGCTACCGACTGCTGCTCATAACTTTAATCTGCGCTGTGCTGTTACACACTCACTCCATGTCTGTCTGTCTCTCTCTCTCTCTCGCTTGCAAACTTTATTCCTGCTGTGGCGTCCAGTAGCCAAATGCGCAAATGTCAGTCCTTCTGCTCGCCGCACACACTCGCAATTGGCATTCAAAAAAGCAACAAAAAATATTAAAAAAAATACTTATATGCATTAAATGCGAATTTATTGAAATGCGCTCATGTTGAAAATAGATTTTTCATGCTGACATTATAACCACCACTGGTGTTGTTGTTGCGTCAATAGCTGCAAGTGTCGTCGGCCAGGCAGGAGGCAGCACGTTGAAAGGACACGCACAGAAATAATCGCCGCAGTGCCCTTTGAGGCGCTTATTGTGGCAGCCATGTCGATTTAAGCGGAATTTTATGTCATTTTAAAACGCATTTAAATTGCGCTCGAATATCATTTAGCGGATTTGGAGTGCAGGAAAAATTTATCATAAAGATAAAAAAAATATATGAATGAAAATATTTTCGGAGACTTTGAAGTGTTGAACGGTATTTTAAAATTTATATTTTTTATTTTTTTATTTTTTTCTAGAATTTTGTATTGTTGAATGCAATAAAATTCGAGGCTTTTTTTTAGATTAAAGACTTGCTTATAGACAGACTTATTCACAGACCTAACCTTACTTTCAACAAATACTCATACAGAATTGGGGCAGTTGATGATGAGAGAGAAATGGTTTTCACTTCAATGGTCAAGGAAACTTCTTAGCAGCTTTTTGACACCATTCCTAGGCCACAGTTGGAGACTTGAAAGAGACATTCACTGATCTAACCTCACTTTCAACGAATGGTGCCACTGTTTCGGATCAGCTTCATGACAGTTAGTGAGAAGGAAGACATGTTCTTCACTTCAAATATCATGGAAACTTTCTATTTAGTTTATAGACAGACTTATTCACAGACCTAACCTTACTTTCAACAAATTGGGGCAGCTGTTGACGAGAGGGAAATGGTTTTTTTATTCAAGAGTCAAGGAAACTTTTTATGCAGCTTTTTGGCACCATTCCTAGATCACAGTTGGATGTTTGAAAGACATGTAAACTCAATTAACCTCACTTTCTACGAATGGTGCCACAGTTTTGCGTCAGCTTCGAGTCACTTCAAGTATTCAATTAAACTTTGTGTGTAGCTTTTTGGCGCCATTCCTGGACTAAAGTTTAAAGTTTGACATATTTTGAGACCTAACCTCACTTTCGACAAATACTGTTGCACGTATAGATCTCTTGATGAAGAAAAAATGTCAAGGAGACTTTAAGTGTTGCTTTTTGGTACAAATTTCAGGCCACTGTTGAAAGTTTGACATACATAATCAGAGACCTAACCTCACTTTCAGTGAATACTGCCATAATTTCGAGTCAGTCCGTGAGAAGGAAGACATCTGTGTCACTTTAGGTGTCAAGGAAACTTTATATGTAGCATTTTGAAACCACAGAGTCATGTTTCAATGTTAAGTAATCAAGTATGGAGACCTAACCTCAATTTCAAAGATTACTTCCACAGTTTCTAACCAACTTTACGTTAGGATATGGGAAAGAAATTACTTCAAGTGTGAAGCAGACTTAATTTAAGAGTTTGAAAGATATGTACAGAGACTTAACCTCACTTTTAAATACGATTGCCGCACCTTGGGGTCAGCTGATGTGAAAAAAGTGTCAAGAATGCTTTGTATGTCGATTTTTGAATCATGTTTTCAATATTTGGCAAACATGTGTGGACACCTAACCTCACTTTCAAAGACTACTTTCACAGTTTCTGTACAGAAAATTAACCACACTTTTAAATATTTTTGCTGCACCTTGGGATCAGTTGGTGTGGAGGAATTGTCAAGTGTCAACAAAATCTCATCATGTCTTTCATTCAAAAAATGTTTAGGATTTCTTTTAAGCTGCCCTGAAAGGTTTCTTTATTAAATTTTAAATTCCAATATTTTTAATATGAAAAACATGATCGCCTGAAGATTCAGTTTTTTGCCTTCATTAATGTTAATTTTTTCAAATTACCTCATTTTATTTAACGTCTTAATTTAACTTATTTATCATTTTTGCATTCGGCAATTGAAACCTTTTAGCAATGATTCAATTTTCGCTCTAATCAGTTTTTAATTGTTGATTTTTTTATTTAATTAATTTTTTTCAATTTCTTTTATTTAACTAATTCATCATTTTTGCACTCGCGTGTTGGGCTTTCAGCTCGGCCTTGTATGAAATTTCCACGCGCACCCTGTGGCCATCGTTGACCTTTCAAAGCCATTGTATGCTTCGGTAGTGCAGCTCGAGCATTATTTTCGCCCACATTTAATGCCGCGTCGCATTACCGCTGCGCGCGCTTAATGCTCGCAAAGCGCTCGCGCACATTAACTGTCATTAAGAACCTTTGGCAGCCTTAAAGTTGAGCCGCACGCCTCACAACGATTATACAACCAGCAGCTTTGGGCGACTATCGCTGCGCGGACTTCGAGTTGTTGTGGCCACTGGAATTTGGCGACGAAAACGCCTGCGCAATTTTTGAAGAGGTTAGCTTTTTTCGCCTTAGCAGCGCTGCCACACAAACATCAATCAAGGCAAACTGAACCGAACTGGTTCAAGGGGCCAACCGAGCGTAGAACAAGCAGCATTCCGATTCTACACCTAAGCCGGCCAATCAATTACGCTGCGGACAGGCCAGCGGAAAGTTGTATTGCTGAGCGAGCATTGTTGTAGTTGACACGCCGTTGTCGTGTGCGAAAAGCGTGAAGTGTACACAACACTGAAATGTAATGAGTTGTTTTCGGGGCTTTGCCACTTACCTGTGGCAGTGCTGCGTGTGGCCCGCGTGCGCAGTGTTTAAAAGGAATTTCTATGAAATTGTAAATATTTGCGGCCTAATCAATCAAATTACTTAATCCGATACATGAACCAGCTGGCTCAGTGGCTCGCTGGTGGCGAAGATAGACGACGGAAACAGCTGCGGACGACTGGCAACGTGTGTGCGCCGGTGGGGTTATTAACGCTGCTTAAGTGGGGAATCTTTGGTAATATCTGCGGCTCAAAATGGCCGCCGAAGAGAGCAGACGCGCTCCGATAAGAGATGATGTAAGCTTGCTATATAAAATTCGTTACATCAGCTTGCTGGGAGTGAGGTTAGGTGTTAGCAGGAAGGTTGGTGAAAAGAAATCAAGTTGTAGAAGAAGTTAAATGAATGGCTGGGAGTGAGGTTAGGTGTGGGTGGACAGAAGTAGAGGAAAGCTGGTGAAAAGTGCTCGAGTTGTAGAAGTTAAATGAGTTAATGGAAGTGAGGTTAGGTGTTGGTGGAAAGAGGTGGAGGGAAGTTGGTGAAAAGTACTCAAGTTGTAGAAGTAAAATAAATGGTTGAAAGTGAGGTTAGGTATTGGTGAAAAGAAGTAGAAGAAAGTTAATGAAGAGAACTCAAGATGTAAAAGTTAAATGAAGGAATGTGTGAGTGTAAGTGGTTCGTGGGAGGAAACAGAAATCGCTAAAGGCAGGAGATCAGGTATTATGAATCGAAAGATTGTCAAAGCCAGAGTTCTTCATGTTTGATCATTCAAGTGCAGATCAGTCTTGCTGTTTCTTACATCTTTGATGATCGTGTAAGAAGACGAGCAGGAAGGAACTGGTTCGTCGCGCTCGATTGTGAGCGAAAAATACTCAACCATCGATCTTAGGCGATCATGCAAACTGGTGCATGATTTAGTATAAAAATTGGGCCCTGATAATGTTGAGATCAAGAGTGTTCAGTCTGCTCAAAACTTTTAATATCGCAAGACTTCGAACTGTTCCATGAACCAAAAACAGAATTGATTCTTGAAAGTGACATGTTGACACTTGGCAACAAATTGGCAAAAATGCCAAATGCCTCAAGGACATTTTCATAAGAAAGCCAACTATTATTTTAATTTATGTAACTACAAATTTTTACAAATCATTGCCGCTTTTAACAACACAAAAATTTATGACATTCGTTTCAATAAATCTTTACAAAAAACAAGCATTCAACACCGTCAAGTGTCACAACATCCGCTTTTTCGACACTTTACAACACTATTACGACAATGGGCCGAAACCACAACAACAACAACAACAAAATATCGACAAGTCAAAAGCCACATTGCAATGCACATAAATCAATGAAAAATTACAGCAATTGCTGTTGCTTACAGCGACAATTACATGTCAAAATCGAAATGAATGCAAAAGCAACAACAACAACAACTAAGGCGTATAGAAAAATAAAAAAAAAATTAAATTAAAAAAACAAAAAAGACTAAAACCGCAGCAACCAAGCACGCTGACTGAAATCAAGCAGAAATCTATCACAAAACAATGCAATAAATAAAAAAACTGTCATCATAAAAATGTTGAAAGTGCAACAACAAAAAACTTTACAAACATGACAAAAAATCAATTTAGCGTTTGCTTGAAATCAGAGCCGATTTTACAGCGCACAGCTACAGGAGATGAAATGCGGAGACTATCATCACCCGCGCTCTCACACACACACAAACACACACACACAGCACATATTTATAGGCGCTGTGCCGCGTAATCGCAGAAATGTCAATTGTGACAGTGGTGGCGGCTGATGATGATTTTCGTTTGTTGTGGTTGTTGTTGTTGCTGTTATTGTTGTTTCTGTTGACCCTTTTTCATAGTTCAATGACGTTTGTCCAATGTTTGTTGTTGTTGTTATTATTGTTGACAAACACTGCGATATCTATTGGATGCGCAATGGAATCGAAAACAAAATGTTCAATGTGCGAGTAGATCACACAACAGGCGACACATGTTTGACACTCAGTGACAAAAACAATGCACACTTTTATATCTATGACTGCCACATATGCTGGAATATTTACATATACATATGTATGTATATATTTATGTATTTTTATATATAAACTCACATTTCAAAGTTCACTTTACCAACTTATCGGTCATTCATTTGTTTTCATTTCTTTTCAGCGTACGAAAATTTTCATTTTGACAATCTGCGATTGTCACTTTCAGCATAGGCGAGTTATTGTTGTTTTTTTGTTGTACGACAACAACTGAAATGCCAAGTACAAAGCCCAAAAATTCTTCAAGATCAATTGAGCATGAAATTGCAATGCCCACAAAGCGATTTCAACAACTGCGTTACTAAAAATTTTCAATGCATTTTAAGTTGTTAGGAAAATTTTGACATTATGAAAAATTCGGGAAATGTTGAACAGTTGAAGTGTTGAATTTAAAAAAATTTAATGTTGCACTATTTATATTAAAAGTAGAAACCCATTGTTTCGAAACCCAATTAGTGAGATTAGTTATTAATTCCAATTCTTTGTCAAGTTGGGCAAAATAACAATTCTTACTTCTATCAAAATATAGAATCGGTACATTCCTATGATGAAATTATTTTGATGACCGCACGGCTACACGACCACCGACCACATACAAACCAATGTTTAAAAGGGAAAGTGCGCAAACATTCTCCAAATTTATGATTAGGCGCACAAAAAATATTTGTTTGATAATGTTTCTGATACTTTCATTGCGACGGTTGAAGACGACGCAGAGTGTTGCGAGTTCATATAGCGGAGTGACAAAAATAGAATGAGTGGTTGCACATAAATGAATTTTAGTATACAATTATTTTATTAGTAAAGAACTTGCTATGCAAAATTTCAATGAAATCGAACCAAAACTTCAACCACCTCCCATACAACTGGACTTGAAAAAACTTAATATTTCCAATGAAAATTATTTGGAAAGCTTCATTCATAATATTTGTATTCAAATATATATTTTTTATAAATGTTTATAGATATAAAATGCACTGATTTCAAAAGTAATTGAAATTAGAAATTTGACCAATTGCTCCACAGCTGCTCAAAAGTTGCTCTTAGAGGGTTATAATCTATGACTGGCCCCCACTAATTTTTCCTTCTAAATATTTCTTTCGAACATACTCACCCCCTATTTCCAACCCTTAATGAGGCTCCCATACAAAGTGATGGTCTTTATAAAATGGACTCCCACTGCTCCCAGGTTGCTCCCAGATGTATCAAATGTAAGACTGACCCCCATTTATTTTCTCTTCTGAATATTTTTTCCATACATACCTACCCGCTATCTACAACTCTTAAGGGGGCTGCCATACAAAACTGGTAATTTTCAATGGAATTGGCTGCGGACTTGTAAATGTAGTAAAGTAAGCGAGGAAACATCGTATTTCGGAAACAACTGAACCGATTTGAATGATTTATTCAGTGATCGGAAACATTCTTGAGTGCGAAAAATACAAAATTAATTAAATTTTAAAAGTTCACCACCAGAGGGCACCTCCCATACAATCGGAGTTGTGTGGTTGTTAACTTTCGGGTTTGTTCGAAGCAAAAATTAAAATGCAGCGACGAATCAGCGAAACCTGAATTATATGAAACTTACGACAACAGTAAGTTTTAGGGACTCGCTCATAATTTATTTTGAAATATTGAACCTTAAAGTGAAAGCAACAATTTGTACGCAACTTTTGTCAAACGCTATGAGGGCGTATTTTAGGACCTCATAAAATCTATGTTATCTAATATTTTTTCTTAAAATTTTATGATTTCTTTTAATTGAAGTATTTCCGAACTTCATACTAAGATTTTTTTGGTTATAACATCAGATTTTGAAATTTGTGTCACTACTCTAAACATATTTTCAGTTCCAGAAATAGTTTTTGCTATGAATTCTGATTATGAAAACTTTTTTTCGATATTGTAGCGTTTAATAGTTCAACCTAACCTCATTCAATTAGTCAGCATATTGCAACAAGCACGTGTTGCAATTTGTATTTCGAACCAGACATTTGCCATTGTAAAAACGATTTAACAAAATTAATTAAAATGCAATGACTTTGGAGAAACCGAAATTCTGTGCAATCATTGGCAACATATCACACACTTTGTTGTTGTTGTAGCTGTATAATTCAATTATTAATTATTAGGTAGAAATAAGACTGCACTTACCATTAGCAAAATAATATTCTTGGCATTGAGCGTTAACTGGGGTAACCTGTAATTTGAAAAGATACAAAAAACACACAAACAAATTATTATCATTGTTATTGTTGTTGTTGGTATTGTTAATATAAAGAGGCAAAATTTACATAAATGGATGCTTTTTTGTTAAACAAATAAATAACACACAGGGACCTAAATTGCCGTTGCGCATGCGCGACCGTCCGCTTCCGTCACTCATTCAGACAGTCGCGGCCAGAGCAATTAAACGCGTTTAATATTAATGGAAGTCGTGAGATTGCGCAACGGTAATTGCAACACTTGACGACACTGCAGCGTCTTCGCCAAGTGGCCGCCACTCCAACACGGAGACTTTTGTAGAGTTGCTAATTTTTTCACCGCTCATATTTCTATAACGAACAAATTTGCATTTGTGACTAGTCATTTGAGTCATTTCAATGGACGAGCCAGTTGTTTGTATTCAAATGTACAACAACACAAATTTCAACAATAAATACAGGAAAAATGTCTGTTCAAGTCTGTAAACGACTCGCCGAAAGACGCCCTGCAATTACGACCTTCGAATTCCGAACCTTACAAACATAAATTGAAAATTTTAACTACCGTTTTCGTGTCACAATTGACAGTTGCCATTGTCATTCAAATGTCAGTCAAGTGACGCGCTACGCGTCCTTTTGTTTTTCATTAACGCCGTTTTGAATTAGTTTTTACTATTTTAGCTGCGATTCAATGTTAGGTGGACCGAAGTGGGAGACGAGGGAAAAGTGTTGCATCTTGGGCACAAATTATGCACCACTCGAGCCACTCACGCGTCATTGTGCTTTTCACATGACGACCGTTCGTTCGGTCATAATATCGATTGGAATCTTTTGTTTTCTTGATGGCTTTTGTTGTTGTTGTTGTGTTGCTATTGTCTAACACTTGACACGCGATAAGTAGATTTCTAGGTTATTTGAAGAGGAAAATTGCACATTGCTACATGTTGAAACTTGTGCCAGACACTGTGAGTGAGTAGTGGAGACTTTTCGCTGTGCAGTAGGGAACATGACATGAAATATTGTTTTGAGTAGTTTCAGAACAGAAATGTGACTGGCCGTGAAACTGTTTTGACTAAAAATGTTTTCCAGCAGAGACTAGTCTCCAAAAAGAATAATAGTTGTGGAGAAATTTGTTATATGATTAAAAATTTCCGAACTTGAAGCTTTACTTTTTTCACTATTACCAGAACTTATATACGAGACTTTTTCGAAGTATCAGTTGTGGAGAGTTCTCGTGGGCTCTATTCTACAAAGCCTTTAAGACGCCACCAGTTGTAGATATTCTTATAATTTTATGAGAAATTGATTAACTTAAAGTTTTTGATTTGTAACTCAAGAACAGTTTGTAGAGTTTTCTTTCATTCGACTGAAAAATTTTGAACTTGTAATTTTGCAATACTTTTTTGTAGAGATTTTTTTCTAGTTTTTGACACTATCATCAGAACTTATTGCACTTTGGCTGAACTTTTAAAAGTTTGGCTTTAACTTAGAAACAATTTTGGAGACTTTTTTGTTATTTCACTCAAAATTTGGGCATCTTGAAGAATTACTTTCATTACTTAGAATTACTTTTACTTGGTTTGTCACTCAACAACAGTTTGTAGACATTTATTTTATTCGACTGAAAAATTTTGAACTTGTAGATTTATGATAATTTTTTTGTAGATATTTTTTTTTTAGTTTTTGACATTATTACCAGAACTTATTGCACATAGACTGAACTTTTAGAACTTAGACTTTTAACTTAGAAACAATTGTGGAGACTGGTTTGTTATTTGACTCGAAATTTGTGCATCTTGAAGAATTACTTTTGAACATTATTCGTTGGTTCTGCTCTACGAATCCTTTAACTGAGCTTTAGTTGTGGAGAATTTTCTATAGTTTGATTAAAATTCGGTGAACTTGTAGGTTTTGGCTATTAACGCAACAACAGTTGTGTAGACATTTCGTTCATTCTGTTGGAAAATGTCAAAATTGAAGCCTTATTAATTGACATCATCCACAGATCTTTTGAAATTTCCATTTTAGTACCAATTGTGGAGACTTTACTGTAATTAGACTCAAAAGATCTACGAAAATTTTGAGTCGACAGCAGCTGTTTAGATTTTTCTACTAATTGCTTGATTATTGTTTGACTTGACGTTTTTTCTATGATAGCTTAGTGGAGACTTTTATTTTGTTGAGAAATTATAAATGTAAAGTTCTTTGGCCTTTAACTTAGCACAATTTGTGGAGACTTTTATATTATTTGAGTAAAAATATCTCAACTTTTTCACACTACCACCAGAGCCTAGGGGACCTTAAACTCAGCAATAGTAATGGAGACTTTTTCTAGTATTTGAGTGAGAACTTAAAATTTTCTTATTTTAACCTTAGTATCAGTTCTGGAGACTTGTCATTTATAGGACTAAACATCGCGAAACTCGAAAATTACACTTTTCATTCAACCCTTTGTGGAGACTTTGCTGGTACTTGATTGAAAAAAGTTGAATTTAATGTTTCTTTCACTCTATGATCAGATTTGTCTAGTATTTGATTAAAAGATTTATTTTAAATACTGTGACCAAAGTCTACAAAGCGCATGCGATTTTCAACTCAACACTGTGTAGACTTTTCTGTTATTTGACTGAAAATAGTTGAATTTAGTGTTTTTCTTTTCACACCAAAGCGTACAATAATATTTGTTGCTATTTATTAGACAGTCACCTCATTGCTTTTACTGCTTTTACTGTTCCCCCTCGCTGATGGTTGGTGGCGTGTTCGTCACAAGACGCAAAAATAATCTCCGCAAAGGTCATTGATTTGAGCTTAGAAACCAGCGAACTACCCACCAAAATGGGCAGCAAACAGCACGGAAAAATCGCAGAGACAGAGGCACTGTTGAGCCCTGAGCCGCGAGTGGCGTTCGGTCGCACCGAGCGACGCAGTCAGTGGCGGGTAGGGTAGGGTAGGTTAGTTGCTCTGCCTGGCGTGCAGCCCGAGCGAAGGTAATGTTCGATATACTCACTCACACTCACACACACACCCATACAAACCAACTATAGTGTATGTGTTTGTGTTCAAGTGTCAAAGACGTCTGTCTGCCTTAGCGGGAGACTTTTTTTATATTTATTTGTATTTTGCGCATTGGCACTGCCAATGTTGAAAAGTGAAAATTTGCAAGGTAAAAAAAGGTAAGAAGCAAATTTTTAGTCTGCTACAACAACAACAACAGAACCCAACCGTATTCTGCCTTTCACATTAAAAAATCAATAGCAGCAAGTAAAACAACAACAAAAAACCTGAAAACGAACTAAATCACTTTGCACGCCGCAAAGTCAGCCCAGAAATGCCGCATTGCATGTTTTAAACGAGCAACAACAAAAATATTCACTTTTGCCAAAAAAACAAAACAACAAAATATATATATAAGAAGAAGAAATCGGTGAGCTCGTGTGGAGTGCCGAAAATACGCATACCTTTCGGTTTTTACGGCCTTTACCTACACTGACACACAGCCACACAGTGGGAAGTCCTGCGGGCGCAGCAGCCGGCCGCGTCTTTTCCTTTCCTTTTCGCTGGAAAGGCAAAGGAAAAGACGAGAAACGCCGCAAGGCAACAACGTGTGATTTCGTGCGATTTTTATCATTTTTCAATTTTGCCGCAGACACAAAAACAAAAAACATAAAACAAAAAATACGACATAAAAAAAAGTTGAAAAAAGGATATGCGAAAAAGAATTTGTTTTCATGATATTTTTCGGCATGTTTGAACGACACTTGAGCGCCAAAAGTGCGCTGTTGTTGGTATTGTTGTTCAACATACCAATTAAAATTGGTTTTTAATATGCGTGACTGCAAAATTGGGCCAGTGGAGAGTTTTTTCAACAGTCGAAATGGGCCAAAAACATGAAAGTTTCTTCAAAACTAATTTTTTGGCTTTAAAATAAAGAAAAATATGCATACAAGTTTTGTGGAGAGTTTGTAGAGTTTTAAAAATTCAGAATAACTATGCTTCTAAAGTTTCCCTGAGCTTTAGAGAAACAACTAAAGAGAAATTTAATATTTTTATTGCTTGTAGACTTTGTAGAGTTTTGTAAATTAAATTTTAACTGGTTCAATTGTTCTCAATAAGTGCTTAGGCGTTTTTGCTTGAAGTTTTGCAGTCGATTTAACTAATTTAAAGCTAAAAAATTTGAAGTATTTAATAAAAACACAAACAATTCTTCGTTCTTCTTTCTGTTCTATTTTTTTTATAGCTTCAGCTTCAGTTTTACTTTCATTCTGCATTTATTTTTACTGCCCATTTTGAAATGCACAAAACTATATTAAATTAGAAATCAAACGACATGGAAGGCGTCTGGCTAGTGGCCCCAGCGCGTTGCCCCACCCGAAGCCGCAGCGACACCGACTACTGGGTGGCATCGTCAGCGCAATCACGTACCGAATTCTTACAATTTCATTTTACTGCCAAGTACGTTGGCTGCATAAGAAAAATAATTCACATGCAGACAGTAAATACCAGCCAAAGGCAGCCACGGACGGACAAACAGGCAGCAAGAAAACATGGAAGCTTGGCTCATTTAAATAAAAATAGGCGACATGTGAGAGTGAAGAGAGTGAAGAGTGCCGAGTGAAATGACAGTAGCACCATAACTTAAGATATTTAAATACAAAAACAACAACAACAACAAAATTCAATGCCAAACTGTTCAAAATGCAGGCGGCATAGGAGCAACGAACAATTGGACAAAGCAGCAGAGCGACAAAGTGCCAAATTGAAAAACTAACAACCAGCACTAAAGTCTCCACACGGATTATGTGGAAGCAAATACGAGTAGGAGAAGCGTATTTTCCTCCGTCAATAGGCGGCAGGACGCAGAAGTTCAATGCATGTGCGGCGGCATTGGGTTAAAGCGCTGCCAGCGCGAATGAGCGCGATTCTAAGAATTTGCTGGCCGCATACCAAGACAGGTAATTATATACGCCAGAAGCAGCTTAAAGCACGGAAAAGGGCACAAGTTCAACATTAGTTGAACACGGAAAACATGCAGAAATAGTGGTGGCAGACAAGTGCCGTATCGAATTACCGCGAAAGGGTTAGAAGCGGCCATTGTGTGAGCGCGCGGCTTGTGCACGTTAGACTCGAGAAGGCGATACTCGATTCGGTCCGTTGAAGCGGTGCGTATCCTTCAGTCCCAAGGAATAAGCGAGCAGCAGTACAGCCGAGTGTTGGCGCAACATTCAAACATTGCTGGCATATAACATAGTTTGTGCTACTTCTACAAGGCTTTGGTTTTTGTGTGGCCTGAGGCGTGTTGGTCAAAGTTGAAGGATCTTTTCGGCGAGTGTCCTGCACACGGTTTGGCAAAGTGCCCAAAAATGCTGCACACATGCAACAAAGGCTGAGGGTTCGAAGCGAGAGGAAGAAGCAACTACAGGGCTGGAAAAGTCTAAGGCCGAGTAGTTGGAATTGTTACGCAAACTAAACACAATTTATAAACATTTCGAGGTTGTATGTAAGAAGAGCTTTTTGACCAGCGAAATGTTGGCTAAATATTTGTTTTTAGTGGAATATTAACATATCTGCGCACAAAGTCGGAGTTTCGGTCTTACTGAGTCAGAATTTAAATGTGGTTCAACATTTGTTTGAATATTTAAAAAAAATTATGTTCTAATGCAAATAATTTTATAATTTTTTTTTTTTAATTTCAATGAAATTTTGTAACGTTCAAAACATTTTTTAAAATAATTTTTATAAATTTTAACAGAGTTCAAATTTAAATTACATATTAAAAACTTTACATCCTCAAACTGTGCGCATTTTATAAAATATTTTTAAGTTTCAATGAGATTTTTAAACATTTTTACATAATTTTTTAAACATTTTTAATAAGTTTTGTAAATTTCAACGGAATTGAAATAAAAATCACGCAATTAAAATATTAAATTCTAATTTAATATTATAATTCAATCATTTTGTAATTTTGTTTTTTAATTTTCAATGAGTTTAGGGATTTTTATGTAACTTTTATAAAATTTTCTAATCATTTTTGTACATTTTCAGAATTGAGATTAAAATCACATATTCAAAAAGAATTCTAATGCAAAAATATTATAAGTTTTATCTAATTTAATCAATTTACTAATTTATAATAATAATTTTTAATTTTTTATTTAGTAATTTATTTTTTTAATTTTATCTAATTTGTGGACATTTTAACGGAACTGCAAATAATTTTATGAATTTTTTGTATAATTTTTAACGACTTTTTTTTAGTTTTTTGTGCATAAGTTTAAATTAAAATCACATATTATAAAAATTTAAATCTAATGCAAATAACTTTATAAATTTTTTATAATTTTTAATTTTTATAATTTTCAATCAAAGTTTTAATCGTTTTTATGTAACTTCCATAAATTTTTTTTAAAGCTTTTGTTCATTTTAACAGAGTTAAATAAAAACCACATATTAAAATAATTATTTTCTAATGCAAATGATTTGTTAAATTTTTTATAATTTTCAATGAGATTTTCAAAGATTTTTATATACATTTAGAAATATTTCTTAATAGTTTTTGACACTGACAACAGTGTTAAGAAAAAATTAAATGAAAATTTAAAAATGAAAATCTAATTCTAAATAACTTTATAAATTTTTATAATTTTCAATGAGATTTTTAATAAGGAGTTTAAATAAAGTCACATAATAAAATAATTTTATTTATAATTTTTTTTTAAATTTTATTTATTTATATTTATTTTATTAATTTATAATTCTAATGCAAATACTTATATAAAATTTTCATAATATTTTAAGGATTTTAAAATAATTTAAAATAATTAAAAATTTTTTTTTAATTTCTGTAAATTTTAACAGAGTTGAAATTAATTTCTCATATTGAAAAAAAACTTAGATTCTAATGTAAATAATTTTATAAATTTTTTCTAATTTCCAATAATAAAAATCTTATTTTTTTAATATTATTACAAAAATTGTTTAGTAGTTGTGTGACATTTTAACAGAGTTAAAATTAAAATTACACATGAAAAAAATTTAATTCTAATGCAATAACTTTATAATTTTTTTATAGTTTTCGCTGAGAATTTTAAGGATTTTGAAATAATTTTCATAAATTTTGTGAGTAATTTTTTTATTAATTTTAACAGAGTTGAAATAAAAATCACATGTTCAAACAAATTTTATTCTAATGCGCATAATTTGGTAAATTTTTTTATAATTTTCGAATGACTTTTTTAAGGATTTTTGTACAACTTTATTTTTGTATAATTTTTGAATAACAATAAAAAAGTTTTTTTAAATTCTAACAGAGTTGAAATCACAGCTTTATGTTGCTCACACACACACAAATTGTTCCTGTATTTAATAGCAACGATTTCTAGAACATTTTCAACATTTTTTGCGCAGCTTAACCCAAACCGCTTAGTGGAAATCGCCTTAAAAATGTTCAATTTGAAAAAATCTAACAAAGCCCTCACACTATGCGCAGGTCGCATTTAAATGAATCCCATTTGGACTGCACAAATATTTAGACGTGATTCCATGTGACTTTTCAAATGCAAAGCGGCCACGAATGCTGCTGCTCGGCCCTTAATGCTTCCCTTAGTCGCCTAACGAGCAGGGAACCGCCGCTAAAAAGGGGTTAAGGCACAACAATAAAATCTCATAAAATCAGCAGAGAGGAAAGCAAAAGAATGCAAAACGAAAATACAATAAATAAATGAGAGGCATAAAGCAATCATACATGCACATATATACATAAATATATGTACATATGTATATACGCTGAAACTGAAGTAAGCCAAGCATGGCAGGAACAACAAAAACCAAGAAATAAAAATTATTTAGAAAAAAACCACACACAGCTGAGGTAAGCAAAGGAATCTCGGCGCAAAGTTGCATGAAAGCGAACAAAATGGGTAGATGAGTGCTTAAGTGTGTGTGTGTGTGTGTGTGTGTGTGTGCGTATTTATGCCCGCTGGCGCTGCATGCAGACAGCACATGAGGATATGTCGAGCATGTAAGTATGTAAATTACGTTGTCCTATTACTCACACACACACACAATGCTTGTGTGTTTGTGTGTGTATGAGTGCTGCACCTTTAGCGCATTTAGCTCGCCAACAATCGGAAGTTAATCAGCACAACAAGCACCACAACGGGCCCAACTCGATGGCAAAAAGCTCGCAACCTGACAAAGAAGTACAAAGTGAAGTCAGCAGCCAACAACAACAACAAGGACTGTAATGTGGCAGCAAGGATGTGTGCTGCTGCTACGAAAGACAATGACAACAACGGCGATTGACAATAACACTGTCACATGCAGTTGTTGTATTTATTGTTGTTGTAGCTTCACTTAAGTGACAGTTCGACGCTCTGTTGTCGTCAATGCAGCGTTGGCACTGCTCCAAGGAGGGTCGAAGGGGGAGAACGGGTTAAAGTTTAAACTTTTGACAGTTGCTTGTTGTAATTTCTGTAGAAGAAATTTGGCTTTAAAGAAATTTGGCACTCAAACCACCGAAACTGTTGAAAATTAAAAATCTCTTTAGAGCTCTCGAGCCTCGAATTTTGCTGGTTGCACTTGAGTTTCACTTGAGCCGCTTCACTGCAGTGCTTACACCAGTTCACACCTTTCGGATATAAAATGGCAAGCAATACAAAGCACAATAGCCACATTACAACAACAACAACCACAGCGAACAGCTTACACACACACACACAAACAGCAAAAAAGTGCATCAGCAATGAAAATTCAATAAAAATTGCTGCAGCGAAAAGTAAATTTAGAAAAAAAAACGAAATTAAGGAAAAAAAATTAAAAATCAACAACAACAAAAAACAACGCTGGCCCATTAGCACGTCAGCTTAAAAAGCAACCCTTAAATAACAACAACAACAACAATGAGAATGCATTGGCAACACACCACACAGCTACTGCGACAGCCACTATTTAGTGTTGCCACTTTTGCTGACACTATTGAGCAGCACAACAACAACAACAACAAAAGCACACTGTGTACTTTGGCAGCGTAAGTGCAAAAATTGCATTAAGTGCGCACCTTGCAGCGACGAGCAACCAAAACAGCAGCAACAACAGCAGCCTTCGCATGCATGAAGAACAAACAAGCAACAACAACAACAACAACTACAACAAAATCCATAAAATAACAAAACGACATTCGAACCGAAGACAGCAACGAGCAAAAATAAACACAAAAAAATCGTTAAAGCAACAACGACAGCGACTGCGACAGTGGGACAGTGTCACCCCTCACCGCGCAATATGCATAATTTTTCCGTATTTAATTGTTATTTTTTTAACACGCGCGACACCAGGCCACCGCGTCTGGCGTGTCGAATGGCTGCCGAAAGGGTGGCAACGCGTCGCCTGCATTGGCAGTTCCAATTATTATCCGATTACATGATTGATTAACGCGCCCAACTCGCATACTGTACGCTCCCATGTAACGCTTCGCTTCGTCTCCGCGCCCCTCGCGGTCCAAGTTGTCGCCTAAGCTTCGAACCTTTGTGCCTGCAATGTGTAACGAATTGCGCTTGTTTACAGTGGCGGAAATTTTCGGGCCGGAAAGCCGCGCATTAGCGACCCACTGCCGCTCGAGACTTTGTGTTGTTAGCATTGTTGTTGTTGTAGTTGCAATTTAAACCCCTTTAAAACGTTTTTTAAATGCCGTCGGCGTGCGTTGCCGTACGCGCAGCAACGTTTCCAAATACTTTTCCAACGACCTTTTCAGGGATATCCGCCAAGTAGCTGCGACGGCGTGCAGCACGTGTCATCAATCAATGAGTTTTTCGGCAACAAAGATTTATTAGATAGTGTGGCTTACAGTGCTGCACACAAGGGGGGACGATTGAGGCTTCAAAAGAGCCCAAATAAATGATTGTGAAAAGCACTTTGATTGGCAAATATGGTTTCAAATGGTAAAAGTTGTGTACAGAAATCCCTAAATGAGTGCGCCGCTGATTGCTTATATCTACATACTTTAATGTGTATATATGTGTGTGTAGAGTATGTGTTAGATTTCTAGTTGAGTGTGCGGTTTCTTTTCTGGCGAAATGTATCGAGGGTTTAAATTTCCAGCTCAAATGCTTTAATCCCTAAAACATAATCGCGTGTCTCAGAGACAGATGTTAATTCCCTGGGAGGATATCTTTTTTTATATATTTTTTATATGTATAACTTTTTTCATTATATGCATTTTAGTTCGAATTTAAAATACGAACAAATTTAGAATTCAGAATCGTTGGAGGAAGAGACTATAAGACTCTGAGACTCTGCCACTGCTTCACTACTCTCTTTCTGCTACTCTCTGGTGACAGAAGGTTCTAACAAATTATATTCTATTCTATTCCCCGCTGAAAATTGCCAAGTTTGGAACAGTAGATGTGGCAGACACAATGCCATGTTGATTTGGGGAAATAATGTTCTTCAGATTATAATAAAGTTGGTTTTGTATGACACATTTGAAGATCTTAGATCTTAGATACAGAAGACAATTTAAACCATAAATGGAGATATTGTTTTACCATTTCTAAATAATTTGAGTGATTAAAGTGGCCTTCAAAAGCAAAACGGAAAAATCATTTGAAAATAAATCCACCAGAGGTTGTAGTCTAACACCTCTCAGGCCCATTGAGAGTCTGAAAAGCCCTCCAAACTAACAACATCAGTCAATTGGTCATTAAGATACTTCTTCCCCTGCTTCTTGCGCTTTCACGCCCAGTCATCTTGTCGCCCATCGATCACACCTCAGCTTATCTAATCGGCGCGCACATTTTGCATACCTAGGTTCGAGTGCTCTGCAGTTTGACCTTGGCCACACAGACTTGGCGAAGTAAAATTGATAACATAACATTTTGATTTTGGCACAAAATTCTTCAACTCATTCAAACAATTTAAAAATGTATTATAATTTTTTGTTATAAATTTATAAAAAATTGCCATTTGCGCAATTTTGCTCAAAGAACAAAAGTTCTGAAAGTTTGACTGTCACAAAATTCAACAATAAAGAAAATTTACATTATTTTTAATATTTTCAATAAGTTTTTCTTTTTTTCTATCGTTCATATTTGAAAATTAAATGTCCAATGTGTCAGAAAGTTTAAATTTAATCAATGCACAGCCACACCCACAGCGCATCCAAATTCTTATATTTGAAACTTTTGACAGGTGTTACTACAGCCACAGCTACGACATTCTGTTCAGGCAGTTATCGTTGAGCCGTTTTAGCGTTCATTGTTTACACGCTACTGATTTTTTTTTGCATGCCAACACACACACACATATGTACACACATATCGTCCACCTTCGACAGTAAAAATATATATAGTATACACAAATCATGAAATGATTTATTGCTTTGTCGTTCGACAGTCGTTGGGCATCTGAAATCAAGCACTTTGCACTCGAAATTTAATTATTTAATCTAATCGCGCTCCAAGAAATTCTTCGAATTTTCTTTATTAAAGAATTTCGCGCAATCTTTACGCGAGGATCGCACACATTTTGTGTTTTTTTGTTAGGCAATTTGCGATTTTATTTTCCTTACACATTCACTTTTGTTGGAGCTGTGAATTGGATTAAAATGGGGGCCAGCAGGGGGCGTGACTACATGCGACAAGTTTTCGTTGACTTTTCCATAGTTGGGAGCGGCATTGTCCCGCCTGCTTCGGTCAGAGTCCAAATATGTTGCGAATTTGTTCGCTAATATGTTTCGAATGGAAGTTGGTTGATAACTGGAAACTGGCGCTTTAGCGGAACTTCTAAGGGCCGAGAATTAGTTGATTGATTGATTTACAGTGGCAAATCGAGTGTTTTTATCTCTCGCGTACAAAAGTAATAAAAAAATATGTGGAGCAGCAATAAATAATTTTAAGTAGTTTGAGCAGCTAATATTTAGCCATAAAAACTTTCAAGCCAACAAATCGCATATTGTATGATTGCCAAGCGAAGAATATTATGTAAAAATATATAAATAAATAGAGCGAAATTTTACTGGCATATTAGGACGAAAAATATAGTTAGGACCATGGAGAAAAAGATACTCGGAATAAGTTCATACAAGTTCAAATCTGTCTCCCTGTCTTTGTATCCTTTCAGAAACAGATCGTGTCTCCGATAAAAGGACCAAGTTGAGGCCGCTCTATGTTCTCATGGACCAAGTGGAGAGCTTTTGCGGCAGACCGCAACCCGGAAACGGATTATTATGGCCAATTAAGTAAGTAACTTAGAAACTGTCAGGCCAAAGCGGCCACTTATAGACCTCTAAGGGTCTTTAGCAATACTTAGTTCAAGTCTTAAAAAATCGTTATAGCAGGGATTGGGTAGCAAAGCTTCAACAAAAGAATTTATAAATTTGTATCTAAAGTAGGTTAGACAGAATGGATGGAAACAATCACTCATGGTGTGTGTAGTGTCCGTAACGATATAAATATTTTTGTTCATATTAGATTAGGTATAACTGTCAGCCATTTAAGGGTCTCAGGGTCCATAGTTCAAGCCTCTTCTTTTTATCGTTTTAAATAGCAGTGTTCAGACACCAAACCTTCAATAAAATAGTTTTTCATAAAATATTTGTGTATCCAAATTAGATTAGATGGAACTAACAAATCAAAGCGGTCACTTAAAGAATTGTACTTAAATATAAATAAAATAAATATAGTTGAGTTTTTTCACCGAATCATCAATAAAAAGTGTCTAAAATTTTAAAAGTCATTAAGCAAACAGTTCTCATAAAACATAATAAAAAATAAATCCATTATAAAGAGACAATCGACTATCTATCGATCCAACTGTTTTTAATTTCTACCCAATTTTTTTTTTTTACAGATAACAAAACAATTCGTATTGTTTATGATTGATGCCTTACGCCACAATTTTTCTAGACTTTTCTTTGTTTTTTTTCATCAGCATTGCGTATGTGAATGACTTTCGAAAACTCCACGGAATGCAATCGAGTGTGGCCGCCCCCTCTCCCCCATAGTTAGTTAGATAATGCCGCTGTTTACACAAATCACAGACAAGACGCAATTTTTAGTGTTTGATTTTTTTTGGGAATTTTCTTTTGTTTGCCTTCGATTTGATTTAATTTATATTTTACGTTTATCTTTGAACTGGCAACTGGCAACTTTTCGCAGATGTTGCGCTCTCTTTCTGGCACGCGATAAGATAAGCCGAGTCTGTTGTCCGTCTGTCGCCAACACAACTAAACTTGCCTAATCAACAAAGTTATAAATTAAAATTGATCAGTCGTGCAAAATTCGAATTCGAATAATGCCAACCGCCTTTTTTCTAGTGTTTCTTGTAATTCTTTGGTTTTGGCTTTGGTGCAAACGAAAACAACTGAACCTGTGACAATGTTTTGCGCAAATTGGTCCACTTGAACTTTGGTACGTCGACGAGACGAGACAACTATCAGCGGCGGCTGAAGTGGTTTCGAGTTTCGGCCGATGGGCCGCTGGGCGCTTGGTGACGGAGCAATTAGCGACTGCACCGGAATGTGCCGTCCATGATTGATGCTGACGGCCGAGTGCGCGATAAGCGATGCAGCCGCCCGTCAGACAGTCGATAACTTCGGCTGCCAAAGTGCTCAGCGCGTTGCTTGTTTTCGTGTGTTGGCACTTGGATTGAAATTCGAAAAGTGCCAACTGTTACAATCGCTGTGCTGCTACGCGCGTGTTTTGTCATATTCACACCTAATTTTCCAACATTTTCCCAACAACAACAGGCGACCCGCTCGGGCATTGCTTCCCCCCTTGTTTGCTGTTTAATTGCGCAAATCAACGTCGAACGAGCGAACGATCTGGTTTGCAGCCCTTTCAGCGCTCTGCGGCAGAAGCAGAGAGAAGAAGAAGCAGCAACATAGAAGCAGCGCGCGCTTCCCGTTCCGCTGCGGGTTCATTGTAGCGCTCAAGGATGTGCTTCGTGTCGCTCATTGTTCGCTGGCCGAGCTTGTTTGCGCAGACAATTGGCCTGCGGCGCTCTTCCGCCTCTTGCTCGCTTCGATTTCAGAGCAGCAACTTTGTGCGACCGACCGACCGTCGCCACCGCCAGATAACAACACGTGATGCGCACTAAACCCTCGGCGTCTTTTACGCACTCGGCGCGGAGCGAAGCGGCTCGATGCTCGATGCAAGGCAACGAAAAAGGTTACCAGCCTTGTTACACGCTTTGTCAAAGTGACACAATCGTACCGAGACACCTTTTTTATTGTTGTTGTTGTTATTGTTGTCTTCATTGGATTCTTTTATACTTTTGTACATTATGTTTTATATACATAAAGTTGGTTGTACCAAATGTAACTCATTTGAATATTTAAGTGGCATATAAGCGGAGAAAAGGAAGAAGAAGAAGAGATATGATATATATTTTCTTTTTAAATGCAATCCTATGACTCATACGGCAGTTGTTGTTAGCTATTTGCGTGTTGGAAGTGAAATTTGGTGAATGAAAAGTGAGGTTAAGTGGCCAAAGTGTGGTTAGTTTGGGGCATCAGGTGAAGTTTAGTTTAGTTTGATGCAAGTGAATGAGAATGGAACTAAAAAGTAGTTTTTTATTTCAAGTTTAGGAAGAAATCAATAAAAATAAATAAATATTCAATAAATTGGAAAAAGTTGTTAATGCATTTACATGAATGAAAGTAGGTGAATACCTTTAAAAGTAAATCAAAATTTACAAACTTAGTATAAAAGAATATAGCTAATATGATAAGATGAAAGCATAGAGTCAAAAGTTTCAAAAAATATGGTTGCAAAAGTAGGGTTATGTGCTGTTTTGTCCATGAATTCACATTCTACTTTATTCAATCTGAAGTTTGAAAACAAAGTAAATGATTTGAGTCAAGATGCCAAAATACGAGCATAGCTAATGTTGAAAAGTTTTTCACAATATGGGCAGAAAAGTAAGTCCAAAAAAACTAAGGTTATGTGCTGCTCTTCTTTAGCTTCAAACTATAAATTTTATGACACTTTGTCTACTAATAACCAACTATGAACAATTTGATTCAATATGCCAAGGCTAGCGCAGAGATAAAGTTAAAAAGTTCCAAAAAATGTGGTGAAAAAAGTAGGGTTATGTACTGTTCTTCTTTAAATCTGCCCACAACTCACATTCTATGACATTTAAACTGAAATGTTCAAACAATATATAAGTAATTTGAGTCAATATGAAAATTAAACCAGATAAAGTTCAAAACTTTCCAAAAAAATATGGTAAGAAAAGTAGGGTTATGTGCTGTTCTTCCTTAAATCAGCTCACAACTCACATTCTACTTCATTCGATTTGAAATTGATAAATTGATTCAATATGCTAATATGAAAGAGCAACTAAAACTCAACATTTTTCTTATACATATATAGGCAAGAAAGTTTAAAAAAAAAGTAAGGTTATGTGCTGCTCTTCCTTAGCTTTATACAAATTTCACATTCTGTTTTTGTTTGATCTGAAATTTGCATACAGAATATACAAAATTCGAGATTAGAGCAGAGATAATGTTGAAAAGTTTCCAAAAATCTGTTTAGAAAAGTAGGGTTATGTGGCTTTTCTTCCTTAGAACTGCACAGAAGTACCATTCTACAACAATCGATCTGAAATTTTCAAACAATATATAAGTAATTTGAGTCCATATCCCAAGAATTAACCAGATGAGGTTCAAAAGATTCAAAAAATCTCACTAGAAAAGTAGGGTTATGTGCTGTTCTTCCCTAAATTTGACCAAAAATTCACATTCTACTTTATTCTATTTGAAAATTGAAACTAAATATGCCAAGATAACAACAGATAAAATTGAAAAGTTTGAATTGAAAATCTAAATCTTTGCTCCTTTATTGTGCAATCTCGCCGTTCACAATCGAGTCTTGCACCGCCGCAGTCCCACCGAATGGCGCATTAATAAATGAAATCACGTTGCCAATGCACATTTGTCTAGTCAACGTTGTTGAAAATCTGAGAATTTCAAATATTTTATGAAAATTTATGAATGTTTACGACTGGCGACGACGAGTGTACGCGCATAAATATTATAAATTTTGCACTTTTAACAATCACACACACACACACACACACACAAACACACTGCGACATGCACCTCATGTGGCTATGGATTGTTGTTGTCATTGTTGTAAATAAATCTGTAATGTAAAACCCTAAAAACTTTGATTAACAAAATGGCAAATAGTTGTAAAATTTTATGAGCCCGCAATGCCTTTGCACATTTTTCAATAAAAGCAACAACAAAACAAGCACACATACAAAATAAAAAATTAAAAATTTTGCACCTAAGTGCACAACAACAACAAATCGTTTGTTTTGTGCCATTTTGTGCCACTTTTAAGCCCACAAAATTTCATGTGTTGCACATTTCATGTGTTAACATTTTTATTAATAAAAAATTAACAACAATAAATTGGCACACAGATAGACGGACGGACAGATAGACAGTCATAACTATTTATGATGTGATAAATTTGCAATAATTTCTTTTAGTATTTTCTGCAAATTGTTATTTCATCTCGGCACTTTACACTTTGCACAGTTTGAGCGCTTTTAGTGTTAAGTGTGAAGCGTTTGTGTGTTGCGAGTTAATGCCGAAGGTAGCGATCGGGCGGCCGCATGTTGGGTGCGCTGCTTGGCGCCAGTGTGGCTTAATTGAAAAATTAAAGAAATTCCAATTTGTGGTTTTGTTAAGGCAACGCGGCTATAAGCAAATTGCTAATTGCAACAGAACTTTGAAAGGATTTTTTTATTATTATTTGTTTTCTTAACTAACTTTTTTTTCTTAACTAATTAAAACAAAGTAATTTTTGTTTTGGTTTAGTTATAGTTTGTTTAAATTTGTTTATAATATAATAATTTTGAGAACTATTATTTTAAATTTTCATTTGTTTTTTTTTTATTCTTTAAAAAGAAATAATATATTTTTAATCGATACTTCAATATTTTTGATTCGTTTGATTTTGTGTTAACCATTTTTCATTATAATTATTTAAAAATATTTTTTTTTTAATTTTTGTTCAAAATCTAATATTTTACCTACTTATTAATAAAAATTTTTTTATAATCATACATTTTCTTTATTTTTTTAATAAAATGGTTTCTATTTGTATTTTAACAACTATTGTTTATTTGTTTTATTTGTTATTTTTCATTTTTTTTAACTAATTTAATAAGTTTGATTTAATTTTAATTTTAATTAATTAGTAAATGAATTTTTACACATTTTTTTGTTTTTAATTTTATTTTTTATTATTTTGTTTGGTTTTATTTTTCTTTTTTAATTTTTTACAAATTTTTAATTTATTGTTAAATTATTATCATATTTTTTTAGTACTTATTAATTTAAAAATACTTTTGTTGAATTTACTAACTTGTTGATTGCTTTTTGTCAATTGTTTTTTACTTTCTAATTTGTTTATTCTTAACTAATGTAAGTTGATTTTTACTTTATTAAAACAACTTTTAGTTTAAATTATTTTAAGTTATTATTTTGTAAAAGCATATTTTTACATTTCTCCATTCCATTTTTTCATTTATGATTAAATACATTTTTTATTCATTAAATAAAAGCTTTTGTTTGTTTTTATTATAATTTGTTCATGTTCTTTTTCAAAAAATATTTTTCGTTTTCCATAAATTTGCATTTTTTATTTTAAAAACTTTTCTTTATTACTAATTTTTTTTTTTAATATTTTCTTCTTAACTAATTTAATAAATAACCAATATGTTTTTCAATATTTTTATTTTGTTTGATTTTTTTCTTTACTAAAATAATTTATGTTTTTGTATTTGAAAATATTTATTTGTTTTATTTAAGAATATTTGTTATTTAAAGAATATATTTTTGCATTTTTTTGTTTTTATGCTGTTACTTTTGTTTTGTTTAATATTTTGTTTCATTAATTTTATACTTATTTATGTTTTTAAGTTGTTTTTGTTTTAATTATAATTGTTTCTGGTTATGTTTTCTTGATAAAATATTTTCCATTTTTGTAAATTTGAATTTCTCATTTAAAATGTTCAATAATTCTTTATTTCTCAATTTTAGTTGTTATGTTTTATTTTTACTTTAAACTAATTCAATAAATAATGTTTTGTACTATGTTTTTGTTTGATTGTTTTTTTTCTTTGTTTAAATAATTTTTTATTTATTGAAGATCAATTCAATCAAAGATCAATCATTTTTTTTTGCTTTGATTTTTCTATTTGTTTAAATTTTACATTGTTAAATTTTTTTATTTATAGTTAATTCAATTTTTTAAATTGACTTTTAATATTAAACATTTTCATGTCTTATTTTGATTTATTTTAGCTTTGTATTTATTCATTTTTAACTTTTTAATTTATTAATTTGTTTTTAGTTTTTGCGTTGCCTATATTTTGAAGTTTTCTAAATTTTTAATTGGTTAAGTTAGAATTTTATTTGTTTTATGTGTTTTCTTATTTCTGTTTTTGATTTGATATTTGTAAAGAATTTTTTACTTTGTATTGCTTGTTAAATTATTTTTAATTATTAAATACAAATTTCTTCTGTTTTTGACATTTAATGTTTACGATTATTTTTACTTATTCTACTAAAATAATTTATAAGCACTGATTGTAAGTTCTACACATATTTTTACACATTTACAACTAATTCTTTCAAAGCCGCATGTTTGGTTCGCTTTTTAATAGCGCACAATTTGTTTTAAGAATGGCGTTTTCTAGATTTTATGTTTTTCTATAATTAAAAAAATTTTCCAATAAAAACAACAGCTGCGTTTCATAGTCGTCACAGCTTGGCAAAATGTCAAAGGCGCCAACACGAACATCAACAACTGGGGCGCTTGTTGCTAACTTTACTATCGACAGACTGCACAAGTCGAGCTCAGAACTCGATGTACTCGTAGAGAGCAAAAACTTTTTAAGAAAGAATTTGCTTGGTTGAAAGATTACGGAGCACAAAACGGCTGTGTGGCAAAATGCAATGTTGCAGCATGACAGACGGTTCAACGAGTGGACCAGTGATGGCCAGTCTGCTTCTCGCGAGTAGCTTTTAATATAATCTGCGAGTTTACTGCCGTCAGGTCCCTAGTGGGAAGAATGATTGAAGAACGTCCAATCCCCGAATTGAGGAAAATAGCTTCACTGGTGTGGACATTGAAAGACAAAATCTTGAAAATATTGAAAACAATCATGACGAGTCAACAGAATCCATGCCTCTTCACCTAATTATGTTTAGGTTCCTAACCTCAAACTTCTGACACAAACTTTCTGTCATAGAAATAAGGAAAACTTAACCAGAAATGACAGACACATTTTTAAAGCTGAAATGTTGCAACATAAATTCAAAACCAACAATTTTCCCATCTTCGCTTAAAGTGAAATAAAAACGCAACCATGTGGCAACTTTGAAGCGAAACTTTCGCCCCAACTGTTGTACGCAACAAATTGCAATTTTCCTTCCCCAACATATGCAAACTTTTTGCAAGCCCAAAAAGAAAATTAAGCTGCCAGCAGCTGACAAAGATGCCAACAATTTTCAATTTTCGCTTCGCGTCTTCCGCACCCTCGTAGCGATAATGACGAACCGTTGCCATACATCATGTCACGTGGCCATATATCTTCATCTGCATTAATGGCGGCGTTTCTTGTGCCGTCAAGTGGCAACTAAATTCGGCGAAACTCATCAACAATAACGAAATTTTTACAACTGCAACTTTTCACACTGCAAAAGTGTGTCAAAACACTTTCCAACACTGGCTACGCCCTTTTGCGCCGCGGGCCATTTTACTTTTTCTTCTTCTGCTTCTGGTGGCTGCTCTTTCTTTCGTTCTTTCTTTCATTTTCGATTTGACGCTGACAGCTGCTGTCAATTGAATTAGATGGCCACGCTTGTTAGCAACATTGTTGCCAGCAATTTGTTGTTGTTGACAGTACGGTTGTTGACAAAAGTGGGTGTGGTGCGTTGTGGACTCTTTCAATTTTGACCAAACACCTAATGCGACACACACACACACACACACATGCAGCGAATTTATTTTCATATTGATTGGCGTTGTGCGATTTGTTGGCGTTTCGAGGCGCTTTGGCCATGTGAGCCAGACTCGTAGGTCAGGTGCAACGTTTTTGCCACAGTCAACAGCAACAACAACAACAACAAAAAGGCAACAAAGCAACGCGTCGCGCCTTTGACCAGCCAGCGTGTAAATTACGCTCAATTGCGGTGAGTTATTGGTAGAATGCGACGAAATGTGTCGAAATGGTCATTGCGCATGCGTACGCGCGCATACATTACTGCGCCAGGCGGCGGCGACTTCGACGCGCGCACACAGACGCCAATGCAAATATTTGGATGGCGCTGCGGACGCACTTTTGTTTGTGCACGCTTTTCGTTTGGAAGTCATTACTGTGCGGCTTTAAGCGGCCGATTAGCATTTTGCCGCGGCCAGTGCTGGAATTTTTAGTGGCACTTCGACGACTGAGCGACCGACCGGGCAGCAGTCTGCAAGTCGACTTGCGCAATGCGCCCAAACAAACGAGAAGCCACTGCGTGTGTGCGGTTGTTTGTGTTTGAGTGAATGTGTGTGTGTGTGTGGGTGTGCGTGTGACGGCAGCCCATCATTTGCGCATTCAACACGAAATTTATTGATTTTCAGCTGGTGGCTCGCTCTGCCAACAACAATGAATGCGCTTTCGAAATTAGGTGAAAAAGTCAGATTTGCTTTTAGGCGCTTCGGCGTTCAGGTGAATGCACGTCGAAGCCAAGTAATGAAGCGTTGAAAGTGCAAAAGGCAGAGAGCGTCAAAGTGATTTGAAAATGGTTTTGAAATGCTGAAAGTGTTGCCAGACTACAACAAATTCTTGTAGCTAATATTTTGTTCAGTTATTATAATATAAAGTAATAAATAAAATAATTAAAATTAAATAAAATTATTAATAAATAAAAATTTGTAAATAAAATAATTAAAATTGTGTGATAAGTTTATTATTTTTGACAGACTTAAACAATTTCTTGTAGCTTATTGCCTCTTCAGTTAAAATAAAAAATAATTAAGAATTTATGAAAATTCATTGTTTTTGGCAGATTAAGGGAAATTTAAAAGCTAATGTTTTCATCAATTAATATAAAAACTTTAACTAGAACTTAGTGAAAAATTTGTTACTTTTGTTAGACTAAAGCCAAGTCTTCTAGCTTATTCTTTCTTCAGTTAATATAAAAAAAATGAATAAAAATTGTATGAAAAAAATTGTTGTCCCCAGACCAGGCAGACTGGTTTCTTTAGGTTATAAAAAAAAACATAAAAATATTAAACAAAATTTTATATTTTTGTCAGATTAAAATAAATTCTTGTAGCTAATATAAAAACGTAATTAAAACTTTATAAAAAATTTTTATAAATAATTGAAATTGTATGAAAAATTTAATTTTTACCACCTAAATCTTGTAACAACATTTTTTTTTATTTTTTTAATTTAAATATAATGAAAAATTAATTATTATTGACCAGAATAATCGAATTATTATTAATTTTTAAATTTAAATAAAATTAATATTTATTGAAATTTAAAAAATCTATGAAAATGTAACTTTTTCTGCATTTTTCTTCGGTCCCTAAAAAAAAATTAATTTAAATTTTATGAAAAATTAATATTTATACCAACAAAATCTTGTAGCTAATATTTTTTTAAGCTTTTCGATTGAACTTTAATGGAAAATTAAGTATTATTGGCCAGGCTAGTTAAATTATTATAAATGTATTATATAAAAATATAGTATTTATCGAAAGTTTATGAAAATGAATGATTTTTTTAATGCAAAATACTCAGAATTCAATTCTTTATTTAAATATTCTTTAAAAAAAATTATTAATTTTTATAGTAAACAATTTTTAAAGCTCCGTTTTACTTGTTTCTTCCTCTTTGGTTTCATTAAACATAAAATAACATAAAATATATAAACATAAAATAAATATTTAAAAATTCCAACAAATTATTATACAACAAAAACCATAACTTTTTTCAATGAAAACACAAAATTAATACGAAATATTTAATAGAATTTAAAAACAAACAATATTTTTCATAGTAAACAATTTTTAAATCTACTTTTTACTTGTTTTTCTTCTTATTTTCTTTGATGAAAAGATAAAATTAATACAAAAAAATTCAATCAAATTAGAGAACAATTTTTATTTATTTCTTTATTTTAATGAAAACACCAAATTATTCAATAACATTTAAAAAAATCATAGAAAATAATTTCGAAAACTACGGTTTACTTGTTTTTCGTTGTTTTTTTTCTTCTTCTTTCAATTACAACAACTTGAAAGTCATTACTCACTCATCGGTTGTGCGCAATAAACAAATTTTGAATATCATTAGTTTTTGTGATGATTGCTCACGTAACGGGTTCCCTTTTGAAAAACACCGCCATTTTGTAATGACTAATGCCACACGCCGCCCAGCAATTGCAATTAAGTTGCAAAACGACCACAACAACAACAATAACAAAAATACAAATATAAATGCCGCCAAAAAGCACGTCGCCCACTGTTCTAATTAAAGTGTTTTAATTGTAAATTTCATTTGCCGACCGAAGCTGCTGACAACATTTTAATTGTAATTGTAAAAAGCAACAACAACAACGACAACAATAAGCGATAATGTTTTTTTCAGCAAACTCAATGCCAGTGAAATATTCAAATTTTCATCATTAGTCACCAGCAACAAAGGCGACAAACATATACATATGTATACATATACATTTGTATATGCACATAGATATATATATATGTACGTTCATACATAAATGTGCGTTGATAAAAACAATAACAGCTTTAAGTTTAATTCAGCAATAATGAGCTCATAAAATGTATTGCTAGGCAAATTTGTAGGTTTGTGTTGTTGTACAATTTGAATCTGAAATTGAAAATTAAGTTTTAAAAAATTTTTTTAATTTGGATATTTTTTGGTGACACTTTTCCGATTATTGCATTGAGCAGACAGACCCACCGGCGCGTTCGTCGATATCACTCAGTGACTGCCACTTTCTGACAAACACACAAGCACACTCACACTCATACAAATCCCTGAGCTAAGCTTCTGATTTTCATAGTTTTTATCACAAATTACACGTTTCGCTGTCATCACAAATTTTTGAAATGACAACGCTGCGACTTTTGGCTGACGCTGACATTTCTGGTGTCACTTTGGTGCTTTTTGACAGCCTCACTGCGACACAGTTGCTGCATGTGTAAGCAATATTCGACATCATAATTGTTGTTGTTGTTGTTTTTATATGCATTTTTCTTTGTTTTCGTCAGTTTGCTGATAAAGCAGAAAATTATTTAATTGACAAATCAATCAGAATAGTAAAGTCAAATGGTGAAAAAGCTTGAAAAATGTTTTTATAAAAATATAATTTTTTTTTGTAAATATGTTTTACATGCAAATTAATCAAAATGTTGTCACAATTCTTACTTTCTTTAATTTTTTTTACTTTTGAGGTGTTTTTTACTTTCTGAAATTTGTATTTTAGTTTTAATTTTGTATTTATTTGTATTTATTTTTATAATTTTTTAATATTTTTTATTCTTATTTATTTTTATTTTTGAGATCTTTTAAGTTAACCCCACTATGACCATATGAAAAAGCTTGAAAAATGTTTTTATAAAAATATTTTTTTTTTTAATATAGTTTACATAAAAATGAATCAAAATGTTCAATTCTTACTTTTTATTTATTTTTTTACTTTTGAGGTTTTTTCCCCACTTTTTGGAATTTGTATTTTGGTTTGTATTTTGTATTAATTTTTATTTATTTTTATTATTTTTTAATATTTTTTATTATTATTTATTTTTATTTTTAAGATTTTTTAACCCCACTCTGAACACTGTTACGCTCAGGCAACACTTGGTACACTCGTCTACATGTTCAAACAAGCCGCTACGAAAGGGGGGAAGTAGTGTTGCAAGTTCAAAGCTCCTCAAAATATTTGTTCTCGCAGATATTTTAGATGGCAAAAATTATATTTTTGTGCTCAAAAGTTGGAATCTTGTCCCTAAAAATGGAATCCTATAATAAAGTATCCTTCCTAACGGTACTTTGCTGTCAATCAAGTATGGCACATGGAGGACAACCACACCACACCACAACGTCGATAACTTTGCACAATGCCCAGCACCGCCAACTAAATGTTTTTATTTATCAACGAAATCGCACTATTGACATTTCCTGCTCGAAGTGCGCAGCGTCGCCAAGTCGCAGCGTCGTCAGCGACAGCGACAGGTGGCAATGCGTACTTTACACTCCAAGCTTCAATATGTATTCGTACCGATCCCATAGTCAATAATAATAACAATAAGAAGAAGAAGAAGACAACGAAAGCGCCAACCATAACATAACAACAACATTTGAATAAATGTCAAAGAAATCGCATTGACTGGCAGCCAACAACAATTAGTAGCGACACTAATCGGCCAGCAACGCCCCCAACTGGCTGCCCGCCGTGGCCGTGCGACATGAAGCGAGCGAAAGCGACGCGATAAGGTTAATTAAATCTTTTGTACAAATACGCGCAAATTCCCTAATCGCTTTTTTATTATATTACAATTTTGGTGTTAATACGCATTATTGTTGTTGTCGCTATTGTTGTAGTTTTTATTGTTACTATCGTTGTTGTTGTTGCTGCCATTGGCGCATTATCTCCTTTCGTTGTGCCGCATTCACACACACACACACAGAGGGAACGCCGCCGGTGTTTTGCTCTTTTGTGGGCTCGTTTATGACGCGCAGAGTTGCAAAACGATAATGTTTTTACAATGTGCATTGTAGATTTTTATGATTTCGAGTTGCTGCGCATATCTCGGGTGGGAAGTGCGCGCGTGCGCTGGCAGCGAGCTTGTTAACCTTTGTGCTGGCCACATTTTCGAGCTGCTACCATAACAACAACAATGACACCATAATGCGTCTAATAACAGCTAAGAAAACACAACAACAACAAGTTGAAGAGCAGACAATATGTGCACAAATGGCCGCGCCAGAATTGAGCCTCGGCCAAGGGTTGCCAAGTTGGCGCGTTTGATTTATTTCACGCCAGTCAATGACACAAGCTTTGAAATAAGAAAAAAATATAAAAATATCACATATGCACAACCATACATTTGACTGTGTGTAGGGCAGTTTGTTTTTGTTGTAAAAACAACTTGAAAATATGTTCGGATACCTGAACTGAAAGGTTGCTCGACGTGGCAGGGGTTGCTTTGCTCGATCTGGACGCGTTCCGCCCTTTGCGTAGCCGCTTGTTGTATGGTAATTTTTATGGGGTGTAGTTGTTGTTATTTTTATGGTAATCATAATCATCATCATCATCATCATTATCGTCAGCATCATAATAAATACATTAACTACAAACAATTACATTTATTTTTCTTACTCATTTTTTTATTTCTTTTTTTTATGTATGTACTGCAGATAGACTTTTGATGATAGTTCACTTGGTTGTTGTTGGGTTGTGCTGGCAAAAACTTGTTTGAAAATTGAAATAGTTCTCATTTCAATTATTGAATTGAATTGAAATAATTCTCATTTAGACCTCGAGGGTGTTGGGTTTAAAAATTAATTAAAAAATAATGTTACAAAAATAAAAACCAAAATTGCTTTAACATAACTATTTGTCATTCAGTAAATGTCGGAAATATCTTAGACCGTTTTTTTTTAATTGTACTTATTGTTTTGCATTATAACTCATTCTAAGATTTTTCCAGGTTAGATGTGGGTTTCGATTGAGTGATCCCTAAAGAGTGCACGACTAGTAAAATGTAGGACCTCTAAAGTCCATTATAATGTCCAATGACTGCATGACAAGTACAATCGAAGACCTCTAAAGTCAATTGTGTTCCCAAAGATGACACAGTCTTTGTCTCCTGTTGTCCCGAAATGAGTCTGAGCCTGCGAGCTGCTTGTCTAACAAACTTGGAGGCTCCTAAGGTCCATCGTGATGTCCATCGTGTCAGCCTGAACTGTTTGGCTAGTTTAATCGAAGATTTCTAACGTTTACTATGATGTTCAAAGAGCGTGTCAAATTTCTTCGTATCCCATGCCTGGCAATGGTCAAAATCAGATCCAAACCCGCTGTGATATGAGATTACGGCCAAAGTGATTCAGAAATTAATATTTTATTGAGTTAGCTTAGAGAAGAAGCCTGTCATTCATACAAGAGAAATATTCCCACAAGATATATCACTTCATCTTCTTCCAAGAAACAGTAAGGACACAGTTTGGAAAATCAAAAACCTTCTCTGCATAGTCAACTTTCGCAAAGGCTTTGAAATTTCTGGCATTATTACAAATAGTCTACTTTTCATCAAATGGTTCTGTATTTCAAATAAAACTTTCAAGTAAAAATTTGCTAAAACTTCAAGCAATTTGACTTGAAAATAGACCAAGTTAGGTAAGCTGAAAGATCAGGTAGGCTTCGTTTAGATCCTGTCAAGTCCCACTGGTGCCAGCCAGAGCTCTTTTGTGCTGCAGATCGACTCAAAAGAGATCGGCGAGAATGTGGGTGTTGCTAGCAAAGTTCAGTAATGATTTAATGTTGTTCTTGGCGACCTCATCAAACCCAGAGATGAACGGGGCCCCTGGGTGAGTGAGACTCAGCCCCGAGATAGGTGGACGCAAGCAAAGAATATTTGGCAAGTAACTGAAAGTCCAATACGACTTATCTTGAAACGACTTTTAGGCATGTCATATTTTAATTATATGGAATTTTTCTTAAAAATTAATACATTTTTTATTTCCAATAATGAAAGTCTTCTGACTTTCCCACTTGCCGCGCAAAATTGTAACCAAATCTCCCTTTCTATTTATTTATTTTTCATTCTTTTGAAAATTTTTTTTATACTTTTCAACTACCACAAACCGTTACAGTCTTCTACTGGGCCCATAAATTGTCGCACACTTTGTTGTTTTGTTGTCGTCTAGTAAAATTTAGTGCAACTCTGGCATTCCAACCACACAAGTCAACTGTTGGTGTCGCTGTCTGTCGCTCAACTACCGCCGCGTGCCGCTTTGATATCGCACCAATAAAATGCTTTCATAAAAATGTTTATCATTTCAGAAATATTTTTTCTAGGCGTTCGTTTTTCGCTCTCACTCGCATTTAGCGGCATTTAGCGTTTTATGACCACGAAACGTTGCTTTGCTCCACTATGGGTCGGTCATTGTTTGAATAAATTTCCAGCTCGCTCTATGTAACATGACTTGAGCTCTGGTTTTTAAGCTCTTTAAGTTAGCTGCTTTTCTTGTGAATTTCCTTTTTTGTTTTTGTTTCTCTCAATAATTTCAGCATTAATGTTTAATCAATGCGCTTCTATGGCATTTTTATTGCTAGCTCTGCACTGGCTTGCATTGTTTCCGTGTCGTTCTTTAATAATTCCAAGTCTTGCATTCTTTGGCCACAACATGCATCAATCATTGCGGCGCCAAATACCTGTCAGAACAATCGCCAGTTCGCTTAACAAAGTTTAGTTAGTCTGGTGCGGTGAAAAGTTTTATTGTCTGTCACGTTTTGCTAGCCAAATCACTAAGTTTGTAGTTGTAATTTTTGCCAACAAGAGAACTTTACTACTACTTAGTAAACTATATTGAAATAATTTAGTTGAAAACTTACAACTTTGTAGTATTTGAAAAAGTCGAAAGTGAACACTGTGAGAAGCACTTCTGGGAGAATGTCTTAGGCCAAATCACTAATTTGTGATCGTCATTTTTATCAACTTGTGAGGAAACTTTGTCTGCATTGTTATTGAATTAAAAAGCCAAATTTTTGCAGTATTTGAAAAAATTTCAATTAAAATTGTATCAATCATTGACGGACAATTTGTAGTCGCGTTTTTTCAATTTCTTAATACCGCAGTGGGACTTCTTAAGTTCCAGTGAAGCTGGTCTGGATCTTTGTGGCTTTTTATACTATTTTTTAATTTAAAATCTGTTACTACTTTCACTCACGTTTTGTTTGATTTTTAGTAATTTTACTGTTTAAATATTTGTGTTTGGTTTATTTAATTTAGAAATTACAGGTTTTTTTGCACGCTTATAGAAAACTCTGTATTTTTTCTAAATTTTAAATCCGTTTTGCAAAATAATAGTAGGTACTATTTTTTAAACTATTTTTTTACTATGTGTGATATCTTTTTTTAATTTTAAAATCTTTAATTTTATTTTTTTATTTTTATTTTTAGTTTTCATTTTTAATTTTTAATTCTTTGTTTTTTTATTCTTTTTATATTTTATAATTTGCAATTTATATCTTGTATTTTATATTTTATTTGTAGTTATTTATATTTTTTATATTTTTTATATTCTTTAATTCAAATTACCTATTTTCTATTTTTTGCTTTCCAATTTACATTTCAATATTTTATTATTTTAATATTTTATATTTGCTATTTTCTTTTCATTTTTTATTTTTTTTTCTGTTTGCTATTTTAATATTCTAATATTTTATATATTATATTCTATATTTTATATTTAATTAAAAAAATTTTGGTAACATAAAATTTATATATTGTTATATGTTTTGTTATATTATATGTTTTAATTTTTTTAAGTTCATTTCATTTTTTTTTTGGTTTTACTTTCTTACAATAATTATAATTTAATTCATTTGTTTATTTTTATTAGTTGTATTATATTTATGTTAGCCAATTAATTTAATTTTTTTAATTACATTTTTTATGATATTTGGTTTCACTTTTTTATTTTTATTAGAATTGAATTTATTTTTATTGGTTTTATTCTATTTATGTCACGCAGTTTATTTTATTTTATTTAATTTTATTTTATTTTATTTTATTTTATTTTATTTTATTTTATTTTATTTTATTTTATTTTAGTTTATTTTATTTTATTTTATTTTATTTTATTTTTTTATTTTGTATTATTTTATTTTATTATTTTATTTTATTTGTTTTTTTATTTTATTTTATTTTATTTTATTTTATTATATTATATTTCATTTTATTTTATTTTATTATATTTTATTTTATTTTTTTTTATTTTATTTTATTTTATTTTATTTTATTTTATTTCATTTCATTTTAATTTAGTTTATTTTATTTTATTTTATTTTTTTTTTATTTTATTTTGTTATTAAATTAAATTAAATTTTTTTATTTTATTTAGTATTTTATTTTTATTTATTTATTTGATTTTATTTTATTTTATTTTATTTTAATTAATTTTATTTTATTTTATTTTATTTTATTTTATTTTATTTTATTTTATTTGATTTTTTTTGTTTTTATTTCATTATTATTAATATTTTTGTGTTTCATTATTTATTTACTCCTGATTTTATTTTAATTTTTCTAAATATATTTAATGTTTATTTTCATTTAATATTTCAGTCAATTTAAATTTGTTTTTCCCCAAAATTAAATTGTCTAATTTGTGTAAATTATTATTATTTGTTTTCAAAAATCACAAATAAAAGTAAAAATTCTATACTCACATCGTATCTTTCTGGCCTCATTGTATCCCCCAAATGTATGGGTTTAATTTATAATCCAACATGGGTTGTTTGTGCGTTACCACAAAAATGCAACATTTGCCGTTCGATGTTTTAACTTTCTGATTAAATTTGTTGTTGGTGTTGTTTTGAATATCGCGTTGAAAAGGTTTGCGCAATGGAAATTTTTCAATTTCAGCCAAAACTGCAGCGACGGCAAACGAACAAAAAAACTTGCCTTTCAAACTTGATTTCTATACGAAATTTTTCCGAATATCAGAATTCTATAGAAATTCGTTAATTTCTGCTGCCAATTTTTAAAAACTAAAACTGTTTTTATTGCACTTTTTCAAGTGACGGCACCGAATTGTCTTCAAGTCGAGCTAAATTCGTAAATCAACTGAAAATCGCAGCTAATCGATTAACCAATCAAATGAATTCTGCGAGCCGAGTTTCTGTTATTGTTGCTTTCATTAATTTGTTGTTGTTGCAGAAGTTGTATTCGAACTACACTCGAACGATTGGCGTGGCCACGTTAATTAGATTAAAGCCGCACTTTGGCTGACTTGGCCTGAAAATTCAGAATTCGAATATTCAGAATTTTCCAACTCTCACAAAACCGTAGTTTTTCACTTGGCAAATGTCAACAAAAACTGCCGGCCAATGCAACTCGCGAACTCTGAAACTCTTCACGGTTTGAAACTTTTTGTCGATTTTTAAAACAAAATCATTTAGAATTTTCTCAACGCAACGTAAATTTGCACTTTTGGGAAAAACTCGTTCAACACACTGCAACGATATTTCCGCACACTTTACTATTGTTGTTGGCGTTTTATTCAAACTTCACTTAAAACTTGACGCAAATTGCTGACATTCGACCGCTTGAATTTTTTTCGAATTGAACCGCTTTTTGCAATAATTTTTTTAAATTTGATTATTTGCTTCATTTAGATTTATTGCTGTCGTTGCTGTTGTTGTTGGTGCGTGTGTATGTGTGTGTGAGTGCGTTTTGCTGGCTTTTTAGCATTCGAAGCGTTCGAACGTTTTTAACCCGGCGACAGTTGCCACAGAACTGAATCGTACGCTTGCCAAATACAAACTGAACCACGAGCTGAACCGCACATCAATTGCAGCGCCGCCGCATGTGAGACTGACTGACTGACTGAACTCAACCGAACTGAACTGAACTGAACTAAACTGAAGTGAAGTCAGCGGAACAGAAGAACCGAGCTGAACGCTGTGCGACGGACGGCAGGCGGCCAAGCGAACGCGAGCCGAGCCCAAGTCGTCGTTCAGGCAGTGTCGTCCGTCAGCAGCGGCTCGTCCGTCTCGGCGCTGTTGACTGGCTGGCGGCATTATCGCATCGAACGGCACCGTATCTGCCAAATACGACTGTCGCGTACGGCCGCAAGCGGTACGCGGCCGCCGCTGTTAGCCACTGCGGTGGTGGTTGTGGTTGTGGTTGCTGTTACTGTTATTGGTACTGTTGCTGGCTTGAAGGCAGCACTGCAATGACCAGCAAGCGAAGTGAAGAATCTTAAGCGGCGGCTGCTGGTCAGTTGGTTGGTTCGTGGGTTGGCCAGTTGGCTTGTTGTGGGCAGTTAACAGTGAACCGCTGTTAACAGTGTTTTAAGGGTTCTGTACCGAAAGTTGCTGCTGTTGAGTGCACTGCACTGCCAAGTAAAATTGCAGTCGAGGTCGATGATAACAGCGACAATTCGAAGCCAACAAAGCGGTTGACTTGTTGGGGTTTTGTGTGAACGCTGTTGTTGTTGTAAGCAAACAAATGCAATATTTGATTAAGTGGCTAATCATCACAAACACTGCAACTTTTTCAAAAATTATTTTTTAACACATTTCGATAAGATAATGAATTTAAAAATATATTTATTTTTCTTTTTGCAACATGTTTGTAAATATTTTGTTTTATAGAAATTAAAATAAATTTATTTTTGGTTCTATTTTTGTGATCTGCTGTTCATTGTGTTACAAGTTGTGTAAAAAAAATAAATAAATAAAAACTTTTTCAAAAATCATCACAACTTTTTCAAAAATTTTTTTTTAAATATGTACATTTCGAAAGGATAATGAATTGAAAATGTAAATATGTATATTTTTTTTTTGCAACATTTTTGTGAATATTTTGTTTTATAGAAATTAAAATAAATTTATTTTTACGTTCCATTTTTGTGATCTGCTGTTCATTGTGTTACAAGTTGTGTAAAAAAATAGACGGGACACTTGAAAAAAAATATTTTCCTACATATATTAAGCAATGCTGCTTAGTGCATTGGAAAGTTACATCCTTTCTCGATTTGCAGTTGAAATTTCATGACATTTGGTTTACTGAAAGCGAAGTTATGGCATCTGAAGTGACAGTATTTTTGTGTCATCGAACACAGTGTCCATATTTAGTTTTATTTGAAACTTGGTAAAACGTTTGCCCAAAGATTTCAATTGATAAAGCAAGTTTCTGGAGATGATTGGTCAACCCGTGGCAGGGTTCATGTGTGATATATGCCATTTAAAAATTATCGTAAGGACATAAATGATAACCAACTAAAATTAGCAATCACAGCAGATTTCATCTAAAAACTGCGAGAATTCTTCAAAGATCAGTCAAAATCTTCAGTGAAATGCTATAAACTTAATTTAATTAATTAATTTTTGACATCAATTTAATGCGTCTTAGGCGAACATTTGGAAATAGGGAAAAGTGAGTGCTCTCTTTGACCGCACAAGTTGATCGATAGATACCTGTGACCGATTTTTTTTACTAAAAATCGCATTTTAAACATCAACGACTTCCTGTATTCGATTGTTTTGGCACCATATGACTTTTAGCTTTTCGAAAAAATCCATTTGCCAATAAAAGAAAAGCGTTTTGAGGCCGTAGAAGCCATCCAAAAGGCTTGTACCAACATTCTGAAGGGCATACTGAGCAACAGGGGCGGATTCAGAAAAATATTTTGGGGGTTTTCAAAAAGTTATTCTTTAGTATTCATAAAATGTCAAAAATGCCTTTAAATTTGTTAAAACTTCGTTTAAAGTCGATCCTAATATTTCGGGTGGGGGAATCAACCCCCAAAACCCCTCTGAATCCGCCACTGCTGAGCAACAATTTCAAACACTCATTCGAAATACTTTCAATCTATGAAAATTGCTGTATTGAGTTCGACTATTTAGGGACTATTCTAAAAAAACATTTGTAGTTATTACTTTTTAAAATATCCTGTTTTTTTTGGAACGCACGTTGTATTGATGAAGTGGATTAGAAGATACATAGATGTGAGGGAAGGATAGAAGTGAATTGAATTAAATTGAAATAAGCCATAGGAAGTCCATTTCTTAAGCACTGAGGCCAATCGACACAGGAGGGGTTGTAACGCCTTTAACAATAATTTATGGTGGTAAATATGGTTTCAAATGGAATTGAGCTCAAAAGTGGTACCACCCCCTTCCTCCCCCCAATTGGAATCCTGACTAACTCAGGCTAGGCTGCCCATTGTACTTAAGGCTCAAGAAAGGATCATAGATACAGGGTGTTGCGCAAAAGTTGTCACCCAGTGTTCTTTGGCTCTTATTTGTTTATAAATGAAGGAATGAATTAATCGTCATATTCATTCATTCATTCATTCATTCATTCATAAACAATTTAGAGCCAAGGAGCACTGGGTGACAACTTTTGCGCCACCCTGTAAATAGATGAAGTCAACTACTTCTGGCCCATCTGATGAACTGCAACGCCAAACGAACATTGAGTGTTTCACTCTTTTTCCAACCATTCTTCTTTATAAGCGCCAATCACTTACGTGTCGTACAGTCTCACTTCATCTCTTTGAACTGTTTTTTGTTATCCCTTTCCAATATTTAAACTGTTCCTCTTTCTACAAACTCAACTTCCTTACTCATGAAAGTGAAGTTACTTTCACGTAAAAGACTCAAGTCACAAACTTGACTCATTCACAATGATTATCGCTTCACTGACATTAGTTGCCTCAATCAATGTGGTCCGATTTCGAACGCCCTTCTTTCGCTTCTCACAACACACAACCACAAATTACACAATTCTCAGCGCTATAGAAAGTTTAAAAAACTTCAAATTCTTATCAACTAACAACTCATTCATTCACATATTCAACGCCGACCACGACCCCACTTCATATCGCTCAAAGGTGCTCAGAGTCACAGCTCAGGTCTGCACCTTGAACTTCCAAGCGTTGCAACATTCCACACAATCCATCAATTTTGGCAATTACGCTCAAGTTTTCTTGTACTTTGCACTTTAATCGAAGTGTTCGTCTCACTGCTGTCACCCACTAACCGCTCGAAGTTGCTCGACGTTTCGTCACTTCTTTTTTTGTAGCTTTGTCTCGAAGATTACGCAAAGTCTGTGTTTGCTTGTTGTTGTTATTGAATTGTAATTGTTTTTTGCATGATGTTTGAAATCATTGCTTGTCTCTTTTCTGTGATTGCTCGGATCCATTGCACGTAGCGTAGACAGTCGAATATCGTCGGCCGATATGCAAAGCGACATGTATGATGATAATTTTCGGTGTTGTTTACGTTTTTCTGCGCTTTTATCGTATCGACTGCTGCGACTACCAATGAGTCATGGATACTACGTGAGTTCGTATGGTTCTTTGGTGCTTCTTATCTGAAACTTTTGCTCTACATATGCCGAAAATTAATGATGCTTTGTTGAAGGTAATTGTAACTGTTGAAGGTCTAATATGTATAGGAAATGTTTTGAGAAGACAAGACAGTTACTCATAGCATTAAACTTACAACAACAACGATAAAGTATTTCTAGTTTTTACATTTCGGAAGACTTGAAAAATGCCAACTTTTTCTCAGTGAAACCACTTGAACTCATACCAAGACTAAAGTCAGCTTAGGCACTAAAAGTCGAATTGAAAAACAAAACACCTCTACACACACAACAGCAGATTTGTCACTTTCTTCTCTCATATTTTAGAATTTATTAAAATCTATAAATTTTTAAATAAATATATTAAAGTATTAGAACAATTTACGTTCCTCAAACTGAACTTTTTTAATCTTATCCCAACTTAAATAAGTTCAAATAAACTTACAAATATCTTTCTCCTCTTTATCTGAGTTATTCAATAATAACTTAACAGCTTCCATACAGCTTGTCAGTATCGATTAATTGTTAAAAATATATATTAAAATATATAAAAATAATTTACCTCCCCTCCAACTTAACACCTTCAAGTTCGTCTACCAACTTTAGTTCAAATAAACCTAAAAGTGTTTTCCCCTTCCGCTTCTCTTTCAAACAGTCTTCATCACTGTTATGCAAAACATTTTTTAACAGCTTCCATGCCGCTTTTTAACAGTCTGCAACATGTTGCTGTACCTCAGGTTGTAATACGATACCAGTGACTCAAATGTCACTGACGCCATTTTCCACTCATCGACAAAATGTTTGAGTGGTTTTGTCAATTTTCTCACACAAAAAAATCGTTAGCAAACATGTTTGAAGACTTTGAGGCCAACTCTGTAATAAAAGTAATGGTTAATGTTAATAATTCCATTTTAGTTTTTAAGTCATAACCATTTTTATACTCGTTGAAGTATTTTAAAGCCAGTAAGTTCTAAATAAAAGTTAAACAGATTACAATTTAAAATTTTAAGCAATACAAATTTTTTATAATTTTTTAATTTTGCGTAATTAACAAAAAAGTTTCCCATTTAGTTTCTTTTTATTTATTAAAATTTTAAACTTAAAACATTTCAAGAAAGTACAAAATTGGTCTTTAAGCTAACTCAAGTCAAAAAAACTAAGTCAGGTTGCCTCTCAACACCACTTTTCACATTGTCCTGCTCCTGCCACCGGCAGTTAAGTTCACAATTACTTAGTTATTCACTTGAGACTCTTAGTTGCTCTGTTGCATTTGAAGCCAATTTTTTATATAGTTTTGATCCAAACTTAACTTACTTAAAAATTTTTGAAGTTAATTTAGAATTTTAGAACTAATTTTATTATTTTATTTCATTTAAGAATTTAGATGTTTTTAAATTGAATTCAGGGCACTTCCCAACGAAATAGCAAATTGTACACATAAAGTGCCACTAATATTCACTGCGATAATTTTGTTGAATGTTGCGATAATCTTTTTCTCACTACTTCCACTGTTAGTCACTCGATTTGTAGACAAAATTTGCTCGAAAGTGCATTGGATTTCCACACAACTGCCACTGTTAGTCATTTGATTTGTAGAACAAGTTTGTTCATATGTGTATAAATATATCATTGTTCATATATCATAAAAAATAGTTTAGTATTTACTTTTAAATAGCATGAAAAATGTCTTTAATTTTTCAACAACAATGGTAACTTTACACAATGCAAACATTAATAAAAGGAACCAGGAACCTCTTATATAGCAAAACTTATGTATGTACTTTAAGATGGGTCGCACTCCATACAAAAAAAAATCACGTTTCAGTCACCACCTAAAAATAAAATTCAGAGTGTTTAATGACTATTTGGAAAATATTGCGATTCTGAGGTAAGCCAATTGTGAGCGGTTTTGCTTCAAAAATACCTCTAATTATCATGTTTTTTGGGTGTAACTTTTTTGTTGTTGGACATTTTCGAATAATTTTTTTTGGTTAGATAAACCTTCAGGAGTTCTTGGATTGCACATATTTTGTAAAAATTTTTTTTGTTAATTTATTGAGTTCTGGAAGTTTTAATATTTATTTTTGAAGCAAAACCGCTCACAATTGGCTTACCTCAGAATCGCAATATTTTCCAAATAGTCATTAAACACTCTGAATTTTATTTTTAGGTGGTGACAACACCAATTTTTTTTCGCGACCCACCTTAATGTACATATGTCAGTTTTATTGATTCGAATACTTATTGGGAGGACTTCTTAAAGAATTCAAAATAAAAATATTTATTTATTTATTTGTCTGAAATGTAATTATAAATAATTATACTACAATTAACCAGGCTATCCAGGCTAACCAGGCAGGACTTTTGAGAGGATTAAAATTAAAAATATATAAAGATATATATACAGTGTCACTTATCAGTTGAAATTATTTAAAAAAACAAAGTTTATCCTTTCTCAACCCAAAACAAAACTAAAAGCTATTAACAAACTAAATACATGTTTCAATTTTTTCCTTTAAAACTTCATAGAATTGAAGCTTACTTTAATGAAATATAAATTTAAATAATTAATTAGAATATAAATAAATCAATTACAACTAAACATGCTATTGGCAGGACTTTTGAAAGATTAAAATTAAAGTGTCACTTATTGGTTGGTATTATTTCAAAAAATTTTGATCCTTTTTCAAACCCAAAAAAACAACTAAAAACTACCAACAGACTTACATGACTCATGTGTTTCCTTTAAAACCTAAGCTTACTTAATCTTATTTATTTATTTATTATTTTTAATTACAATTAAAATTATAATTAAAAAAAAAGCACTAGCTGCCAGGGCTATCGGCTTTTACTTAATCTTGCTTTAATTGATTTGATGATCCAGACTGAAGTGTTGTCAGATACCAGAAACCTGCTAAATCGAAAAAAACTGTTCAAATGTCCTCCCAAAAATTAAACAAAAATATCTCAAACTTTCTTAATTATACCTAAACTAAATAATTATATTCTATTCTCTCTTTCTAAATTCATATATTCAAAACTCTCTAATGAAACGATATGTCATCAAAATCGCATTTCTTAACTTTCCAACTTACAAAAAGCTTAATGACTTCCGATGTCGGTTCAATTGTTGTTACTACGTTATGCACAAATTTTTCAAAACTCTATTAAAAGCCGAAAAATCCAACAAACGGAAAACTAAAATGTTCTAAACTTTCTCCCAAACTATTCTTTACTCTTGAATTCCTAAGACGCCAAGATTCTCGCAAAGCCAGGAGCAAATATCGCAACCTCATCCTCAATCCAGTTATTCCAAATCTAGGAAGAACTCTCTTTAACTTTCTCCTAAACAATTTCTTTTCATAAAACTCCTATAAACTTTAAAAAATCTAATAAGAAATCTCATAAATTTTCTCCAAAACAATTCATTCTTTTAAAATTTTTACAAAGAGGTCTAGAGAAAAAAAGAGAGAAAAGGTTTTAATGGATAGGGATTTGTTATTATTTACTTAATTATTAATTTTTGTATTATTTTATTTATTTATTATTTTCCATTTGTAATTTTTCGTAATTTAATTAATTAATTTATTATATTTACTTATTTAATTATTCTAATAAAATGTTATTTCACAATATTTAGAGTTACTATTATTTACCTAATTATTTATTTTTGTATTATTTTGTGTATTTGTTATTTTCTACTTGTATTTTTGTTTTTTAATTTAATTAATTAATTTATTATAATTGTTTATTAAGTTATTTTAATATACTTTTTATTCACAATATTTAGAGTTACACTTTTTTAATTAATTATTTATTTTTGTATTATTTTATGTATTTGTTATTTTCTATTTGTAGTTTTGTTTTTTTAATTTAATAAATTAATTTATTAAAATTATTTATTTAATTATTTTAATATACTTTTTATTCACAATATTTAAAGTTACTATTATTTACTTAATTATTTATTTTTGTATTATGTTATTAATTTATTATTTTATATTTGTATTTTTTTGTAATTTCATTAATTAATTTATTAAAATTATTTATTTAATTATTTTAATATACTTTTTATTCAGAATATTTAGAGTTACTATTATTTATTTAATTATTTATTGTTGTATTATTTTATTTATTTATTATTTTCTATTTGTTATTTCTCGTAATTTAATGTATTAATTTATTGTATTTATTTATTTAATTATTTTAGTATAATTTTAATTCACAATATTTGCGATGATAAAACAATAATTTTTGTTATTTAATAATTTTATTTTTTTTTTTTTGTTATTTTGCTATAACTTTTGTTATTTTGTGTCATAAAATGAATTGGGAAAAAAAGTATTAAAACAAAATGATGTCAACAATTTTAATTCCACTTTAGTTTAGTGAACTTTAAAATAATTCACTGTGAATATTAAATTCACTTACTTAATATTTGCATTTAATCTGCACAAAACAATAAAATTTTAACTATGCAAAACAAATGACAACATCTTAAGCTGAATTTTAACACCATTTAACATTTCCATAATATTTAAAAATTTGTATTTCCTCCGAAATGTATGGAACCTGTTCGAAATGCCAGCGCGCCGTTAAATTTCGTTGGCACGAATGCGGTGCCAGCCGCAAGCGTTGCCTAATTGACGGCCGTGGCTGGCTTTGGCGCACTCGGGACACGGAAGCGCATGCGCAGCCTCGGCGCCCCTAACTGCAACTGCACGCAGCAATTCACACAAAAGCCTAATGCGTTTTTGATAAAAGCGCACTTACCTACGCATGCACTGCGAATAAAGTTGCCATTAGTGGCGTCAATTAATTAAGTGCAATTAATTAGTTGCACATTTTCATTACGGACGCTCGTAAAAAGGATACGGCACTTTATTCGACAGTTAAACGCTCAATGTTTGTACAGTTATTTGGGCATAAAATTCAATTGAAAATAATGGCGAGACGAAGTTTCCGAATAGCCGCTAAGCTCGAAATGACGATTGATTTCGTAATTGCAAATTTTTATAGATTTTTATAGAAATCGTTAACTTATGAAGTCTTCATGAGTGTTCTTCTTCAGCGTTGCCAGATCAGGAGATTTCCTCCTAGATTTAGAAGAATCTTGGCCTTTTTGGAAAATTTTTAGGAGGAAGAATTGCTTAGGAGAAAGTTTAGGAGATTCAATATTTATGAAGAAGTTTACAAACGCGATTTTGGTGGTGATACATTTGACATGATGAGAGGCACTGAAGCCTTGAATATTGAAAGCTAAAGTCTCTAATTTATTTTAATAAAATTGTATGCTTCAAAGTGTATAATTTATGCAATGAATGAAAAAAGTTTAAGAACAGCAAATTTCATACCGATCTAATTTTTTTATTTGTTTTTAGTTGTTTTGTTTGTGTTAAGTTGTTGTTGTTGTTGCTGAATGAATAAAAAAGCTGCAAAAATGTATATATTTTTATTTTTTTATTAGAAATTTAATTTATTTTTTTGTCTCCAGCCTCATTCAAGTGGTTCCGAAGCAGTTCTTTGTGCAATGTTTACCTTCTGGACAATCGAAACAGTGCTCCCATGACGTTTGGACTCGACAATTTTCATGATTTTATTGACATTTTGACAATTGTCCTTTCGTGTTTTAAACTATCACAACGTCCAATCCGTTTGAGCTCAACTTAGCTTTTTCAGAGGTAAGCTACCACTTCATACGAACTTATGTAAAAACTTAATATGACAAAAAACTTTATGTAAAACTTAAAAAAAAAATTATTATTTTTTCTATATTTCTAAAAAATCGTCAATTTGATTCCTCTTTCCTTTCATTTCTTAAAAATGCACTCAACTTATCGTTTCACTCCCATCTCTGAGAGACTGCAAATGTTTTATTTTGTTGGCAATTTTTAGCTCATTAAAAATTAAAGAAATTTTAATTCTTCGCAATTATTTCACATATGGCACAATCTAAGATTTCAATAATGTCCCACACCATTTTCAACACTTTCTACACCCACTCGAAAGACAACAAAAACAACATGAAAAACCATGCGCTGACAATGGCAAAGCGAGAATCCGCAATCGGTTGGACGCAAAAGTTGCTGTGAGAAATATTTTAATTAAAATTCCCAAAACAGCAGTAAATCCCAAACGAAAACCCAAACCAAGAAGGCCAACAACCAACCAACCAAACAACAACAACACACCATACGCACTGCACCAAATTATCTGATATGGAACAATAAACCAACAAAAGGGGGAGCCAAAAAACACCAATAACAACAACAACAACAACAAAATAAGGCTCAACAAAAATCGTTCAACACTGACCGCCGGTGGGCGTCGAAAAATGTGCAATAAAAATAAAAGTCAGTTAAAAGAGCAAACAACAAAAACGTTGGGCATGCAACGAATTGCAAAAAATTGAACCACGGCCCAGAATTGACTGGCCACTTCCAAGGAAATTCGCGCTGCGTGGTTGGCAGCGCCAGCCAAATAAAACAAAAACGAAGAAGCACAAAATTAGCAGAGCGCATGCGTGCGCCGCCCGATCGTCGGTTATCGAGCGACGCAATCGTTCCGATCGATCGATCGATTGTTGGTGTGGCGCGCTGTGTTTTGCACCAAATTTTGTTGGTTTTGTCGTTGCTGATGAGATGAAAACAGAGCAGAGACTGGGGCGGTAGTGAACATTTGAGTAGTGAATTTGGACATTAAACACTTGTTGTTGTTGTTGTAGTTATTTTTAGGAAACACTTTTTAGTTTTTGTTTTGCATATTATACAAAATATTTTTGAAAATAAATTAATTTCATGTCAAAATAATTAAATGTAAAAGTGGTTTGTTGTTACTGATGAGGTGAAAACAGAACAGAGACTGGGGCGGTAGTGAGCATTTGATAAGCTTTTTTGGGCATTAAACAATTGTTGTTGTTGTTGTAGTTATTTTCTGAAAAAACTTTTTAGTTTTTGTTTTAAATATTGTGGAATATATTTTAGAAAATAGATGCACTTGATGTCAAAATAATTAAACGAAAAAGTGGTGCTGAGGTGAAAACAAAGCAGAGACTGGGGCGGTAGTGAACATTTGAGTAGCGAATTTGGGCATTAAACAATTGTTGTTGTTGTTGTAGTTATATTTTGAATAAACTTTGGAGTGTTTACTTTAAATATTGTGGAATATATTTTAGATAATAAATGCACTTCATGTCAAAATAATTAAACGAAAAAGTGGTTTTTTGTTGCTGATGAGGTCAAAACAGAACAGAGACTGGGGCGGTAGTGAGCATTTGATTAGCGTTTTTTGGACATTGAACAATTGTTGTTGTTGTAGTTATTTTTGGGAAAAACCTTTGGAGTTTTCTTTTTAAATATTGTAAAAAATATTTTGAAAAATAAGTGTATTTGATGTCAAAATAATTTAACGAAAAAGTGGTTTGTTGTTGCTAATGACGTCAAAACAGAGCAGAGACTTGGGCGGTAGTGAGCATTTGACTCGAGTTTTTTTTGGGCATTAAAGAATTGTTGTTTTTGTTGTAGTTATTTTTTGAAAAAAAATTGGAGTTTACTTTATAACTATTGTAAAAATTATTTTGGAAAAAAAGTGCATTTGATGTCAAAATAATTAAACGAAAAAGTAGTAAACGATGTAAACAAAAACTTTTTCAATGAATGTTTTTCAATTACAAATAATTTCTATTTAGTTTCTTCTCATTAATTGTAAAGAAAAACTTTCCGTCGCTATAACTGAGCTGTTCAATTACAAATTCAATTAGAAGGACCCATCTTTATAGTTGAAGTTGACATCTCTTTAGAACGGAAGTACCAGCTCATCACAATTCAACTGAAAACTGTCGACTATTTAATTTAATTTTTCACTCTTCCTAACGAGTGTTTTCATAGTAAATCCTTTTCCTAAATACCCACCCTGCAGTGCGCCATAGCCAATTGTCAACCAACTTTCTCCTTCCCCTTTGCGTATTGGCGTCGCGCATGCGTAACGCCGTTCAATTGACAGCTGTTTGACATTTCCATTGTTGGCCACCACACGATCTCTACTGCACTTTCTGCGGGCATTTGGCTAATAAATTCATCACTTCAATTCGAATTTTATGAATTCGGACATGTGAAGCCATGGAGCCATGTGTTCATTGTCGGAAATGGTGAATTAATTTATGTCCTTTGCCTCGTTGCATGTCAGCGACAATTTGTTGATAATGTTAAGGCCAAGGACAAAGTTGTTTTGGATATTTGATAGAACATAATTTTATATGTTCATACATATGTAAATGTACATACTTGAATGAACATATGTTTGGCTCTATTGTGATAGAGTTTTGAATAATATTAACCCCCCAGTTGGACTTTAGGTAGAACTCATTTCAAACTGGTCTACAGTTAGACCGATGATAAAAGGTTTTATCGTTTACTATAACGCTTAAGTTAAGTTTGGACACTTGGAATTCAAACTCGTCTTTACTCAAAACAAACCTTCATTCGGTAGCTCGCTGGAATCGTGACCAGACACTGCGCTATGGGGTCTTTCGTCCAGTGATGCCTGGAGGCAGAAGCGATTAAACACTTCCTTTGCAATGAAAACCGTTCAGCTCTGCAGGATTCAAGATTCCTGACAAATCTCCAAATCGCAGCAAATTTCAAATCTCGAACCTGTCTTCCTTCATTAACCCTTTCGCTATTTTGTTGCCATATGGCAACATTCTACTTTGTGGACGTCTGCATCCTCTATGGTTGCAAGAATACATTTTTTTGTTGGTGTTTAGAATAGTTTGAAGTTTTAGGAAAAATACGAAATTAATAAACTGAATATTTAAGTTTAAAGAAGAGAAGTATTCACGTTTTTTTAATGGTATAGCTTGACATAGTAAAGGAAGAAGAAGCAGAAAACTTTAGATAACTTTTTAATTTGACGTTTTCTTTCAATTTAGATACTTTGTTTTATTTTAATTTTGGCTGAAGTAAATGAAGAAATATTCAAATTTTCGTTATGCGTAAAAAGTTTTATGTTTAAGTAATTATTACAGCCACAACGATGTGGTTGCTCTCATAGAAAAACACTCTAAAATACAGGGTCCGAGTATAAAAATTTCTTATGGAATGTTGCTAATATAACCACATAGAAGCCTAAGACGTAAAATTTAAAATTTTAACTTTCCCCAGTAAAAACCTGTAGCGAAAGGGTTAAGAGGTCCAACTGGAAATCCAGAGGAAAAAGAAGCGCCTGGAGAAAACTTGTAGTCTTGCTCGATTTCATACAAATTAGAAAGCAAAAAACTTGAAAAAAGGCTTAAGAGCACTTTAGCGCCTGCCACGCCCCCTAATTTCCATTACACCACTTAACACCAACAATCATTTCACTGAACATTCATCGTCGACCCTCGCAAGTGGTCACACGAACCCAATGCGAGCAGCTCTTCGCACACAACACTGCAAAGCGGTGAAAATGCAATAAAATGTTTGAGAAATTTTCCAGCTATGTTAAAAATTGTACAACTCAAACAACGAAATGACGCAAAGAAATCAATCAAGCAGAATTCACAAACTCGTTCGGCACAGCAGGGTTGCCGCAGCGGCAGCATGGCGCCACGGCCGCAACGGTGAACACTGTCACAAGTGACACTTGTGTGACATTCACAAATGCGGATAGACAGATAAAAAAATGTAAAAAATCAGGAAGACAAGAACAACGCTGGTAGCGTGTGAATACCGATTAACGACGACTTCGTTTGGCTTTGCAGCCAGTTCGAGATTTCGAAATTTATTACAGGAATCGTTTGGCAGGAGTTGTTGTGCGTACGTGTGTGTTTGTGTATTTATGGGTTTGACAACTTTACGAGTTAGAACATTGTCAATGCAAAATGCCAAAAATGTAATCAAGATGTTGTAAAAAGCATTGGATTGTTGTTGTGCTGCGCTGCGGGGGATTGTTATGTGTTCAAGTGGATAACTTGTGGTGAGATTTCAATTTGGCAATGCGCAATGTTTTTTTATAATATTTACTCAAACCAAAAATGGAAATTGAGTGGAAAAGTTGACAGCAGCAAAGCATTAAATTTGAAACTGCAGACAACACAAAATGAAGCATCAAAAACTTTCAGCTCGCTTTTGTATAAATTTTTTAGTTTTGTTCCAAGTTGAAAGAAATCTACAAAGAAACTTGTAGCAATTTGAAACCAATCTACAAAGAATTTTGTCCCAAATTGAAACCAATCTACAAAGAATTTTGTCCCAAATTGAAACAAATCTACAAATGTCACCGCTATCAGCCAGAATCACATTTTCAACCTCATAAAAAATTACTTATTTATTTGCATTAAATGTCATCATTTTTTCCTTCAAGATTCGTTCAAAATTAATGATCTAAAATAACAATTGGAATGTTGTCATTTTTCGCAAAAACATTTTAATGCACAAATTCCAACTAACAATAACAACAACTTCAGTGTAAATTAACTAGAAAACCCCTTAAGAGCACACAACCGGCCGGCCACCAACATCTGGGCCCCACACACCGACTTGACGTTGTTTTTGTAATAAATAGCGCCGAAAAAAACAACATCTGCGATTTTTCAATTCACATTTAACACGCCTACGCTCTCGCTGGCAAATAGCAACAACATCGCTGCGAATCGTTGCGAAAACGGCACCAAGAATTTGTAGCCAAGTGCGAATCTAATCGCCGCTCAGTGATCACAACAATCAACGTGATCGGGCAATCATTCGGCGCTAATCATTTGAACTAAGCGCTGCCAAATTGTATACGAAAATATTTTCGAAAACTGAATAACATCAACAAAGTTTGCGGCTGCACAATTGGCCGCCAAGTTCGCCGTCACCTGAGGACTTCTATGTCCAATTTTGACTTGATGGTAATAATGATTAATGTGATTAATTTCGCCAGTTTACCGTTAAGTTTACTTCTGTTTGATCAACAAACAGAAGGAAAAAGCATTATTGCAATTTTTTATACAAACATCGCTTGTCGCATGCAGTGGTCTTTGTTGTTGTGAGAAGGAATGAAATTAAAATTTTTCGGTCAATTCATATTTCGGCTGCTCAAATAATTGAAAGCTAATTTTAGCCTCAGGGCTTGTTTTAACAAATCATAAATATTTGTTTTACCTCGTAAAGGACAGGAAACTAATTTAACAGCGTGAAAATGTTAATTTGGACACTCGGCGAACAACTCACGTACTAAGAATGCTTACATGGCAAAATGCTTGCAACCCTGAAAGCACAAATATGCACTCGTTGACTCCATGAGAACGATTTAAAACAGATACCAGTGGAACGAATCTGCTTAAATCGAGAAGGTTTTAGAATCAGTTAAATTTAAGTGGAGGAGATTTAAAGTTCTTGAACTCTGAAACAAATAAGACAAGTCAGCTGTGACCTTTCAGGTCGAAAAGCTTTGACTGTTGTTAAAACTCTCCGCAAATTTTGAAAGCCCTAGAAAAGTCCGTAGTAGCTTTGGATCAAATGCGACTAGTATGTAGTAACTAATCAAGTTGTGGAATTTCGATAACTGTAACCAATTCTAAAGAGGCAGTCCGAGCTTTTAGCTTTTGTATCAAGTGAGGCTAGCTAGACGTAACTGTTCAGGTTGGTAACTTTTCAGGGTGGAAATCCAAAAACGGCTTCAGCTTGTTTTAGAACTCAGGCAGATGTGGCTGTGGGGGAATCCGAGTCTTTAAGCTTTGAATCAAAGTAGGCAATCAGGCTGTAACTACTTATTAAAAAAGAGCTTCAACGTCTATTGAAACCCTGTGCCAAATTCTGAGAGCTCTACGATAGTCCCAGCCTTTTAACTTTGGGTCCAATGAGACAAGTGCAACGTGTCTGCTCAAGCTGGAAATCTGTGACGACTGTCAAGGGGCTGCGGCGAATTCTAAGGACTCTCAAGTTGCAAATTGCAAATCTTAACCAGCTGTGACCCTGTGACACATTATGTGTCCACAGAAATTCAGTATTTTAGATCTTCAGGTTCAAATGAGACAATTAAGCTATGACTTCTCAAGTTGAGGAGCTACGATGGCTTTAAGAATTTTAGAGGATCCCAGTAAAGTTCGAGCTTTTTAGCTTTGAATCAAATGACACAAATAAAACGTGTCTCCACAAGTTGAAAATCTTTAACAGGTGTAAAAAGCCTGTGACGCATTTCGAGGACGCCAGGGTAGTCCGAGCTGTTGGGCTTTGAATCAAATGAGACAAGTGCCACATGTCTGATAAAGTTAAAAATGTTTAACGGTTGTCAAAGAGCTGCAACGAATTTTAACGATCTGTAAAAATCTTTAACTGCCGTCAGCCTGTAACTCAATGTGAGTGCCCGGGAGATTCTAAATCTTTAAGTTTTAGGTCAAATTATAAAACCTTTAAGGAGCTACGATGACCTTCAAAAGACTATAACAAATTATGAGGTATCCAGTATAGTCCAAGACTTTAGGCTTTGAATCAAATGAGGTAAGCTAACCCAAGTTGAGAGTCTTTAACGCGTAGTGTGGCAGATTCCGAGTCTTTGTCATAGTTGGGACGCTTCAACGACTGTTGAAAATCTGCGAAAACTTCTGATTGTCATGGGAAATCAGAGTCTTAGACACAATCAGGATTACTTAATTACTTTTTTTCCAAAAATATATATTTTTTCCAATTGAAACAATAAAAATACTAAACACGATGTAAATTTATTATTCATCAGTTTTTCAGTATATCGAAAATTTTAAGATGGTTGTTTTGAGAATGATTAAAATTGTAAATTTGTAAGAACGGTCAAAATGTAGACTCTTTAATAGATTTTTAAATAGTTTTTTAAGAGGCTCGAAAAGGTCTAAGAAAGTAGAAATTACCATAAAATCAATGGATATTATTATTGAAATTGTATATTAATATAACAAACCAAACCACAAAATTTATCCAATTTCATGCCAAAAGATCTTCAAATTACAGACGAAAAAGAATCAAATTATTGCTCGTTATATATTTTCATTTGCCCGACAACTTTTTATGCTTTCAGGACTTTAAACTCTTGACGTAACATTTGGCTTGGCTCAGCTACAACAACATTACGATTGTGAATTTCTGAAAATGATTCTCGCATTGTGGTGTTTGCACAAATAATTTACACTCAAATTCTAATCAATGCAGGAATTTACATTTAAATTCGCAGCGCAAATTATCGAAAGTAAATAAAACAAATTTCAAATGTCAACAACATCGACATCTCAACATTTCGAATTAACATAAAAAATGTCGTAAAGAAAAAAAGTGGGAAGAAATGCAAAAATGGCAATAAAATTGCACAGATTCGCAGCAACTTTTACAACAGCAGCGAAAAAGTAGAAAAAAAACTTTGGGCAGTAGAAAAATATGAATTGTAAGAGGAGTTGTGGATTATGAAAAAAACTTTTTTTCGGAGTCCAGCTCCGAACGACGGACCAGATTTTTGATTGATTTCATAAAATGCACTGTGAATAACTTTTTTGAGAGTGGAAATTGTCTAGTTAAGTTGTTAAGGTTAGGTTCGAATATTTGAGGGTTGGAATGAATAGAGGTAACAATTGGAGTTAGATTGAAATTAAATTCCAGGTTTTTATAATTTTTGAATGATATTATTTTTAAGTTTTAAATTGTTGGTAAGATGAGCTTAAAATTAAAGTTAGGTTGAGGTTAGGTTAGGTAAGGTTGAGGTTAGGTTGACGTAATGTTTGGTTGAGGGTGTGATTGCGAAATATTGATTAGATAGCAATTAGGAAGTAAGTTATTTATTATTAGAGTAGAACTCAAGCTTCATAAAGGCAAAGTAATTGCTATGAAGTTGATTTGAGGTTAGGTTGAAGTGAGTTTTAGGTCAGTTTGAGACAAGCTTGACTTGATGGGTCAAAATAAGATACAAATTCTTAAGGTCGGGGCTAATTTAGACTTGTGGGTTGCGCGAGGTTGAACTCAGAGAGATCGAACGAAATAAAGTTGAAGTCAATAATCAAGTAAACTTAAGGTTGAAGTCAAAGCTAAAGTAGGGTTATGGATTGGTTTAGGTTGAACTTATATCTCATATTAGATGGAACTCATAAAAACTTCGATGAGCTTCACTTAAATGGCTGAGATACGGTTGAAGTCAGGTCTAAAAACGTGTTAGGGATTGGTTTGGCTTGAACTTAAGTTTCATATTAGATTGAATTTAGAAAGATTTGGTTGAGCTTGACTTGACTGGCTGGAGTAATGTTGAAGTCAAGACTAAAGTATAGTTGGGGAATTGACTTGGGTTGAATTTAAGCAGATAAGGTTGAAGTCAAAACTAAAGTAGGGTCGGGGATTGTTTTAGGATAAATTCTGAAAGAAAGAAAGCTTGATTTGAGTGGCCGAAATCAAGTTAATGTCAAGTATAAAGTAAGGTTATGGTTTAGGTTGAACTTGATTCTCATATTAAATTGAACTCAGAAAAATTCTGATAAGCTTCACTTGACTGGCTGAGATAAGGTTGAAGTCAAGGCTACAGTAGGGTTAAGGAATGGCTTAGGTTAAACTTTAGTTTCATAAATATTGGGTTGAATTCAAAATGATTGGGATGAGAAAAAATTGAAGTCAAGACTAAAGTTAAGATGGGGCATTGACTTAGGTAAAACTTAAGTTTCATATTAAATTAAACTTAGAAAAATTCCGATGACCTTTACTTGACTGGCTGAGGAAAGGTTGAAGTCAGGACTAAGGTCTAGTTGAGGCTTGGTTTTGGGTGGACCTAACTTTCATATTAGATTGAGAGCAGAAAGATCGAAAACAGCCTGATTTGAGTGGTCGAAATCAACATGGAATCAAGGTTAAAGTGGGGTTGAAAATTGTTTTAAGTTGAACTTGCAGTAAGGCAACATTGGCGTTACTTGAGATAAAAAAAGCTACGGTCAGATTGTATTGAAGATTGTTAAGTAAGACTAAGGTTACATATAATAAAAGAAGAAATTATTTTAAAGAGCGGATCTATTTAAGTTGCAAAACAATCTAGAAATACGAGTGGCAAAAATCAGCTGGGAACTAAGCTCAGAAAATCGATAGTCAGCACAATTGGACCATTAAAGCTAACGATTATTGAATTGAAATTCAGTTTTCCATCACTGTCCACCTGGAACGTTTTTCTCGCAGTGTACGCAGCAATTTTTCGAAGCATTCTTTTCGATGCATCGCCAGTGGCGACCCGCACATTTTGTTTGAAGTTTTATTTTATCTTGCATTGATTTAATTTTGTTTATATTTAATTTTTATATGAATTATTTTGGTTTCTTTTCCTATTTCTTATGCAAATATGTCTACAATATTTTTATAGACACACACACACTCACATAAATAATGCACATATATTAGCGTGTCTAATGGGCAATCTCGATGTCGATGTTGATGGCGATGTGTTGTTGGTGGTACCGTTGAAACTGTCGAATGTTGTCTGTCGGTTGTGGGGGTAATGCTGGTATTTGTGCAATTGATTTCGCACGCTGATGGTAATTTTATAGATAAACCTACAAATGCTGCATTGGGAAAAATAACCAAATACCGCGTAGGTGAAGCATACCAAAACAACCACAATAAAACTAAGCGGCCATGCTTGCAACTACACCTGCAACAAATCACAACAACAGCAACAACAAATCGCCTGAGCAATTTAACTTACATTATTGGCACTTTTATGGTCACCTTAGGCTGTGGCAGCGCTGAAACAGGCGCCAATAGGCACACAAATTTATTGCGCATTAAATTACAACAGTATTACCGCACTAACAGCAACAACAACAACAAAAATAATATGACAAGCATAACAACAACAATGCCAGATGGCATTTGGAGAAAATCAAATAAAGTTATTTTATACACACAAGAAAAATAAGATTAAACTATTAAGAGTGAGTTGTAAAAATTCCAATAATTGTGGGAAGTTTAAGACTTCAAACTTTGTAATTAAGTATTCAATTAAACTTTTGATTAACTATTAATTTTGTTTTTTGACTATTACATTTATTTTACGTTGAATGAATCGGGTTGTAAAATGAAAAGCTACACAACTCAATTAAATCCTGAATTTTAGTGAGAATTTAATGGTTTGTTTATTACATAAGAATTAATTCTGTTGGCTACAAATTTTTAAAATTAACTGCTTATTTAAATAGTAAAAGTCATATGATTGATTAGTTGAAATTTAATTTAAAAGCCATTGATTGCAATTGAAGCAATTTCATTTTTTTTCAAATTAGCAGTTTATTTCAATAATTAAAAATTGATTTAATTGTTAATAAATTGCAATGTAATTGAATCGATTTCATTTGTTTCCAAAATTATTACAATTAATGAACAGTTTTTTTTAATAGTCAAAGCCATTTCCAACAAAATTAAAATCTTGAATAAAGAATTGATTTGGTCATTAAATTATTGAAAAGTAATTGAATGTAAAGAAATCGAATTAATTTTATTTTAAAATTTTTCAAATTAAATAACAGTTTATTGCAATAGAAAAAGTAACTTGAATTAGATTGATTCAGAATTAATTTGGTTATTTATTTAAATAAAATTAATTGAATTAATGATAAAATAATATCATTTAGATTGACTAATTGAGAAATGATTAAATTGTTAGTTAATTAAAATGTAATGGCGTGCAATCAAAACGATTCAATTGGTTTTAAAAATTATTAAAATTAACTAACAGTTTATTTGGATAGTAAAAGTTTATTTGGATAAAAATTTCAAATATCAGTTAAATTGATTAGTAAAGAATTGATTTGGTTATTTAATTATTAAAAAGGAATTGAATGTAAAGCAAGCGATTTAATTTTATTTTAATATCATTTAAATTATTTAACAGTTTGTTTGAATAGTAAAAGTCGTTTCAAATATCAGTAAGATTGAGTGCTGGATACTAAATCCAAGATTGGATACTAAATCCCATTTAATTTACAGTTTATTTGAATAGTAAAAGTAGTTTGAAATATCAATTAGATTGATTAATTGAGATTTAAATTGGATATAATTTAAATAAAGAGTAATTGAATTGATGATAAGCAGCGATTAAATTTGTTTTGAAAAATATTGAAATTAATTGACAGCTAATTTATCAATTAGATTGATTAATTGAGAATTGATTTTGCTATTACTTAAATATAAAGTCATTGTTAGAAAATGAAACGATTTAAACTCTTTTCAAAGTTAGTAAAATTAATTTACAGTTTATTTCAATAGTAAAAGTAACTTAAAATATCATTTAGATTGATTAATTGAGAATTAATTTGGTTATTATTTAATTAAATAGTGGTTGAATTAATGATACGCAGCGATTAAGTTTAATTATTAATGAAATTTAATCAAAATGATAAAGATAAATGGATTTAGTAAAAAAAGTAATTGTGAAGTAAATTGCTTAGTTTGTTATTTAAAGTTAATTTTATTATCTGCAGTGCTTCAAACAACTAATTAATTTTAGTTCTTAAAATAAATAAATCAGTTTAGTACTTAAAGTAACTTTTTATCAAATCGAGAATGGCAAAATAATAATAAAATTAATCAGGGACCGTAAAAATTATGAGCTTAATATAAAAATCAAAATTTAAAACTTATTTTTCGATTTTTATTTTCCGCTCACCGAATAATAATTATTTTTTGATTTTTTTGTTTTGATCAGAAAATAAAAATTATTTGTTGAGTTTTATTTTTTTGGGGAAAAATAAAAATTATGCGGTGAGTTTTATTTTTCACTTGCAGAATGAGAATTATTTTTCAGTTTTATTTTTTCAACACAAAATAAAAATTACGGGACGAGTTTTTGTTTTTGATTCAAAAATAAGCCTCATGTGGTAAGTTCAATTTTTCAAATTGTATTCTGAAAATTATTTTCTGAGTAATACTTTTCGCTCATGAAATAAAAATTCTACTATGAATTATAAACTTTTTCTTTAAAGGAATGAATGCAAAAATGCGATTTTTCCCGATACCCACCCAATGTTATGAATGTGTGTACTCTAGATCTCGCTCTAAAGTTCTGTACTGGTTACATTATTCTTTACGGAAAAAAGAGGATTCGATTTTGGGTCTCCTGAGCGCCGCTTTAGGCTTATGGTCGCGTATAGCTGAGCCACGGCGGCCACGTTATCTTACAGCCCATTTTAGAAGAAATGTGAGCAAAAAAATTCAAAGCAGTAGCTGCTACCCAATCTTTCCAGTCCTTTCACCAACGCTAGAACTATTGGTGGCAAGAAAATTCCTCGCGTGGAAAGCAGTGATAATGCATTGCAGCGGCTCATTTGCAGTAAGCATATTAGTATAAACAGAATCAAATCGTCGGCCGATTTTTACGCACCGAACGTACGCTGTAAAAATTAAAACATAACATTGGGAGGGTATCGGGAAAAATCGCATTTTTGCATTCATTCCTTTAAAGAAAAAGTTTATAATTCATAGTAGAATTTTTATTTCATGAGCGAAAAGTATTACTCAGAAAATAATTTTCAGAATACAATTTGAAAAATTGAACTTACCACATGAGGCTTATTTTTGAATCAAAAACAAAAACTCGTCCCGTAATTTTTATTTTGTGTTGAAAAAATAAAACTGAAAAATAATTCTCATTCTGCAAGTGAAAAATAAAACTCACCGCATAATTTTTATTTTTCCCCAAAAAAATAAAACTCAACAAATAATTTTTATTTTCTGATCGAAAAAAAAAAATCAAAAAATAATTATTATTCGGTGAGCGGAAAATAAAAATCGAGAATTTTTTTTTTATTGCTTTTTTGATAACTGCTTTCAAAAACAATCACTTTATTGCACTACATGATATATCTGCAATGCTTCCTTCATCTTGATTTTTTTGATTAAAAATATTGCGATAATAATTATTTACGGTCCCTGAAATTAATATCAAACCATTGGACTAACTAATATTAATTTCGATTTAATAAAATACATAGTTTAATAAAATACATTTAAATAAATTATAGTTTTAGTTGTATTTATATTTAAAGATATGTAGATATTGAGTTCAATTACAAATGCATTTTAATTAGTTAAAATCATGTGAAATATCATTTCCATTGACTATTTAGAAATAAACTTAAATATTGAAAATAATGATATACTCGATTTTTCAACTATTCGTGTTAATAATTAAATGAATATCAAAGCATTAATTATGAAAAATCAAAATCGTTAATTTTGTAATAATTTTAAATTGTTCATTAATTATTTATATCAATAAATAATGTAAATGAGACATCAAATATTTAATCCATATATTTATTTATTTACTACTAATTATTCAAGAAAATTTAATTCAAATCAGACATCAATGCGATTGGTTTAATGTTCATTAGATTATGTACAATGATTAAAAACAATTTTTCTAATTAATGAAATAAGTAATCCATTAAAAATTTAATAACTTTTCACAGTCAATTTAGTTAATTCATTTGTTTGATGGTCGTTTAAAAGACTATTTATAAAATTTCGTTTGGTATTCGTTTGCTTTCCTCTAGTCTCTGACTTGTTTAAACTGACTTAATGAGAAAGTAATAAATTTTTTAATTCTTTCCTTTTATTTTCATGATAAGAATTAGAAGAATGGGGTTCTTACACTCCTCAATTGCACTCTAATCAATTCAATTAACTAATTTAAGGCATCACAGCTAAGGCTCTAACCTAACCTAACCTAACCTAACCTAACCTAACCTAACCTAACCTAACCTAACCCAACCTAAGACATCAAAATTACGAATTGACATTGACTTTAACTTTATTTTTAATATTCAGTCACTTTATTTGTAATTATTTTTATTTTAAATTGATATTTAATCATTTTTCGAATAACTTAATTGAAGCAAATTCTAATCGTTTTGTGCTTTCATTTCAATTTTCATTTTCATATAATTTTTTATTTTTTTGTGATAAGAATTTAATGTGATAAGAATTTCCAACTCCTCAATTGAACTCTAATCAATTCATTCATTTTTCCAACAATCATTTGACTGCATTTGAAAAAATTTTTCCGCATGTACTCGTATGGCCGCAACTGATTGGCGCGCAGGCGCACAGGTGACTTAAGCGTTCGATGGTATCGCGCAGTGTGACACGTCTGCCGCCCACACACGTCTGTTGTTCGCATTTTTTCGGTGTCTTATTTCAATTCGGAAAATTTTCTCTCACCATTTATTGACTTATTGCCGTAATTGTTGTTGCTGTTGTAATAGCAACGCAGCCGTTTTTCACTCTTCCAAAATTTATACTTTTCAGCTTTCGAGCTTCCTCGGCCGACTTTGATTGTAATGTTCAATATTGATTTGCATTCGATGTAAACTGGAATTTTTCCGTCATTCTTCGCGTCGGCACAATGTTTTCGACTTTTGTGTGCGGTTTTTGTTCGAGTCAAGAATTAAATTAACACTTTTTGTGCTGCTAGTCGGTGTTGTTATCGTAGTTGGTGCTGATGCTGGTGTCTGGTGCGCGCTCGCGTTTTGTTAACAAATTTGGACACCCACTTCTCGCGCCACTCGCCTCGATTCGGTTTCGATTTGTGACTTAAGTGGGCATTTATGCTTAATTTACAGCGTTTTAATTGCGCTCGTACGACGCGCCAGCCGCCTCTGCCAAACGAATGCGCCGTCCACCGTCACAGGTGGCTCTACGCGCGCGTGTGTGTGTGTGTGCGCGCGAACAAGCGTGTTCTGCCCCCATTTGGATCAATTTCAGAATTTATGATTATTTTTATGTAAATATTTCTTCAAAATTTATTAAAATAAAATGTCATAATTTAGTGCGTCAATTTGTTGTTCATTGTTGTTGCTGTTTAAAAGGCTGGTTTTGCCTTACTGGCGGCGCTGGCTCTGACGTCGACTGTGTGCCATTTGGACATTTACATTTATGTGCGACTTAAGATCGGTGAGTCGATTGATTTTGGCGATGCCCATTGACGTTCATCTTTTGTGCAAATAAAAACAAAAATAACTGAAGAGATTCACAGCTCGAGAGCTCAAAAGCGATTATGAATTTAAATCAGGGACCGTAAATAATTATTATCGCAATATTTTTAATCAAAAAAATCAAGATGAAGGAAGCATTGCAGATATATCATGTAGTGCAATAAAGTGATTGTTTTTGAAAGCAGTTATCAAAAAAGCAATAAAAAAAAATTCTCGATTTTTATTTCCGCTCACCGAATAATAATTATTTTTGATTTTTTTTTTTCGATCAGAAAATAAAATTATTTGTTGAGTTTTATTTTTTTGGGGAAAAATAAAAATTATGCGGTGAGTTTTATTTTTCACTTGCAGAATGAGAATTATTTTTCAGTTTTATTTTTTCAACACAAATAAAAATTACGGGACGAGTTTTTGTTTTTGATTCAAAAATAAGCCTCATGTGGTAAGTTCAATTTTTCAAATTGTATTCTGAAAATTATTTTCTGAGTAATACTTTTCGCTCATGAAATAAAAATTCTACTATGAATTATAAACTTTTTCTTTAAAGGAATGA